>CM046446.1:19834309-20581672 GCA_025506515.1 Flaveria trinervia
ACTTACATATAAAGGTGAACAGTGGAATAAAGTATGGTCAACTACATGGGCTTTTGGAAAAATACCATGAAGTATCAGAGGTCTGCAGCGGAGTGTTACAGACCATACTTATGTCCACTAGTTCATACTAGCATCTTCCAATTGTTAATTGGCTTTGGAAGAACAAGTTCTTCCGGAGCCTTTTATACTTCGGAATAGGCTGCTTCTCCATGGCTTGGGGACTTATACTTCGGAAGTTATTATCTTTGAATTCATCTAAGTATTGAACGTCAGAAGAGAAGACTTTGTCTTCAGAAGTTGGAGCTTTTCCTTTGGAAGTTGATTCTACACTTTGTCTTCGGAAGAACTCCATATCCTTCGGAAGTTCTAAACTTAGCTTCGGAAGTCCTTTACAAGTTGTACCAAAAATAGTCTAAGTGTTGGGTTTGGTTGCACCAGCCTTCTTCTTGATCCAGCAAACTCCTCTTAGGCTGATGCTATCAAAACCTCACTTATTACTGCTTCTCAAAACTTTCAACACAAGGAAGCAGATACTTATTAGTTTCTTTGTTCATCCCGGAAGTGGTGCTGAGAAGTTTGTACAAATCATTCGTAGACAGGAGATCCAGTCTATCACTTTAAATGATATGTACCCTCTGCTGAGTCCCTCTGAACAAAGTTAGTTGATGGGAGTCATAGTCATACTCCCTTCTAACTATTGTTCCAATTTAGTGCCTTGACCGTTTGTAGAAAGGCATTGCATTTGTGGTTGACCTTTCCTTTTCTTCATTCTCTCTTAGTTTTAACTCCTCTTCAATCTTGGCTTTTACAGTTAACTCAGAAAGATGAAGGCTGCTTAGATGATTTATGATATGAGTAGATATTTCGGAGTTGGAGGGATTGGAGAATGGTTACTCGGTTAACTCAGCAATATCGAATGTGCTAGAGTGTAGCAGGGAAGAAGCATTCAGCCTATTGCTCTCTCCATTCCCTCTCTCCATAACAAAGTTGTGAGAGGCTTCATCGAACCTCCACCGGATAATTTCTTTCTAGGCACAAGGGGCTGACTAGGAACCTTGTCCCATTTCTTTGTATCCAGTAGACTCACTAAGTTTCTTCTTAGCTTCTTCTTTTCATCATTTAGTGAGTCAGAGTTGAGGCCAAGGAGTTTAATAGTCTGGTCCAATATTCCTCTTGCCAGATCAAGGAAGTGATCTCTTGTGAGGGAAAATGAGGATCCATCAATGTAAGTAAGCTTGACAAAATCTTTCTCACAAGAGATGTAACTCAAGGTTGTGCATTTGTTGAGGTTCATCTTGATCTCCTTAAACTCCTCTAAAAGAGATGTTTAGAAGGCTGAGGGGGTGTTCTGGATGATTGTTTGTTGGACCAAAAGAACCAATGAGCCTGATCATAAAAACGTCTAAGTCCCACAGACATTACAACTGCTGAAGAAGATCACAACAGTTGAAGACAATAGCTGATTACAAGGTCTGAAGACAAAGTCTCAAGACAAGATCTGAAGATTTCTACTGAAGACAAAGTCTGAAAGTAAAGTACTGAAGACAAAGTCTGAAAGTGAAGTACTGAAGACAAAGTCTGAAGCTATCAGCTGAAGACAACGTCTGAAGTAAAAGTATGAAGAACAAAGACTGAAGACAAAGACTGAAGACCAGAGTGATCAGTAGTTGTCACAACAGCTGAAGTTATTAACTTCAATAGTTATCACAACAGCTGAAGTTATTAACTTCAGTAGTTGTGATGGTTTTCCTTTTCAGTACTTGTAATTTACCTTTCAGTAGTTTATAGTTTCAGTAGTTTTAGTTCAGTAGTTTTATGTTTTTGTACTTAGCATTCGCTGAGATGTGATCAGTTGTTGAGAACATTCTCAGTAGTTTGCATAGTTTCAGTTGTTTGTATAAATCTGTTAGATGTCACTATCAAGTGACATCAACAAACGTCACATTCCTTATATAAGAAATGTTGACCTAGTTGTAACATGTGACATTCAGCCACCACGAAAGCATTTGAATGAAATATTCCTTTTGCAGAATTCTCTCTCTCTCTCTCTCTATAATCGTGTGCTTTTCTATTGAATATCAATTGAGTTCTTGCTAAATTGTCTAATTCATTGTTCAAATTCTGCTGCAATCTTCTCTAATTGATCAAACTTAGATCTCTAATCCTAACAAATGGTATCAGAGCTGGTTAATCATTGATCAATCTCACAATTGATCATTAAAACTGCTATTCCAATATCTAAGTTTGATCGAATTAGCATATTTGCAAGAATTGGTTATAGAGATTGAATTTCTGCTGCTTTTGGTTATTTGCTTTGAGATTCCTCTTGGTTCATATTGAGTTTGTTGTGTTTTGTGCTAATTTGGTTAAAACTTAATTGAATTTGATTGAATCTAAGAATGACCACTCCTTCTAATGATCCTCACAATACTGGCTGCTCAACCAAGCCTCCGATGCTGGTTAGGACTGAGTAAACATATGGCAACGAAGAATGCTCCATCACCTGTTTGTTAACAGTTCAGGTTGTTGGACATCTGTGGTACATGGTCCACACAAGCCTATGGTGAACAATCCGGAAACCAACCAAATGGTTCCGAAGAAGAAGGAACAATACTCAGATGAGGATCAAAAACTGTTTGAGATTGATGCTAAAGCACATGGAATTCTGGCCATGGCACTGCCGAATGAAATCTATTCTGGGCTTATGCATCATGAAACTGCTCATGACCTCTGGAATGCATTGAAAGAACAATTTGGTGGAACATATAAGGTCTTAGCAAACAATAGAGAAATCCTTGCCTAACAATATGAGACATTCTCTCATAGGAAGGGTGAGACACTGACTCAACAGTTTGAGCATTTTTCTTGTTTGATCTCTGAGCTGAAAATGGTCAAACATGATTACACTAATAGCCAGATGAACAACAGATTCCTTAGATCACTGCTTGAGAGATGGGACACATATACCATTGTCCTACGCTCCGGTGCAAATCTGGATAGCCTATCTCTCACCCAACTCCATGGGAAACTAATACATTTGAAAGAGAGAGAGAGCAGAAAAGGAAACTGGCATCATCAGGAAAGCTCACTGATTACTTTGTACTAGGGAACACTGCCTTGGTTGGTCATGAGGCAGAATATGCTACATCAGAAAGAAATTATGATGAGCATATAGATTTCTCTTTAAACGGTTCTGATCATGCATTTGTTAGTGTTGATAGTCAGTCAGGCTGTAATAGTGACAATTTGTGCTTCATTATGAATGATTTGAAAGGTATTGCTGATGATGACTTAGAAGAGATGGATATTCTAAGCCAAATGGCCTTGATTAATATCAGATCTCAAAAGTTCTACAAGAGAACTGGTAGGAAATTTCCAGGACTCTCTGGCAAAACCAAAGTTGGTTTTGACAAGAGTAAGTTGAGGTGTCACAAATGCACAGGCTTGGACACTTTGCAAGAGAGTGTAGATCAACTGGATCTAACTCCTCTGCACCCTTTGTGACTTTTCCAAGCAATAGTTCACAAACCAGAGGGCAACATCCTGCTAGTTCTGGTCATCACTCAAACCTCTATCTCCTGCAAATTGTCCTCAAGGTCCAATGCCATATCCATATCCCTGCTATTACATGCCACAGCCAAATCAAGTTCAAGTTCCTATTGCACAACAACCTCAAGCCTTACCTGAGCCTCAATCATCTCAACATCTCAATCACAACCTCATCACAGTTTCTTCACCCTGGTGCTGTTGACGGAGCAGTTTACCAGATGATCTCTCTGGTAATGAGCAATATTTGCTAGTGATGGTCAACATGGTGGTGAACATCCTTTTGGGAATCTTGCTCTCATGGCCCTAGAGTCTACTAAGAGTTCATGCTCCAATGCATCTTCATCACAGGTAACCCAGGTATCCTTTGAGGCTAAGGCCAAGCTATGTTCTAAATCTTGCATAGCTGCATTTATCTCTATTAGAGAGGCAAATGTAGCTTTAATAAATCAAAATCTTGAGCTTGAGCAAACTCTTTCCAAAAGAAAAGCTGAGTATGAGTCTGTCCTTAAAGATAAAGATGATGAGATTTATAAGCTTAAATGCCAATTAAATAATGAAAATGCTAAGCTTGGGGTCATTCTTGAGAACCATAGGGATCTCAAGAAACACTTGCAGCTACCCAAGTTGAGTGTGACCGCTGGGTATCATCCTGCAAGGGATTTGAAATGCTTCTCAGCAAGCAAATTGCTTCGAATGTGAAGTTTGGAATAGGTTACAATCACATTGCACCACCTACAGATTTTACTCCAAAATCAATAGTAAAATCTGAAGGTGAATGTAATTTCCAAACCACATCATCATGTGCATCATCCTCAAGAGATTACCCAAAATCAGAAGATGAAATCAGTGTTGATACCTCAGCAAATCAATTGCCTGATGGGTTAACTACTGATAAGCACATGAAGCTGAGTACTTCAGATGTTGTCCCTCAAAGTACCTCAAGTACTGAAGGGCAAGTTACAACATCTGAAAAGCATTTCAACTCAACTGAAATAAAAGGATTAACAACTGCTGAGGAATCTATATGTACGTCTTTCAGGATGGATAGAGAAAGCTGAAGAACAAGTCTTCAATTGTTACAGATCCTTCAGTACTTAACACAAGTACTGAAAGGAGGAAAGTACTGAAGATCACACCTTCAGTAGCTTTCCACTCAGCAGTTGATCAATCCAAGATGAAGAATAAGCCATGTGAAATATGTGGTAAATTCAATCATCTTTCTGATGAATGTTGGTACAAAAAGGGTTCCAAACTCAACAGAGATAAGCTCATTAAAATTCAGATGGATGAAATGAAAAATGAGTTTGAGACCAAGTTTGTACCACATTCATCCCAATGTGATAAACCCAAGGCTTCACCCAAATCCAAAAGAAGGATAGGGTTTATCATAAAACAGCTGATAGTGTTCCTCATGATAAAAATCAGACTAAGTCTGTGAATTTCAAGAGGAAATGGTGGGTCACAGGAACTTATCAAAAACAAGTACTGATGTGTCACAAGAGCTAAAAGCTTTAGCTACAAATCAGACACAACTTGTTATGATGGTTCAGCATTTGTTGGGGAGAGTTAAGCAACTAGATGCCCCTGTGATCAAACCATTGAAAAGGTATTCCAAGCTCAAATCCAAGGAATCCATTTCAGCACCATCTCCACCTTCATCAGCTGTTAATCATGAGAACAAGTTATGGTTAAATCTATTGATGAAAACAGACCCAAAACCAAAAAGGTTTGGGTCTCAAAACCTAACTAGTTCCTTGTGATGAATGCAGGGTTCTTCAGCATGCCAAGGAAGCATCTGGTATGTAGACAGTGGAGGATCTATGCATATGACAGGGAGTAGTTCTCTTCTTAATGACTACTCTCAAGGAAAGAAGGGATTTGTTTCATTTGGAAATGATGCTAAGGGTTCATCATCGGGAAAGGATATGTGTCTAATGGAGAACCAGATTTGATGATGTTAACCATGTGGAGAATCTTAAGTATAATCTACTGAGTGTCAGTCAGATGTGTGATAAAGGGCATGTTGCACTTTTCACAAGCCAGAACTACAGGATTCTGTCTTCCAAAGTTCTGAGGCTGATTGACAAGGTATTGGATGAACATAATCTCCTGAAGGCCAACAGATTGGAAGAGTATATGCCCTGGATTTGTCAAAGAAGATTGATTTGAAGGGTCATCCTTGCTTGTTCTCCAAAGCCTCTTCTCAGGAATCTAAACTGTGGCACAGAAGGCTGGGTCATGTAAATCTCAAAAACATGAATCAGCTTATCCGCAATAGTTTAGTGAGAGGTCTACCAATAAAGGAGTTCCACTGTGATGAAGCCTGCACTGCTTGTTTGAAAGGAAAACAGCACAAAGTCTCATTCCCTCCTATTAAAGAACCTAAGTCCACTGCCTGCTTGTAGTTACTGCACATGGATCTATTTGGTCCTGTGAGAGTGATGAGCATGGTGAAGAAGAAATACTGTCTGGTAATTGTGGATGATTACTCAGATTTGTATGGACTTTCTTCTTGCATTCAAGGATGAGGTTGCTCAAACGATTATCAACTTTGTGTTGTATGTTGAGAAGCAGTATTCCCTATCAGCCAAGTGTATAAAGAGTGATAATGGAACAGAATTCAGAAACCTACACTTGATGATTTTATCTCTCAAAGGGAATCAAGAGGCAGTTTAGCATCCCAAAGACTGCAGAACAAAGTGGAGCAGTGGAGAGAAGGAACAGGACCGTAATTGAAGCTACAAGGTCCATGTTGGCTGACTCTGGTTGCCATTGACCTTTTGGACTGAAGCTGTCAACACAGCTTGCTATGTGCAGAATAGATTTTTAGTAAATCAGAGGTGATGAAGACTCCATATGAAGTTCTACATCATTTGGCTCCTCTAATTTCATTCTTCAAAGCCTTTGGTGTCCTTGTTTCATTCTTAACACAAAAGATCAACTCCATAAATTTGATCCTAAGGTGGATGTAGGGTATTTTGTAGGATATTCATCCACATGCAAGGCTTACAGAGTCTTCAACTGCAGAACAAAGATAGTTGAAGAAACCTTGCATGTGAAGTTCAATGAATCTCCTAAGGATACAATTCCACAAAACCCTGTGGAGTTGTTTGATCTGGATATACTGCAATATGTTCCTTATCAACCTCCAGCTGTTGTAGATCATGTGAATAAATCATCTTCTGCAACAAGTCTTCCACCTGGTGGTACTGCAGATGATGATGATATCAGTACTCACCTTTTCAAGTTTAGTGATCAACTGTCTGAGTCTACTAAACTTGATGTTCCTGTAGCTTCAGCTGCTCCATCCACAACAAATGCTGATGAGATTTCTGACTCCTCTACATCATTTGAATTGCCATCTCACACTTGGTTTCAAGAATTTGGATCAACATCTGCTGCTGCTGAACCTGCTACAAACACTTGCACTAATCTTATAGTGTACCAGGAGCTGAAGAATCACCCCATGTCTCAAATCATTGGTGATATCAATGCTGTTGTCTCAACCAGGAGTCAATTGTCCAACTTCTGCTTCTATGCTCTCATCATCAGTCAACTAGAGCCAAAGAACTATCATGTTGCTTTAAGAGACAATGGATGGGTTGAAGCCATATAGCTTAAGCTACTTCAGTTCAAAAAGCAGCAAGTGTGGGAACTGGTTCCTCTACCCCCAGGTAAGTGTGCAATAGGCACTATGTGGGTGTTTAGGAATAAAACTGATGAAAATGGGCTTATTGTCAAGAACAAGGCTAGACTGGTTGTACAGAGGTTTTCACAAGAAGAAGGTATTGATTATGATGAAACCTTTGCCCTTGTAGCCAGACTGGAGGCAATTAGATTGTTCTTAGCCTATGCTGCATTCCACAATCTTAAAGTTTTTCAAATGGATGTCAAAAGTGCTTTTTTATATGGAAAAATAAAAGAAGAGGTTTATGTGTGTCAACCACCAGGTTTTGAGGATAATAAACATCCTGATTGGGTGTATAAACTTGATAAGGCTCTTTATGGGTTGAAGCAAGCTCCTAGAGCCTGGTATGAAACACTTTCAAATTTTCTTCTTTAAAATAATTTTACTAGAGGCTCCATAGATAAAACTTTGTTTGTTAAGAAAGTGGATGAGCATAAGCTACTTGTTCAAATTTATGTTGATGATATAATTTTTACATCCTCTGATCCCCAGTTGTGTGATGATTTTACAAGTTTAATGAAACAAAAGTTTGAAATGAGTGCAATGGAGATTTACAGTTCTTTCTAGGCTTGCAAATCAAACAAAAGGCTGATGGAACCTTCATTAATCAGTCAAATATACAAAAAATCTTTTGAATAAGTTTTATTTACAAAATTGTAAGCCTTGTTCTACTCCCATGTGCAACACCACACAACTGGATGTAGATCAGAAAGGTAAAGCTATTGATGAAACACTTTACAGATGTATGATTGGGTCCTTGATGTACTTAACAACTTCTAGACCAGATATTATGTTTGCAACTTGTGTTTGTGCTAGATTTCAGGCTGCTCCTAAAGAGTCTCATTTGATTGCAGTCAAGAGGATCTTTAGATATCTACAAGGTACACAATCTCTAGGTCTTTGCTATTCCACTGGACACACTTGCATATTAGTTGATTTTTCTGATAGTGACTATGCAGGGTGTAAGTTAACCAGAAAGTCAACTTCTGGTGGATGTCAATTCCTAGGCAACTGTTTGATTTCTTGGCAGAGTAAGAAACAAACATCTGTTGCTACATCCACTGCTGAATCAGAGTACATTGCTGCTGCAAGTTGTACATCTCAGGTACTCTGGCTTCAGAACCAATTATTGGATTATGGCATTACAGGGATTAAGACTCCATTATTATTGGATAGTTCTTCAGCTTTGTGTATTGTAAAGAATCCAGTCCAGCATTCTAGGACCAAACATATAGAGATCAGACACCATTTTATTAGGGATTGTTTTGAAAAAGGTCCGATTGATCCAAAGTTTGTGCCAAGTGCTGATGAGCTTGCAGATATATTTACTAAGCCTTTGGATAGTTCAACTTTCCAAAACCTTGTGTTAAGGCTTGGTATGCTGTAGCTAGAATAAGTGACAACTACTATGATCTCAGTAAACAAGTACTGATGACCATTAGTAAACATGTCACAAATATGTACTGACTCTATTAAAAGAAACTGATGCAGTTACAACTGCTGATGTAGTTATAACTACTGATGTCAGTAAAAACAGATAAGTACTGATGTCCTATGAAAAAACTAAAACAACTAAAAAGTCTGATGAGTAAGTGTTGAGGACAGTTTGAAACACTGAAAACTAAGAATTGACGAAAACTACTGATGAGAATTTTCTCTTCAATCGTTTCCACAAACTGCTGTTTCACCTTAAACAACTGATGACAAAACCATGTCTTCAGTAGTTTCACAACTACTGATGGCTAACACCAAGTTCTCAGTTGTTTCCTACACCTGAATACAAAACCAAGGTTTTCAGTAGTTTCATAACTACTGATGACTAAAACCAAGTCTTCAGTTGTTTTCAAATGTCTAATAGTTAAAACCAAGTCTTCAGTTGTTTTCATACAACTGCTGACAACACCAACACTTTCAGTCTTTTTCTTTTCAGCCTTTTCTTAACCTATAAATACCTGCACTTATAGCGAACATTTCATTAGCCGTTTTCTATCCTTTTCTCTCTCAACAATGGCAACCATGAAACTCAAACCCAGACACAACTATGTTGCCTACCTCTCGAAATCGGCCTTTTAGAACAAATTTGATAATGCCATCGATCTTATGGTGGATTCCCAATACAGAACCGCCTTTCTTTTGAATCCTACCATATACCCCGATTCCTTAAACCAATTCTGGACCAACGTCTCTGTTACAACTGGTGAAAATGATAGCCAAATCACTCTCCAGTCGTTGGTTAACCAGAAACAGGTGGTAATCACCCCTGACATCATTCGCAAAACCCTAAATTTGCATGATGCCACCTGTATTATTGAATACCCGAAAGGCACCATTGATATGTCTTTCATCAACAACGGGTATGAAGGAGACTTAAGTGCTACAACCATTCTCAAAAAGCACTTCCATGATGCTGAAAGACTTATCTTCCACATGGTGAATTTCTGCCTTGCTCCAAAGACATCTTCATGGGATCAGATGTCCTCAAGATGGCAACAGGTATTGTATTCTATCTTTGAACGGCAAACTCTAAATTTTTCTGATATAGTTTTTATGGAACTTAAGAATCTGGCTTAGAAACCTGTGACAAATAGATGGCTACTATATCCCAGGTTTCTGATGGCCATAATTTTAAATCAATTAAAATCTGAAGGCCGTGTTGGTCTTGGAGTCCCTGCTCCAGCTGTTTTAGCTGAGGTATACTCCAGACATAACTCTGACCCTACTCTCAAAGGGGCTGCCCGGCTACTCAAACCAAGCAGAGGGAACCCACAACCTCCACCTCCAGATCCAAAGTCCCCACCAAACCCAAACCTCAAATGCCCAAAAGGCTACTCAGGAAGACGAGTCCCCTAAGGATGCCCCTGTACCACCAATACAGGAAACACATACTGGTTCTAACCCCCCAGTCATGTCAAAGACTAAACCAGCTGAAACCGCACAGGTATCCTCTCCACAGGATCCTATTGCAACCAAATTTGGGGATACCACATTACTGGAACCTATCTCAGTTGAGAAGGTTACCATTGAAGAGCATCTCTCACCCCGGGTGCAATCTGCTTCTGACCAATCTCCAAATGCAACCGCCCCTCAAAGCCCAACCCTTATAGTTGCTAAAGTGCTGAGTCAACTGCATTCCTTACCCCCTCCCCAGAAACCAATTAACACTGGGAATACCTCAACAATTGACGGGGAGGACCAAAATGCTGCGATAACCCACAGCACAGGGGTTATAATGTTCAATCTCCAAGTGTAGAAGAGGAGGTTAGAATATCTGGTCAGGATGCCACTTCTACTGATTCAGCAAATGAACAGGATGAAGTTGGTACCATATATAAGACCTCACCAGAGGCAACTGCCAATGAAGGACAAAGTCCTGAGGCAGGAAGTC
The DNA here is from genome assembly GCA_025506515.1 of Flaveria trinervia. Lineage (NCBI taxonomy): Eukaryota > Viridiplantae > Streptophyta > Magnoliopsida > Asterales > Asteraceae > Flaveria > Flaveria trinervia. The sequence goes on from CM046446.1 coordinate 19,844,932, forward strand.
CCCAGAACCAAGAACAAGGGGCACATGCATATACTGATCTACACTCAGGGCATGTACATCCTAATTTAATCAGGAGGTCAGATGATTCAGCAAAGACTGATATGACCTGGGCTTTTTCTTTGATGTCTTAGCCCATAACATAATCCTAGAGACTGAGGTGAGCAGACTCAAAGAGCTGCTAGCCAAAATGTCTCAGGATGAAAGTCCATCTACCCCAATAGACCCACAGATGGCACCTTCATTTGAAGGTTCACCAAACACATAGCCAATACACTTAACTAAGCCACCAGCTACTGCTTTTGGCACCACTTCTCAGGGACAGAACCCCTCTGAGTAGATGGTGCAATCTTTCAAAGCTCCTTACCTCTCATCACTCCCATCATCACTGAGATAGTACATAAAGCCATTGATGAGAGGATCTCCTCAAATCTCCAAACACTCATTGATGATGCTATTCACAAGTCACTTTCTGCCTTTCAAGCCCCTGATCCCAATGCACCCAAAAAGGGGGAGACTACTAAGTCTAAGGCAGTGAAAGAAAGGAAAGGAAGAGAGTAGAAGATGAGAAAGAACCAGAAAAAGAAAAGGAGATGGAGAAAGAACAAGAACTGATCTCAGAGAAATAGCTGATCACAGTGCAAGAGCTGAGCACAGGCAAACAGCAGAAAGATCAGCTGATCACTTACAAAAGGAAGAGAAGTGCTGAGTCAAAGTCTGATGGAGAAAAGTCCTTAGAAGATCTAGTCAAAGAAGCTGATGAAGCTCACAGTAGATCTATGGACAAAATAATAGATCAGCTCTTCAAACAGGGTCATGACCAGCCACCTTAGATGTTAAGATCAGAAGGTGGAGATAAATGAAATTCAAGCAAGATGGGCTAGTTATAGTGTGATGGATAGAAAGTTGGAGATTATGATCAGGTTTATTGCCAAATATCTAGGAAGATCATTGATAGAGATGAAGTCTTGGTCCAGTGATAGTATATTGGAGATAACCAAGAAAATCTGTTCTGCTGTAAGCTACAACAAATGGTTGATCATCAAAGCACTGGATGAAGCAGGTGCTGGGAAGAGATGAGATGGCAAAGCTCTCAAAAGCCAAACTCACCACTCAATTGCTAGATCAGCCTTCTCATAATCCCACTCAAAAATAACCTTCAAAGCAATCATCTCTAAAATCTGCCAATTCTATCCCTAAACCAAAACCACTCACAACTCAACCCACAAAACCAATTCCATTAACCCAAAAAATATCTCAAACCACACCCAGTGATACACCTAGAAGGAGGAGAAGGGTGTTGAGGGTAGAGAAAGAAGAAGAAGAGGATGAGAATGAAGATAGTCTGCCAATCTTTGTTGTTCTCAATCTTAAAACACTTGAGCCCAGAAGTCAACAGATGATCACACCTGGCTTGCAAATGAAAATGGTGAAAGTGAAGATTGAAGAAGCAGAACAACAGAAGCAACATGATGAGAAATTTCTCAAAATGGTTGACAAGGACTTCCCTCAGTCCTCATCCATTCAAGAAATGAAGAAACAAGCTCTGTGGCTGTACACTCTTAGGCATACATTCCAACATCAAAGAGAAAGAGTGAGGATTTGGCCAGACCCCAGGGTAAGTTCCCGAATACACAAGAAGAACATACCAAGTAGATATCATGGCCAAGTGAAGAAGACTTTGAATGCTACAATTATGTTGGCTATGGTAGTGTTACCCTAGGAGGTTATAGAAGAATTCAAGAGAGCACATAACTCAAAGACAACACCTCAATCTCTACTTGAGAACAAAATGATCAAGAAGGGGCTGTTATACAAGAGACTTGAAGATCTTCAAAAGAGTGAACTCCAGTTGTTGCTAGAAGGCTCTCATCCAGATGAATTCGCATACAGAGAGATCACAACTGTTGAGTTGAAGAATTGAAAGATAGTAAGGTATCTGTCTGAATATTATGGCCCAGAGTTCTTCTTTGAGGGAGAAGCAGAAGAACTCACCAAGGAGGAACCAGTTGTTCTCCTTGAGGCCTATGCAAGAGAGTCTTACAGACTCATCAATGGGAATTAGGTTTCATGGTTGGGACAAGACTCTGTGTCCGGTTTCCCAAGACAGAGTTCCCTTCCACACTTAGCCAATCAAAAGATCAGAAACCTTTTCCCGGCCTGTGCTTACATGATTACCTCTGAAGCTGATCAAGAGGGTGTTCCCGCCAAAGAATAAGTGGGATCATCAATAAACTTAGAGGTTTTGGCTGCATTGGTTCAGGGGGAGTTTGTTGGACCAAAAGAACCAATGAGCCTGATCAGAAAAACCTCTAAGTCCCACAGACATTACAACTACTGAAGAAGATCACAACAGCTGAAGACATCAGCTGATTACAAGGTCTGAAGACAAGATCTGAAGATTTCTACTGAAGACAAAGTCTGAAAGTAAAGTACTAAAGACAAAGTCTGAAAGTAAAGTACTGAAGACAAAGTCTGAAGCTATCAGCTGAAGACAACGTCTGAAGTAAAAGTCTGAAGAACAAAGACTGAAGACAAAGACTGAAGACCAGAGTGATCAGTAGTTGTCACAACAGCTGAAGTTATTAACTTCAGTAGTTGTGATGGTTTTCCTTTTCAGTACTTGTAATTTACCTTTCAGTAGTTTATAGTTTCAGTAGTTTTAGTTCAGTAGTTTTATGTTTTTGTACTTAGCATTCGCTGAGATGTGATCAGTTGTTGAGAACATTCTCAGTAGTTTGTATAGTTTCTGTTGTTTGTATAAATCTGTTAGATGTCACTATCAAGTGACATCAGTAGACGTCACATTCCTTATATAAGGAATGTTGACCTAGTTGTAACATGTGACATTCAGCCACCACGAAAGCATTTGAATGAAATATTCCTTTTGCAGAATTCTCTCTCTCTCTTTATAACCGTGTGCTTTTCTATTGAATATCAATTGAGTTTTTGCTAAATTGTCTAATTCTTGTTCGAATTCCGCTGCAATCTTCTCTAATTGATCAAACTTAGATCTCCGATCCTAACATGTGGGTAGGTAAAGGTGTTTGGGTTTGGGTAAGGTTTTAGGTTGAGGGATGATTAGTTGAGGTGGTTGTGGTGATGAGATGGGTTGGTGGTTCGTGTAGGTTCAGGGGTGTAAGGTTTGGAAATGGGCTCAGTTTTGATAGGGAAAGGAAATGGGAAATATTCAGGTTGAGGTTGGGCTGGAAGTTGGAGTTGAGGTGTTGGTTTGAAGATCATTACTTGTCCCTTCTATGCATCTCTTTCCTCTTTCCTAAATGAATGTCAGCCTTGATGTCACTGACAAGTCGCTAGAGTGTTTTTTCTGACATGGGTCCCACCTACCTACCAGAGAAGCCATGAGCCCAAAGATAATCCTTCATCCAGGCTTTCTCACCTATCTTGTTGGTGGTCGTGACCCCAACTTTTTCTTCCTTTTTCTTCTTCTCCCTCACTCTCTCTCACAGCTTTCTTCCTCTCTTTCTCCAGTTGATTCTGCTCTTTGTTGAAAAGCCATAGGATCGTGTCATTATCATGTGGAGATAGTTCTTTAAGAGAGAAACCCTTAGAGGTTAGGAAAGATATCCTTTCCCTCTTGAGCTACAAATCAACTTCCCTCTTCTCCCTTTGTCTTTCCTCCTCTAAGGCCAACCCTGCTACTTCTTCCCTTTGTTTAATTTGTAGCCTGGTTACCTTTTCTAGCTCTACTAACTACTCTAGTGGAAGCAAGAGTATATCTTCACTAACAGCTCCAAGTTTGATGAGCCTAACAAAGATCTCCACCCTTTTCTTGTTATTCTGCCTCCTAGTTGGCCACAACTACTTTGGAATTAGTAGCTAGCAAATTCCTAGTTGGGAATCTACCTTTTCTTTTGAGCTTCTCAATCTTCTCCTCATCCTGAAGCTCTTTCACATTCATCTTCTTCTTCCCTTTATCATCATTAGAAGTGTTGGACTTTGGTGGTTCTTGGATAGAGGGTTCATGTTGAGACATGGTGGATGAAGATAGTGAATTTGTCTGAACTAGGGGTCGGTTGAGAAAGTCCTCACTATTCACCTCAGATGCATGCTCTAGAAATGCATCTGTGATGATTAGATCCTCGGACAAGGAGATTAGACTTTCCGCAGCTTCCATCTCAGCATCGAAAAATTTAACTTTTTCTTCCGAGGCTTTGATTTCAGCTTCAGAAGTTTAAGGGAATGCACTATCTATCCCAACTATTTCATTTGCTGGGCCATCAGTCTTGATTTCCCTTCAAAATTAATCTTAGGTTCTATTTGGACCTTAGGTTGACCAACTTCTTCCATAGTGGTAGAAGGTGCACTTAACTCTGAAGCTCTTCAGCACCAAAGTATATCATAGCCGCATCAGGGCTAGGCTGATCTAAAGAAGATCTCAATAGGAACTTGGAGAATATCCTATTGAGATCTCTTAGCAACCTTGGGTCCATTTGCAGGACAATTTGAGAAGGCTTTGGAAAGCTTGGCTTGGTGGTTCCTCTGTTGTTTGTCTCTAAACACTCTCCCCCTTTTTGGTAGCATCATCTTAAGAGCTAAAGGATCTAGAGGAAGAGGTCAATGAGACCTGAGTTGGTACATGCCTAACAGAATTCTCAATCTGTTTCTTTGCTAGTTGAGCCTTGAGATTTTCAATCTCAAGTTGCTGAGTGGCAGACCTATCCTCTAAAGTCTTAACCATTAATTCAAGATTTGAGACATTGGAATGTAGGTCCTGAATGATGTGTTGCATACTTCCCTCATCTTTTTTTGAAGAATCATGGGGAGATGAGGTAACATACCTTGTATGTTCACCCTCACCAACATTTGTGGTTTCTTGGCACCCTGGTTTCCCTTTCCTAAGGATGTCTCTTTCAGAGTCATCAAAAGGCATGATTGCTGTAGATTTAGTCTTAGTGATGGTACCATTGGGCTAAGGATCCAATGATTTTCCTTCAGTAGTGGAAGCTAAATCTACATGAGTCCCCTGCACATCTGTGGGACTCATCTTAGTTGGTTTTAACTGATGTGGGCTAGAGATAAAAGGTCCCTCTAGGCTCTGTTGATCTGTTCGAGGGTGTTGTGGATTAACTTCATTACCATGAAGGGACATAATCTCCTCATCAATTCTGAAAAAAGGTCAGTAAAGGATAGAGAAGTGAAGCCTAGTGACCCGGGAATTTGGTCAATGTCTAATGGCATTGAGCCTTTGGTGGGGCTTTCCCTTTTTGGTTTCTCAGGAGAGTGTTGGGACTCATCTTGAGGGCTTGCAGCCTAGGTTTGGGGCATAGGGAATTGAGGCTGAGGAGGCTCAAATCCTATATTGAGATCGAAGGAGAAGGATGGGGAGACCTCTGACTGAGTGGGAACCCATGGCTCCATTCTAGTATTTTTTATTTGAACAGAGAGGCTTGCTCAATCAAAGTAGACTGAGCAAGGGTTCATTTGCGTCTCTCATATGTGTGTTTCATGGGATGAGCAGACAAAAAAAGGGTAGTTCCTGGTGTGGGATCATCACTTGTGGGGTGAACAGGGATGTCACCAGGGATCCATTGGCTCAATCATATCTGGAAGAAGGTTAGTGTGTCTTTCAGTGAAGTTGGTGGAGACTCTCTTCAAGATCTTGAATATGGTCGGTCTCATTTGAGGGACATGCAAAGTAGCTATATAGACAAGCTTACTCTAGTCCAGCTCATAGTTGATTATGTGCTGATGAAACCTAGGATACATAAAGATTATGTCCTTTTGGAGGTTTCCTAGAAGGTTAGTAAGTAGAAACCTTGAGTAGTTGAAGTGGAGGCTCTTCACCAATCCATGAACTAGGTAGCCCAGTTCATATGGGATTTGATCGCATCCCCCATACTTGTTTGATGGACAATGAAGAACAACATGAATTAGGAACTTCCAGTTATAAGAAAAATTGAACTTATAAACTGTAGACCTATTCCCATCTCTACTGTATCCTATTTAAAGATAGCTGTCATCGAGGTCTAATTTGGGGAACTCAGTAGGAGCACCTTCATCATGATGCTCCAGATGCTCCTGGATGACCTGTCTAGTAATGACCATCTCCTGGCCTGAAATGCTTGTCCAAATAACCCATGTCCATTTAGGAGTACTATCTGACCGTTACTCCAAAAATCTTCCATGTGCTTCAAGTAAACAGTAGGGTTCACAATTTGAGTAGTGAAGTAGGGAGATTGGGTAAGAAAGGAGATGATGTCTGAGAAGTCAACATCCTTGGTAAAGTCAAGGAAAGCGACTTGGTTGTGCTGAGGGTTAAATGCCATGGTAAGAAAGGTGATAATGAAACAAGTTTGATCAGGGTGAATTTGGGGTGAAGGAGGCTTTGCACAGTAATTTTAGTAAAAAGATTAAAGTGACGAGTTGGGATTATTTTAATAGGTAAAATGGCGGTGTTTGGTAGATAAGGTGAAAAGATGGTTTAGGGTTAGATGTGATAGTGGCAGCAAGGTGAAAACCATTCAAAAGATTCCGACATCATTAATAAAATCTTTGCTTTTTAGTGTGTAGGGCCCAAAGGTTTCCATTACAGAGAGAAGTCTTCTTCCAAAGATAAAAGTATTTCCGAATGATTTTCTCTTCCGAAGCCAAAACTTATTTCCGAAGGTAAATACATTTACTTCTGAGAATAAGAATGTCTTCCGAATGAAGAAGTATTCAAACTTCGGAAGTAATGAAGATATGCTTCTAAGACTAAAAACTCTTCAGAAGATTAAACTTAAATTGAGAGAATTGCCATTAGACGATAATGAAAAATTCTTTTGAGGGTAATTTTCTCTTTAGAAATACTTTCACTTAATCAATTTGGAAGAATAACATTTTGTAACTGGGCTTAGGTTGTATTTGACAAAAGACAAGACACATTTTAAAAAGCTTTTCAAATGAGATATAGTAGTCAATGTTTATTATCCCAATAGCCGTAATGAGATACTTAAATCTTTGTTCATCAAAGGCTTTGGTGAACAAATCAACATATTGTTCATTTGAGTCAACTTTGACTAATTTAATCAAGTTTTCTCATTAATATCTCTAATAAAATGGTACCTGATATCAATGTGCATTGTCTTGGAGTGCTTCACAGTATTTTCAGTGATGGAGATATCATTGTTGTTGTCAACGTGGATAGGAGTGCTCATAAAGTTGAATCCATAGTCTAGTATTTGGTTTTTAATCCACAGCAGTTGAGCACAACTTGCAGCAGCAATGTATTCAGCTTTTGCAGTAGATGTAGAGACACATGATTGCTTCTTGCATTGCCATGAGATGATCCTTCCACCAAGAAATTGACATCCTCCTAATGTGGATTTCTTGTTAATGTTGTAGCCACCATAGCCACTATCTAAGTAGCAATAGAGATTGAAGTTGGAGTTTCTAGGATACAAGAGACCAAGCTTTGGTGCTCCATTGAGGTATCTATGAATTTTCTTGGCCGCAACTAGGTGAGACACCTTTGGAGAAGCCTGATATCTTGCACAGATTCATGTAGCAAACATGATATTAGGTCTACTTGTTGTGAGATACATCAGAGAACCGATGATTGCCCTATATTTATGTTAATCAGTATCCTCCCCCTCAGAGTCATGACAAGGTCATGGTTTTGGGCATGGGGTCTTGGCTGGCTTACAATCCGTCATATCAAATCTTTCTAAGATATCAGAGACATACTTAGATTGATTGATAAAGAACCATTCCTTCATTTGCTTCACCTGAATTCTAAGGAAAAGGTCCATTTTTTCCGTAGAACTCATCTCTAACTTCTTCTTGATAATGCTCTCAAAGTCTTTACATATTTGGTCATTTGAAGAACCAAATATAATATCATCAACATAGACCTGAACGAGCAATATGTTATTTCTCAGACTTCTTGATAAAAAGATTCTTATCAATGGTTCCTCTAGTATAACCATTCTTCAAGAGAAACTAAGACAAAGTCTCATACCATAGCTTAGGTGCCTGGTGCAGCCCATAAAGAGCTTTAGACAATTTGCACACATAGTTGGGATGTTGTGTGTCTTCAAATCCTATAGGTTGGCACACATAGACCTCCCTATCTATATTTCCATATAGAAAGTCACACTTAACATCAAGTTGATAGACAGTAAAATTCTTGGATGCAGTATAAGCAAGGAAGATTCTAACTGTCTCAAGTCTTGCAACGGATTCAAAGATATCAGTATAATAAATTCCTTCCTCTTAGGTGTATCCTTGAACAACTAGTCTAGCATTGTTCTTGATGATCAATCCTCTATCATATCTCTTGTTTATGAAAACCCATTTGGTGCCTATATGTACTTGACCAGATGGTAGCGGGCAAAGGTTCCAAACCTTTTGTCTCTTGAATTGAAGCAACTCTTCTTGCATTGACTCAACCTAGCTACTATCTTTTAAGGCTTCTTCTACTTTCTTGGGTTCCATCTAAGACAAGAAGCTTGGTACAAACATATGTTCCCATGATGAGTTTTTCCCCTTGTTCTCCTATGATGTTCTTAGCTGGATGAGTGTAGTGAATCCTTAGTCTAGGATTCACTTCTAGTTGCAAAGATAGATCCAAGTTGGACATATTTTACTTAGGAACGTGAACACTTGGTCGAGCTACTGTTTCAATGTCATTCAACGAGGACTGATTGAATGAAAGAGAAACATCATCAACATTAGTTGACTAAGAAGTTGTATCAATAGTTGCATGTTCTTTCAGAATACTACTTCTGTTAGCTTGGTGTAGTATGTTATTAGCTGATGAGTTATTAGACTCACTTTGCTGATAACTTGTTGAGGCTCCACTGGTTCCTGAAATGGTCATGCTATCAGATCTACCAATGATGGGAGCTTGGTATTCAAAAACTCTTGGAGAACTTGGGAAGAGGTCTGGTAGCATAAATAGTTGGTCTTCATCAGAATCCCTTTGAGTACCTATTCCAGCTGAAACATTCTCACAAGATGGTTTAGAATAGTTTGGAAACAATTCTAAGTCAAAAATATGACCAGGGCCATTGCCCCTAACACAAGGAGTGTGCTCATTAACAACAATTTTTGATGATTCCTCAAATTGTTGATTTTTGATGTTATAGACTCTATAAGCAATAAAGGTGGAGGAATATTTAACAAACATGTTGCTTTCCTTTCAGGCAAGCTACGCAGTTGTCTCTACAAAAAAATTCTTTTTTGGGTACACCATGTATCAAGTTATTTTTAACCAATTTATTCATGGTTTTAAAATTTACATGACACATACGTTTATGCCATAAGGCAGACTCGTCCCCATCAACTTTGGAAAGAAAGCATGATACTTCACCGATGGGAAGCAATATTATATCCAGCTTATACATATCCCCTTTCCTTGGAGATCTAAGAAGCATCAATTCCTAAAGAATTGTCATCCCAGGTTTGAGGATGATGCACTCATGTTCTATGAAGAGCATTTGATGCTTTTGATCACAGAATTGAGAAACACTTAGGAGTTTGTGTTCAAGCTAATTGACAAAGTTCACTTTATCGACTCTTAACAAGCCATTGGATACACTTCCTCTACCTGAAATGCATCCTCCTGTCTCACCTCCAAATTGAATAGGACCTCCAACAAAATGTTGAATTGTTGAAGTAGAGGTATGTTCCCGGTCATGTGCCTGGAGCATCCACTGTCCACAATCCAGACATTATTGTTCTTGTCTTGTGAATGTCCTTGCAAATAAGGTGAAAAGTTAGTTTTGATTGGAAACCCAAGCCTGGCTGGTCTTGGGGTTTTCCATTGATGATGACATAACTGAACCAAAATGAATGTTATAGGGTTCAATTGATGTCTTTGAAGAGGAAGGTATGGTTGTAACATCTTGTCTAATCTTCCATTCCATCCCATGGTTGGTCAGTTTAGATGAGCTTATTGAAGCTTGAGCAGCATGACTTTCTTCCAAAGCTACTTTGTTTTCGGAAGAAGCATTCATTACCTTCTTTCTGAAGTGGCCTTCTTCTCGGAAGGTTTTGAGGATGCTATTTTGTTCTTTTGAGCTTTCTCTGGCTTAACTTCCGAAGCCATTTTCCCTTAGAAAAAATGAGGTTCTTTCGAAAGCAACTTGGCTTCAGAAAGCAGTTTTTCTTTTGTAATCACTTGAACCATGTGATAAGGTCCAAATGTGAATCCTCCTTGACTGCTTCCTTTTTAACATTATTTGCATGATGTGCTTGTGTGGATTGTAATAACAATCTTTAGCCAAGTAGTTTTGTAGACCCCACATTATGCATGTAATGTTAATCTTTGGTCATTTTGAGGGCTGATGTTTCTTAATGTTCTTGTTTTCCTCTACAGCCTTCCTTTTTGATTTTTTATCCCTTGGCAGGAGAAGAGTGTTGGTACTACACTCCTTTCATGAATTAGAAGCGCCTACCACCTGGAATCTAGCTAAAATGAAAACACTATTTTGCTTTGGGTCAATCTTCAGCTTAGATTCAGCTAGTTTCTTGGTACTTCTTCTGGCTGCCTTTGCCTGGTTTCTTCTAGCTTTGGTGGATTGGGGTTGATCATCACAAATAGAAATGGGTTGATTTACCTATTCCTTCCTTGTGGTGGTCTCTATTGTTGCATCATTCTTCAACTCAAGTGAAGATGGGTTAGCAGATGGGACCTCTTGCTTTTTAGTACCACACCTTGGTTGTCTAATAAACTCATAAGAATGTGATGGAGCAATCTCATTGGTCCCCAACCCACATTTGTTTTGATTAAAAATTTTGGAGTAGGAGGATGATGCAAGAATGGCTTGGAAGTTTTGCTTAGAAATAACATGCTTCCTTGCTTGAGCCTCAACTATTACTAACTTGTCTTGAGCCTTAGTTAACTTGGATATTAAATCCTTGATTTGAGTCTTGTAATTGGTGTGCTAATGTTTTAAAGAATATACTATGTTCTCTAACTCCTCAATTTTTGTTAATGGTCAGATTCCGCCTTTTTAAAATTACTTTTAAGATGTTTAATGACTCAATATCAGATTTAATTTCCATTATAGTCCTCTTACATTTTAACCTTAGGAATAATGGCTGGAGTACATTGATGATCATATCCTTAGAGTTGTTTGTTCCAGCCATAAGTGCCTGAGCAGGGGTGACATCTTGTACAATAAAGCTCCAATCAACTTCTTGTACCATAGCAACAGTTTCAGTTGACTTTCCAGCAGCTTTTGGTGTTGAAGGATGTGAAGAGGCATGAGCAGATCTCGAGTTTGATTCGGGAGCTTTGCATTCCCTTTCAAAATAGCCCAACTGGATACAGTTGTAACATTTGGCCTTGGCTTTGTCAAACCCGAACTTGCTACTTGTTGGGTTTTGAGGGAACTGCCTTCTAGTTCTTTTATAGAACTTTTTTGCCCTATAGGTTAACAGAGCCATTTTTGGACTATGTCCATGTATTCCACCTCATTTGGGCTGAAACACTCCAGATCTTCAATATAGAACTGGAAATCATTAGAGTGTCCACTCCCTGAGACAAAAGCACAACTGTCCTGAAAGGAACTAGACTGAGCTTGTTGAGACCTTGGGGGTCTTAGGGAATGTGATGTAAGGCCAGAAGAGCTGGATGGCTACTGGGAGTAAGAAAGGTAGTGTTGAGGTTGAGGGGTCTTGAGCCTTCAACAAACATGAGAGTGTTGCTAGCAAAAAAAGGCTTGAAGGTCTGCTTCCTTGATAACCACTCTTGTTTTCCATCTCTATACGGTATTGTTGGAGCTGTACAAGATAGTCTGTATTATCAACACAGTCAAAGTCAACAAAAGTCAACGTCATGGTCAAAGTCAACAAAAGTCAAACCTAACAAGTTCGAGATGAAGAACCAAGACGAGGTGTTGAAGATTTAAATTGTGAAGTCGGTTGGATCGATAAACATCCGAGCATGTTCTTGACGGAAGGATAAACAATAGCACAAACGAAGAGACAATCAATAATACGAACTATAATTTAATGGTTTCATTGATAAAACCTAACGATTACAAGTTCGTTACTATATAAGAATCAAGACTCTTGGCAAGGGAAAGATCAAGCATGATCTTCCTTCTCATCCGACAGCCCTAGGTCCGGAGCATACTCTCTCTACACATTGAAACTGGTATATATAGGCCTCGACCCATATTAGATGCGACTGGGCCCATTCGTGCGATTGGACCATGCGTATGGTTCAATCGTATGACTAGACCATGCGTATGGTTCAATCGTACGACTGGACCATTATAATGGTCAGTCTTAGGAATGCCCTAATCGCATCTCTCAGTCACACAACTGGCCCATTAGCAAGGCTAAGTCGTACGACTAAATCTTATTCGCATATGCTTCTACGAATGACCCAGTTTCATGTATTTACAATATATCAAGTGTATTACATTAAGACTAGACTATTGTCAAGCGACAGACACACTATATATGAGTATATATGCTCCAACAAATTCCCCCTTGGATGTTTTTTGTGAATAGTAGATAGCACCTTTTACAATCTTCAGTCAATCTTTGCTCCAGTTTCAAATAGAATCAAACGAAAAACCATATTAGCCAACGTTTCCGATCTGTCAGGTTGTTACACATCCCTAAAAATGAATTTAGGCATAACAGCTTTCGTTTACTTTGCAGAACACCATCATCACAACAAGATTTCCCATATGACTGTTGTTCTAGATAATGACATGAACAGTTTTCCATTGCTTCAATCTTCACACAGGCTAACTTGATTAACATTAACCCCTGCAGAAATTCCCCCTCACATTCAGCATATCCCAATATATAAATGTTGTGCTCTTTTGGCGTCTTTATATGATGTATTAGGCAAAAGGTTGAAGGTTCCAATCCATAGCTGAGAATATCAAACAAATTAGCATGCATGTAGATTCATCATGAGAAACCTGCCCACATCATCACTTTCTGATTGCGTCTTCAATTTCTCTATATATAGATTACCCCTAAGAATGAGAATCCTCTCTGTGTGGATAAATATAACTTGATTGGCCAATAAGTAGTCAGATGCTCCTGACTACCCTTACAAAATCAGCACCGACTTCTGCCATATTCTCATCTCTTTTTCGTGTTCCAACTACATTCACCTATTCTGGAAGTCCGACGAATAATGGCGTATACATTGAACTTATTTGACAAAAGAACCTCAGGTTGAATGTGCTTTGTGCATCCTCAAATCTGTGCAAAAGGTAGTTCCAGACCCTTTTTTGGTCTCGAACAACGTTCATCCGTATGATGTGGAGGACAAATATCACATTCATGTGAAGGGTTACGAATGATATATTCGTTAGACCGGTCATAAGACTGGTCCAGTAGCATGATTGGTCATAAGACTGGTCCAGTAGCATGACTGGTCACAAGACTGGTCCAGTAGCATGACTGGTCACAAGACTGGTCCAGTAGCATGACTAGTCATAAGACTGGTCGAGTAGCATGACTGGTCATAAGACTGGTCGAGTAGCATGACTGGTCATAAGACTGGTCCAGTAGCATGACTAGTCATAAGACTGGTCGAGTAGCATTCAAGTCGTACGAATGGTCCAGTCGCATGGTCCAGTCATACGAATGGTCCATTAGCATGGTCCAGTCGCACGAATGGTCCATTAGCATGGTCTAGTCACACGAATGGTCCATTAGCATGGTCTAATCACACAAATGGTCCATTAGCATGGTCTAGTCGCACGAATGGTCCATTAGAATGGTCCAGTCGTACGAATAGTCCATTTGCATGGCTCAGTCGCATGAACGGGTCTGCACGTAGATTTTCAGATCTACAGTCGCCAGGGCTGCCAAAACCCTAATCTGACGAATTTTACATGAACCGAAACAAAAATAGACATCATCAGTTTCGAAAGGGTGATCAGAATGTGGTTTCGAGTTTGACTTTAACATAGAAATACCACATGTAACAAGATCTGAGCAAAACACGGAGAACACGAACTAGGTTTAACGTCAAGATTTGAAATTTGATCCAAAAATCAAGAGCTTGGGTTGCTAGAATGATGTTAGATCATTCCAGCAGTAACCGACTCTGATACCAATTGTGAACTCGGCTGGATCGCTAAACATCCAAGCATGTTCTTGATGCAAGGGTAAACAACATCAAAATCCAAGAGAAAATCAATAACAAGAACTATAACTGAATGGTTTCATTGATAAAACCTAATGATTACAAGCTCGTTACAACATAAGAATCAAGACTCTTGGAAAGGGGAGATCGAGCATAATCTCCCCTCTTAACTGGCAGCCCTAGGCCCCGGGCAGACTCCCTCTCCAATCCTAATCTCTCTACACATTGAAACTGGTATATATAGACCTCAACCCATATTAGATGCGACTGGCCCATTCGTGCGATTGGACCATGCGTATGGTTCAATCGTACGACTGGACCATGGGTATGGTTCACTCGTACGACTGGACCATACTTATGGTTCAGTCTTACGAATGTCCTAATCGCATCTCTCAGTCGCAAGGCTGGTCCATTAGCATGGCTCAGTCGTACGACTGAGTCTCATTCGCGTATGCTCCTACGAATGACCCAGTTTCATGTGTTTACAATATATCAGGTGTATTAAATTAAGCCTAGACTATTCGTCAAGCGACGGACACACTATATATGACTATATATGCTCCAACGAATTCCCCCTTGGATGTTGCTTGTGAATAGTAGATAGCACCTCTTACAATCTTCAGTCAATCTTTGCTCTGGTTTCCAATAGAATCAAACAAAAAACCATATTAGCCAAAGTTGCCGATCCGTCAGGTTGTTACACATCCCTGAAAATGAATTTAGGCACAACAGCTTTCGTTTACTTTGTAGAACACCATCATCACAACAAGCTTCCCCATATGACTGTTTTTTCCGGATAATGACATGAGTAGTTTTCCATTGCTTCAATCTTCACACAGGCTAATTTGATTAACATTAACCCCTGCAGAAATTCCACCTCACGTTCAACATATCCCAATATATAATGTTGTGCTCTCTTGGCGTCTTCATACAATGTATTGGGCAAAGGGTTGAAGGTTCCAATCCATAGCCGACAAGAGCTCGGGTTACTAGAATGATTGTTAGATTATTCCAGTAGTAACCGGCTCTGATACCAATTGTGAAGTCGGCTGGATCACTAAACATCCGAGCATGTTCTTGACGGAAGGATAAACATCACATTAATGTGAGTGGATAATACGAATGATATATTCGTGAGACTGTTGATAAGACTGGTCTAGTAGCATGATTGGTCATAAGACTGGTCCAGTAGCATCACTTGTCATAAGACTGGTCCAGTAGCATGACTGGTCATAAGACTGGTCGAGTAGCATGACTGGTCATAAGACTGGTCCAGTTGCATTCCAGTCGTATGAATGGTCCAGTCGCATGGTCCAGTCACACGAATGGTCCATTAGCATGGTCTAGTCACACGAATGGTCCATTAGCATGGTCCAGTCACACGAATGGTCCATTAGCATGGTCTAGTTCCACGAATGGTCCATTAGCATGGTCCAGTTGTACGAATGGTCCATTCGCATGGCTCAGTCACATGAACGGGTCTGCACGTAGATTTTCAGATCTACAGTCGCCAGGGCTGCCCAAAACCCTAATCTGAAGAATTTTACATGAACCCAAACAAAATAGACATCATCAGATTCGAAGGGTGATCAGAACGTTGTTCGAGTTCGATTTTAACATAGAAACACCACACGTAACAAGATCTGAGCAAAACACGAAGAACACGAAGTGGGTTTAACGTCAAGATCTAAAATTTGATCCAGAAATCAAGAGCTCGGGTTGCTAGAATGATTGTTAGATCATTCCAGCAGTAACCGGCTCTGATAGTAATTGTGAAGTCGGTTGGATCGATAAAGATCCGAGCATGTTCTTGACGAAAGGATAAACAACAGCACAAACCAAGAGACAATCAATAACACGAATTGTAATTAATGGTTTCATTGATAAAATATAACGATTACAAGTTCGTTACAACATAAGAATTAAGACTCTTGGCAAGGGGAAGATCGAGCATGATCTCCCCTCTCATCCGGCAGCCCAAGGCCCTAGGCAGACTCCTCTCCAATCCTTAATCTCTCTACACATTGAAACTGGTATATATCAGCCTCGGCCCATATTAGATGCGACTGGGCCATTCGTGCGAGTGGATCATGCGTATGGTTCAATAGTACGACTAGACCATGCGACTGGTTCATTCTTATGGTTCAGTCTTACGAATGCGCCAATCATATCTCTAAGTCACACAACTGGCCCATTAGCAAGGCTCAGTCGTACAACTGAGTCTCATTTCCATATGCTCCTACGAATGAACTAGTTTCATGTGTTTACAATATATCAGGTGTATTACGTTAAGCCTAGACTATTCGTCAAGCGACAAACACACTATATATGACTATATATGCTCTAACATAAATGACTAGGATTTTTACTGTAATAAACATATTTTGTGTGAAAAAAATATATTTTATTATGTTTGAGTCATGTTTTAGTCTAGTTATATACTCTAAGGGGTTATGTGTAAATATGTAAACTTAGATTCGACTATAAATAGCCTAATTGTAATTATAATTAGGCTAATGGTTGTAGACCAATGGATTGAGGGATTACTTGTAAACACATTATTAGCAATCTAATTGAAGATCAAAGGGGTTTTGATTGTGATTATCATATTTTGATCTATAATCTCCATGATTTGATTCAAGTGTGATTATCCTGGATTTACTGTTTGGTATCAGAGTCATTTTGGAACAAATTCAATGAAGATTTGAAGATTTTTAGAGAGAGAAATTGAGATTGTTGGTTGTTTTTGTTCAATATCATTATTTCATCAATTCCGGATCAAATTTGTGTGTTATTGATATGGAAATTGATTGAAGTTTCCTTGTTATTGGTTGTGAAAGCTATGCTAATGATCAAATCTCAAATCCATTGAGTTTTTAATGATTTCATATTGATTTCGTGTTGAAAACGTTTTTCAGTTTCGTTCAGTGAAACTATAAGTTCTTCCTCTGAAACTACAAGTTCTTCCAGTGAAACTACATTGGTTATTCTCATTGATGTTGTTTTCTGTTGTCCTACGAAACTAGTTTCATTGAACGAAAGTTCAACAGTGCTTGTGAGTGATTTACAAGCAAAATTGTTGTCGAAAGTGTTTTTGAACGAAAGTTCAAGCTTGTTTCGTGTGAAATTGTCAGCGAAACTAAGCAATCTAAAGTATTTGGCTAGCGAAACTGCTGCCGGAATTTCCAACGAAACTACTGTCGCCTCAGTGAAACTAGATTTCAATACGAAACTAGCTCTAAGAAACTACAATTTCGCTTGACCCCACTTGCTAAGATTGTATACAGTGACATTTAAAAAAAAAATTATCCCGGGGGAGAATTATTTTACAATTTTTGGGAAAAATATTTTTTTGAGTTGTTTAGTTGTTCAAAAATTTTAAAATAATGTCATCTCCAGAAGACTTCAAATCAGATAATCTCACAATGGCACAAAGCCTATTTGATTCTTTTGCAACAATAAAGAAAGAAAAATTGACATATTTGATTGATCGATTCTTAATGGTGGCAAATAATCTAAACAAGCATGTTACTGATCTGAGTAATCATGAACAGATTCAAAAGCTTCTCGACTCTCTTCCGTCAGCATGGAATCATCAAGTTAAAATGCTGAAGTAAGAAAGAGGTTATGTCGACACGAAAATTATGGATATGATCAACAGACTAAAATCTCTCGAGCTACATATCCAAAGAAACAATTTGCAACACGTCGTGTTCCCACATCAAACCCACACGCTTAATACTAATCTTGTTTCTTCTGTAACAAGAATACTTGATTACAAAATAGAGATGATTGAAAGATTGAAGTCATTAAGAACCGATTCGGATTTAAATATTGAATTAAAAAAAATTGTTGACGTAGGCTGTGAAGCTTTGAGAGCCGACAATGACAGTAAACCAGAGTCTATGAGAACTGATGATGATAAGGTTAGAAAAGCTGATAAAAGAGAGAAACAATCTGAGGCTGATAAGATGATGAAAGTCAAAGAAGGGGAACAACAAAAAATCACAAGGGTTTGCAACTGTTAAAAGAGCTTAGCTGCAGAACGAACTATAATGGGTCTTCCTTATGAGATTGTTCAGGATATCTGTTCTTCTTCTTGCAAAATCTGGTTATTAGGGATTTATAAAGAAAACATGAATTAAAAAAATGAAATTTCTTTTTCTAGGAAACTTAAAGAAGCATTGGCTGAAAATAATCTTTTACGAAGAACAATTTTGGAGCGTAACGTTGAAATTAATATTTTAAGAGAAAGGGCCGTTTTAGCTCAACTGGAAACAACTCAACTTCAAACAAAGCTTGATAAATGGACCCTTTCACTCAAGAAAAAGGATGAGCTTATTGCTAAACAACATGGGGCACGGGTAAAACATGGGATTGGATATAAATCTGATGGTGAAATTGTATTTAATTCACTTCCACCACCTTCTACTTTATGTTATTCACCAATCCCATACCTCATTCAACAAATGATTTGATTGAAGTTTTAGAAACTAATTGTTTAAATACATGTTTTAGCAATGTTAATCTTAAAGAGGTTAGAGATGTGTAGAGTTCTCCAGTAGGTTTCGGATTTCTCAAGAAGGGGTCTGATAAGAAAATTAATGATGATTCCACTTCTGATGCTCCAACACCAATATCAATTGCTTCTCCTACCTTCTTCAACAAATTCAAAACTAGTAATATTCCTTCATTTGTTCCTTTCAGGTTTGTAAAAGAAGGAACAGTCGTCGAATCGTCAGACAATCAAAATCCTGTAACCGAAGCCGACACAATAGGAGGTGTCAATCAAGATCCGTTGGAGAAAGATCTGTGTATTGGAAACTAGATAAGCTCGGATGATGAATCAATCATAGAGGAGAGGTATCCATCTAGAATACCGCATAGCTCAGTCATTGTGAATGTGTTCAGGTTCTCTGTTTTCTTGATGAAGACATAGTAGAACGTCCACTCATTGGGAAGTGCACTCATGAATTTCCTTGAGAGGTCTCTCAATTCAGGTGCTATTCCCACAGACTAAAGGGAAGAGATAAGATCCATGTACTTGAAGTATTGCTAATGTAAGGTCTCTCCAGCAATATGAGTGAAGTTCTCAAAATTTTGCTCGAGGGAATATTTCTTGAATCATTAGAGTTAGAGTACATCATGGTTAAAGCATCAAACAATCCTTTAGCTGTCTTACAATTCTCAAACCCTACCATAATGGAGTTAGGAATTGCTATCATCAGAATAGTCATTGCCTTTTCATCATTGTCTATCTTCTTGAGGTCTTCTTCAGAGTAGTCCTCCACTGCCTCCTCCATCATGGCACCACCACCAGCAGGGACCGTGGGCAATGGATTTCCACATGCCGCTGTCTTGATATCTGATGAACCCTTCTATACGTCTGCTCCATTGTTTGAAGTTTCTAGGGTGGTGATGGGTGCTTTAGTCATCATCCCCATTTCACATTCAGATTTCTTGTTAAGGGCCATGTTTTGAGTGTAGTAAAAGAGTGAGTGAACAAGAGGTTGATAAAGATGGTTTGATCACACAATCAAGAGCCTAAGAAGTTGTGATACTAATTGTAGGATCAGTTTTATACTCAACACAAGTATTTCTCTCAAACTCACTAACACACAAAAAATAGAGTTCTTCTAAGAGTAGATTATAATATACTAAGGAACACAAAGAAAACACAAGAGAATAATTTTCAAGATACTTGTATATATATTTCTTGACTCAAAGTTTGGAAGACTCTTACAAGCTGACTAAAAGAGTTACAATGAGAAACTATATATACTACTACGTACAGCCGGATATACTTTGATACCAGCTGGAATCCTCTAACTAAGGCAGATACTACAAAGCTATAGTTTAAGGTATCTTAGATAATGTCTTATCTAAGATATGGTAGACATGTAACAACAAGTTATTTTAAAGTCAAAGAAAGAAAGAATAAAGTGAAGAAAAGAAAGAAAAGATAGTTTACCCAAGTTAAAGGGTAAAAAGTGTCAAAAATGACAAAAGATTAGAAAAGTTGGTGTAAAGTGGGCAAGACTGCCCACACACTTCTTACAACACCCACATCTTCGGATCTTATTACAAAAAGAAAGAAAAGGAGCTGAAACTCGGTTTTAGAAAGAAGAACAAGAAAGAATTCGAATTCAAGATAAAAATTCATGGTTTTATGGTGTTCTTAACCGGTTATGTCCTCGGGTTTATGCTCATGTGTGTTGTGTGTGTTCGGGTGTGTGGTTTTGGTGGGTTTCTGGGCGGTTGAACTCAATTACAAACGAGTTTGGAAGAAGCCATACTCAAGAGCTGTAAAGGTGAGTTCTAAAACCCCTCTTTTACATGTTTTAACTGATTTTGGGGCTGGAATTGCATGTATGAACTTTTTGTAAAACTAGGGTTTCATACCCGTATGTGTGAATGTGTATGTGTTGCGGGTATGGTGTAATTTTGGACTATGTTCATGCTTGCTGATGTTATGGTTTTGTTTTTTAGGCTTAGAATGTAAGATTTAATTTTAGAACATGATAGATGGTGTTTGGGGACTGAATCTGATGATAAGTGTGCCTTAGGCTGCTCATGCGCCCAAATAGTGGTTCATACGCCTAAGTTTAGAAAAACTGCTTAAGTGATGACAAATGCGGATGAGCATTGACAAATGCGGATGAGAAAGTCAATGCGGATGAGTAAGGAAATGCGGATGAGTAAGTCACACGACTGAGGAAATGTGGATGAGTAAGTTCATGTGACTGAGGAAATGCGGATGAACAAAGTTAAAGCGGATGAACAAATGTGGATGAGTAAAGTCAATGCAGATGAACAAATGCGGATGAACAAAAAGAAATGCGGATGAACAAAAAGAAATACGGATGAACAAAAAGAAATGCAGATGAACAAAAAGAAATGCGCATGAATAAAAAGAAATGCGGATGAACAAAAATAAATGCGGATGAACAAAAGAGGAAATGCGAATGAACAATTAGAATATTTTTTGACTTTTTGGGGAAAAAGGGAAATGAAGGCTCTGACTTGGGAGGTTCCTGAGGGCTATGTAAGTTGACTTTTTGAGGTCATAGATGTTATGATGGGCATGTTATGATGTATGATTGATGCTTATGCATGATGGTATGCATGATGTATGTTATGTATATATGTTGCCCTGTATGATTATGTTGACTGTGTATGTTGATGTTCCTTATAATGTATGTTTATTTTCCGATGGCTTTACGTTGAATGTTAGTGAATGAAATGAAAGTATTATGTAACATAAAGTGGAAGATAATGAAAAAAGGAACATGATGACTGAATACATGCATTAATGAACGAAGGAAAGTAAAATAAGTCTTGCAAGCCTTGTATGTGGAAACACGCCCAATGAAGGGTGTTAGTTCAACGGTGTGTGGGTTAGCTACCCCAGAAGGATGCACACCGGGATCCATCTTTTTGACCGGCCATTTTTATAGAACCTTTGTCGCTTACCCTAGATACTGTGGCAAGGCTGTTGTGTGCCATGACGGGGGGTCTATGATAGACCTCGGCCTAGTATCTGCTTTATGCATGATGGTGGGTATAGAATATGACAATGGTACACCTGAATTTACCTTAGGTACTGTGGCTAGGATGTTGTGTGCCATGACGGGGGGTCTATGATAGACCCCGGCCCAGTACCCACTTTATGCATGATGGTGGGGTAAAGTTCATGGTTTTTGATGGAATGAAAAAAAGTAATGATGAACATATGAATGAAAGTAACAAAGCATGAATGAATGGAAGTTAATGAATGAATGATGAAGATAATAATGATTTATCTATTTGTACGTATTATGTGTGATCACATGCAAAATTACAGAACAGTTTTAATGAAAGTAAAGTATGTTTTACTATAAAACTAGAACTCACTTAGCAACCCTGACTTTATATGCATTTTCTAGTTGGCAGGTAAAGTTGCTAAGGATGGCACGAGGCGGCTACTTGGCTGTTTTGGATAACATTCTTCTGTTAATATTTTTGCATTGTAATGCGAACGAACGATGTTTTGAAATGAATGATTATATTAACTTGCAAAAGCATTTATAATGAATTGAAAAGCTATTTTAATGTTCCACTATGATGTTTTATGAAGCATAAATGTAATTATATGTTTTATGTGTAATGATTGACGAGTTGTGAGCGTCATAGGAACAGGGTTGGTATCAGAGCCAAAGTTTAAGTGAAATGGGTAAATTTTCAAAATAAAGCTAAACTTAAACGAAAAATGGGATGTAAAGGGAAGGGAGGCCAGTCCGAGTAGCTACATGTCATCAAGTATTGTCTTAATGTTAACCGGTATTATATGCCCACGTTATGTGGTTATGTGTTGCTGGTAGATCTAGATGTTGATATAGTCAAGATAGGTAATGATTGGGGTATGAAGAGTGAAGTAAGTGGCTAATCACAACTGGCCACTTTAATTAGGGGCATACTATACTTGACATAAACTGAGTTGTTCCCTTGAATGACCGTGTTGGTGTTTGAATCTTTCAGTGTGTGTGTTTGAGGATGGCCTGTGGTAGATCATCTAAAGCTTCACGTGGTGGAGATTGTGGTGCTGAACCATGGGCTACAAGAGGAAGGCCTAGAGCCGAAAAGGTGGTTCATGAAGAACCCGAGACCCCTTATCCGAGGGCGGTGATAAGAGCGCCAATTTGAGAGCCTCAGTAAAGGAGGCTATTGTGGAAGAAATTCATCAGGTAATGCAGACGATCCTACCGTCTATGGTGACCGAAGTTATCAAGGCTGTGAAGGAGAAAGGAAGGAATGAAGTAGACCTACGGGAGAAAGAAGATAGCCCGAGACTGAGACGGTTCTATGTGATGACGAAGAAGAAAAGGAAGATGAAGAGCCTATGCTGGAGGCGGCACGAGGCTGCAACTATAGGGCATTTGAAAGATGCAAGCCCCCAACCTTCAATGCTAATGGCACTACTACTGCTGCTCATCTGTGGGTGAGAGTGATGGAAGCTGTTCTGAACCTCAGCGAGTGCCGAGAGGACTAGAAGGTGAAGTTCGCCGCCCACTCCATTGTGGACTTGGCCTTGTGTTGGTAGGAAAATATTGTCCAAGCTAAGGATACCGGGCTATCGGAAGAATGAGATGGCCGGAGTTGAAGAGGCTGGTGACTGAGGAGTTCTGTCCTCACTGTGAGATAGACACAGTTGAGAGGGAGTTCTTGTAGCTAGAGGTACATTCAGGATTTGTCGGTGGATATCCACAAGAACATGATCGCCGCCCGGCCGAGCATGTTTAGGTACTATGACTAGGCTGTTGTGCACCATGAGGGGGGTTTATGATAGACCCCGGCCTAGTACCCGCTTTATGCATGACAGTGGGGTAAAGTTCTTGGTTTTTGATGGAATAAAAAAAGTAATGATGAACGTATGAATGAAAGTAAGAAAACATGAATGAATGGAAGTTAATGAATGAATGATAAAGGTAATAATGATATTATCTATATGTACGTATGATGTGTGATCACATGCAAATTTAAAGAATGGTTTTAATGAAAGTAAAGTATGTTTTATTATAAAACTAGAACTCACTCAGCAACGCTGACTTTTTATGCATTTTCCGGTTGGCAGGTAAAGTTGCTAAGGATGGCAAGGGGCGGCTACTTGGCTCTTTTGGATGGAATTCTTCTGTTTAATGTTTTTGCATTGTAATGCGAATGAACGATGTTTTGAAATGGATGATTGTATTAACTTGCAAAAATATTTATAATGAAATGAAAAGCTATTTTAATGTTCCATTGCGATGTTTTATGAAGTATAAATGTAACTATATGTTTCATGTGTAATGATTGACCAGCTGTGAGCGTCCATGGAACGGGGCCTTACAAGTCATGACATGTCCATGACCTACCTTTTGTCACCAACTAAGGTTGACAACCTGTACTAACATATAAAGGTGAATAGTGAATAAAGTATGGTCAACTACATCACCTTTTGAGAAAACGCCTTGAAGTATTAGAGGGTTGCAGCAGAGTTTCAGAGGCCATATTTATGTCCACTGGTTCATAGTAACATCTTTCGAAGGTTAATTGGCTTTGGAAGAACAAGTTCTTCCGAAGCCCTTTATACTTCGGAAGAGGATGCTTCTTTCGTGGCTTGGCGTTTCTACTTCGTAAGTCATTCTCTTTGAATTTTTCTAAGTCTTGAACTTCGAAAGAGAATACTTTGTCTTCGAAAGTTGGAGCTTTTCCTTAAGAAGTTGATTTTGCACTTTGTCTTCGGAAGAACTCCATATCCTTCAGAAGTTCAATACTTAGCTACTTCGTCCTTTACAAGTTGTACCAAAAATAGTCTAAATGTTTGGTTTTGGTTGCACCAGCTTTCTTCGTGACCCAACAAGTGTTCTAAATCAACTCTCCTCAATGTGTGTAGTGTTATAAGATACCAAAACCTTAAACGTCCTACATGTATATATACATACATATATATATATATATATATATATATGTATATGTATATATAGTACATATATATATATATATACACGTATATATATATATACACGTATATATATATATATACACGTATATATATATATATACACATATATAGGATAAAACCGTTCTTTACTTTATTTCAAATCATACTGCGCTTTACATTCATTCGTGACCATACATATACATACACATTGATATATAATTATTATCTCCATTACATTCGTTAAATTTCGTCCATTTTATACGTTCGTCCTCCCGAGTCTATCGCGACAATAGGGTCACTCACCTAATTAGCAATCCCAACGATTGCACGCTATCCGAGTCTGTTGCAACCATAGGGTTGCTCAACTCATTGCCAATCATAACGATAGCACGCTAACCGAGTCTCTTGAAACAACAGGGTCGCTCACCTCATGGCAACTTCACGATAGCACACTATCCGAGTCTGTTGCAACAACAGGGTCGCTCACCTCATGGGCAATCTCAAAGATTGCACGCTATCCGAGTTTGTTGCAACCATACGGTTGCTCACCTCACTGCCAATCTCACGATAGCATGCTTCCTAGTCTCTTGCAATAACAGGGTTGCTAACCTCATGGCAACTTCACGATAGCACACTATCCGAGTCTGTTGCAACAACAGGGTTGCTCACCTCATATATGTGCTTGCAAGCCTTTCCTTCGTTCATTCATCGTTCAATAATGCATGCATTCTTACTTCAAGTTCCTCTTTCATTATCTTTCACTTTACGTTTCATAATACTTAATTCATTCATTAACATGACACGTAAAGCCACAGGAAAGATAAGCATACATTATAATAAGGAACATATCATACACAATCATCATCATCATACAGAGCAACATCATACATACATAAAATACAACATCATCATCATCATGCCTAACATTCTCTCTAAGGTCTCAACACTTATCTTACATGCTCTTACGGGAACCTTTACGTCAAACTTACATTTGCACTTTCCCCCGAAAGTCAGAAGTCAAACTACACTTTACTTCGAGTGCAACAGCCTTATTCGGGCGTATGGGCACCCTTTAGTCGCATGGCCTCCATGCTACTGAACATCATGCGAATGAACCAATGCGGATGAACACTCATGGGAATGAACACCCAATCGTGTGGATGGACTAATGCGGATGGACCTCATGCAAATGGGACTAATGCGGATGAGCTCTTATGCGACAGGACCTTCAATTGCATGACCTCCATGCGACTGGTCCTTCAATCGTGCGAATGGACCCTCAATCGTGTGAATGGACCTCAATCGGTCGCCTAGCCCTAGGTGATGCAACATGCATATCCAGCCGAATGCAAACTGCCCTTTCGACTTGCAAACTCATCTAAATCCATTCTAAGCCCAAATCCACCATTTTAAACCTTAGGGGTGCATACCACAACACCATTCAAGCACACACAAGCCCGGAAACAAACTCTAAACGCATCACACGCAACACACCCAAATGGGTCAAACACATAGACATACAAAAACGGGTTTTCTATGCTTTCCAGCCCCAAAATCATTTGAAAACAAGTAAAAGTGGGGTCCTAGAACTCACACAAATGACACCAAGAAGTAGAGCTTCGGTTTGACTCGCTTCTCGATGATTTTGGCTCACTCGAACCAACCCGAACCAACTATTTCTCCTTTTTTCTCTTCTTTCTCTCTTCTCCTCTTTCTTTTGGCTGAAATATTGGTGCGAAGAGAGGGTAAGGGCTGCCCTCTCCCTTTATATACCCCCACTCACCCTCTTTCTTTCATTGGCGAGTTTGGTCCCTTGACTTTGGACCTTATTTCTTTTTCTCTTTTCGTCGGCTTCAAAATAGATAAATAACCAGGTGTTACGAGTCCACCCCCCTTAAATAGGTTCGTCCCCGAAACCTATTATTCTTCGAACAAACCTGGGTAATGCTGTCTAGTTTTTCCCTCAGTCTCCCACGTAGACTCGGATCCCTTCCTGTGCTTCAACTATACACGCACAAGAGGAACCACTTTTTTTCTTAGCCTCTTTTCTTTTCGATCAATGATGGCCACTGGTTACTCCACATAATTGAGCCGTTTGTCTACTTCGATATCCTCCTAGTAGAACGATCATATCTTCATCTGCCAAGCATTTCCTCACATGAGATACGTGGAATGTCGGGTGAATTCCACTTAACTCATCTCGTAACTCCAATCTATAGGCCACGTCTCCTACTCGAGCGATGATTTGGAAAGGACGTATATACGTTAGGCTCCACTTGCCCCGCTTCCTGAATCGGAAAATACCTTTCCAAGGTGAGACCTTCAACATAACCCGGTCACCCACCTGGAACTCAATCGGTCTGCGTCATTTATCGGCATACAACTTCTATCTATCTTTGGCTGCCTTCATGAGGGCTTTGATCTTTTCAAGCTTCTCAGTCATAGCCTCGATTGCCTCAATGCTCGCCAATTCCTTCTGACCAATATCACCCCAACAAACAGGTGTTCTGCATCTCCTACCGTATAGCATCTCGTAAGGTGGCATACCAATGCTGGCATGATAGCTGTTGTTGTATGAGAATTTGGCTAACGGTAGGTGGTCATCCCAACTTCCCCCAAAATCAATCACACATGCCCGAAGCATGTCCCCCAGTGTCTGAATGGTCCTTTCTAACTGACCATCTGTTTGGGGATGATAAGTCATGCTAATATGTAACCTCTTCCCCATGGCATTGTGGAATTTCTTCCAAAATTTGGATGTAAATTGGGTGTCAAGATCAGATACAATAGACATCGACACACCATGACGAGTTTCAATTTCCTTGATGAATAGATCCGCCAACCTCTCAGATGAATATGTCTCGCGGATCGGTTGGAAGTGAGCACTCTTTATCAAATGGTCCACAATCACCCATATAGCATCATACCCTTTCGAAGTACGCGGCAACTTCGTAATGAAATCTATGGTGATGTGCTCCCACTTCCATTGTGGTATATCCAAAGGTTGGATCTTCCCATACAGCTTTTGATGCTCGGCCTTCACCTGTAAGCAAGTAAGGCACTTACTCACATA
Organism: Flaveria trinervia; assembly: GCA_025506515.1. NCBI lineage: Eukaryota > Viridiplantae > Streptophyta > Magnoliopsida > Asterales > Asteraceae > Flaveria > Flaveria trinervia. Next base: position 19,872,535 of record CM046446.1, read on the forward strand.
CTCCACTACATCGCGCTTCATACCCGACCACCAATAATCTTTCTTCATATCTTGTTACATTTTCGTGGCACCTGGATGAAAGAGTATCGAGTCTTGTGAGCTTCATCCATGATCTTCACGTGTAGATCCACAAATCGAGGAATCCACAGCCGTCCAAATTGGGTTTTAACACCAAGGGTGTTTTCGCCTAATTCCCAAACTAGACCTCTCATCCTTTCAGAGTTAAGATGATCTTCTTTTAATGCCTCATCCTGAAACTCTTTAACTTGCTTCATTACATCAGAGGTCATGATTAGTTGATATGCTTTCACCCGAGTCGGCTCGGGCCTCTCTTTTCGGCTAAGGGCATCAACCACCACATTGGACTTGCCCGGATGGTAGTGGATCTCACAATCATAATCCTTTATAAGTTCCAACCACCATCTCTGCCTCATGTTCAGATCCTTCTCTCGAAGAAGTACTTCAAGCTCTTGTAGTCAGTGAAAATGGTGCACTTCGTCCCGTAAAGATAGTGCCTCCAAATCTTTAGTGCAAAGACCACGACTTCCAGCTCCAAGTCATGAGTAGGATAATGACCTCATGAACCTTCAACTATCAGGATGCATAGGCTATAACCTTCCCTCTCTGCATTAACACGCACCCCAACCCCAAATAGGAAGCGTCGGAATAAACCACCAGATCTTCACTTCCATCGGGTAATGACAGAACAGGGGTCAACTTAGTCGGTGGAGAAGCGATCTTGGAAAAGTCTTGAATGAATCTTGATAGGATCTCAGCATCTAGTTTGATCGATTCGAATGATTTCAGCAGCTGAATAGAGTACCAACGAGCACAATTCGAGCAAGAATACCAAAGATATTGCAATGAACAGAATTAGTTATAGAGAGAGAAAGTTTCTACAAAAAGAATATTTCATTCAATCACACGCTTTCGTGGTGGCAAAAGTGTCACACATACAATCAGGTCAATCATCCCTTATATAGGAATGTCGTGGTGGAACATTCCTTATATAGGAGATGTGACCTCTGCTGATGTCACTTGATAGTGACATCTAACAGAATTATTTAAACAACTGAAAACACAACTACTGAAGATGTCAAAACAGCTGACATCTTCTTACAAAAATACTAAGTGTTATCAGTTACTACAACTACTGAAAAGAAACTACTGAAACTACAACGACTGAAGAACAAGCTCTTCAGTCGTTTCACAAAACTACTGAAAGTAAAAACATAAAACTACTGATATCACAACTACTGAAGAAGTACTCTTCAGCTGTTGTGACAAACTACTGAAACTTCAGCACTTGGTCTTCAGACTTGAACTTCAGACGTTTCATCAGTTAATGACTTCAGTAGATGTCATCTGCTGATGTCTTCAGTCTTTGTCTTCAGACTTTGTACATCAGTTGTTGATCTTCAGCACTTGTGGACTCTTCAGCTGTTGAACTTCAGTACTTTGGTCTTCAGCTTCAGCACTTGTGTTCTTCAGCTATTGGACTTCAGCACTTTAGTCTTCAGCTGTTGAAGTCTTCAGTAGTTGATCTTCAGCTGTTGAAGTCGTCAGCACTTGTCGAACTGCTGATGAAGCCTTCAGCAGTTGTTGTGATATCATGTGGGACTTAGAGGTTTTCTGATCTTGGCTCATTGGTTCTTTTGGTCCAACAAACGCCCCCTGAACCAATGCAGCCAAAACCTCTAATTGATTTATTTTCCCACTTATTATTGGCAGAATGGTTGGTAATTTTTCCTTCTTGATCAGTTGAGAAGATGACCCATATAAGCACTGGCCTGGGAATGAGTCTCTGATGATTTGGTTGGCAATGTATGGATGGGAGCTCTGTATTGGGGAATTGGACACTGAGCTGTTCCCCCATCCATGAGACTCACTTCCCAACTATGAGCCTGTAGGATTCCCTGGTGTAGGCCTCCAAAAATACAATTTGTTCCTCCATGGTGAGCTCCTCTGCCTCACCATCGAAGAATCCTTCTGGCCCAAAGTACTCAGACATGAGTTTGACCTGTTTTTCATTTTTGAGTACCACTGTTGTAATCTGTCTGTAAGCAAATTCATCAGGATGATGACCTTCTAACAACAATGGTAACTCATCCTTTCTGATCTCATTCAGCCTCTAATACACCAGCCCCTTTTTGATCATTCTGTTCTCTAGCATCTTTTGTGGAGGCATGTTTGAGGTGTAGGCCTTTTTGAGATCTTCCAGGATTTCCCAGGGTGAGACTACAAGGGCTAAGGAGATCACTTCACCTACAATCTTTTTCACTTGCCCATTGTATCTCTGAGGGATATTTTTCTTTTGTATTCTGTGAGCCACCCTGGGATCAGGCCAAATTCTTACTCTTTCTTTCACATACTGAAAAGTATGTCTAAGAGTATAAATCCTCTGAGCTTGTTTTTCATATTAATGATGGAGGAAGTGGCTGCATATGCTTTATCTACTCTCCTTAATAACTCTTCATATGCAATCTGTGTTGTTCTTCTTCTTCCAATTCCACTTTGATTGCATCTCTTTGTTGCTCAGGATTTATTGCAAGAGAGAGATCTTTGGCCTTAGGCAACTGCAGAACAACTGAGATCGGCAGCCTATCTTCTTCATCATCATTTTCTTCTTCTTCCACAAGCCTCAACACCCTCTCTTCTTCTGCTTAGGTGCATCATCGGCTGTTGGTTTTGAGGGTAAGGGAGTTGGTTTTGTGGGTTGTGGTTGTGGTTGTTTTGGAGAGGGAATGTTGACAGGCTGACTTAGCATTTTGGAGGTGAGTGTAGCTTTTGAGGGTTTGGCTAGCTCAGTCCTGCTCCCTGCTCCTGCTTCATTCAAAGCTTCTATTACTAATCCCTTAGTATATGCCTCAGACGAACAGATCTTGGAGGTTATGGCCAAGATGTTGTCCCTGGTCCATGATTTTTTTTGATCAATGATCTCCCAAGGTATTTGCTGATAAATCTGATCATGATCTCAAGTCTCTCTCTATCCATAGTGCTGTAGCTGGCCCATCTTTGTTGGATCTCTTCGATCTCTAATCTTCTTATTTCAGAATCCAGCTTTTTAGTGTCGAAACCTTGCCTAAATAGCTGATCAATGATATTGTCCATTGATCTGTTGTGTTCAGCATCAGCCTCTTTAACCATTTCGTTCAAGTTCTTCTCTTTCTCAGCATTCTTCTTTTTCTTGTATGTGACATGAAAATCTTTTTGACTTTCATGTGCTTTTTCAATTTCAGCTCCCTTCTCAATCACATTCTCTTTCTCTTTTTCGGCCTCATACACACAATCCTTCTCTTTTCCCACTCTTTATCCTTCTCTTTCTCTCTCTCCTTCTCCATCCTCTTTCATTTAGCTTTCAGTGCTGAACTCTCCCCCTTTTGGGTGCATTGGTTGAAAGGGATTGAGTAGCAGAAAGTTGTTGGCTCAGTACATCCTCCACTAGGGGTTGTAAGACAGAAGAAAGTCTCTCATCAACAGTTTTAATAACAAATTCGGTTAGCTGCGGTGTGATGAGAGATAGGGGATTTTGAGGGATAGCATCCATTTGCTCAGGGGGGTTTTGGTCCTGAGAAATGGTGCCAGAAACAGAGGCAGTGGCTGAGAATTTTGTAGTGGCTGTGTGTTTAAGGGACCTTCAGAGGAAGGTGCCATCTGTTGGGTTGATGTGGTGGCAGATGTCTTTCTCCTTGAGAGAGTTGGTCAAGTAGTTTTTGCAGCCTACTGACTTCCTCCTCTAGGATTATTTCTGGGCAAGAACATCATAAAAGAAGCCCAGGTCATCATCAGCAGATGCTGAATCACCTGACCTCCTGCTTGTAGCAGGATGTACATGCACTGGGTGTTCGTCATCAGCTGTTGCCTCTGTGAGGTCTTAGTTATGTTACCAACCTCAGTCTGATCATATGCTGATTCAGAAGAGGTGGCAGCCTCACCAGATGTTCTGATCTCCATATCCACACCAGGAGATAGAACATTTAAACCCCGGTGCTGTGGTTGTCAGAAGCATGTGTATCCTCTTCCTCAATTGTTGTTGTTCTCCCCTATGTTGGTGGTTGTAGGGGAGGAGGAGAGGCATGCAACTGAGTCAGCACATTGGCAATTATAATGGTTGGGCTTTGAGGGGCATTTGCATGGGGAGAGGGGATAGAAGCTGATTGCATCCGGGGAGAGGGATGCTCTTCAATGATAACCTCCTCAAGTGAGAGAGGTCTCAGTAATGTGGGTTCCCCTGAAGTGGTTGCAACAAGATCCTTTTGAGAGGATACCTGTGCGGTTGTTGCTGGTTAAGTCTTTAACACTACTGGGGGTTTGAACTAGTAGGTTTATCCTGTTTGGGTGGTACAGGAGCATCATCAGGGGACTCATCTCCCTGATTAGCTTGTTTGGGTTTGGATTTTGGCTTGGTGGGGACTTTGGATCTGGCAATTGAAGCTGTGGGTTCCCTTTGCTTGGGTTTTAGAAAACGGGCAGCTTCTTTGAGGGATTGGTCGGAGTTATGCCTGGAGTATACCTCAGCTAGAACAGCTGGGTTAGGGACTCAAGGCCAACAAGGCCATCAGTTTGTAATTCATTTAAAATTATGGCCATCAGAAACCTGGGATATAATAGCCATCTTTTCCTACAGGTTTCTGTGCCAGATCATTGATTTCTAAAAACACAATTTGTGAAAATTTAAAGGTTGGTGTTCCAGAATTGAATATAAACATGTTGCCACCGGGAAGACATTTGATCCCATGAGGATGTCTTGAGGCTAAGCAAACATTCACCATATGAAATATCAGTCGTTCAGCATCAGGGAAGTTCTTCTTCAGTATGGTAGCAGCTCGAAGATTTCCGTCGTACCCATTGTTGATGAAGGACATAACAGTTGTGCCCTTGGTACTCAGTCACAGCCGTAGCATCTTGTAAATTTAGCACTCTACGAATGCTTTCAGGTGTAACCTCTACTTGTTTTGGTTAACCAATGACCGAACAGAGATTTGGCCGGTAGGCTCATTAGTGTGAACGTAGGCATTGGACCAAAACTGACTGAGTGACTCTGGGTAGATGGTCGGGTTTAAGAGTAGAGCTGTATATATTGAGAATCAGCCATTAGGTCTATGGCGTGATCAAACTTTGTCCAGAAGGCCGATTTCGTGAGGTAGGCGACGCAGTTATGTTGGGGTTTTAGACTCATGGTTGCCATTTTGAAAGTATGAAGGTCAGAAGAACGGCTAATAGACCGTTGAGAAGAAGACAGGTATTTATAGGGTTGGGAGAGGAAAAGGCTGAAAGAAAACTACTGAAGGTTTTGGTGTGGTCATCAACTATTTGAAACTACTGATGACGTGGTATTAACCCTCAGAGGTTTAAAACGACTGACAGTGGTGGTGTTGTCATCAGTTATAAAACAACTGAAGACTTGGTTTTGACCATCAGACGTTGAAACACTGAAGTCTTGGTGTTAACCATCAGTAATTATGAAACTACTGAAGGTCGTGGTTTTGACTTCATATGATTAAAACACTAAGGACTTGGTGTTTGTCATCAGTAGTTGTGAAACTACTGAAGACAGTGGTTTTGCCATCAGTTGTTGTAAACAACTGAAGACTTGGTATTAGTTATCAGTAGTTGTGAAACTACTGAAGACTGTGGTCTTGCTTCAGTTGTTTAGAAACAGCAGTTGTAGAAACAACTGAAGAGAAATTACTCTTAAGCTGTTTTCATCATTCTTAGCTTTTCAGCTGTTTCATACTGTCCTCAACACTTACTCATCAGACTTTTCATCTGCTTTTCAGGTGTTTCATAGGACGTCAGTACTTATCTGTTTTTTATGATTTCAGTAGTTGTAACTACATCAGTAGTTGTAACTACATTAGTAGTTTAGAACAGATAAAGTACTTCAGTACTTGTGAGGCATTTAGCCTTCAGTAGTTATTATAACTACTGAGGGTAAAAGAACTCATCAGTACTTATATGTGACATGGTTACCAATGATCATCAGTACTTATTACTGAAATCATCAGTAGTTGTCAGTTATTCTAGCTGCAGCATACCAAGCCTTAACACCAGGTTGTGGAAAGTAGAACTATCCAAAGGCTTAGTGAAAATGTCTGCAAGCTCATCAGCACTAGGCACAAACATAGGATTAATTAGACCCTTTTCAAAACAATCTCTTATAAAATGATGTCTAATTTCTATATGTTTGGTCCTAGAGTGCTGGACTGGATTTTTGACAATGCAAAGAGTTGAAGCACTATCCATTAATAATGGAGTCTTAGTCTCTGTAATGTCATAATCCAAAAGTTGATTCTGAAGCCAGAGTACTTGGGATGAACAACTTGCAGCAGCAATGTACTCAGCTCAGCAGTGGATGTAGCAACAGATGTTTGTTTCTTACTCTACCAAGAAATCAAAAGTTCCTAGGAATTGACATCCACCAGAAGTTGATTTCCTGGTCAACTTACACCCTGCATAGTCACTATCAGAGAAAGCAACTAATTTGCAAGAGTGCCCGGTGGAATACCATAAACCTAGAGATTGTGTACCTTGCAAATATCTAAAGATCCTCTTGACTGCAATCAGATGAGACTCTTTAGGTGCAGCCTGAAATCTAGCACAAACACTGTAGCAAACATAATATCTGGTCTAGAAGCTGTTAAATACATCAAGGACCCAATCATACATCTGTAAAGCGTTCATCAATAGCTTTACCTTTCTGATCAACATCCAATTGTGTGGTGTTGCACATGGGAGTAGAACAGGGCTTACAATTTTGTAAATCAAACTTATTTAAAAGATCTTTTGAATATTAGACTGATGAATGAAAATTCCATCAACTTTTTGTTTGATTTGCAAGCCTAGAAAGAACTGTAATTCTCCCATTGTACTCATTTCAACTTCCTTTGCATTAATTTTGTAAAATCATCACACAACTGGGGATCAGAGGATGCAAATATAATATCATCAACATAAATTTGAACAAGTAGCTTATGCTGATCACCTTCTTAATAAATAAGGTTTTATCTATGGAGCCTCTAGTGAAATTATTTTGCAGAAGAAAGTTAGATAATGTCTCATACCAGGCTCTAGGAGCTTGTTTCAACCCATAAAGAGCCTTATCAAGCTTGTATACCCATTCTGGGTGTTATTATCCTCAAAACCTCGTGGTTGACACACATAAACTTCTTCTTTATTTACCATATAAAAATGCACTTTTAACATCCATTTGAAAAACTTTAAGATTGTGGAGTGCAGCATAGGCTAAGAACAATCTAATTGCCTCCAGTCTGGCTACAGGGGCAAAGGTTTCATCATAATCAATACCTTCTAATTGTGCAAACCCCTGAACGACCAGTCTGGCATTGTTCTAACAATAAGCCATTTTCATCTATTTTATTCCTAAACACCCATTTTCATTGATAGGATCTCAGCATCTAGTTTGATCGATTCGAATGATTTCAGCAGCGGAATAGACTACCAACTAGCACAATTCGAGCAAGAATACCAAAGATATTGCAATGAACAGAATTAGTTATAGAGAGAGAAAGTTTCTGCAAAAAGAATATTTCATTCAATCACACGCTTTCGTGGTGGCAAAAAGTGTCACACATACAATCAGGTCAATCATCCCTTATATAGGAATGTCGTGGTGGAACATTCCTTATATAGGAGATGTGATGTCTGCTGATGTCACTTGATAGTGACATCTAACAGAATTATTTAAACAACTGAAACACAACTACTGAAGATGTCAAAACAGCTGACATCTTCTTAGAAAAATACTAAGTGTTATCAGTTACTACAACTACTGAAAAGAAACTACTGAAACTACAACGACTGAAGAACAAGCTCTTTAGTCGTTTTACAAAACTACTGAAAGTAAAAACATAAAACTACTGATATACAACTACTGAAGAAGTACTCTTCAGCTGTTGTGACAAACTACTGAAACTTCAGCACTTGGTCTTCAGACTTGAACTTCAGACGTTTCATCAGTTGATGACTTCAGTAGATGTCATCAGCTGATGTCTTCAGTCTTTGTCTTCAGACTTTGTACATCAGTTGTTGATCTTTAGCACTTGTGGACTCTTCAGCTGTTGAACTTCAGTACTTTGGTCTTCAGCTTCAGCACTTGTGTTCTTCAGCTATTGGACTTCAGCACTTTAGTCTTCAGCTGTTGAAGTCTTCAGTACTTGATCTTCAGTTGTTAAAGTCTTTAGCACTTGTCGAACTGCTAATGAAGCCTTCAGCAGTTGTTGTGATATCATGTGGGACTTAGAGGTTTTCTGATCTTGGCTCATTGGTTTATTTGGTACAACAATCCTCTATAGTAGCCTGCCAAACCCAAGAAGCTACGAATCTCAGATGAAGTCTTCGGTGACTTTCATTGCATAACCGCCTCCACCTTAGCCGGGTCCACCATAATCTCGTCGGGATTAACACATGCCCAAGAAGAAAACTTCTGCAACCAAAATGTGCACTTGGAGAATTTAGCAAACAACTTCTCGTTTCTCAGCGTGTCTCAAGAACCTCCCGGATGGGATCGGCATGTTCAATCTCGCTCTTCGAATAAATCAGGATATCATCAATAAACACAATCACTGATTTATCCAACATCGGCCAACACACACGGTTCATCAAATCCATTAAAAGCAAGATGGCGCATAGTCAACCAAAGACATGACAAGAAACTCGTAGTGATCATAGCGCTTGTGAAAAGCTGTTTTAGGATATATCCTGCTTCACCTTCAACTGATGGTAACTAGATCAAAGGTCTATCCTTGAAAACCAACTGGCACCCTGAAGCTGATCGAAGAATCATTTATTCTTGGTAAGGGGTTATCGTTCTTCACTGTCAACTTATTCAGATCACGGTAGTCAATGCACATCCTCATACTATCGTCTTTCTTCTTTACAAACAAGATCGGAGCACCCCAAGGAGAGATACTTGGTCTAATGAACCCCTTGTCAAGGAAATACTGTAGTTGTTCCATCAACTTCTTCATCTCTGTCGGAACTAACCGATACGGTGCCTTCGCAACAGGTTGGGCACTCGGTATCAAAGTCAATCTGGAACTCGATCTCACGGTCAGGTGGCACTCCTGATAAGTCTTCTGGGATACGTCTGGAAAGTCACACACTAATGGTACATCAGATAGTTGTGGTGTTGGCGTATCCACATCCTTTACAAGGCCAAGTTAGCACTACACCCACGCCTCATACACTTTCCCCCCACGCCATCGAAATCACCTTCGGAATTGTTGTGACTAATCCCCATAAACCGTTACCAAACTCCGTCAGGCACCGTCAACCGAATCATCTTCTGCGACACACAATAATCGCCTGGAGTCCGCCAGCCAATCCATTCCATGTACCAAATCGAAACCACCTAAGGTCCACACAAAAGGTCTAATAGGAAACTTATGACCCTCAAGTTCCACATCATAGTTCTCTATCATTCAGTAATCCTGGTAGACTTACCTATGGAAGTTTCTACATCAAAGGGCGCATCAACGTGTCTATTACTAAGAGAAAACTTAGCACAGAAAGCAGCAGAAATAAAACTTTTACCGGCACCCGAATCAAATAACACATAAGCTAAAGTTTGGTTCACCAGAAACGTACAAGACACAACATCAGGGTCCGTCCTAGCTTCCTCCTATGTCATGGTGAATTCCTTGGCGCTCGCCATCGATCCTTCACCTCTGGCTTCTTTGTCCCGGAACTCTCAGCCCTTGGCTTCTTGCAATCCCTACTCATGTGACCCTCTTCACCACAGTTATAGCATCGGGCCGCCCAACAATCCTGGCTATATGCCCCAACTTCCCACATTTGAAGCACACATTCAACCCCAGTCTACATTCCTGCTATGTTCTCTCCTACACCTACCACACTTCTTGATACTAGCACCCGATGTGACCACACGACGGTCATCCACCCGGGCTTTCTTGTTACCTATCGAGGCATCACCCCGACTAAGCCTTTTCCCTGCCATTTTGATCACCACCGCTCTTCTTTCCACCTTCAGTCACCATCACCGTCCTCTCATCATACAGTTTCCGGCCAAATCCACTGCTGACCTAAACATGCTCGGCTGAGTAGCGATCATGTGCTTGCGTATATCCGCTGGCAACCCTTGAATATACCTCTTGATTTTTCGAGAGAAGAGGTGTCACCTAATCTAGCACCAAACGTGCCATCTCTTTGAATTTGGTGGTGTATTGTTGGTGTGTCATCATCCCCGCCTCCAGCTGCAGGAGCTCTCTCTCCACCTTTTCCATCTCCCAGTGAGGACAGAACTCCTCAATCACCAACTTCTTCAGTTCAGACCATCTCATTTCCCAATGGCACTGCTACCCTTAGCTTGGAAAGAGTTGTCCCACTAGCACAAAGCCGAGTCACAAAAGAGTGGGTAGCGAACTTCACCTTCTGATCTTCACGACACTCACTAATATCAAGAACAGTCTCTATTCCCTCACTCACCAGTGAGCAGCAGCAGCAGTGTCGTTTCCATCGAAAGCCTCCTTTCTTTCCCCTTCTCTTACTGCCTTGATCACTTCGGTCACCATAGATGGTAGAATCGTCTGCATGACCTAATGAACTTCTTCCACCAAAGCCTCCTTAGTGAAGCTCTCAGATTGGCGCTCTCATCGCCACCCTCTGGATGGGACGTCTTTGGTTCTTCATGAACCACCTTCTCAACTCTAGGTCTCCCTCTCTTGGGTCACGGTTCAGCATCGTGACCTCCCCCCCATGAAGCTTTTGTAGATCTACCACCGGCCATTCACACGCACACTAAAAGATTCAAACACCAACATGGTCATTCAAGGGAACAACTCAGTTTATGTCCTGTATAGTAAGTCCTAATTATAGTGGCCAGTTATGATTAGCCACTTACTTTACTCTTCCCACCCCGAGAATTACCTATCCTTACTACATCAGTATTTAAATCTACAAACAACACATAACACATACCATGCACACATAAAACCGGTTAACTTACGAAAATACCTGATGGCACGCAGCTTCTCAGATTGGCATCCCATTCCGTTTCCGTCCTATTCTCAGTTTAAGCTAAGGTTTATTTTAAAATTTTACCCATTTCACTTAAGCTTTGGCTTTGATTCCAACTTGTAAGGCCCCGTTCCCGGGACGCTTACAGTTGGATTCTCATCACACATAAAACATATATTTACATTCGTATTTCATAAAATCGTAGCGGAACACTAAAATAATCTTTCATTTCCATGTAAATGCTTTTGCAAGTGAATAGAACATTCAGTATCAAACAACTTGTTCGCATTACAATGGAAAAACATTAATCAAAAGAATGCCATCCCAAAACAGCCGAGTAGTCGCCCGTGCCATCCTCAACAATCATTACCTGGCAACTGGAAACACATAAAAGTCAGCGTTGCTGAGTGTGTTCTAGTTTTATAATAAAACATACTTTTCCATCGTTAAACCATTCTTTACTTTCTTTCAAATCATATTGCGCTTTACAGTCATTCGTGACCATACAATATACATACATATTGATAGTATAATAATTATCTTCCATTACATTCATTAACTTTCGTCCATTTTATACGTTCGTCCTCCCGAGTTTGTTGCAACAACAGGTTCGCTCACCTCATTAGCAATCCCAACGATTGCACGCAATCCGAGACTGTTGCAACCATAGGGTTGCTGACCACATTGCCAATCTCAACGATAGCACGCTATCCGAGTCTCTTGCAACAACAGGGTCGCTCAGCTCATGGCAACTTCATGATGGCACGCTATCCGAGTCTGTTGCAACAACAGGGTCGCTCACGTCACGGGCAATCTCAACGATTGCACACTATCCCAGTCTGTTGCAACCATAGGGTTGCTTACCTCGTTGCCAATCTCAACGATAGCACGCTATCCGAGTCTCTTGCAACAACAGGGTCGCTCACCTCACGGCAACTTCATGATAGCATGCTATCCGAGTTTGTTGCAACAACAAGGTCGCTCATCTCATGGGCAATCTCAACGATTGCATGCTATCCGAGTCTGTTACGACCATAGGGTTGCTCACCTTATTGCCAATCTCAACGATAGCACGCTATCCGAGTCTTTTGCAACAACAGGGTCGCTCACCTCATGGCAACTTCACGATAGCACACTATCCAAGTTTGTTGCAACAACAAGGTTCAATAATACATACATTCTTACTTCATGTTCCTCTTTCGTTATCTTTCACTTTACGTTACATAATACTTCATTCGTTCATCAACATGACACGTAAAGCCACATGAATGATAAGCATACATCATAATAAGGAACGATTATATATATATATATATATACACATATATATATATATACACACATGTAATATCTATCTATCTATCTATATATATATATGTGTGTATATATATATGTATTATATATGTGTATATATATGATATATATATATATATGTATATATGTATATATATTATGTATATATATATATATATATATATATATAGAGGAGGGATCAAATGAGAACTAGCTTTATTTTTGAGAACTCTAGAAACCAATCTGAACCACTAGTTGTCAATGGCAAAATTGTAATTAACAAAAAATATTTAAAAAATTTATAAATCAAAAAATAACATAAAAATAAAAGCACAAAAATGTTCCCAAATTTTTCCTCTTTCATAAAAAAATATAAAAAAATATTTTAAAAAAAATAAAAAATTCCCGTTTTTTAACGAAATTCGTTTTACACATATGTAATATCGGATTTACACATACACATGTGTAAATCCAATACTACACATGTGTATAACTAGATTTACAAATATGTAAACAACGGATGTATGATTTTTTTAGAAAAGTATATATATATGGTAGGCGTTGGAAAGATAAAAATATATTGAAATTATGGTGAATTTTTTTAAACAATGATGTCGTGAAAAAAGTTACGAACGTTTTAAAAAAAGGAGGGAAATAACATGTGATTTGCATGTGATAAAAAATGAGTGGCTGAGACTGGTTCCTAGAGTTCTCACAAAAAAAGGTAGTTCTCATTTGAACCTTCCCTTATATATATTATATATATATATATATATGTATATAAACACACGTATATATATTTACGTATATATACATACGTGTATATATACGTATATATATACACGTGTATATATATATATATACATACGTATATATATATATATATACGTATATATATATATCTAATATATCTATATATATCTATATACATATATATATGTATATATATATATAGGTATACATATATATATATATATATATATATATATATATAGGTATACATACACACACACACACACCACACACACACACATATAATATTATATATATATATATATATATAATATATATACAAGCAGAATTTGGGGTTTCCCAGACTGGTCTAACGCATTTGTTGAAGTTATATGATCGAAAGAATTTCTTCCATCACATTTGCTACAATGCACAAATGTTATTGAACTTTGTTCTACCGCATTGTTAATGCAACACAAATGATGATAAAGTTTGTTTAGTCGCATTTGCTAGAGTGAACAAATGTTGTTAAGTATTAATTTTCAACATTGCAATAGTAGAAAAATGTTGATAAAATGTTGTTAATCACATTTGGTATAGTGAACAAATACGGTTAAGTTTTACTCTTCCGCATTTGTAACAACACACAAATGCTGATGAACAAGTTCCTTACCGCATTTACTACAGTGATGTTCTAAATTTAGCCGCTTTTGTTTTAAAACTTATAACATTTGCAAAAGACATTAAATTGACTGTTTAAACCCACATCAGAAGGTCATTAATACTTTTCAAATTTAGTGACTTGAAAGTGCAACGAGCACTATTGTTCATCCATCATCATCACCATCACCAAAATCAAAACTATGTTCTTGATTCATTCACCCTAACATTTCTCATTCTCGATTCTTCACATCAGTAGTATCGAAGACAAGTGAATATCTTGAAACTTCATAACCTAAAACCGTCGAACATCAAAACCCATTTTGAACTTAGAACCCTAGGTTAAGAAATAATCACCAATATTAACATCAAACTAAGGTTTGGGAGACACTTTAGAGTGCAATGAACTTCACTAAAAAGACGTTAACAATGTATAAGTGATTTGCAAGAACCTAGTTCCTGTCAAGAACAGGAGTTAACTAAAACTGTAAATGTTGATGTCAAAACTTGGTATAATGATTAAAAGGTGTTAAAATAAAAAGGATAATCTTCATAAACTTTAATAACAATATAAAAAGTGATTATTCATGACTAAATCAAATTGGGTATGATTTATATGAAACAGTACCTAAACTCAATTTTGACCATCAAAAGTCAAACTAAGAAAAGGGTACTTGATTTATGATTAAATTCTGTCAATTTTGGTCAAATTTTCTAATTCATATGCCTTTAATGCAGGTTACAATGACTAATCTTACAAGTAGTAAACTCCATAATGTAAGTGGTTATCTTGACCCTGATGTTCCTGGGGCAGAAGGACTTAAGGACATGATCAGATTCATATCCACTACTAGAGATGCTCATTCCATTACAATCAGACCAATCATTTATGAATGATTCATAAGGTCATTTTAGAGCACAGCTGAGGTGACAGGATAGATGGTGTAAAGGCTCTGTTTTGGAGATTCACAAATGATCACACTTTGGCCAATACTGAACAAACTGTGAGACAATGTCTACAGTTTGGTGATGATGCCACACTCCCATGGAATGAGAAGATGATGAGATCATGACTTTCTTTGCAAACATTGGTTATGAAGGAGGGTAGGAAGGGAATCAGATTATGAAGGTATTAGATGACTTACAATGGAGGTTCCTCATTCATCACTACCAACAATGTCTGTCAATGAGGACGACTGGATGGAATGAAGTCCTAGTGAGTACCTCTTCTATTATATGTGCTCTGTGCGAAAACAACCATTCAATATGTCTGCTTATATATTCAATTGTTTGGTTTCCAACAACCAAGAGGGTTGAAGGCATATGTTTCTGATGTATCCAATATTTCTACAATGCTTTATCAATGAAACATTTCCTAAGACTGTACGTGAAGGACCAATGATGGATATTCCTCACTACAATGCTAAGTCCTACAAATACATCAATAAGAGAGGTCCCACAAAATTTTATAATGGCACATTCTTTCCTTTACTGCGTTGGATGCTTCGGCAGATAAATCAAGACGAGAATATTGAGGAACAAGAACAAGACGCTACAGTTGATGAGCCTATTCATGAATAACACTAAGTTGCTCATGATCTACAACATGTTGATGAGCATGTTGTGGATGCTGAAGAAGGACAAAGGCTAGTGTCACCACAGGTTGATGTAGGTGGTGATCTTCACACTTGGCTTCTATTCAACAGGCTGATATAGACACACCAATTATACCTACACCAATACCATCACCTCAAAGAACACCATACCATTACCATAACACCACCCATGATCTCACCACACATATTGCCCATCTATTCACCTCATGTTTCACCCAATCTCCCTCACCATGCATCTCCCATTCCATGATCACCATAGTTTGTTGAATTTGGTGACTCTACTAGCTCTTCAGAGGAATTCAAATCATCATCTAATAAGGAGGATTATCAAAGATAGATGCCTGTTAAGGAAGTTACTTTAGATGAAGTTCCTTCTCAGAGTTTTCTTGAATCAGAGATGAACAGACCAGATGAAAAAGATGAAATGATGTATGAGCTTTTGAAAAAGGTGGCCAAAATGGATAAACTCCTTGATAGAAGGTCTGGAATCATAAGGGGCAAACTTCTTAAGTTGGATGAGAAGGAGAAGGAGGAAAGACTTGAAAGAAAAATATGAGGCTGAAAAAATAGAGACGAATAAAGAAATAGAAGAACTTAAGGTTGCTCTAAAAGATTCAAGGGATGAAGTAAGTGGTCATGTGGACACTTTTTCCCTTCAAACAATAGTCATGGAGGAGTAGGAAGGTTTGATTAAGGAATAATATGACATAAACTCTCAACACCAAAGACAAATTGAATCCCTGAATAAGAAGATTTTTGAGTTGGAGCTGTTAATTATGATCAAATAAGAAGTTGAGAAAGAAAATAATGATGAAGGTGTTGTGGATGAGACTGAAAAAAAGAATGATGATGAGAAGGAACATGAAAGTGAAGAGAGCTGTACAAAGGCCCAGGAGTAAAGCTTGGCTATGGTAGTCTATACTAGCAAAGATCATGAAGTAACACATACTAAGTGATAGGATCAAGGCCCTTGATATCTTTACTAATGAAGACTTCATTATTGATAATGAGTTATGGAAATTTATCGTAGACCAAAGACAACCAACTGAACCCATTACGATTATTCCTTAATCTCCTATCCTAATTGAGAAGGAATTGAGACTTTAGATTGTGCTTGTTGTATCACTCACTTATGAGCAAAAGAGTTGATTAGAAACCTATGTGAAGAACAACAACAGAAGGAAGAATCAAATGTTGAGCTTAAAGAGAAAATGTAGGATGAAATAGAAAATACATAGGCTGAAAATTTATTACAAGAAGATGAAATGGCTGAAACCTCTAATGGTCCAAGAGTTCAAACATATACCAAAAAGAGGAATATCGGTGTTAAAATGCAAAGGGTAAAAGACCAATAGAAGAAGAAGAGCATGTGAAGAAAAAAGCAAAAAGATGATCGCTGCAGTCGTGCGACCATGAATCCTAGAGGAGCATGAAATGGCTGAGGCGCAACTGAAAAAGAAGGATGAATTTACTGATCTTGAAGAAGGAGAGATAGAAGGAGGCTATGTGGTTGATGAACCAATAGCTAGAGAAAGCCCTGTGATGGTGGAGACTTAAGTAGTTTCGCATTAACCATGGTTATGATGCTCATGAGGTGTTTGGGATGACCTATGAGGGTATGATAGGAGAAGAAGAAAAACTAAACAAGTTAATGGACCCTTCATATGAGACTGTGTATGAGAAGATTCAATCATCCAAACCTCAAGCAGACTAAAGTTCCACAATCACTGTATCATGATCATATAGTATGATTGACAGGGAAATGAAGGACTATCTGTCTAAGCAAGGTTTCACCAAAAGAAAGTTATGCAATATGAAGACAAATTCTCTAAGGGCTGCAATCCTTAGGATGATAAATGATAAGAAGGAAAGGCTGAAGAAGCTTGAAGAAGAAATAATCAACAAGAAACCAAGAACTAGGGTATCTGCCAAAGACATCTAGCTCATGCATAACGATCATGTCTCTTTGGCACCTGTTCTACATAGAAATCCAGAGTGGTTGTTGAGCCTTCCCAGTTAAAGCTTCAAGAAGGGCTCACCACAGCTAAGATGACAAAGGTGTATCTACTCCCAAGGGCAAGACTGATTAGAAGATAATTTCCTAGAAGTATGATAGTGACTGGAACATGTTCATGATCAAAAGGATCTCAAGGTTGGTTCAATTTTTCACTTAGTATACTGCTCTAGTGAACTCCCTACAGATTCATGATCTGAAAGAACTAGCCAATTTGGAGCTTTTATAAATCGTATTGCTATGCTCAGGGGTTATGATTTTGAAGACATCCTAAAGGTGTTCACAAGAATAGAAAATTTCAAATCTCTTAAGGTTATTTCCATGTGAAAAGATCGGCCCTTTGTAAATCCCCTTGATAAGAAAAAGACCAAGACTGCTAAAGAAGTATTCCCTAAGAACTAAAGGTAAAGCCAACTTAGTCCCTGAAAAGAAAAATGGTGACAAGGACTCATTCCTCCAAACCAATGTCAAATGTCTGTTATGATAAAAATACATATGATTTGCTGAATGAAAGAAGGTAGGGAGGCAAGAGGTGTTGAGATAAGATTATTTAGTGGATATGAGGTAAGACTGCTAGATGAGTCATATATCCACTACTTATATACCAGGCACTTCAAGAAATTAACAACAAACTAGGAGAGGTAGACATGAACTTCTTTCTAAAGTGCATAAAGATTCTGAAGATGGCTTATGATAGAAACATAGCCAAGAGAGAGTAGAGGAGGAAGCAGAAGACTCCCTTGCAACTAGGACATATTGTGAGCTAGAGGTGGATGCTGAAGTATCTCTTCTAATTCATAGAGATGGATTTTCAACTGTGTCCATCTAGGAACCTATCTCACTGAGAAAGCTACCCATTGAAGCCATACACACTATGAGCCGAATGAAGATTCTTGTGCTGGATAAACAAATGATGTCTAAAGCCAATGAATTTGTCAACATGACAAAGGCCATTTTGGATCCATTAGTTGCAGAACCAACAGTCTCCTCTCATGTTGCACAAGACCCAGCAAAATCCTCACAACCTGATCCAACATCAAACCCTTGAAGTACATAGGTTGTATAATCCTTACGGAGAGTATTGTTGGACCCTGAAAGGATCTGTTAACCCAGGTTGAACACTTGAATTAATTATTATAAATATTTATAATAATTATGTTTACAAGTAATCCCTCAATCTATTGGCCATACAATCAGTAACCTAATTCTAATAGGCTATTTTACTCTAGTCTAAATTTCTTTATTTACATAACCCTCTAGACTATATAACTATACTAAAACATGACTCAAACAAAATAAAATATATATTGTTCACACAAAATATATTTATCACAATAAAACTCATAGTCATCTAAATCTTCAACGTCTTGTCTCGATCCTTCGTCTCAAACATGTTGTGTTTGACTTTTGTGTTGACTTTGACCGTGATGTTGACTTTTATTTACTTTGACTATGTTGATAATATAGACTATCTTGTACATCTCCAACAATACTCCCCTTAGTTTATCATTATCAATGTCTTCATACGAATTTAGCACTGAGAAGTCAACATTATAAAGATTTTCAAACTAAAGCTTTCTGAATCTGATGAGAAAAATTATTCATCTTATAAGCTCCCCCTATTTATGTGCTCCTCCTATTGTAAGGCCCCGTTCTCGGACGCTCACAATAGGTCAATCATTGCTCATAAAACAAATATTTACATTAACATTACTAAAACATTGCAGTGGAAACATTAAAACAAACATTTCATTTCATTATAAATGCTTTTGCAAAATAATAAAACATCCATTAAAAAATATCATTTGTTCACATTACAATGCAGAAACGTTATACAAAAAGAATGCCATCCAAATTAGCCAAGTAGCCGCCCCATGCCATGCTCAGCAAAAATTACATTCCAAATGTAAACACATAAAAGTTAGCGTTGCTGAGTGAGTTGTAGTTTTAAAACAAAATATAATTTACTTTATTTCAAAACCATTATTTACATTCTTACGTGATCAACGATCATACATACACATAGATAATATCATTATTAGCTTCATCATTCGTTCGTTAACTTTCGTTCATTCATCGTACATCATTATCATTCACTTTCATTCATAAACTTCCTTACTTATCTTCCTATATTTATTACTTCCGATGACATGTACATTACCCTGAACATTATGCACGAAGCTAGTTACCGGGCATGTGGTATTTCATAGACCTCGAACAGTATGCACGAAGCTAAGTCAGTACCTAGGGCAAGTACACTCATCACTATCTTTTCTCTTTCATTTCGGATCGATGCCATATGCTATACCCCAAACATTGTGCACGAAGCTGGTTACTTGGCCTGAGGTCTTTCATAGACCTCGAACATTGTGCACGAAGCTGACTCTAGTACCTAGGGCAAGTACACTCATCACTATCTTTTCACTTTCATTCTGGATCAATGCCATATGCTATACCCCGAGCATTGTGCACGAAGCTCATTACTAGGCTTGAGGTCTTTCATAGACCTCGAACATTATCCCTGAAGATGACTCCAGTACCTAGGGCAAGCGGCAAGGATCCCATACGTATGGTCAATCACAAAGTTTAGACCACAGTGTGCATCCTTCCAGGGTAGCTAACCTGCACACCGGGGAGCTAACACCCTTCATTGGGTGTGAACCTCCTTTCAGTGCTTGCAAGACTTTCTTACCTTCATTCATTCATTAATGCATGCATTCTTTCAATACGTTCCACTTTTTATTATCTTCCACTTTACGTTACATAATACTTTTCATTTCATTCATCAACATTCAAAATAAAGCCATTGAAAATAAACATACATAATAAGGAACATAAACATAACCATACAAGGCACCATCATACATGACATAGCATTCATCATACATACTATAACATAACCCATACATCATCAAAAGTCAACTTACTTCACCCAGGAACATCCCAAGTCAAAGCCTACATTTCACTTTTTCCCCAAAATTCATAAAAATAATCTAAGTCTTAGGCGCATGGGCACTATGCAGGCGCATGGCCTTTCATGCGCATGGGGAACACTTAGGCGCATGGGGAACTTCTGGGCGTATGGAACTATTGGCGCGGATGGGCAACACTTAGGCTTTCTGGTCACATTCTAGGCGCATGGGCACTATGCAGGTGCATGAGTGCCTAGACGCATGGGAATCCTGGGCGCATGCACTTAGTTGATTTTGGCCTATATCTAGGCACATGGCTACTATTTAGGCGCATGGCAACACTTAGGCACTTTATACCGTTGGGGGATGGGCCACTATTTGGGTGCACCGGGCAGTCTATATCATACTTAAGTAACATAATTTAGTCCCCAATCATTACTATTACATTCTAAGCTTAAATGATACATCCTAAGCCTTATAATCACATTCATAACAACCTCATAACCATAAACATATACAAAATAACACCCCACCCACAAACACATACACCTATTTTTATAAAACATTCACACATGTATTTCTAGCCCCAAAATCATGTAAAATCAGTAAAAAGGGGTTCTAGAACTCACCTTAGCAGCCTGTTGGGTAAGACTTCCTTCAAACCCCGTAAGCTACAAGTTCACACCTAATACCCACCAAAACACATTCACAACCGAACACACAACACATATAAGCATACAATCGAGGCTAAGGCCAGTTAAGAACATCATAAAACCATGAATTCTTACCTTGAATTCTTACCTTGAATTCAACTTCTTCTCCTTGTTCTTCAAAAAACCCGAAAATTTATGCTCTAGCTTTGTCTCTCTATAAATAATCCGAATGATATGGTGTGAAGAATGTTTGATTGCCGGCCATCACCTTTATTGACCAACTTTCAAAGTTTTTTGTCCTTTTGAAACTTTTAACCCCTCAACTTGGGTTTTATTGCATTTCTTTCTTTTACATTCTCTTTATTCATTGTTTCATGACTATAAAATAACTGGGGTTACAAGTCCACCCCCTTATATAGGTTTCGTCCTTCAAACTTGTTATTCCTCGAACAAACGTGGGTAATGCTGTGTCATTTCCTCCTTAGTCTCCCACGTAGACTCAGATCCCTTCTTGTGCTTACACTGTACACACAAAAGAGAAACTACTTTATTTCTTAATCTTTTCACCTTATGATCAATGATCGCCACTGGTTATTCCACATAATTGAGCCGTTCATCTACCTTGATATCATCTAGTGGTACAATCATATACTCATCAGCCAAACAATTTGTCAAATGAGACACATGGAATGTCAGGTCAATTCCACTTAACTCATCTGGTAGCTACAATCTATAGGCCACCTCTCCTACTCGAGAAATGATTCGGAAAGGCCCTATGTACCTTGGGCTCAATTTGCCCTGCTTTCTAAACCGAATAATACCTTTCCAAGGTGGGACTTTCAACGTGACTCTATCACCCACCTGGAACTCAATCGGTCTTTGCCTCTTATCGGCATACAACTTTTACCTATCTTTGGCTGCCTTCATGAAGGCTTTGATCTTTTCAAGCTTCTCAGTCATAGCCTCAATCACCTCAATACTTCCTGGCTCTTTCTGACCAATATCACCCCAACAAACAGGTATTCTACATCTCCTACCATATACCATCTCATAAGGAGGCATCTAATGCTAGCATGATAACTATTGTTATATGAGAACTCAGCTAACGGTTAGTGGTCATCCCAATTTCCTCCAAAATCAATGATGCATGCCCGAAGCATATCTTCCAGCCTCTGAATCGTCTTTTCCAACTGACCATCCGTCTGAGGATGATAAGTCGTGTTATTTTGTAGCCTCGTCCCCATCACGTCGTGGAATTTCTTTCCAAATTTAGATGTAAACCGGATGTCACGATGAGACACTATAGACACTGGCACACCATATCAAGTCACAATCTTCTTGATGAACAGATCTGCCATCCTCTTGGATAAATATGTCTCATGGATCTGTAGGAAGTGAGCAATCTTCGTCAGACGATCAACTATCACCCATATAGCATCGAACCCTCGCACCGTATGTGATAGCTCCATAATAAAGTCCATGGTGATGTGCTCCCACTTCCACTCCGGTATATCAAAGGTTGGATCTTCCCATAAGGCTTCTAGTGCTCACCTTTACTTGTAGATGAGGCACTTAGTCACATACTTTGCACATCGCGCTTCATACCCGACCACCAATAATCATTTTTCATGTCTTGATACATCTTTGTGGCACCAAGATAAATATAGTATCAAGTCTTATGAGCCTCATCTATAATCTTCACACGTAGATCCGCAAAATGAGGAATCCATATCTGTCCGAATTGGGGTCTAACACCGAGTTTGTTTTCACCCAACTCCGCGACCAGACCTCTCATTCTTTCAGAGTTAAGATGATCTTCTTTCAATGCCTGATCTTGAAACTCCTTAATTTCCTTCATAACATTGGAGGTCATGACCAACTGATAAGCCTTCACCCGAATTGGCTAGGGTCTCTCCTTTCGACTATGGACATCCGCCACCATGTTGGCTTTGCCCGGATGGTAATAGATCTCCTAATCATAATCTTATATGAGCTCCAATCATCTCTTCTTCCGTATATTCAAGTCTTTCGGCTCGAAGAAGTACTTCAAGATCTTGTGGTCAATGAATATGGTGCACTTCGTCCTGTATTGGTAGCGTCTCGATATCTTTAACGCAAAGACCATGGCTGCTAGCTCCAAGTCATGAGTAGGATAATTAACCTCATGAAATTTCAACTGTGAGGATGCATAGGCTATAACCGTTCCACTCTCCATCAACACACATCCCAACCCCAAGTAAGAAGCATATGAATAAACCACCAAATCCTCGCTCCCTTCAGGTAATGACAAGACTAGATGTTGAGTTAACCTTGCCTTTAACTCCTCAAAAACCTTCTCTTGATCTTGACCCCAAACAAACTTCACCTCTTTCCGGGTCAGCTTGGTTTGTGGAGAAGCTATCTTGGAGAAGTCTTGGATGAATCTCCTATAATACCCAACAAGACCCAAGAAACTATGAATCTCGGATGGCATCTTGGTGACTTCCATTGCATAACCGCCTGCACCTTTGTCGGGTCCAACATAATCCCCTTGGGATTCACTGCATGACCCAAAAACTAAACCTCGCACAACCAGAATACGCACTAGGAGAACTTGGCAAACAACTTCTCCTTCTCAACGTCTCTAACACATCCTGAATGTGACCACAATGCTCCTCCCCGCTCTTCGAATAAATCAGGAAATCATCAATAAACACAATCACTGATTTATCTAACATTGGCCGACACACTCGATTCATCAAATCCATAAAAGCAGCTGGCAGTTGGGAGCTGATCAAATAGATCATCAATTCTCGGTAAGGGGTACTGATTCTTTATTGTCAACTTGTTTAGCTCACAGTAGTCTATACACATCCTCATTCTACTATTTTTCTTCCTTACAAATAAGACAAGAGCACCCTAAAGAGAGATACTCGGTATAAAAAACCTCTTATCAAGTAGCTCTTGTAATTGTTCTATCAGTTCCTTCATCTTGGTTGGAGCCAACCGATATGGCGCCTTAGCAGCAAGTTGGGCACCCGGTATCAAAATCAATCTGGAACTCGATCTCGCAATCAGGTGGCACCCCTAGTAAGACTTCGGGAAACACATATGGAAAGTCACACACCACCGGTACATCAGACAATTGTGGTGCTGGCGCATCCACATCTTCTACGTAGGCCAAGTAGGCATGACATCCATGCCTCATGCACTTTCCCGCCACTGCCATCGAAATCACTTTCGGAATCATAATGACCCGATCACCATAAACCGCCACTAAACTCCCATTAGGCGCTGTCAACCGTATCATCCTCTTGCGACACACAATGTCCGCCTTGTATTCCGCCAACTAATCCATTCCTAGGACTACATCGCACCCGCCTAAGGTCATCACGAATGGTCTAGCAGGAAACTTCTGACCTTCTAATTCTACATCACAACCTTCTATCATCTCAGAAATCCTAGTAGACTTACCTATGACAGTTTCTACATCGTAGGGCACATCTATGCTCCTACTACTAACAGGCAATTTAGCACAGAATGCAGTAGAAATAAAACTTTTACTAGCACCAAAATTAAATAACACAGAGGCTAGAGTTTGGTTGACTAGAAACGTACATGACATAACATCAGGGTCTGTCCTAGCCTCCTCCTGCATCATCGTGAACGCTCTGGAACCCTCTGCCTTTCTCCTCAGCTTCTTGTAGTCCCTGCTCATGTGGCCCTCCCCGCCACAGTTAAAACACCTCCCTACCTTTCATTTCCTTTCCATATGGTCAGTCTTCCCACATTTGAAGCACATGTTTAGTCCCTACCGACACTCTCCGGTGTGCTCCTTTCCACATTTGCCACACCTCTTTATCCTCGTACCCGATGTGACCACACATCGGTCATCCACCCATGCGCTTTTGTTTCTTGGAGTGGCCCCTCCACGTCCAACCCGCTTCCTGTTCTGATTCCGGTCACCACCATTCTTCTTGCTGACCTCAACCACCACCACAATCTGTTCATCATACAACCTCCCCGCCAAGTCAATTGTTGTCCTAAACGTGCTCAGCCGGGTAGCAATCATGTGCATAGGGATATTCGCCGACAGCCTTTGGATGTATCGCTTAATCTTTCGTGACAAAGGCATCACTTGATCCGACACTAGCCGTGCCATCTCATTCAACTTGGTAGTGTATTGCTAATGTGTCATTGTCCCCACCTCCGGCTGCAGGAACTTTCTTTTAACCTTATCCATATCTCTATGAGTACAAAACCCTTCAGTCACCAGCTTCTTGAGCTCTGACCACCTCATTCTTCCCATTGCTCGACTTCCCTTAGCTTTGACAATATTGTCCTACCAACAAAGTGCCAAGTCCACAAATGAGTAGGTAGCAAACTTCACCTTCTGGTCCTCTCGATACTCACTGATATCAAGTACAACTTCCATCTCTCTCACCCATCGGTGAGCAGCAGTAGTAGTTCCTCTACCATCAAAGGTAAGGGCTAGCACCTTTGAAATGCCCTGTAGTTACAGCCTCGTGTTGCCTCCTACACATGCTCTTGTTCTTCTTCCTCATCATCGGAGAGAACCGTCTTAGTTTTCGGTCTCCCCCGTCCTCCCAAGGACATGTTCCTCTCTTTCCATTCTCCTCCCCATAAAACTTTTATCATTTTAGTCACCATAGATGGTAGGATCGTCTACATGACAAGATGTACTTCCTCAACCAAAACCTCCTTCACTAAGGCTCTTAGGTTAGCACTCTTGTCCCCATCCTCTGGACCAGGGGTCTCCGGTTCTTCATGAACCACCTCTTCCGCTCTAGGACTTCCTCTTATGACATGTGGTTCAATACCACGTCCACCACGACCTCCACCATGTGAAGCCTTTGATGATCTACCACCAACCATCCTCTAACACGCTATAAGATTCAAACACTAACACGATCATTCAAGGGAATAACTCAATTTATGTTGTGATTCAAATGCTAATGATAATGGGCAGTTATGATTAGCCACTTACTTTACTCTTCATACCCTAAGCATTTCCTATCCTGACTTCATCAATATCTAAATCTACTAACAACACATAAACCACATAACAAGCGCACATAATACCGGTTAACATCAATGAAAATACCTGATGGCACGCAACTACTAAAATTGGCATCCCATCCCTTTCCGTCCCATTTTCAGTCTAAGTTTAGGTTTCTTTTGAAAATTTACCCGTGTCACTTAAACTTTGGCTCTGATACCAACTTGTAAGGCACTGTTCCCGGGATGCTCATAGCTGGTCAATCATTTCTCATAAAACATACATTTTCATTAACTTTAATAAAACATTGCAGCGGAAACATTAAAACAACATTTCACTTCATTATAAATGCTTTTGCTAAATAATACATCTTTCAATACAAAATATCATTTGTTCGCATTACAATGTAAAAGCATTATACAAAAAGAATGCCTTTCAAATGAGCCATGTAGTTGCCCCGTGCCATCCTCAGAACAATTACCTACCAATTGGAAACCCATAAAATTCAGCGTTGCTAAGTAAATTCTAGTTTTAAAATAAAATACACTTTACTTTCTTTCAAAACCATTTTTTACATTCTTACGCGATCAAGCATGATACATACACATAGATAATATCATTATGATCTTCATCATTTGTTCGTTAACTTTCGTTCATTCATCGTAAATCATTATCATTCACTTGCATTCATAAACTTCCTTACATATCTTTCATACGTTCATTACTTCCGATGACATGTACATTACCCCGAACATTGTGCACGAAGCTGGTTACTGAGCCTGAGGTCTTTCATCAACCTCGAACATTATGCACAAAGCTGACTCCAGTAGCTAGGGCAAGTAAACTCATCACTATCTTTTCTTTTTCATTCCGAATCAATGCTATATGCTATACCCCGAACATTGTGCATGAAGCAGGATACTCAGCCTGAGGTCTTTCATAGACCTTGAACCTTGTGTACGAAGTTGAGTCCAGTACCTAGGGCAAGCGGAAAGAATCCCATACATATGGTCAATCACAAAGATTAGACCCCAGTGTGCATCCTTTCAGGGTAGCAAACCCACACACTGTTGAGCTAACACCCTTCATTGGGTGTGAACCTTCTTTTAGTGCTTGCAAGACTTTCTTACTTTCATTTATTCATTTTTGTATGCATTCCTTCATTACGTTCCTCTTTTCATTATTTTCCACTTTATATTGCATAATACATTTCATTTCATTAATAATCATTCAACGTAAATCCATGGAAAATAAACATACACAACAAGGAACATAAACATAACCATAGAAGGCATCATCATTCATGACATATCATTCATCATACCTACTATAACATAGCCCATACATCATCTAAAGTCAACTTACTTCACCCCCGGGAACATCCCAAGTCAAAGCCTACATTTCACTTTTTCCCCAACATTCAGAAAAATAATCTACGTCTCCAGGCGAATGGGCACTATGCAGGCGCATGACCTTTTAGGCGCATGGGGAACTTCTGGGTGTATGGACACTATTGGGTACATGGGTAACACTTAGGCTTTCTTTGTCACATTCTAGGCGCATGGGCACTATGCACGTGAATGAGTGCCTAGGCGCATGTGAATCCTAGGCGCATGGACACTTAGCCGATTTCGGCCTATTTCTAGGTGCATGGCTACTGTTTGGGAGCATGAGGTTTGGGCGCATGGGAACACTTAGGCAGTTTATACTGTCGGGTGCATGGGCAGTCTATATCATACTTAAGCAACATAATTCAGTCCCCAAGCATC
Organism: Flaveria trinervia; assembly: GCA_025506515.1. Taxonomy (NCBI): domain Eukaryota; kingdom Viridiplantae; phylum Streptophyta; class Magnoliopsida; order Asterales; family Asteraceae; genus Flaveria; species Flaveria trinervia. The sequence goes on from CM046446.1 coordinate 19,900,181, forward strand.
TACTATCATGTTCTAAGCTTAAATCATACATCCTAAGCCTTAGAATGACATTCGTAACAACTTCATAACCATAAACATTTCCAAAATCACACCCCACCCGCAAACACACACACACACATAACATACGGGTGCAATATCCATTTTTGTAAAACTTTCACACATGTATTTCCAGCTCCAAAATCATGTCAAATCAGTAAAAAGGGGTTCTAGAACTCACCTTAGCAGCCTTATGGGTAAGACTTCCTTCAAAACCCGTTTGCTACAACTTCACACCTAAAACCCACCAAAAACACACATACAACCGAACACACAACACATATAAGCATAAAACCGAGGCTAAGGCCAGTTAAGAACATCATAAAACCACAAATTCTTACATTGAATTCGACTTCTTCTCCTTGTTCTTCCAAAAACCCAAAAGTTTTTGCTCTTGCTTTCTCTCTCTAAAAAAGTTCCGAATGATATGGTGTGAGGAGAGTGTGATGGGCCATCACCTTTATTCACCAACTTTCAAAGTCTTTTGTCCTTTTGACACTTTTAACCTCTCAACTTGAGTTTTATTTCATTTCTTTCTTTTCCCTTCTTTTTATTCTTTCTTTCATGACTATAAAAGTTTTATTTCATTTCTTTCTTTTCCCTTCTTTTTATTCTTTCTTTCATGACTATAAAATAACCGCCTGTTACACCTATTTATGTGCTCCACCTTTTTGAATGCAACCTTTGCATGGATATTGGAACAAATTTCCCAAATGTCTAATCTTGAGTACTTGAGAAGATGTAGGAGAAGGATTCCTAGCTCGTATCTTCTGGAAACTTGAGGAACAGGTTCTCTGATCTAGTACACTGTTCAACTGATGATCGGCCATCACATACAACAAATATTTGAAACACATTCATAAACATAATCTTGAAATTTCTAATTAGGTCACTTCATTTTAACAAAATAAACCCGCATTTATTTGTGTTTGAAAACAAGCGAACCCCTGTTCGGTTGTATCCAAATTCTGTGAAATGCATGAAAAATGATAAAATTATAACAACATAATATGGAAGACCTATAAGAAATTTGAAATGAAAACTTATTATAATTTTTTTATCTATTATTTTTTTATAACCGAGAACTGAATCAATCATGAGATCACTTCCTCAAGATATACATTAGCACAAATATGAAATTAATCATCAACAAGCAATACGATCACACTTATAACTGAATCTAATCATAGTCTTTGAATGATTTTAAAATTCTCAAACAGGTCAATAATGATTGCTGATATATTTCTCCACTTAAACCCATGCCCTATCTTTTTCAAAAAGTAGTAGATGATTTGTTAAGGTTCGATTAAATACTTTAGAATGCTACGACCCCAAAATCATTTGGTAAAAACCCTCACCCAACCTTAGGATTTCTTGAATTTTGTAACGATCTTTATAGAGCAAGGCTTGTAAATTAGTGTGCAAAGATTATCAATAAAATAATGCATTATGTGATGAATTTATTGTTAGATGATTTGACACAACTTAGTCCAAAGTGGTGAGAGCTCTAGGTCTATACTCATGTATAACAAAGGAGATGACCATTTAATCATGTGCTTATGAGAGCACTAGGTGATTACTATCATACAACAAAGGAGATCATCACTCAAAGTCAGTACTTTCATACTACAGAGGAGATTAGCACAAACACAAGACACATAAATACACCAAGCATGGCTAAAAAATATGGCTTATATGAATTTTATGATGGTTGGTGAATGATCAATTCTCAATCCAATTTTTGTCAGGATTCAGTTTTCACACAGGCCAAAATGATTGCGTAAATCCAGACATCCTTAAGCATAGATTTTAATTTAAATCATTTTGTTGTTGTCTACTTTATTTTTCAAGCTGAGTCTACCAAGCATATCATTAAAGATCTGTTTGATTTTCTTTTAATTGCAATTAAAAATAAGATGTGAATCAGTTAACAACATTAGTTACAATCATTTCTCATTTTATAAACGCAAGTCATGCAAAAACAAGCATTTCAAGAAGATATACAATCATTTCCCAGTCAACTCGAATCAAGTTCCCAGTTCTCTTTTCATATTTTTATTTAATTTTGATATACTCTCCCTGAAAATTTTTATTTTTGCAAACCTATTTTTGTTTTGTTTTTTATTTTTTTTATTTTTTTAATTTTTATATTTATTTAAAAAAAACTGTACCAAAATAGAAATTTACCAAAGAAGGTATTCCAACTACGCTGATATGAATATAAGAAATGAATTCTCAAGAAATATGAAGTAATTATGAAGTGAGAAGAGTGATTGTGTAGATAAAAATTCAAGATTGTGAATAAAATACCGTAACCTTAACCTATTTGTTTTGCCTCAAAATTGAATTAGGAACAATCTCTGTCTGTAAACCGGATTACTAATAGCCCTCCTAAATTATTCCTCCACTCGTAAACACATTAGTTTGAAAGGGGTACCCAGGCCATCGTAGTCCTAAAAATTCCTTTTTCATCAATATAAGTAACGTGCTTCGGCACACAACCGTTTAAACAATCAGGATTGTTGTTTCCTTCTTTTAATTTGCCAAATTTGTTTTGGTTTAATTAATTTGCCAAATTTGTTTTGGTTTAATTAATTTGGATTTGAATGAACTAAATTTGGAAATCATTTTCTGTTTAAGGTCCATGCTTTTGGAATACTATACGTTAAGGTCTTGAGTCTTTGCTTTCTACTTTATGTACTTTATCCTTTTTGTAATATATTAGGATGTGAGCTATGACATGTCATAGTCACTAGTCAAAAGGCAATCTGCCTTTTGACTCTACATTTGATTTTGTTGTCTAGTCTTATGTATCCAACTAGCTTTCAAAGTATAGCTGGTTGTAGGATGTACTATATATATCTCAAATACTTCTAACTTTAGTATAATGCTTTTTAACACATTTAATAGAACTTGAGAAGTAATATACTGTAATCTTGAAAACCATATACTTGTATTGTAATCTTGTTTTGTCTCTCTTTTACTTGTGTTCTTAGCATCTCTCATAATAGTTAAACTAGTTCCTTATTTGATGTGTTAAGTGTTTTAAAGAATTCACCTCACTTGTGTTTTTGTGTTGTAAAAAGTGCATCATACCTTCTAATGGTCTTACAAGGTGTGTATAAGGCGATGTTAATGGCTGAAAATAAAAAAAAATATGGACTTGTGGACATTTTGAGCTTATTTAGGGACCCGAAAGGTGGTAAAATGACCTAAAAATATGAGAAATTAGAGAATAACCATTTTAAAAAGTGTTCTAGGCTCTAGAAGGTTTATCAAAGTTGTATGGATCAGATTTGTTGTTAAATAGGTCAAAGAATAATTTAAATGGAAAAAAGGGGTCTTAACCGGGTAATTTTTGGAAAAAAACCTTGGAAATAAAAGGATAAACCTAAAATCAATGAAAATCATATTATTTTAGTAAGTTATAATTTGAGTGTTGAGTTCGGTAAAAAAATTGGTCAAACACGTATTCGACCGAACGGTTTTGGGTAAAAACACGTTTTAACGGGTCAATCTTAAAAATGAGTTTTTTTTTCAACCAAAAGAGCTTAAAAATGTTAGTTTTTGTAACAAGTTCAAAGCTAGTTTAACTATTTAAAATACAAAAACGCAGCAGATTTTAGGGGTTAAAGTATGTTAAATAATCTGAATTTTTTAACCATTTTAACCAAAGACAAAACCCAAGAACAAGGATCATTAATATATGTGAAATGACATGCTGTCAAAATGAAAAGAACAACCATAGGGTGTTCTTGAAACTACATTTCAAGAACAAGATGTTGAAGTATGGATGAGATGAAGATGATGATGCTCTTGAATGTCTAGCCCCCAAGAGAGAAAGACTCAAGTTTGTATACCCACAAGCTCTTCCAAACACCTAGCTAGTTAGGGAGCACAACACCAAGACCCAACTCCTTCTTGAACAATCAGAAATTCAGCCATGAAATTTCTTCAAGTCCAGCCAAGAAATTCGAAAATTTTCAGCCAAGGAGGAAGAGAGAAAGGTTTTTTGCATGTGTGTGAGAGAGTGTGCTAGATGGAAGGGTGCAAGGGTAGAGAAAGTCTTGTAGTATCCAAGACTAAAAAGACCCCTCAAAGCCCACATGGGGCGGACGAAATTGTGATTCAAAATGGGTTCCCCTCATTTTGTAATGTTTATAAAATTACACTCTTTAAACCATTAGTTTATAATATTAAAACCTATTTTAATTCTATAACATTAACACACTTTTATTTGTCATTATTTAACCAACTTAAATAATGAAACAAATAATTTCTCATGAACAAATTATCCATATAATGTTGTTCTATACAAAAGCAACGTTTTAGAAAACCATATTATAAATTGTTGTCAATATTTATTTGTATGATCTCATCAACAAATAAATATTTATTGGTGTTTGTTTAGCTTGTTATTAGGTATGACCCTACTTGGATCATAACGTACTAACCACATTAATCTTGTATTTGTCTTGGGCATACAAGATCCAACAATCTCCCACTTGCACAAGATTCAAATAAGATTGATGCAAGGAGTAAATACTGCCTAACAACGGTTTACTACCCTTAATACGTATGACTAAGTGCCATTCAACAACATCATCCCCTTCAAGTACCTTACTCAAAATGTTTTAGGTGAATCAATCATCTATCATTTTGCGCAGGATCGAATAAGGTCACTTAACACTTAGCTTTTCTCTGAAAGTCACTTTGAACAACACTCGGATAAAGATAGAGTCAATAAGAGTTGATCAAAATATAGAAAGTAATAAGGAACACAAGAAGTAATTTTGAAGGTACTTTTATATATTGCTTCTCAACTCAAATATTACAAGACTCTTACAAGCAGTATGGAATGAGTTACAATGAGAACCTATATATAATATTACCTACAGCCGGATATACTTTGATACGAGCTGGGATCCTATAACTAAAGCCTGTACTACAAGACTATTGTTTAAGGTGTCTCTAATAAAGTCTTATCTGAGATATGGTAGTTAGGACATGTCCCTGACTTACCTTTTGTCACCAACTAAAGTTGGTAACATGTATTATCATAAAAAGGTGAACAGTAGAATAAAGTATGGTTAACTACATGGCTCTTTAGGAAGAAACCATGTAGTATCAGAGGTCTGCAACGAAGTATCAGAGACCATACTTGTGTCCACTGGTTCATAGCAGTGTCTTCTGAAGGTTAAGTGTCTTTGGAAGAACAAGTACTTCCGAAGCCATTTATACTTCGGAAGAGGCTACTTCTTCTAATGCTTGGGAACTTCTTCTTTTCTTTATACTTCGAAAGTAGTCTTTTGATTGTTCTCTTAAGACTTGATCGTCGGGAGCATGCTCTTAACTTTAGAAGTAGAGTTCTGTCTTCGGAAGTTGATCTTTCACTTTCTCTTCGGAATAACTCTACAACCTTCGGAAGTTTCATGCTATGCTTCGGAAGCCCTTGCATGTAGTACCAAAATTGTCTATGTGAATTGGTTTCGGTTGCACCAGCCTTCTTCTTGATCCAACAAACTCCCCCTAGGCTGATGCTACCAAAACTTCACTTGTCTCTGCTTCTCAAAACTTTCAGCACCAAGGAGAGTAGATATTTATCTATTTTCTTGTTCTTCTTTGATATGGTGTAGAGAACTTTGTACAAATCCTTGGTAGACAGGAAGTCTAGTCTTTCACCTTGGATGATATGTACCCTCTGTTGTTGCCCTCTGAAAAGAGTTAGTTGATGGGAACTGTAATCATATTCCCATCTAACTATAGGTTCCAATTTTGGACCATCCACCATATGTAGAAAGGCAGTGCCCTTGGTGGGAGATCTTTCCTTGTCTTCCTGTCTTCTCAACTTCAACTCTTCTTCAATCTTGGCTTTTTCAGTTAGCTCAGCCAAATGAAGACCGCTGAGATGATTTCTAATGAGTGCAGCAGTTCCAGAGTTGGAGGGGTTGGAGAATGGCTTCTCCGCTAACTCAGTAATATCAAACCTGCTGGAGTGTAGCAGAGAGGTTGCATTAAGTCTGTTGACTTTGCCATTCTCCCTTTCCACAACAAAGTTGTGAGAAGTTTCATCGAACCTACACTAGATTATCTTCTTTCTAGGCACAAGAGACTGACTGGGAATCTTGTCCTCTTTCTTGGTATTTAGCAGAGTCACTAGTTTCCTTCTAAGTTTCTTCTCTTCATCATTTAATGAATCTGAGTTGAGGCCTGGAAGTCTAGCAGCCTGGTCCAATGTTCCTCTAGGAAAATAAAGGAATTTATCTCTTGTGAGGGAAGATGAAGATCCGTAACATAGGTGATGTTGACAGAGTCTTCTTAACATGAGACTTCGCTCAGATAGTACAGTTGGCAAGCTTCGTCTTGATTACCTTGAACTCCTTAAGAGAGAGATGTTGAGAAGGCTGAGGGGTTGGTTTGGATGGTAGTTGGGTAGGTTGAGGTTGAGAGGTTCTATGGAGTGTTTTAGGTTGAAGGATGGGAAGATTAGGTGGTTGAGGTGAGGGAGTGGATGTGGGTAATGATGTTGGTTTAGGGGTGAAAGGCTTTGTTCTGATGGTGAAAGGTAAGGGTGAGTGTTTAGGTTGTGGTTGGGTGGTTGCAGTGAAGGTCATCCCCTTTACCCTTCTGTACATCTCTTTTCTCTTTCCCAACCAAATGTCAGCCTTGATTTCACTGACATTCCATTGGAGTGTCTTCTCAGACATGGACGCACCTGCCTTCCAGAGAAGCCATGGGCCCAAAGATAGTCTTTCATCCAGGCCTTTTCACTAAGCTTCCTGGTTGCAGTGACCCTAGCTTCTTCCTCCTTCTTCTTCTTCTCCTTTGTCTTTTCTCCTGCAGCCTTTCTTCTTTTTTTCGTTATTTGATCCTGCTCTTGTTGTAGAGCCAGAGGATCATCTCATCATTGTGTGGAGAGAGTTCTTGAAGATTAAAGCCTCTGAGATTAGGAAATTTATCCTGACTCTCATCAGCTTCAATTCAGCTTCCTTTTGCTCTTATTTTTCTTTCTCCAAGGCCAACCTGGCCTCTTCTTCAAGTTTCAGCCAGGTTGCCTTCTCCAGATTCACCTACTCCTCTACTGGTAGCAGGGGTGTTTCTTCATTGGCAGCTCCCAATTTGATAAGCTGGTCAATGATCTCTTCTATCTTCTTGTTGTTGACAGCCTCCTGATTGGCTGCAGTTGCTTTGTACTAGCAGCTAGCAACTTTTCAGTTGGAAGTCTTCCTTTCTTCATTAGAATCTCAATCTTCTCCTCTTCCTGAAGTTCTTCCGTAGTCATCTTTCTTTTCCCTTTATCTTTTGAAGAGCCTGACTATGGTGGTTCTTGGAGAGCTAATTGTGAGAGAGGCAAAGATGGTGTCTGGAATGGAGGTAGATTTAGAAAGTCCTCACTATTCACCTCAGATGCCATTTTAAGGATTGCACTTGTGATGATCTGTTCCTCGGATATTTTGAAAAGTCCTTCCACAGCTTCCATTTCAGCTTCAGAAGATTCAGCTTGTTCTTCTGAGCCTTTAACTTCAGCTTTGGAAATTGGAGGAGATGCAGATTCTGTCCCAATTGTTTTAGTTGCTGGGCCATCAATCCCCATTTTCCCTTCAAAATGAATCTTAGATTCATGTGGACCTTAGGTTGACCAACTCCTTCCACAGTGGTAGAAGGTGCAGTAAGCCTCTGAAGTTCTTGAGCTCCGATGTAGATCATTGCAGTATCAGGCTTGGCTAATCAGTGGAGGATCTCAACAGAAATTTGGTGAAGAGTCTATAGACATCACTGAGCATCTTTGAATCAATCTGAAGGATAACATGAGATGGCTCAAACACAGTGATGATAGGAGTAAAAGATGTTGAAGTTGAAGACTGGTTCTGTCGTTCCTCATTTGTTTGTCTCAGAACATTCTCCCCCTTTTTGGTTGCCTCATCTTGAGAGCTAGATGAGCTACAGAAAGTAGTCAATGAGACTTGAACAGGTACATGCCTAATAGATCTCTCGGTCTGTTTCTCGGCTAGTTTAGCCTTGAGATTGTCAATCTCAAGTTGCTGAGTGGCGGACCTTTCTTCTAAAGTCCTAACCAAGGATTCAAGGTTTGAGACTTTAGATAGAAAGTCTTTAATGAGGAGTTGCATGCTTCCCTCATCTTCTTTTGAAGAATCACAGGGAGATGAGGTAACATACCTAGTATGTTCAGCCTCACCACCAGTTGTGTTTTCTTGGCACCCTGGTTTTCCGTGTTTAATGATGTCTCTTTCAAAGTCATCAAAAGGCTCGGTTGCCGCATATTTAGTCGAAGATATGTTACCACTGTCCATAAGGTCCATTGAGGCACCTTCTGTAGTGGTAGCTGAATCTGCATCAATCCCCTCGACATTAGTGGACTCACCTTAGTTATGGGTAGTTGATAGGGGCTAGAGATAAGGGATTTCTCTAGGCTCTGTTAATCTTGGAGATGGTGTTGTAGATTAACTTCATTACCATGGGGAGATGTTATCTATTCATCAGTTTTGAAGAGAAGGTCGGAAAAAGATCGGGAGGTTAAGCCTACTGACCCGGGACCTTGGTTAATGTCTACAAGCATTGAGCCTTTAGTGGGGTTGTCCCTAGTTGGCTACTCAGAAGAGTGTAAATACTCATCCTGAGGGCTGTTGGTTTGGGTGTCGGGCTCCTGGGTTTGAGACTGAGGAGATTCAAAACCCATATTGAGGTCAAAAGAGAAGGATGGAGAGACTTCAGACTGAGTGGGAGCCCATGTTTCCACTCTAGTCTTTTTGGATTGAACAGGAGCGTCTTGTTCAATTAGACTAGATTGAATAAGGGTTCGTTTGGGGCGTCTTTGGTATGTGATGGTGATGGGTGGAGAAGGCAGTGTTGGCATTGTGGTGGAGGTTGCTGGTGTGGGTTCATCACCTATGAGTTGAACACGGATGTCACCAGCAGCTATGCGCTCAATCATACCTCGAACCAGAGTAGTGTACCTTCCAGTGATGTTAGTGGACACCTTCTTCAAAGTCTTGAAGATGGTGGGCCTCATTTGAGGGATAGTTGGAGCCGCTGCACAGACAAGCATACTCTAGTCCAACTCACAGTTGATTATGTGTTGAATGAAACGGGAATGCATAAAGAATGTCTCCCTTTGAAGATTCCCAATCAGATTGGTGAACACAAATCTTGAGTAATTGAATCGCAGGCAAAACTAAGCATCCTAGTTCATATGGGATTTGATCCCATCCCACAGACTTGTTTGACAGGCAGTGGAGGACAATGTGCAGGAGGAACTTCTAGTTGTAGGAGAAGTTGAACTTATAGACTGTTGACCTGCTTATGTCTCCACCATATCCCACTAGGATGTAAGTGCTGTCTAAATCTTCCTTGGGGAATTCAGTAGGAGCTCTTTCATCATGAAGCTCTAGATGCTCCCTCATGAGTTGTTCAGTGATGATCAACCCCTGTCCACAAATGTTGGACCTCAGTACACGAATCCCATTTAGGGTTTCGGCTTGACCATTTCCCCAAAATTGGCCATTTGGTTGGAGTAAACAGTGGGGTTAACGGTAAGGGCTGTGTAGTAAGATGATTGGGTGAGAAAGGAGATGATCTGAGAGAAGTCAGCATCTCTTGATGAATCAAGAAGTGCGACTTGGTTGTGCTGAGGGTTAAGTGCCATTGGAGAAAGGTGAATGCAGATGAAATTTGAGTTTGGGTAAAGTTTGAGTGAAGAGAAATTTCTAAGGCAGTAAAATTGCAAGTGAGAAGATGAAATTGAATAGTCGATATTATTTAAAAAAGGGTGGAAGCCGGTAATGGGGGTTAGGATAAGGTGATGTGATGTTTTAGTGGATGAATTGATAGTAGCGGTAAGGTTAAAATCAGTTAATTAATCCGACATCATTAACAAATCTTTGCTTTTTATAGTGTGGGGCCCAAGAGATCTAATATGAAATCAATCGCTTCTTTCGAGACCAAAAACTCTTCCAAGAAGAAAATTATATTTTGAGAGATTTTGCTTCGGAAGATATAAAAATAACTTCCTAGGGTTGATTTCTCTTCGGAAGGAATTTACACTTAGAGAATTTCAGAAAGACCTTTTTGTCACAGGGCTTAAATTGTATTGACATAACACTTACATATTCAAAAAGGTTTTTCAAAAGAGTTAGGCTAATCAATGTTTATCATCCCAAGAGCTATTATGAGATACTTGAATCTTTCTTCATCAAAAGCTTTGGTGAACAAATAAGCATATTGTTCATTTGAGTCGACTTTGATTAACTTAATTAGATTTTTCTCATGAATATCTCTAATGAAATGGTACCTGATGTGAATATGCTTTGTCTTGGAGTGCTTCACCGGATTTTCAGTAATGGAGATAGCACTGTTGTTGTCAATATGGATAAGAGTACTCATAAAGTTGAATCCATAGTCTAACATCTAATTCTGAATTCAAAGCAGTTGAGCATAGTAGCTAGCAGTAGCAATGTATTCAACTTTAGCAGTTGATGTAGAGACACAAAATTGTTTCTTGCATTGCCATGAGATGATCCTTCCACCAAGAAATTGACATCCTCCTGATGTAGATTTCTTTTCAATATTACAGCCGCCATAGTCACTGTCAGAGTATCCATAGAGATTGAAATCCTTGTTTCTGGGGTACACGAGACCTAGTTTTGGTGCTCCTTTGAGGCATCTTAGGATTCTCTTAACAACAGCAAGATGAGACACCTTTGGAGCAGCCTGATATCTTGCACAAATGCATGTGGCAAACATGATATTAGGTCTACTAGTTGTGAGATACATCAAAGAACCAATAATAGCCTTATACTGATGTTGATCAGTATCCTCCCCCTCAAGGTCAGGACAAAGATTGTGGTTTCTGGGTATGGGTGTCTTGGTAGGCTTACAATCTTTCATTACAAATCTTTTTAAGATGTCAGAGACATACTTAGATTGATTAATGAAAAAACCCTTCCTTTATTTGCTTTACCTGAATTCTAAGGAAAAAGTCCATTTTTCCCATGGAACTCATCTCAAACATTTTCTTCATAATGCTCTCAAAGTCCTTACAAATTTGGTGATTTGAAGAACCAAATATGATGTCATCAACATAGACTTGAACAAGCAAATTGTCCTTTCCAGACTTTCTGATGAAGAGAATCTTATCAATGGTACCTCTAGTGTAGCCATTCTTCAGAAGAAACTTAGACATAGTCTCATACCACAGCCTAGGTCCTTGGTGCAACCCATATAGAGCTTTATCCAATTTACACACATAGTTAGGGTGTTGTGGGTCTTCAAATCCTGGAGGTTAGCATACATAGACATCCCTATCTATATCCCCATATAGAAAGTCACACTTGATATCAAGTTGGTAGACAGTGAAGTCCTTGGTTGCAGCATAAGCAAGGAAGATCCTAACTGCCTCAAGTCTTGCAACTAGTGCAAAGACATCAGTATAATCAATTCTTTCCTCTTAGGTGTATCCTTGAACTACAAGTCTTGCTTTATTCTTGACGATCAAGCCTCTATCATTTCTCTTGTTTCTGAAAACCCATTTAGTGCCTATTAGTACTTGACCAGATGGTAGCTGACATAGGTTTCATACCTTCTGTCTCTTGAATTGAAGCAACTCCTCTTGCATCGATTCAAGGCAGCTACTATCTTTCAAGGCATCTTCTACCTTCTTGGGTTCCATCTGGGATAGAAAGCATGAGTACAAGCAAACATTCTCATGATGAGTCTGTCCTCTTGTTCTCACACCCTTTGTGACATCTCCTATGATGTTCTTAGCAAGATGAGTGTTATGAATTCTAAGGTGAGGAATCACTTCCAGTTACAGAGATAGATCCAAGTTAGACATATTCTATTCAGGAACTAGAACACCTTGTCCAACTACTATTTCAAAATCATTCAACGAGGAATGATTGAATGAGTGAAAAACATAATCAATGGTTGGTTGTGAAGTAATATTAATAGTTTCCTGGTTCTTCAAAACACTACTTCAATCTCCCTAATGTTGTGATGGATCACCTGATGAGTTTTGAGGCTCAGCAAGTGATTCACTTGTTGAAGCTTCACTATTCCTTGATATGGTTAAACTATCAGATTTGTGAATGGTGGAAGCTTGGTGTATTGCAGCACTTGGAGAATTTGGACTAGGCCTGGGTAGCTCAAACAGTTGATCATCAGCAGCAGCATCAACATCATTTTGAGCACCTGTTCCAACTGAAACATTCTCACAAGTTGGTTTAGAATAGTTTGGAAACAATTCTAAATCAAAGATATGATTAGGGCCATTCCCCCTAACACAAGGAGTTTGCTCATTAAGAACTATGTTGGATGACTCCTCAAATTGTTGATTCTTAATGTTGTATACTCTATAAGCTTTGGAGCTAGAAGAGTATCCAACAAAGATAGCATCATCTGACTTTTCAGCAAATTTTGTTAAATTGTATTTTGTGTTAAGTATGGTACACCTGCTGCCAAAGGACCTTAGAAAGCCAATGAACGTTGGCCTCTTGTTCCATAGCTCATAAGGGTTTTTTCCATGGGGCTTAACTACAAGAACTCTGTTCTGCACACAACATGCAGTGCTAACTACCTCTACCCAGAATGTTAGAGGTAGTTTTGAATCAGCTAACATAGTTCGAGCAGCCTTAATTAGTGTCCTATTCCTCCTCTCAGCATCACCATTTTTTTAGGAGTTCTGGGAGCACTATATTGTCTGGCAATCCTTTTTTAGTTACAAAATGAGTCAAGAACGATGTTCTTAAACTCAGACCCTTGATCACGTCTAATTATTTTAACCTTGTGATCAATTTAATTTTCTATTTTAAGAATAAAAGATTTTAATGTTTCAGCAGTTTCATCTTAAGTTCTTAAAAAGAATACCCATGTGGATCTTATAAAATCATCAACTATCACAAGGCAGTATGATTTCCTTCCAATGCTCATTATACTAGTGGGATCAAAAAGATCCATGTGCAATAAGTGTAATGGAGTAGTGATAGAGTTAACACATTTGGATTTGTGAGATATCCTATGTCGTTTCCCTTTCAGGCATGCAACACATTTATCTTTGCAGAAAAACTCCTTTTTAGGCAAACCATGTACCAAGTTATTTTTAGCCAATTTATTCATTGTCTTAAAATTCACATGACACATACGTTTATGCCACAGTGTTGACACATCACTATCAGCTTTGGAAAGAAAGCATGATACTTCACCCATTGGGGAAGCATTGTTCATATCCATCTTGTACAAATTCCCTTTCCCGGGAGATCTAAGAAGCACCAATTCCGGAGGAATTGTCATCCCTGGTTTGAGGATAATGCACTCATGTTCTGTGAAAAGCATTTGGTGCTTTTGATCACAGAAGTGAGAAACACTTAACGGATTTTGTTCAAACTGTTTGACAAAGTAAACTTTGTCAATCTTTAATTTACCATTGGATATACTCCCTCTGCCAGAAATATATCCTCCGGCCTCACCTCCGAATTGGACAGGACCTCCATCATAGTTCTGAAACTGTTGAAGGAGAGATCTGTTCTCTATCATGTGCTTGGAGCATCCACTGTCTACAATCAAGACATTGTTGTTCTTGTCATATGGATGTCCCTGCACATAAGATGAGATTGTTAGTTTTGTTTGGAAGCCCAAGTCTTGCTAGTCTTGGGTTCTGCCAAAGATAATGACATGATTGAACCAAATGATATTCATGGGGTTTTAATAGAGTTCTTTGAAGAAGAGGTTTGGGCTGCAACATCTTCCTTGATCTTCCAGTCCACCCTTTGGTTGATCTCGGAGGATGAGCTTGTTGAAGCTTTTGCAGCATGGCCTTCTTCCAAAGCTTCTTTCCTTTCGGAAGAAGTCCTCACCACCTTTTCTTCCGAAGCAGTCTTCTTCTACGATGGTTTCAAGAGAGATTTCTTGTTCTTCCGAACCTTAGTAGCTTTTGCTTCCGAAGCCAATTCCCTTCGGAAGAAAGAGTTTCTTCCGAAAGCAACCTTGCTTCCGAATCTAGCTTTCCCTTCTTCATCACTTGAACTGTTTGAAAAGGTCCAAATGTGAAACCTTCCCTTACTCCTTCTATTCTAACATTGTTTGCATAATGTGTGCTTCCAGGATTGTAGGAACAATCTTTTGCCATGTGGTTTTGCAGACCACACATTATGCATGCAATGTTAGTCTTTTGGGAATGTGAGGGTTGCTGTTTCTTGGGCTTCTTCTCTTTATCAACAACTTTTCCCTTCAACTTCTGATTCTTTGATAGGACAAAAGTGCTGGTATTACACTTCTTTCCTAGATCAGTAGTACCTAACACTTGGAATCCAGCTGAGATAAAGACACGTTTCTGCTTTGGGTCAATCTTCAGCTTGGACTCGGCCACCTTCTTGGCAGTTCTTCTAGCAGCTTTAGCTCTGCTTCTTCTGGCCTTAGTGGTTAGGATTTGATCTTCACAGGAGGAGATGGGTACATCTACTTGTTCCTTCCCTATGGTGGCCGCTATTGTTGCTTCATCCTTCAACTCTAGTGAGGAAGGGTCAGCAGTTGGAACCTCTTGCTCGTCAGTAGCACATCTCGGTTTTCTAATAGGCTCATAGGAGTGTGGTGGAGTAATTTCATTATTTCCCAACCCTCCTTTGTTCTGATAAAAGAGTTTGGAATAGGAAGATGATGTAAGAATAGCTTAGTAGTTCTGCTCAGAAATAGCATGCTTCCTGGCCTGAGCCTCAGCTCTGACAAGCTGGGCTTGAGCCTCAGACAGTTTGGATATCAGATCCTTGATTTGAGTCTTATAGTTGGTGTGTTTATGTTTTCAAAGAGACACAATTTTCTCTAACTCCACAATTTTCTTTTGGTAGTGAGATTCAGCTTTCTTAAAATCAGATTTTAAAATATTTACAGACTCAATCTAAGATCTGATTTCTATATTGTAATCCTGATAAAGTTTAACTTTAGCTATACAAGCTGGAGTGCAGAGATCTTTATATACCTAAGCATCGTCTTATTCGGCCATGAGAGCTTCAGCAGGAGTCACATCTTGTGTCATGAAGCTCAAGTCATCTTCTTGAGCTATTGCAGCTGTTTCAGTTGACTTTTCAGCGGGCTTTGAGGTTGAGGGATGTGTGTAGGCCTGTGGGGTTCCCGGATTGGTGTTGGGAGCCTTGCATTCCCTTGCAAACTAACCCAGTTGGTTATAGTTGTAACACTTTTCCTTGGTATTGTCAAACCCAAACATGGTGGTAGTGGGTTTTGAGGGAATTGCCTTCTAGTTCTCTTAAAGAACTTCTTGTCAAACCCAGTTGGTTATAGTTGTAACACTTTTCCTTGAAGATAAAGTCAGTAGGCTGCAAAACCTACTTGATCAACTCTCACAAGGAGAAAGACCATCTGCCTCTACCTATCCACAGATGGCACCTTCACTTGAAGGTTCCCCAATACTGAGCCACTCCAAACTCAACCACCTGCCTCTGCTTCAGGCCCTACTTCTCAGCAACAGAACCCTCCTGAGCAAATAGGTGCTGTACTTCAAAATTCCCTCCCTCTCATCACACCCATAATCACTGATATTGTGACTAAAGCCATTGATGAGAGGCTTTCCTCAATTTTACAGCCCTGATTGATGCTGCTATACAAAAGACTCTTTCTGCGGTACAAACCCCTTCCTCCAATGCATCCAAAAAGGGGGAGAGTACTGCAGTGAAAGAAAAGAAGAGGAAAGATCCGAGGAAAAGAAGGAAGCGAAGCAAGCCCAAAAGGAGGAGAAAGAACAGCAACTAATGCTCACCTACAAGCGAAAGAAAGGTGCTGATGAGCACATTGCTGAAGATAAAGCCTTGGAGCTACTGATAAAAGAGGCTGATGCCGAACACAGCAGATCAATGGACAACATCATTGATCAGCTGTTTAGGCAAGGCCATGACACCAATAAACTTGACTCTGAGATTCGACGACTAGAGATTGAAGAAATCCAGAATAGATGGGCAAGTTATGAAGTGTTAGAAAGAGAAAGGCTTGAAATCATGATTAGATTTATTGCAAAATATCTTGGAAGAGCAATGATCGAAATCAAAGCTTGGTCCAGGGACAGTATCTTGGCAATCACCACCAAGATCTGTTCGTCTAAAGCATATACTAAGGGGCTTGTTATTGAAGCTTTGAATGAAGCGGGTGCTGGGAGCAGGACTGAGCTAGCCAAGCAATCAAAAGCCACACTCACCTCAAGGATGCTAGAACAGCCTGTCAACATTCCCGCACCAAAACCACCCAAAACACAACCCACCAAACCAACTACCTTACCCTCAAAACCCATAGTCGATGATATACCCTTGAAGAAGAAGAGAAGGACATTGAGGCTAGAAGATGATGAAGAAGATGATGAAGACAGGCTGCCGCCCTCAGCTGTGATTCAGTTGCCTAAGCCACAAGTCACTCCTCAGCAATTACTCCTGAAGTCCAGAGACAAATGGTTAAAGTGAAGCTAGAAGAAGAAGAGCTTCATAAATAGCATGATGAGGAATTGCTGAAGAGAGTTGACAAAGCTTATGCAGCCACATCTTCTATCATCAACATGAAGAAGCAAGCTCTCAGACTTTACACTCTCAGGCATACCTTTCAATATCAAAAGGAAAGAGTGAGGATTTGGCCTGATCCCAGGGTCTCTCACAGAATTCATAAGAAAAATATACCTCAGAGATACATTGGCCAGGTGAAAAAGATCGTAGATGAAGTGATCTCTCTGGTTTTTGTAGTTTCACCCTGGGAAATCCTAGAAGACTTCAAGAAGGCCTACAAAGCTAATCTAACCCCTCAGAAGATGCTGGAAAACAAAATAGTGAAAAAGGGGTTAGTTTACAAGAGGCTTGAGGAAGTCAGGAAAAATGAGCTCCAGTTGTTCCTAGAGGGTAATCACCCGGATGAGTTTGCTTACAGAATAATAACAACTGTGGAGCTAAAGAATGGGAAACAGGCCAAATACCTGTCTGAGTATTATGGGCCTGAATCATTATTTGAAGGAGGTGCTGAGGAGCTAACCATGGAGGAACAAATCACCTTCCTTGAGGCCTACACAAGAGAGTCGTACAGACTCATTATGGGGAAGTAAATCTCATGAATGGGATAACAACTCTATGTCCTGTTCCCCAAAACAGAGTTCCCATTCATACTCTGCCAAACAAATATTTGAGGTTTCTTCCCAGGCCGGAGCTTACATGGGTCATCTTCTCTACTGATCAAGAAGGAAAAAGACCAACACTTTGCCAACAATAAGTGGGACAATGAATAATTTAGAGGTTTTGGCTGCATTGGTTCAGGGGGAGTTTGTTGGACCAAAAGAACCAATGAGCCAAGATCAGAAAACCTTAAGTCCCACATGGTATCACAACAACTGCTGAAAGCCTCATCAGCAGTTTGACAAGTGCTGAAGACTTCAACAGCTGAAGATCAAGTGCTGAAGACTTCAACAGCTGAAGAACTAAAGTGCTGAAGTACAACAGCTGAAGAACACAAGTACTGAAGCTGAACAGCTGAAGAACACAAGTGCTGAAGCTGAAAGACCAAAGTACTGAAGTACAACAGCTGAAGAGTTTACAAGTGCTGAAGATCAACAACTGATGTACAAAGTCTGAAGACAAAGACTGAAGACATCAGCTGATGATATCTACTGAAGTCATCAGCTGATGAAACATCTGAAGGTCAAAGTCTGAAGATCAAGTACTGAAGCGTCAGTAGTTTGTCACAACTGCTGAAGAGTACTTCTTCAGTAGTTGTGATATCAGTAGTTTTATATTTTTATGTTTCAGTAGTTTTGTAAAACGACTGAAGAGCTTGTTCTTCAGTCGTTGTAGTTTCAGTAGTTTTATATTTTGTACTTAACACTCTGATATGTTCTCAGTAGTTGTGAACATTTCAGTAGTTTGTTAAGAGTTAGTTATTTTTGTATTAGATCTGCCAGTTGTCACTTTCCGTGATAACAGCAGTGATTGTTGCACTCTATAAAGGAGTGACAACCTATTGTAATAGTGGATGAATGAATGGAATGAATGAATGATTTGATTAGAAATATTCTACATCTATAAACATTCCTTGAAATCAGAAATATATCTTCTCTCCCTATAACGTATGCGCTCTTAATGCATACAAGTATCGATTGCTTGCTACAATTTGTCTAATTCTTGTTCATATTCCGCTGCTTTGAATTCTAATACATCGAACTTGTGATCACTGATCCTGTCAAATGGTATCAGAGCTGGTTAATCATTGATCGATCTAATAATTGATCATTGAAACTGCTATTCAAGATCTAAGTTTGATTGAATTAGCTTTTGTTTTTGCAAGAAACGGTTATAGAGATTGAATTTTCTGTATTTCTGGTCATTCATCTTGAGATCTTTTCTTGGTTTTCATTGAGTTTGTTGTGGTCTGTTTAAAACCTTTTAAAGCTTGAATTAAATTGTTTTTGACTGAAAATGACCACTCCCTCCAATGATCCTCACAATACTGGTTCCTCAACCAAGCCACCAATGCTGGTTAGGAATGAGTATAACATATGGCAAAGACGTATGCTCCATCACCTGTCTGTTAACAGCGCAGGCTGTTGGACATCAGTGGTACATGGTCCACACAAGCCTATGGTGAATAACCCGGAAACCAATCAAATGGTTCCGAAGAGGAGGGAGCAATACTCTGATGAGGATAAGAAGTTGCTTGAAATTGATGCAAAAGCCCATGGAATTCTAGCAATGGCATTGCCAAATGAAATCTATTCTGGACTAATGCATCATGAAACTGCCCATGACCTCTGGAATGCCTTGAAAGAACAATTTGGAGGAACAGATGAGGTCTTGGCAATAATAGAGAAATTCTTGCCCAACAATATGAGACATTCTCTCATAGAAAGGGTGAGACACTAACTCAACAATATGAGCGGTTCTCTTGTTTGATCTCTGAACTAAAAATGGTCAAACTTGAGTACACAAATATTCAGATGAATAACAGATTTCTCAGATCACTGCCTGAGAGATGGGACACATATACTATTGTCCTACGCTCCAGTGCAAGTTTGGACAAACTATCTCTCACCCAACTCCATGGGAAACTGCTCACGTTTGAGAGAGAGATAGAACAGAAGAGAAAGCTGTCTTCATCTGGAAAGCTCACTGAAGACTTTGTACCAGGCAATACTGCCTTGGTGGGTCATGAGTCAGAATATGCTTCATCTGAATGCCAGTATGATGAGCATATTAATTTCTCCTCAAGCACTTCTGATTCTGCATTTGTGAGTATTGATGGTCAGTTTACTAGGTGTAATAATGACAATCTATGCTTCATTATGGATGATCTCAAGGGGATTGCTGATGATGACTTAGAGGAGATGGATATTTTGAGCCAAATGGCTGTTGAAACCACAGAAAAGGAGGTCCAAGCCAAAGGACTCCTCTTCTACACCATCTTCTTCCTCTCAGGCTGTTGTTTCAAATAAACCTGTTAGTTTACCATCTATTGATGAGACCAGGCCCAAAACCAAAAAGGTTTGGGTCTCTAAAACTAACTGATTGTTTATTATTGCAGGGTTCTTCAACATGCCAAAGTAGCATCTGGTATGTAGACAGTGGGGGATCTATGCACATGACTGGGAACAGCTCTCTTCTTCATGACTACTCTCAAGGAAAGAAGGGATTTGTCTCTTTTGGCAATGATGCTAGGGGTTACATCATCGGTAAGGGCTTTGTCTCCAATGGAGAAATCAAATTTGATGATGTTAATCATGTGGAAAATCTCAAGTACAATCTCTTGAGTGTCAGTCAAATGTGTGATAAAGGCCATGTTGCCCTTTTCACCAGTCAAAACTGTAGGATTCTGTCATCCAAAGTTTTGCACTTGATTGACAAGGTGTTGGATGATCACACTCTCCTAAAAGCCAACAGGATAGGAAGAGTGTATGCCTTAGATCTTTCTAAGAAGATAGATCTCAAAGGCAATCCTTGCCTGTTTTCCAAAGCCTCTTCTCAAGAATCTAAACTGTGGCACAGGAGGCTTGGTCATGTTAATCTCAAAAACATGAATCAGCTTACCCAAAATAGTTTAGTCAGAGGCTTACCAATAAAGGAGTTCCACTGTGATGAAACCTGCACTGCGTGTTTAAAAGGAAAACAGCACAAAGTCTCATTCCCTCCTATTGAAGTGCCTAAGTCCACTGCCTGCTTGCAATTACTGCATATGGATCTATTTGGTCCTGTGAGAGTAATGAGCATGGCAAAGAAGAATACTATCTGGTAATTATGGATGATTACTCCAGATTTATATGGACTTTCTTTCTACATTCAAAGGATGAGGCTGCTCAGAAGATTATTCACTTTGTGTTGTATATTGAGAAGCAGTATTCCCTTCCAGTCAAGTGTATTAGGAGTGACAATGGAACTGAATTCAGAAATCATACACTTGATGACTTCTATCTTTCAAAGGAATCAAAAGGCAGTTCAGCATTCCAAGGACTCCAGAACAAAATGGAGTAGTGGAGAGAAAGAACAGGACCCTCATTGAAGCTGCAAGGTCCATGCTGGCTGACTCTGGTTTGCCACTGACCTTTTGGGCTGAAGCTGTCAACACAGCTTGCTATGTGCAAAATAGAGTTTTAGTAAATCAGAGGTTGATGAAGACTCCATATGAAGTTCTCCATCATTTGGCTCCTCTGATTTCATTCTTCAAAGCATTTGGGTGTCCCTGTTCATTCTCAACACAAAGGATCAACTCCATAAATTTGATCCTAAGGTGGATGCAGGGTATTTTGTTGGGTATTCATCTACTTGCAAGGCATATAGAGTCTTCAACTGCAGAACAAAGATGGTTGAAGAGACTCTACATGTTAAGTTCAATGAATCTCCAAAGGACAAGATTCCACAAAGCCCTGTGGAGTTATTTGATTTGGACATACTGCAATATGTTCCTTATCAAACTCCTGCTGTTGCTCCTGTCAACAGTTCACCACCTGGTGGTACTGCTGATGATGATGATGATTGCAGTACTCACCTCTTCAGGTTTAGTGATCAGCTGCCTGATTCAGCTAGACCTGATGTTCCTGTAGCTCCCGTAGCACCATCCACAACAAATGCTGATGAGATATCTTCGAATTCAACTTCCTTTGACTTACCACCCACTGATTGGTTTCAAGGAAATGATTCACCATCACCATCTGTTACTGCTGAGCCTGCTACAAACACTTGCACAGATCTCATTGTGTATCAACATCTGAAGAATCACCCTATGTCTCAATCATTGGTGATATCACTGCTGGAGTATCAACAAGAAGTCAATTGTCAAATTTCTGCTTCTATGCTCTCTTCATCAGTCAGCAAGAGCCAAAGAATTATCACATTGCTTTAAAGGACAATGGATGGGTTGATGCCATGCAGCTTGAGCTTCTTCAGTTCAAGAAACAGCAAGTGTGGGAACTGGTTCCTCTACCTCCAGGTAAGTGTGCAATAGGCACTAAATGGGTGTTTAGGAACAAAACTGATGAAAATGGGCTTATTGTTAAGAACAAGGCCAGACTGGTTGTTCAGGGGTTTGCACAAGAAGAAGGTATTGATTATGATGAAACCTTTGCCCATGTAGCCAGACTGGAAGCAATTCGATTGTTTTTAGCTTATGCTGCTTATCAAAATCTTAAAGTTTTTCAAATGGATGTCAAAAGTGCATTTTTGTATGGAAAAATTAAAGAAGAAGTTTATGTATGTCAACCTCCGGGCTTTGAGGACAATAAACATTCTAATAGGGTGTATAAGCTTGATAAGGCTCTTTATGGGTAAAACAAGCTCCTAGAGCCTGGTATGAGACATTATCAAACTTTCTTCTAGAAAATAATTTCACTAGAGGCTCCATAGATATGACTTTATTCATTAAGAAAGCTGGGCAGCATAATCTACTTGTTCAAATTATGTAGATGACATCATTTTTGCATCCTCTGATCCAAAGTTGTGTGATGCCTTTACAAAGTTGATGCAACAGAAGTTTGAAATGAGTGCCATGGGAGAGTTACAATTCTTTCTGGGGTTGCAAATCAAACAAAAGGCTGATGGAATTTTCATTCATCAGTCCAAATATACAAAAGATCTTTTGCAAAAGTTTGATTTACAAAACTGTAAGCCTTGTTCAACTCCCATGTGCAGCACCACACAACTGGATACAGATCAGAAAGGTAAAGTGGTTGATGAAACACTTTACAAATGTATGATTGGGTCCTTGATGTATTTAACAGCTTCTAGACCAGATATTATGTTTGCTACATGTGTTTGTGCTAGATTTCAGGCTGCACCTAAAGAGTCTCATCTGATTGCAGTCAAGAGGATCTTTAGATATCTGCAAGGCACTCCATCTCTAGGTTTATGGTATTCTACTGGACATTCTGGTAAATTAGTTGCTTTTTCTGATAGTGACTATGCAGGGTGTAAGTTGACCAGAAATCAACTTCTGGTGGATGTCAATTCCTAGGCAACTGCTTGATTTCTTGGCAGAGCAAGAAACAGACCTCAGTTGCTACATCAACTGCTGAAGCAGAGTACATTGCGGCTGCAAGTTGTACATCTCAGGTACTCTGGCTTCAAAACCAACTTTTGGATTATGGCATTACAGAGACTAAGACTCCATTGAATGGATAGTGCTTCAGCTCTTTGCATTGTCAAAAATCCAGTCCAGCACTCTAGGACCAAACATAGAGATCAGACATCATTTTATAAGGGATTGTTTTGAAAAAAGTCTGATTGATCCTAAGTTTGTGCCTAGTGCTGATGAGCTTGCAGACATTTTTACTAAGCTTTTGGATAGTTCAACTTTCCAAAACCTGGTGTTAAGGCTTGGTATGCTGCAGCTAGAATAAGTGACAACTACTGATGATCTTAGTAATAAGTACTGATGATCATTAGTACCTATGTCACATATAAGTACTGATGAGCTCTTTTACCCTCAGTAGTTTTATAACTACTGAAGGCTAAATGTCTCACAAGTACTGCAGTACTTCGTCTGTTCTAAACTACTGATGTAGTTACAACTACTGATGCAGTTACAACTACTGCAATCAGTAAAAACAGATAAGTACTGATGTGCTATGAAACCACTGAAATCAGCCAAAAAGACTGATGAACGTGTTGAGGACAGTATGAAACAGCTGAAAAGCTAAGAATTGACGAAAACAGCTGAAGAGACTTTCTCTTCAGTCGTTTGTAGAACTGTTGTTTCATTCTAAACAACTGAAGCAAAACCATGTCTTCAGTAGTTTTATAACTACTGATGACTAATACCAAGTCTTCAGTTGTTTACAACAGCTGATGACAAAACCACTGTCTTCAGTAGTTTCATACTACTGATGACAAACACCACGTCCTCAGTTGTTTCAATCATCTGAAGTCACAACCCGGTCTTCAGTAGTTTTCTAAACTACTGATGCCTAACACCACGACTTCAGCTGTTTCAACGTCTGCAAGGATAATACCATGTCAACGGTCGTTTAAAACTACTGATGACTAACACCACATCCTTCAGTCGTTTCTTACCCGTACCTAAAAATATCCCTAACCTAAGCTCTCAATGCTTCATCTTCTTCAAACCTAACGTTCCTCTCCAAAGCTTCCCTCTTCTCCATGGCGTCCATGCTCTAATTAAACCGCGACACAACTGTGTTGCCTACCTCACTAAATCGCCCATCTGGACTAAGTTCGATACTGCTATTGATCTTATGGTTCAGTCCCAATACAACACGGCATTTCTTCTGAATCCCATACTACATGCCGAATCCTTGCACCAATTTTGGATGAACGTTACTATTACCACTGGGGAGAACAACACACCATCCCTCCAGTCGGTCGTAAACAACAAAGAGTAGTCATCCCTCCTGCAATAATCCGTAAAATTCTTCATTTGAATGATGCTAGTTCTCCTGCTGGATATCCGAAGGGCACCACAGATCTATCCTTTGCCCAACATGGATATCAAGGCGATCTCAGTGCCTCCACTATCTTGAAGAAACACTTTAATGACGCTGAGCGCCTAATCTTTCACATGGTGAATGTCTGTTTGGCCCCTAAGACGTCGTCTTGGGATCAAATGTCGACAAAATGGCAGCAGGTAATGTATTCTATCCTTGAGCAACAACCATTAAACTTTTCAGAAATAATATTTTCAGAGCTCAAAGATATGGCTCAAAAACTAACTGCCAACCGTTGGATACTTTATCCACGGTTCATAATGGCCATTATTACAGATCAGCTTAATGCTGAGGGACTTGTTGGCTTGGGAGTCCCTGCTACGGCTGTTCTGCCGGAAGTATACTCCCGGCACAACTCTGACCAGACACTTAAAATGGCTGCCAAGCTGCGAAAACCCACGCAGCTGGAACCCATAGCCACCACCTCCAAATCAAAAGTCCCCACCAAACCCACAAAAAAAACCCAAAACGGCTACTCAGGAATTGAGTCCCCTGAGGATGCCCCTGCAACACAAACGCAGGATATATCCACTGGTCCAAACCCCCTAGTGGATACAATGACTCTTCCAGCCATAGCCGCTCAGGCTTCCTCTCAACAGGAGCCTGCAGCAACCACAAAAGGGGTACCCACATATCTGGGATCTTCCTCACTTGAGGGGATTGCCATTGAAGAGCACCAACCTCCCCAGGTGCACACTGCTTCTATCCCTTCACCCCAACCAACCGCCCCTCACAGCCCAACTTTAATAGTTGCACAAGTGCTGACTCAACTGCACTCCTCACCCCCTCCCCAGAAACCACTCCCTACTGGGACTACCCCTACAATTGAGGGGGAGGAACACAGTGCACTTGAGAACCCACAGCACAGGGGTTTACCACTTCTGTCTCCTGGTGTAGACAGGAGCTTAGAACATCTAGTGAGGCCCACCTCCTCTGACTCAGCACATGATCAGACTGAGGCTGGTAACATTGCCAAGACCTCACTAGAGGCAACAGCCGATGATGGACACTGTCCTGAGGCTGGAAGTCCCCAGTACCAAGCACAAGGGGCACATGCATCAACTGGTCTACACCAAGTGCATGTAAATCCTGCTCTAAGCAGAGGTCAGATGATTCAGCTTCGGCTGATGATGACCTGGGCTTTTTCTATGATGTTCTTGCCCAGAACACAATCCTTGAAGATAAAGTCAGTAGGCTGCAAAACCTACTTGATCAACTCTCACAAGGAGAAAGACCATCTGCCTCTACCTATCCACAGATGGCACCTTCACTTGAAGGTTCCCCAAATACTGAGCCACTCCAAACTCAACCACCTGCCTCTGCTTCAGGCCCTACTTCTCAGGAACAGAACCCTCCTGAGCAAATAGGTGCTGTACTTCAAAATTCCCTCCCTCTCATCACACCCATAATCACTGATATTGTGACTAAAGCCATTGATGAGAGGCTTTCCTCAACTTTACAGCCCTTGATTGATGCTGCTATACAAAAGACTCTTTCTGCGGTACAAACCCCTTCCTCCAATGCATCCAAAAAGGGGGAGAGTACTGCAGTGAAAGAAAAGAAGAGGAAAAGATCCGAGGAAAAGAAGGAAGCGAAGCAAGCCCAAAAGGAGGAGAAAGAACAGCAACCATGCTCACCTACAAGCGAAAGAAAGGTGCTGATGAGCACATTGCTGAAGATAAGCCTTGGAGCTACTGATAAAAGAGGCTGATGCCGAACACAGCAGATCAATGGACAACATCATTGATCAGCTGTTTAGGCAAGGCCATGACACCAATAAACTTGACTCTGAGATTCGACGACTAGAGATTGAAGAAATCCAGAATAGATGGGCAAGTTATGAAGTGTTAGAAAGAGAAGGCTTGAAATCATGATTAGATTTATTGCAAAATATCTTGGAAGAGCAATGATCGAAATCAAAGCTTGGTCCAGGGACAGTATCTTGGCAATCACCACCAAGATCTGTTCGTCTAAAGCATATACTAAGGGGCTTGTTATTGAAGCTTTGAATGAAGCGGGTGCTGGGAGCAGGACTGAGCTAGCCAAGCAATCAAAAGCCACACTCACCTCAAGGATGCTAGAACAGCCTGTCAACATTCCCGCCACCAAAACCACCCAAAACACAACCCACCAAACCAACTACCTTACCCTCAAAACCCATAGTCGATGATATACCCTTGAAGAAGAAGAGAAGGACATTGAGGCTAGAAGATGATGAAGAAGATGATGAAGACAGGCTGCCGCCCTCAGCTGTGATTCAGTTGCCTAAGGCCACAAGTCACTCCTCAGCAATTACTCCTGAAGTCCAGAGACAAATGGTTAAAGTGAAGCTAGAAGAAGAAGAGCTTCATAAATAGCATGATGAGGAATTGCTGAAGAGAGTTGACAAAGCTTATGCAGCCACATCTTCTATCATCAACATGAAGAAGCAAGCTCTCAGACTTTACACTCTCAGGCATACCTTTCAATATCAAAAGGAAAGAGTGAGGATTTGGCCTGATCCCAGGGTCTCTCACAGAATTCATAAGAAAAATATACCTCAGAGATACATTGGCCAGGTGAAAAAGATCGTAGATGAAGTGATCTCTCTGGTTTTTGTAGTTTCACCCTGGGAAATCCTAGAAGACTTCAAGAAGGCCTACAAAGCTAATCTAACCCCTCAGAAGATGCTGGAAAACAAAATAGTGAAAAAGGGGTTAGTTTACAAGAGGCTTGAGGAAGTCAGGAAAAATGAGCTCCAGTTGTTCCTAGAGGGTAATCACCCGGATGAGTTTGCTTACAGAATAATAACAACTGTGGAGCTAAAGAATGGGAAACAGGCCAAATACCTGTCTGAGTATTATGGGCCTGAATCATTATTTGAAGGAGGTGCTGAGGAGCTAACCATGGAGGAACAATCACCTTCCTTGAGGCCTACACAAGAGAGTCGTACAGACTCATTATGGGGAAGTAAATCTCATGAATGGGATACAACTCTATGTCCTGTTCCCCAAAACAGAGTTCCCATTCATACTCTGCCAAACAATATTTGAGGTTCTTCCCAGGCCGGAGCTTACATGGGTCATCTTCTCTACTGATCAAGAAGGAAAAAGACCAACACTTTGCCAACAATAAGTGGGACAATGAATAATTTAGAGGTTTTGGCTGCATTGGTTCAGGGGGAGTTGTTGGACCAAAAGAACCAATGAGCCAAGATCAGAAAACCTCTAAGTCCCACATGGTATCACAACAACTGCTGAAAGCCTCATCAGCAGTTTGACAAGTGCTGAAGACTTCAACAGCTGAAGATCAAGTGCTGAAGACTTCAACAGCTGAAGAACTAAAGTGCTGAAGTACAACAGCTGAAGAACACAAGTACTGAAGCTGAACAGCTGAAGAACACAAGTGCTGAAGCTGAAAGACCAAGGTACTGAAGTACAACAGCTGAAGAGTTTACAAGTGCTGAAGATCAACAACTGATGTACAAAGTCTGAAGACAAAGACTGAAGACATCAGCTGATGATATCTACTGAAGTCATCAGCTGATGAACATCTGAAGGTCAAAGTCTGAAGATCAAGTACTGAAGCGTCAGTAGTTTGTCACAACTGCTGAAGAGTACTTCTTCAGTAGTTGTGATATCAGTAGTTTTATATTTTATGTTTCAGTAGTTTTGTAAAACGACTGAAGAGCTTGTTCTTCAGTCGTTGTAGTTTCAGTAGTTTTATATTTTGTACTTAACACTCTGATATGTTCTCAGTAGTTGTGAACATTTCAGTAGTTTGTTAAGAGTTAGTTATTTTTGTATTAGATCTGCCAGTTGTCACATTCCGTGATAACAGCAGTGATTGTTGCACTCTATATAAGGAGTGACAACCTATTGTAATAGTGGATGAATGAATGGAATGAATGAATTATTTGATTAGAAATATTCTACATCTATAAACATTCCTTGAAATCAGAAATGTATCTTCTCTCCCTATAACCGTATGCGCTCTTAATGCATACAAGTATCGATTGCTTGCTACAATTTGTCTAATTCTTGTTCATATTCCGCTGCTTTGAATTCTAATACATCGAACTTGTGATCACTGATCCTGTCAGGACTGAAACAATCAAGATTATCAAAGTAGTATTGAAAATCGCCTGAGTGTCCACTTCCTGAGACAAAGGCACAACTTTCCTGAAAGGAATTGTGTTGAGCCTGTTGAGACCTTGGAGTCTCAGGGAAAGTGATGTAAGGTCCAGAAGCGCAGGATGGCTGTTGGTAGGTCAAGTAATGTTGAGGTTGTGGGGGTAATGAGCCTTGAGCAACCATTAAAGCGTTGCTAGCAGGAAGACTCATGGGTCTGCTTGTTTGGTGGCCTTTCATACTCTCCATCTCTAGGTGATATCCATCAAGGATGCCATAGAGTTCAGTCATGGTAAGAGTGTTCAAGTTTTCTGTTCTCTTGAGAGAGACACAGTAGAATGTCCACTCATTTGGAAGAGCACTAATGAACTTTCTAGTAAGATCTCTAAGTTCGGGAGTGATCTTCACAGACTGAAGAGAAGAGATAAGATCCATTTACTTGAATTACTGCTGGTTGAGGGTCTCTCCAGCAATGTGAGTGAAGTTCTCAAACTGCTGCTTCAGTGAGTCCTTCTTTATGTTAGTGGAGTTTCAATACATCTGAGCAAGTTCATCAAACAATTCTTTGGCAGTCTTGCAATTCTCGAACCCCACCATGATGAAGTTCGGTATTGCAGTCATAAGAATGGTCATAGCATTACTGTCGATGTCCATCTTCTTTCTGTCTTCATCAGAATAATCCTCAACAGCCTTTTCTATCATGGCACTATTTTCATCAAGTGATGCCACCTTTGGTTTATACAGGCCGTTGACAATGGAGTTCCACATTTTGCTATCTTGTATCTAATGAAGCCTTCCATTCTTCTGCTCCAAGACCAGAAATTTTTAGGAGTAATGATGGGAGCCTTTGTCATAGTTCCCATCTCTACTTCGGATTTGTTAAGGGCCATTTTGAGTGAGTGAGTTGTAGGGAGGAGTAAAAAATAGGTTGATTTGGATGGTTAGATCACGCAATCAAGAGCCTAAAGAGTTCTAATACCATTGCAGGATCGGTTCAGGTCCCTTACACTTAGCTTTTCTCTCAAACTCACTTTGAACAACACTCGGATAAAGATAGAGTCAATAAGAGTTGATCATAATATAGAAAGTAATAAGGAACACAAGAAGTAATTTTCAAGGTACTTTTATATATTTCTTCTCAACTCATGTATTACAAGACTCGTACAAGCAGTATGGAATGAGTTACAATGAGAACCTATATATAATACTACCTATAGCCGGATATACTTTGATACTAGCTGGGATCCTATAACTAAAGTCTATACTACACGACTATAGTTTAAGGTATCTCGGATAAAGTCCTATCTGAGATATGGTAGTGAGGACATGTCCCTGACTTACCTTTTGTCACCAACTAAAGTTGGTAACATGTACTATCATAAAAGGTAAACAGTGGAATAAAGTATGGTCAACTAAAAGGATCTTTAGGAAGAAGTCTTGCAGTATCAGAGGTCTACAGTGGAGTGTCAGAGACATACTTGTGTCCACTGGTTCATAGCAGTGTCTTCCGAAGGTTAAGTGGCTTGGGAAGAACAAGTACTTCCGGTGCCATTTATACTTCGGAAGAGGCTGCTTCTTCTAATGCTTGGGAACTTCTTCTTTTCTTTATATTTTGGAAGTAGTCTTCAGACTGTTCTCTTAAGACTTGATCTTTGGAAGCATGCTCTTAACTTCGAAAGTAGAGTTCTGTCTTCGGAAGTTGATCTTTCACATTGTCTTTGGAAGAACTCTACAACCTTTGAAAGTTCCATGCTAAGCTTCGGAAGCCCTTGCATGTAGTGCCAAAATTGTCTAAGTGAATTGGTTTTGGTTGCACCAGCCTTCTTCTTGATCAAATATTTAGTCACAGATGTCATGTTAAATCATAGAGACATAGAGTGATCATTCTCTATTGATTTAACTTTATCAGGCCTTAGACATCTTAGTCTTAACGAATAAGAGGGACAAATCCCATCTTGACTACATACGTCTCTAAAAATTACCTTATATCATACCTGAACTCAGACTTATGTACTACCATGTTTCTGAACATCGAAAAACTAAGTCAAACTATAACATATGCTAAATATGAAGACCCAATCTGTATCTCAGGTTAGAGGATACCAAATGATATTCGACTTTACTCAAAATTTCTTATGATCATGAGGAAGATTCCATGTAATATATTTGAGATGCAGGTCAGTCCAATATTTGTATACTACAAGTATCTAAGAAATTTGGCAGCAACCCTTTGCTATATTTCATCCATATGAATATCTACCAATCCAAGTTCATAATAGTCTTACCTTCATACTTGTTCCCACAAGTATGAATGACTACTGATGTTTTCAGTAAATGATTTACTCATGGATTTTAAACATGCAAAATAGGAATATTAGTTGAACCATTATAACCAAATAATCCGTTCAATTAATAAAGGGTTACAATATCTAAATACAAAATTAAAGATCAAATCCAGTCACTAGAATATTGAAGTCCCATGGCAAAAGTATGAATTTCATGCTTTTCCTTTTCAAGAAGCTTCATGAGTGGATCCGTAATGTTTTGATCAGTGTGAACTTTGCGAATACATATCTTTCCTTTCCAACTTCATCCCTTATGTAGTTGAATTTCCGTTCAATGTGCCTAGTCTTTTGATGTGCACGGGGTTTCTTGGTTTGAGCAATCGCACCCTCGTTATCACGAAGAATTTCTAGGGGGTCCTGAATGGAAGGAACTACCCCTAGATCGGCAATGATTTTTTAACCATGCAGCTTCCTGAGCTGCTGATGAAGCGGCGATGTATTCTGACTCTGTAGTTGATAATGCCACCACATCTTTCTTATAGCTCTTCCAAGAGATTGCTCCTCCATTCAAGATGAAAATGTACACCGATGGTGATCGTGAATCATCCCGATTAGTTTGGAACTCGCATCCATGTAACCCTTTACTACCGGTTCCTCCTCACCAGATCCATAGATTAGGAACATATCTTTGGTCCTCCTTAGGTACTTAAGTATGTTCTTAACAGCCATCCAATGAGTGTTTCCAAGATTTTGTTGGTATCAGCTTGCCATGTTCAAAGGGCATGACACGTTCGGCCTAGTGCATGTCATTGCATACGTGATGGATCCTATAGCAGACGCATACGGGATCCCTTCATTTTGTCTTGCTCATACTTTGATCAGACATTGAGTCTTACTCACATCATTACCCTTTGAATATGTTGATACCTTTCTAGAGTTTTCCATCTTGAACATTTTCAAGATCTTGTCAATGTATGCACTTTGATTTAAACCTATCATCCGCCTGATCTATCCGTATGATCTTTATTTCCCCACATATAGGCGGCGTCACCAAGATCCCTTAATGGAGAAAAACTTCCAATCCAGGCTTTTACAACCCCCAAGCTAGGAATGTATTTCCAAATAGTAGATTGTCCATTGATATATAATACTAGGAAAGTGATATGCTCACACTATCTTTCTTATATCCATGCTTCATCAGTGTTTTTGATGAGCCAAATTTGATTATCTCTTTATCGAAATGGTGATTCCAACTTCTTGATGCTTGTTTCCATCCATAGATTGATTCTCTTTAATCTTGCATACTTTTGTTAGGATGTTTTTGGATGACAAAAACCTCAGGCTAAACCATATAGACATCTTCCTCATATATCCATGGAGAAACGCGTTTGACTCATTTGCCAAATCTCATTATCATAGTGAGCAGCTATGGCAATAATATCCTGTAGACTTTAGCATGCAACCTTGAGAAGGTCCTCATCATAATCAACCCCATTGATTTTGAGTGAAACCTTTGCTACAAGTCTAGCTTTATACGTATCCAACTTTCATGTGATAGGATCTCAGCATCTAGTTTGATCGATTCGAATGATTTCAGCAGCGGAATAGAGTACAACTAGCACAATTCGAGCAAGAATACCAAAGATATAGCAATGACAAAATTAGTTATAGAGAGAGAAAGTTTCTGCAAAAGGAATATTTCATTCAATCACACGCTTTGGCATGGCTTTCGCAAATTACAATTTAGGTCATTCTTCCTTATATAAGGAAAGATGACGTAGGCTGATGTCACTTGATAGTGACATCTAACCGTTATTTACAAACTACTGAACACTAAAACTACTGAAGATGTCAAGCAGCTGACATCTTCTTACAAGAAGCTAAGTGTTTACTTATTACAAAACTACTGATAAGAAACTACTGAAACTACAACGACTGAAGAACAAGCTCTTCAGTCGTTTTACAAAACTACTGAAAGTAAAAACATAAAACTACTGATAACACAACTACTGAAGAAGTACTCTTCAGCTGTTGTGACAAACTACTGAAACTTCAGCACTTGGTCTTCAGACTTGAACTTCAGACGTTTCATCAGCTGATGACTTCAGTAGATGTCATCAGCTGATGTCTTCAGTCTTTGTCTTCAGACTTTGTACATCAGTTGTTGATCTTCAGCACTTGTGGACTCTTCAGCTGTTTGTTCAGTACTTTGTCTTCAGCTTCAGCACTTGTATTCTTCAGCTGTTGACCTTCAGTACTTTGTCTTCAGCTTCAGCACTTGTGTTTCTCAGCTGTTGAGCTTCAGCACTTTAGTCTTCAGCTGTTGAAGTCTTCAGTACTTGATCTTCAGCTGTTGAAGTCTTCAGCACTTGTCGAACTGCTGATGAAGCCTTCAGCAGTTGTTGTGATATCATGTGGGACTTAGAGGTTTTCTGATCTTGGCTCATTGGTTCTTTTGGTCCAACAAACTCCCCCTGAACCAATGCAGCCAAAACCTCTAATTGATTTATTTTCCCACTTATTGTTGGCAGAATGGTTGGTCTTTTTCCTTCTTGATCAGTTGAGAAGATGACCCATATAAGCACTGGCCTGGGAATGTCTCTGATGATTTGGTGGCAATGTATGGATGGGAGCTCTGTATTGGGAATTGGACACTGAGCTGTTCCCCCATCCATGAGACTCACTTCCCAACTATGAGCTTGTAGGATTCCCTGGTGTAGGCCTCCAAAAATACAATTTGTTCCTCCATGGTGAGCTCCTCTGCCTCACCATCGAAGAATCCTTCTGGCCCATAGTACTCAGACAGGAATTTGACCTGTTTTCCATTTTTGAGTACCACTGTTGTAATCTGTCTGTAAGCAAATTCATCAGGATGATGACCTTCTAACAGCAGTGGTAACTCATCCTTTCTGATCTCATTCAGCCTCTTATACACCAGCCCCTTTTTGATCATTCTGTTCTCCAGCATCTTTTGTGGGGGCATGTTTGAGGTGTAGGCCTTTTTGAAATCTTCCAGGATTTCCCAGGGTGAGACTACAAGGGCTAAGGAGATCACTTCATCTACAATCTTTTTCACTTGCCCATTGTATCTCTGAGGGATATTTTTCTTTTGTATTCTATGAGCCACCCTGGGATCAGGCCAAATTCTTACTCTTTCTTTCACATACTGAAAAGTATGTCTAAGAGTATAAATCCTCTGAGCTTGTTTTTTCATATTAATGATGGAGGAAGTGGCTGCATATGCTTTATCTACTCTCCTCAATAACTCTTCATCGTGCAATCTGTGTTGTTCTTCTTCTTCCAATTTCACTTTGATTGCATCTCTTTGTTGCTCAGGAGTTATTGCAAGAGAGAGATCTTTGGCCTTAGGCAACTGCAGAACAGCTGAGATCGGCAGCCTGTCTTCATCATCATCTTCTTCTTCTTCTTCCAGCCTCAACACCTTTCTCTTCTTCTGCTTAGGTGCATCATCGGCTGTTGGTTTTGAGGGTAAGGGAGTTGGTTTTGTGGGTTGTGGTTGTGGTTGTTTTGGAGAGGGAATGTTGACAGGCTGAGTTAGCATTTTGGAGGTGAGTGTGGCTTTTGAGTGTTTGGCTAGCTCAGTCCTGCTCCCTGCTCCTGCTTCATTCAAAGCTTCTATTACTAATCCCTTAGTATATGCCTCAGACGAACAGATCTTGGAGGTTATGGCCAAGATGCTGTCCCTGGTCCATGATTTTATTTCGATCAATGATCTCCCAAGGTATTTGCTGATAAATCTGATCATGATCTCAAGTCTTTCTCTATCCATTGTGCTGTAGCTGGCCCATCTTTGTTGAATCTCTTCGATCTCTAATCTTCTTATTTCAGAGTCCAGCTTTTCAGTATTGAAACCTTGCCTAAACAGCTGATCAATGATATTGTCCATTGATCTGCTGTGTTCAGCATCAGCCTCTTTAACCATTTCATTCAAGTTTTTCTCTTTTTCAGCACTTTTCTTTTTCTTATATGTGACATGAAAGTCCTTTTGACTTTCATGTACTTTCTCCTTTTCAGCTCCCTTCTCATTCTCATTCTCCTTCTCTTTCTCGGCTCATACACACAGTCCTTCTCTATTTCCACTTCTTTGTCCTTCTCTTTCTCTTTCTCCTTCTCCATCCTCTTTCTTTTAGCTTTCACTGCTGGAATCTCCCCTTTTTGGGTGCATTGGTTTTAAGGGTTTGATCAGCAGAAAGCTTTTGGCTCAGTACATCCTCCACCATAGGTTGTAAGACAGAAGAAAGTCTCTCATCAACAGTTTTAATGACAAGTTCAGTTATCTGCGGTGTGATGAGAGATAGGGATTTTGAGGGATAGCATCCATTTGCTCAGGGGGTTTTGGTCCTGAGAAATGGTGCCAGAAACAGAGGCAGGTGGCTGAGATTCTTGAGTGGCTGTGTGTTTAAGTGACCTTCAGAGGAAGGTGCCATCTGTTGGGTTGATGTGGTGGCAGATGGTCTTTCTCCCTGAGAGAGTTGGTCAAGTAGTTTTTGCAGCCTACTGACTTCCTCCTCTAGGATTATGTTCTGGGCAAGAACATCATAAAAGAAGCCCAGGTCATCATCAGCAGATGCTGAATCACCTGACCTCCTGCTTGTAGCAGGATGTACATGCACTGGGTGTAGACCAGATGTAGCATGTGCCCCTTTGTCTTGGAACTGGGGACTTCCAGCCTCAGGACTTTGTCCTTCATCAGCTGTTGCCTCTGGTGAGGTCTTAGTTATGTTACCAACCTCAGTCTGATCATATGCTGATTCAGAAGAGGTGGCAGCCTCACCAGATGTTCTGATCTCCATATCCACACCAGGAGATAGAACATTTAAACCCGGTGCTGTGGGTTGTCAGAAGCATGTGTATCCTCTTCCTCAATTGTTGTTGTTCTCCCCTTTGTTGGTGGTTGTAGGGGAGGAGGAGAGGCATGCAGCTGAGTCAGCACATTAGCAATTATAATGGTTGGACTTTGGGGGCATTTGCATGGGGAGAGGGGATAGAAGCTGATTGCATCCGGGAGAGGGATGCTCTTCAATGATAACCTCCTCAAGTGAGAGAGGTCTCAGTAATGTGGTTTCCCCTGAAGTGGTTGCAACAGGATCCTTTTGAGAGGATACCTGTGCGGCTGTTGCTGGTTGAGTCTTTAACACTACTGGAGGGTTTGAACCAGTAGGTTTATCCTGTTTGGGTGGTACAGGAGCATCATCAGGGGACTCATCTCCCTGATTAGCTTGTTTGGGTTTGGATTTTGGCTTGGTGGGGACTTTGGATCTGGCAGTTGAAGCTGTGGGTTCCCTTTGCTTGGGTTTGAGCAAACGGGCAGCTTCTTTGAGAGATTGGTCGGAGTTATGCCTGGAGTATACCTCAGCTAGAACAGCTGGTGCAGGGACTCCAAGGCCAACAAGGCCATCAGTTTGTAATTCATTTAAAATTATGGCCATCAGAAACCTGGGATATAATAGCCATCTGTTTCCCAGGTTTCTGTGCCAGATCTTTGATTTCTAGAAACACAATTTGTGAAAAATTTAAAGGTTGGTGTTCTAGAATTGAATATAATACCTGTTGCCACCGGGAAGACATTTGATCCCATGAGGATGTCTTCGAGGCTAAGCAAACATTCACCATATGAAATATCAGTCTTCAGCATCAGGGAAGTTCTTCTTCAGTATGGTAGCAGCTCGAAGATTTCCGTCGTACCCATTGTTGATGAAGGACATATCAGTTGTGCCCTTCGGGTACTCAGTCACAGCAGTAGCATCTTGTAAATTTAGCACTCGACGAATGCTATCAGGTGTAACCTCTACTTGTTTTTGGTTGACCAATGACCGAACAGAATTTGGCCGGAAGGCACATCAGTGTGAACGTAGGCATTGGACCAAAACTGACTTAGTGACTCTGGGTAGATGGTCGGTTTAAGAGCAGAGCAGTACTATACTGAGAATCAGCCATTAGGTCTATGGCGTGATCAAACTTTGTCCAGAAGGCCGATTTCGTGAGGTAGGCGACGCAATTATGTCTGGGTTTTAGACTCATGGTTGCCATTTTTGAGAGTATGAAGGTCAGAAGAACGGCTAATGGAACGTTTGAGAAGAAGACAGGTATTTATAGGGTTGGGATAGAAAGGCTGAAAGAAAACTACTGAAGGTTTTGGTGTGGTCATCAGCTGTTTGAAACTACTGATGACGTGGTATTAACCTTCAGAGGTTTAAAACGACTGATAGTGGTGGTGTTGTCATCAGGTGTTATAAAACAACTGAAGACTTGGTTTTGACCATCAGACATTGAAACGGCTGAAGTCTTGGTGTTAACCATCAGTATTTATGAAACTACTGAAGGTCGTGGTTTTGACTTCATATGATGTAAACAACTGAGGACTTGGTGTTTGTCATCAGTAGTTGTGAAACTACTGAAGACAGTGGTTTTGCCATCAGTTGTTATAAACAACTGAAGACTTGGTATTAGTTATCAGTAGTGGTGAAACTACTGAAGACTGTGATCTTCCTTCAGTTGTTTAGAAACAGCAGTTGTAGAAACAACTGAAGGCAAATTACTCATCAGCTGTTTTCGTCAATTCTTAGCTTTTCAGCTGTTTCATACTGTCCTCAACACTTACTCATCAGACTTTTCATCTGCTTTTCATGTGTTTCATAGGACGCCAGTACTTATCTGTTTTTACTGATTTCAGTAGTTGTAACTACATCAGTAGTTGTAACTACATCAGTAGTTTAAAACAGATAAAGTACTTCAGTACTT
Source organism: Flaveria trinervia (assembly GCA_025506515.1). Taxonomy (NCBI): domain Eukaryota; kingdom Viridiplantae; phylum Streptophyta; class Magnoliopsida; order Asterales; family Asteraceae; genus Flaveria; species Flaveria trinervia. The sequence continues at coordinate 19,937,344 of CM046446.1, forward strand.
GTGAGGCGTTTAGCCTTCAGTAGTTATAAAAACTACTGAGGGTAAAAGAACTCATCAGTACTTATATGTGACATGGTTACCAATGATCATCAGTATCACTTATTCTAGCTGCAACATACCAAGCCTTATTACCAGGTTGTGGAAAGTTGAACTATCCAAAGGCTTAGTAAAAATGTCTGCAAGCTCATCAGCACTAGGCACAAACATAGGATTAGTTAGACCCTTTTCAAAACAATCTCTTATAAAATGATGTCTAATTTCTATATGTTTGGTCCTACAGTGTTGGACTGGATTTTTGACAATGCAAAGAGCTGAGGCACTATCCATTAATAACGGAGTCTTAGTCTCTGTAATGCCATAATCCAAAAGTTGATTCTGAAGCCAGAGTACTTGGGATGTACAACTTGCAGCAGCAATGTACTCGGCTTCAGCAGTGGATGTAGCAACAGATGTTTGTTTCTTACTCTGCCAAGAAATCAAACAGTTGCCTAGGAATTGACATCCACCAGAAGTTGATTTCCTGGTTAACTTACACCCTGCATAGTCACTATCAGAGAAAGCAACTAATTTGCAAGAGTGCCCAGTGGAATACCATAAACCTAGAGATTGTGTACCTTGCAAATATCTAAAGATCCTCTTGACTGCAATCAGATGAGACTCTTTAGGTGCAGCCTGAAATCTAGCACAAACACATGTAGCAAACATAATATCTGGTCTAGAAGCTGTTAAATACATCAAGGACCCAATCATACATCTGTAAAGCGTTTCATCAACAGCTTTACCTTTCTGATCAATATCCAATTGTGTGGTGTTGCACATGGGAGTAGAACAGGGCTTACAGTTTTGTAAATCAAACTTATTTAAAAGATCTTTTGTATATTTAGACTGATGAATGAAAATTCCATCAGCTTTTTGTTTGATTTGCAAGCCTAGAAAGAACTGTAATTCTCCCATTGCACTCATTTCAAACTTCCTTTGCATTAATTTTGTAAAATCATCACACAACTGGGGATCAGAGGATGCAAATATAATATCATCAACATAAATTTGAACAAGTAGCTTATGCTGATCCACCTTCTTAATAAATAAGGTTTTATCTATGGAGCCTCTAGTGAAATTATTTTGCAGAAGAAAGTTAGATAATGTCTCATACCAGGCTCTAGGAGCTTGTTTCAACCCATAAAGAGCCTTATCAAGCTTGTATACCCATTCTGGGTGTTTATTATCCTCAAAACCTGGTGGTTGACACACATAAACTTCTTCTTTTATTTTACCATATAAAAATGCACTTTTAACATCCATTTGAAAAACTTTAAGACTGTGGAGTGCAGCATAGGCTAAGAACAATCTAATTGCCTCCAGTCTAGCTACAAGGGCAAAGGTTTCATCATAATCAATACCTTCTTCTGTGCAAACCCTTGAACAACCAGTCTGCCCTTGTTCTTAACAATAAGCCCATTTTCATCTGTTTTATTCCTAAACACCCATTTAGTGCCTATTGCACACTTACCTGGGGGAAGAGGAACAAGCTCCCACACTTGTTGCTTTTTGAACTGAAGAAGCTCAAGCTGCATTGCTTCAACCCAGCCATTCTCTCTAAGTGCAACATGATAATTCTTTGGCTCTAGCTGACTGATGAAGAGAGCATAGAAGCAGAAATTGGACAATTGACTTCTGGTTGAAACTCCAGCATTGATATCACCAATGATTTGAGACATTGGGTGATTCTTCAGCTCTTGATAAACAATGAGATCAGTGCAAGTGTTTGTAGAACCTTCAGCAGCAACAGATGTTGATGTAGACTCTTGAAACCATGTAGATGGTGGCAACTCAAATGAAGTTGAAGATGCAGAAATCTCATCAGCACTTGTTGTGGATGAAGCTACTGAAGCTACAGGAGCATCAGGTTTAGAGGACACAGGCAGTTGGTCACTAAACCTGAAGAGGTGAGTACTGCTATCATCATCATCATCAGCACCAGCAGTACCACCAGGTGGTGAACTGTTGACAGGAGCAAGCAGGAGTTTGATAAGGAACATATTGCAGTATGTCCAAATCAAATAGCTCCACAGGGCTTTGTGGAATCTTGTCCTTTGGAGATTCATTAAACTTAACATGTAGAGTCTCTTCAACCATCTTTGTTCTGCAGTTGAAGACTCTGTATGCTTTGCAAGTTGATGAATAACCAACAAAGTACCCTGCATCCACCTTAGGATCAAATTTTTGGAGTTGATCCCGTGTGTTGAGAATGAAACAAGGACACCCAAAAGCTCTGAAGAATGAAATTAGAGGGGCCAAATGATGAAGAACTTCATATGGAGTCTTCATCAACCTCTGATTTACTAGAACTCTATTCTGTACATAGCAAGCTGTATTGACAGCTTCAGCCCAAAAAGTCATTGGCAGTCCAGAATCAGCCAACATGGACCTTGCAGCTTCAATAAGGGTCCTGTTCTTTCTCTCCACTACTCCATTTTGTTCAGGAGTTCTTGGAATGCTAAACTGCCTCTTGATTCCCTTTGAGAGGTAGAACTCATCAAGTGTATTGTTTCTGAATTCTGTTCCATTATCACTTCTAATACACTTGACTGAGAGGGAATACTGCTTCTCAACATACAACACAAAGTTGATAATCTTCTGAGCTGCCTCATCCTTTGAATGCAAGAAGAAAGTCCATACAAATCTGGAGTAATCATCCACAATTACCAGATATTTCTTCTTAGCCATACTCATCACTCTCACAGGACCAAAGAGATCCATGTGAAGAAGCTGTAAGCAGGCAGTGGACTTAGGTTCTTCTATGGAGGGAAATGAAGCTTTGTGCTGTTTTCCTTTTAAACAAGCAGTGCAGTTATCTTCACATTTGAACTCCTTCATAGGCAGTCCCCTTACTAAACCATGGTTTATCAGCTGATTTATGTTTTTGAGATTAACATGACCCAGCCTTCTATGCCATAGAGTAGATTCTTGAGGGGAAGCCTTGGAAAATAGGCAAGGATGGCCTTTGAGATCTATTTTCTTGGAAAGATCTAAGGCATACACTCTTCCTGTCCTGTTGGCCTTCAGGAGAGTGTATTCATCCAACACCTTATCAATCAAACTTAGAACTTTGGATGACAGAATCCGACAGTTCTGACTGGTGAAAAGAGCAACATGGCCTTTGTCACACATTTGACTGACACTCAAGAGGTTGTACTTGAGATTTTCCACATGGTTAACATCATCAAACTTTATTTCCCCATTGGAAACAAAGCCTTTGCCGATGATGTAACCCTTTGCATCATTGCCAAATGACACAACCCCTTCCTTCCTTGAGAGTAGTCATTAAGAAGTGATCTGTTTCCTGTCATATGCATGGATCCTCCACTGTCTACATACCAGATGCCTCTGTGGCATGTTGAAGAACCCTGCAAAACACAACAAATTAGTTAGATTTTGAGACCCAAACCTTTTTGTTTTGGCCTGTTCTCATCAACAGATGGTAAACTAACAGGTTTGTTGGAAACAACAGCCTGAGAGGAAGAAGATGGTGAAGAAGAGGAATCCTTTGGCTTGGACCTCCTTTTCTGTGGTTTCAACATAGGAACATCTAATTGGTTAACTCTTCCCAATAGATGTTGAACCATCATAACCAGCTGTGTCTGATTTTGTGATAAAGCTTTCAGCTCTCCAGACACATTGGCATTGGAGTTTGATAAGTTCCTATGTTGCACCTTCTTCTTTTGAGCAATCTCAGCTGTTACCTGTTTAACCCCTTCCTTTTTGGATTTCTTTTTGGACTTAAGGGTTACAGGATTTGATGTTGCTGGTACAAATGTGGCTTCAAACTCAGTTTTCATTTTAACCATTTTCTCTTTAATTTCCTCTTTATGTTTGAGTTTGGATCCTCTTTTGTACCAACAATCATCTGTAAGATGATTGAACAAACCACATATTTCACATGGTTTCTTCTTCATCTTATGTTGATCATCAACTAAAGAGAATGAAACTACTGAAGACTTGTTCTTCAGCACTTTGGAAGCACTATTTGCTTTCTTGACTTCCTCTTTAGTAGTCTCAAACCCTTTCTACTGACAGTTTTCTTCTCTTCAGTGCTGACAGTAGTTGGAGTTTGAACTTCAGGTGTTAAATCTTGCTCTCCAGTCCTTTCAGGACTTCCAGAAATAACTCCTGAGTTGATCAACTCTTTGATCATGTGAGTGTCAGTATTTGAACCATCAAGATCAGCTGATAGGTTCAACGAGGAATAATACTAACTTCAACTTCTGATGGTGCTCTATCAGAAAGTGAATCACATGATGAGGTGGATTGGTTATTGCTTTCTCCATCAGATTTCACTTCTGCTCTTGAAGCAAAATCTGTAGGAGGAGCAGTGTGATTATAACCAATGCCAAACTTCACATTGGAAGCTGATTGCTTACTAAGAAGCATTTCAAAACCTTTGCATGATTGTACCCATCGATCACACTCTACTTGGGTGACTGCAAGGGTTTCTTTGAGGTCTTTGTACTTTTCTAAAAGTACCTCTTCCCTAGCCTTATCATCAGTGATTTGGCATTTAAGTTTATAAATCTCATCATTTTTCTCTTTAAGCATAGACTCAAACTCAGCTTTTCTTTTGGAAATGATCTTTTCTAGCTCTATGTTCTTATTAATTAAAGCTACATTTGCTTCTCTAATAGAGGCAAATGCTGCTATGCATGTTTCAGAACATAATTTGGCCTTAGCCTCAGAGGATACCTGTGATACCTGTGATGAAGAGGCATTTGAGGATGATCCATCTGCAGACTCCAGAGCCATAAGTGCCAGATTCCCAAAAGGACTGTCACCACCATGTTGACCAGCACCTGTGAACAGTTGTTCATGACCAGACATGTCATCTGGTAAACTGCTCCAGTCAACAACTCCAGGGGTGAAGAAGCTGTGTTGTTGAGGTTGAGGAGGTTGATGAGATTGAGATGGTTGAGGCTCAGGAAGAGCATGTGGTTGTTGAGCAATGGGTGCTTGAACCTGACTGGTTTGTGGCATGTAATAACAAGGGTAAGGATATGGCATTGGACCCTGAGGAACAAAATATGCAGGAGATTGTGGTTGAGAATGATGACCAGAATTGACAGGATGTTGCCCTCTGTGTTGTTGACTATTGCCAGGGAAAGTCACAAAGGGTGCAGAAGAATTAGATCCAGATGATCTACATTCTCTAGCAAAGTGTCCAAGCCTGTGGCATTTGTGACACCTCAACTTACTCTTGTCAAAACCAACTTTGGTTTTGCCAGAGAGTCCTGGGAACTTTCTTCCAGTTCTTTTGTAGAACTTCTGAGATCTGATATTTATCAAGGCCATTTGGCTCAAAATATCCATCTCTTCTAAGTCATCATCAGCAATCCCCTTGAGATCATCCATGATGAAGCATAGATTGTCATTATTACACCCAGTAAACTGACTATCAACACTCACAAATGCAGAATCAGAAGTGTTTGAAGAGAAATCAATATGCTCATCATACTGGCATTCAGATGAAGCATATTCTGACTCATGACCAACCAAGGCAGTGTTGCCTGGTACAAAGTCTTCAGTGAGCTTACCAGATGAAGCCAGTTTCCTTTTCTGCTCTATCTCTCTTTCGAATGTAAGCAGTTTCCCATGAAGTTGGGTGAGAGATAGACTATCCAGATTTGCACTGGAGCGTAGGACAATTGTATATGTGTCCCATCTCTCAGGCAGTGATCTGAGGAATCTGTGGTTCATTGGCTTTTGGTATATTCATGTTTAACCATTTTCAACTCAGAGATTAAACATGAAAACCGCTCAAACTGCTGAGTCAGAGTCTCACCCTTTCTATGAGCAAAAGTCTCATACTGTTGGGCGAGGATTTCCCTGTTGTTTGCTAAGACCTCATCAGTGCCACCAAATTGTTCTTTCAGTGCATTCCAAAGGTCATGAGCAGTTTCATGATGCATAAGCCCGGAATAGATTTCATTAGGCAGTGCCATGGCCAGAATTCCATGGGCTTTAGCATCAATCTCAAACAACTTCTTGTCCTCATCAGAGTATTGTTCCTTCTTCTTCGGAATCAACTGATTTGTTTCCGATGATTCACCATTGGCTTATGTGGTCCATGTACCACGGATGTCCAACAACCTGAACTATTGACAGACAGGTGATGGAGCATTCTTCGTTGCCAAATGTTATACTCATTCCTAACCAGCATCGGAGGCTTGGTTGAGGAACCAGTATTGTGTGGATCATTAGAAGGTGTAGTCATTTTCGAAAATTCAGACAAATTCAAGATAAGCAAAACAAATTTAGCTCAAAACCACTAAGACCTCAATTAAAATAGCCAAAAGCGACAGAACTTCAATCTCTATAACAGATTCGTGCGAATTTGCTAGTTCGATCAAACTTAGAGCAAATGAGCATTTCAATGATCAATTGTTAGATCGATCAATGATTAACCAGCTCTGATACCATTTGATAGGATCTCAGCATCTAGTTTGATCGATTCGAATGATTTCAGCAGCGGAATAGAGTACCAACTAGCACAATTCGAGCAAGAATACCAAAGATATAGCAATGAACAGAATTAGTTATAGAGAGAGAAAGTTTCTGCAAAAGGAATATTTCATTCAATCACACGCTTTGGCATGGCTTTTGCAAAATTACAATTTAGGTCATTCTTCCTTATATAAGGAAAGATGACGTAGGCTGATGTCACTTGATAGTGACATCTAACCGTTATTTAACAAACTACTGAAACACTAAAACTACTGAAGATGTCAAGCAGCTGACATCTTCTTACAAGAAGCTAAGTGTTTACTTATTACAAAACTACTGATAAGAAACTACTGAAACTACAACGACTGAAGAACAAGCTCTTCAGTCGTTTTACAAAACTACTGAAAGTAAAAACATAAAACTACTGATAAACACAACTACTGAAGAATACTCTTCAGCTGTTGTGACAAACTACTGAAACTTCAGCACTTGGTCTTCAGACTTGAACTTCAGACGTTTCATCAGCTGATGACTTCAGTAGATGTCATCACTGATGTCTTCAGTCTTGTCTTCAGTCTTTGTCTTCAGACTTTGTACATCAGTTGTTGATCTTCAGCACTTGTGGACTCTTCAGCTGTTGAACTTCAGTACTTTGGTCTTCAGCTTCAGCACTTGTATTCTTCAGCTGTTGACCTTCATACTTTGGTCTTCAGCTTCAGCACTGTGTTCTCCTCAGCTGTTGCTTTAGCACTTTAGTCTTCAGCTGTTGAAGTCTTCAGTACTTGATCTTCAGCTGTTGAAGTCTTCAGCACTTGTCGAACTGCTGATGAAGCCTTCAGCTTGTTGTGATATCATCTGGGACTTAGAGGTTTTCTGATCTTGGCTCATTGGTTCTTTTGGTCCAACACCATGCATATCGATTTCTTCTTGAAAACCCACTTACGTCCAACTATCTTGGAGTTAAGAGGTGGTTCAACCAAGTCCCTACTTGGTTGTCATACATGGATGCATCTCAACGTTCATGGCTTTTATGCCATTTTATCACAATCCAAATTGACTTGCATCACCATAGGGGTTGTTCTCGACTACCACATATCATCATCTACGAAAACCATTCTTTCAGTGGATTACTAATTCTACCAAATCTGCGAACATTTTGTGTGTATTGACAACCACTTGATCTCCTCACATCCTCTTGTTGAGTGCTAGTGTCAAAACCAAACGGTATCGATTTGTGATTCTGATCTTCCTCAGCTCCACATTCTACTACTAGTTCTTCCATAAGAAGTTAGCTTCTAAGAACTCAACCTTCTTGGCAACAACTCCTTTTGTTCCAATGGATCATAGAAATAATATCCCATAGAATCTCTAGGATATCCAATGAAGATACCTAGTGGAACGGCTTTCTAGCTTGTTTGATATGGGAGTCTTAACATAACCTCACAACCCTTCCTTTAAATATGATAGTGATAGACCCTTCCTGCCATATTTCAAAGGTGTCGTTCCACATTCTTGGTTGGGGCCATATTCAAGATACGTGCCACAGAGAGGAAAGCGAAACCCAAAATGATAGAGGCAATGAACTTCTAGCCATCATAGATCGAACCATATCCAATAGAGTTTGATTTCTCCTCTCGGACACAACATTGTGTTGTGGTGTTCCAGGTGGAGATAGTTGTGAGACAATACACAACTTCTAAGTTGATCTTTGAAAGCATCACTTAGGTATTCACCTCCTTTATCGGTGCGGTGTTATTTTCTTGTTGAGTTGATTTTCTACTTCATTTTGGAAGATTTTGAACATTTCAAAAGCTTCATCTTTGTGTCTTAACAAGTACATATAACCATATCGACTATAGTCGTCAGTAAAGGTAACGAAAGAATCTTTCAGGTACCTAGTCATTGGCTTAAAAGGACCACATACATCTGAATGTATGATGCCTATTAAATCTTTTGACCTTTTGGATTTGCCACTAAAAGGTGCCTTAGTCATTTACCTAGTAAACAAGATTCACATACATCAATGAATCATGTTCACTGCTTTTAGAAGACCGTTCTTTGAAGTGTTTGTATGTGCTTCATGTTTATATGACCAAGACAGGAATGCCAAAGATAGGTATTAGTCAAATCCAATTTGAGTTTCTAAGTGGTGGTTTGGTACAATGAGCTATCATATAATATGTTTTCATGAACCAATTCATAAATACCATTAATAGGAATAGCTTTAAATATATGCCATTTAAAGAAACATGAATTTCATTTTCAGTAATGTTTATAACATACCATATTGTCTTAATTGGGCAACAACAAATAATGTTCCAAGTCAAACTAGGAGCATACAAATATGTTCAAATTGCTTCCAAACCATTTGGAAGCTTCAAAATGTAGTCCCCTCAACTTCAACTTGAACTTTTGCCCCATTCCCCACATAGAGGCTAACATCCCCTTTCTTGAAGCGTACTTCTTTTGAACCCCTACAATAAGTTGCAAATGTGAGTTCCACATCCGGTATCCGATATCCATGTGTTAGATGATATTAATTTAGATCAATATGAATCATGAAAATTGTACCTGAGGTTTGCCTGACATCCCTCTTAGGTTGCAACTTTTTGAGTTGGACTGGGCAATTTCTTGCCCAATGTCCAATCTCCCCACACTTAAAGCATGGGTCATTCGAAGCATCCTTTTGCTTCTTCCCAGTTGGTTTTGGTGGTGGCTCTCTTGCCACTCCCTTTCCTTTCCCCTGACATGCCCCTTACCATTGGCAACATTTGCCTTGGGTGCGGGGTGAGGCATCTTCTTGTTCCCACCATCATTGATGGTGAGAAGGGTTGAACCCTTTTATCCATGGCCGCCTTGGCAGTTTTGAGCATAGAGTGAAGCTCACTTATGTTCTTGTCCCACCCATTCATGTTATAATTCATGAAAAAGTTGTCAAACCTTTTTGACAAAGTGTTGATGATCAAATCCGTAGCCAACTCTTTCGAGACGGGACAATACTGCCTTTTGAGGCAGTCGATGTGGCTTTTCATCATAAGTACATAAGATGAAACAGATTGGTGTCATCCATACGACACACATGGAGTGCTCGAACCGTTTCAAAGTGCTTTACCCTTGCTTGTTGTGGAACGTTTCCTTCATCTGGGTTATCATGTCGTATGCTCCATGAGGTTCATACTCGTTTATAGATTCGGAATCATACCTGCCAACATGAGGCAAGACACTTGGACCGAGTCTTCAGTGTATTTCACCTATTATTGTACCTCCTCATCCTCCTCATTAGTTTGATCGAGAATCAGATCGTCTAAGAAATACGATTGTTTCTCTTGCTTGAGAACAATTCTCAAGTATTGAAACCAATCAATAAAGTTCTTATGGTTTAGATTCTCCTTTTGGAGAATGGTCCTAAGTGATAGTGAGTGAGCGGATGATATATCATTATTTTCATTGTTGTTGGTGGCCATCTACAAAATTTAAGAAAGTTCAATTTTTGTATTTTTGATATTGTTCACATTTTAATAATGAAAGCCCATTCTAAGTGTCTTACACAATTTTAAAATTCTAGAATCCAACGTTACATTTAAATAGTGGTTAGGTGACCTTTATCCCATTATTTAAATTAACACGATAGTCAACGTTTTGATATTTGCAACCCTTTGCAACTTCTAGAGGTATGGGATCGACTATAAAACAGCATATGTATAGTCAGCATGTTTATCCCATCAACACCTTTGTAAACCACATTGTAGGTGATCCATTAAACATGGTTTTCAAATTAGGTTCCCAACTTACACACACATGTGAGTTTTCCAACATAAGTGGTTAGTGACCTTTATCCCACATATATGGTATCCCCACCTCAAATCACAAGTTCCCTCAAAATGGTTAGGTGACCTTTATCCCATTAAGAGTTTCCAAGTGACTCAAGTGTTGTGCAAAAGGATGGTGTTAAACTTGTTTATAAAAGAAATTTTAAGTTTTCATAATCTTAGTATAGAAAACTCTATGTACCTTATATTTGCATGCTTTCAAATACAAGATACCCTAGGATCACTTTTTAATAAAACCCTTTTTATTTAAATCATTAATCGTTTAATAACCTTTTATTAACCATTAAATGATAAAACCATCAATTTTCAGCTTGTTAAGTTTGTTAATGGGTTTCTTATGCATATCCAAATATCAATGAACAATCATACAACAAACACCAAACAAGAATAATCATATAACATAAGTGCATAACCATAGCCACTAACTTGACCACACTTGTTTGCCATCACAAGTGTTGTCATAAGGTCTTTTCCAAGGGTTAAAATGACACATCAAAATGTGTCCATGAACTCCCACTTGAATCCACATCCAAATGCTTCAAATGACCATGTCTTTTGTGTCCTTCTTATGGTCTTCATGTTGTGCATCTTCTTCTACAAAATCATATTGTAGATAATGTGTGAAGAGGTTGATGCAACCCAAACATCCAAAGTCTATTTTGCATGATGTACAAGTACTGAAGAAGAATGCTTAGGAAGTTTTATACTTGCATCAGAAAAATACTCAAAGTGTAAAATCGTCCGAAGTCAAGACCAATATCTTCCGAAGCCAAAGATGAAATCTTCCAAAGAATTAGAGAAAAAGTCTTTCGAAGCCTCAACTCTTGAAGACAGATTTCTTCTGAAGACTTTTAGTAACATGCTTTATCTGATGTACTTTTCCATAAAGCTGGACACCTTTCCACTGCCTCTCTGTAAAGTCCCCAACTTGCATGAGTTGGTGAAAAGGTCCATGCTTTTGGTAACTGTACATTGAGGTGTGAGTCTGTAACTTTCAACTTGATGTACTTGATCCTTTTTTAATAGATAGGGATGTGAGCTATGGCATGTCATAGTTACTAGTCAAAAGGTAATCTGCCTTTTGACTCTACAATTGATTTTGTTTATGTCTAGTCAATTGTATCCAGCTGGCTTCCATAGTATGGCGGCTGTAGGATGTAGTATAAGTATCTCATGTTCTTATATCTTTCCTTTATGCTTTGTAACACTTGTAATAGAACATAGAGAAAGCAATATACTGCATTTTTTAAAACCATATACTTGTGCTCTTGTGTTCTGTCTCTTACATTACTTGTGTTCTTACTTGTGGTTAATCTAGCTCACTCTTTGATTAAGTTTTAGTTAACAAACTCTTTGTGTTGTTATGTTGTAAGTGACCCCCTTCACTGGTCCTGCATTTGGTATCAGAGCTTTCCAGGCTCTTGATATAAGATCTCACCATCTTAGGATCCCTCACACACACAAATACTAAACTTTTCAAATGGCAGTCATTTCAAAGAGTGATATGGAAACTGGAAGCATGTACAAGTCACCACTGATCACTCTTGATGACTTTGATATGTGGTGCCTCAGAATGGAAGGTTTCATCAGGTCTCTAGACTCAAGAATGTGGGAGTCTATTGAGAATGGACCGTACATACCTAGCACCCCCTCAGCTACCGGTGCTTGTATGATCCCTAAGGTTATGGAAAACTACTCTGATAAAGACCAAAAGAAAGTAGAGATTGATAGAAAAGCCATGACAACCCTTCAGACTACTCTTCCAAACTATGTATACAAAGGTTTCAAGAATTGCAAAATAGCTGAACAATTATGGGATGCACTGAAACTGATGTATGAGGGTTGCTATGAAGCCAAGGAAAACAAGAAGGATCTCCTGAAGCAGCAGATTGAAAACTTCACCTTCAAAACATGTGAAACCATGACTCAGCAATACTTCAGGTATGTTGAGATTGTGGATACCCTTGTGGATGGAGGGGTTCCTCTTGAGAACAGGGACATTGTAGGAAAGTTCATGTCCTCACTTCCTAGGTAGTGGACACCCTACTGTGTGGTGATCAAGAGGACTGAAAATCTCAAAACCCTTACTCTGATAGAGTTATATGGGATTCTCAGTGGCTACCAGATGGAGATGAACATGCAAGGTTCATCTAGCAACTCCAACAATAAAATGGGTCCAGCCCTACATGTGGTTCAAAGGGATAGCATAGAACACGAACATCATCTCATATGCTACCCTGATAACTCACCAAAGGGTCCTTTCATCACCTTCCGAGAGACACAAAGGGAGAACTACACTCAAGGAAGCCTAATCCAAGAGACAAGTTCTTCTCAAGCCTTTGTGTCTTCTCATGAAAGTGGTGGCAACTTTCTTTTTCTTTTCACTCTTGAAGACCTTGACTGTATCCATCCAGATGATTTGGAATACATGGAGATAGTCCAGCACATGGCTCTTCTCACTCACAGAGCCAAGAAGTTCTACAAGAGGACAGTAAGGAAGTTTCCAAGCAATGCAACCAGTGGAAATTTTGGACTGGACAAAGGGAAAGTCAAGTCTTACAGGTGTAACTTGATGGACCACTTTGCTAGGGAGTGTAAGGCACGTAGAACAAATGGTGGCCAAACACAGTCCAGACCCAACTACACTAACAAAGCCCCCAGAATAAGAAGCCAAAGCTGCTGTGAAGGTGATTCTCAGCCTCTCTCTGGCTAGAGCTTAGAAGTTGCATCAAGCAATGAAGGCCAAAGCTCCCTCCACCCTGAGTCACAAAGGTCTGTGAGTGACAAAAGGAAAAGAAAGATGACATCTGAGATGATTGAGAAGGAGGAGAGAGAGAGGAAAAGGAAGATGAGGGGAGAAAGTTCCTCTGCTGAGTCTTCATGACTCATGGAGTCTGCTATCAAGGCTGACCCCAGACCAGATACTCAGGATGTTGAGTTAAGGGTAGTCAGGCTAAAATATCTGAAGACAAGGAACTATGACATAGATAGTGTCATCTCTCTCCCCTTGGAAGAGTTGAATGAACTGGTTGACCTGGAAAGGTCAAGGGAGAAGAAGGAGGCAAATGATGCAGAACTGTTAGTACAAATCAAACAATATAGAAGGAAGAAAATATTGTACAAGCATGTGCCTACCCTCTCCCCACTTCAAGAAAGTCCTACACAAGAGGATATGGTTCAGCAAGAACCTCAGGTAGACAAAGAAGAATATAGGATCAAGATGATTAACTACCTGAATGCCACAGACCTCTATCAGGAAGAAGCACTTCTTCCCTTGTCCTATGACTATGTTGAGTTTGTGTATCTCAAACAACTCGAACTTGAGATAGTCAAGGAAAGAAAGACAAGTAAAAGGAAGCTAAGGGTAGAAGCTGCTAGATCAAGAGCCATCATCCAAAAGAGTATAAAGAAGTCTACAGACGGACAGAGGATGATGAGTTTCTTGAAGCTGTATGGATTCTCCGGAAGGAGACTTGGCCCCATGTCTGTATCCATTATGGATGAGCATATCAGGGTGATCAAGCAGAAGATCAAGAGGGGAGAGCTGGTGACTTACACTCCCCTCCAAGTCAAGCCCCACCTGAAGTGGAGGTTAAGGTTGAACAACCAGAGACATCACAACCTGGACCTCCTGCTGAATCTCAGCAAGCTTCATCTTTTGATCCACAGCTGGGTCAATCTCACTCTCAATCTGAACCTATGAGAGTAGAATACCCAATTGAGAAAGAAAATGAAGATCAATCTGGTATTGCAGGCCAGTCTTCTCAGTTAAAAGGTAAAAAGAGAAAGAAAAGGATGGCTTCTAAACCAAAGCCAAAGAAGAAGAAGATTGCATCCTTTTTTGAACCTCAAGATGAGTCAGAAAATCTTGAGGATGTGCAGCCATAGGATGCTCCTTCATCTCCCATTCCAGTAGCTTCTCTAGCATTATGAAGACCCATCTTGTCCTAGACCTACACCACAAATCCGGAAAATGGCATGTCATTAGAGAACAAGGCCCTTAAGACATCTGCACTTGGCAAGACATGTTTTAGTTGCCTCTGCATGATCTCTTTGACATGAGAAGACATTTTAACAGTCTAAAGGATCCTGATCACCTCATAAAGAAACGAACGGTGATCATCCTAATAAGGACTGTTGATATCTCAAGTCTACTAAGGGTTTTGGTGGAATCAGCCTAGGGGGAGTTTGTAGAGAATATATGAAGAGGCTGATACAACCAAAACATTCAAAGTCTATCCTGCATGCTGCACAAGTACTGAAGAAGAATGCTTAGGAAGTTTTACACTTGCAACAAAAAATATTCTAAGTGTAAAATCTTCCAAAGCTAAGACCAATATCTTCCGAAGCCAAAGATGAAGCCTTTCGAAGCTTCAGAGACAAAGTCTTCCAAAGCCTCAACTCTTGAAGATAGATTCCATCCGAAGACTTTAAGTAACATGCTTTTTCTGGTGTACTTTTCCATAAAGCTGGACACCTTTCCATGACATCTGTGTAAAGTCATCAACTTGCATGAGTTGGTGAAAAGGTCTATGCGTTTGGTAAGGTACATTGACGTCTTGAGTCTGTAACTTTCTACTTCATGTACTTTATCCTATTTTTAATAGATAGGGTTGTGAGCTATGGCATGTCATAGTCACTAGTCAAAAGGCAATCTGCCTTTTGACTCTACAATTGATTTTGTTTTTCTAGTCACTTGTATCCAGCTGGCTTTCATAGTATGGCTGGCTGTAGGATGTAGTATAAGTATCTCATGTTCTTGTATCTTTCCTTTATGCTTTGTAACACCAGTAATAGAACATAGAGAAAGCAATATACTGCATTCTTGAAAACCATATACTTGTGCTCTTGTGTTATGTCTCTTACATTACTTGTGTTGTTAGTGTCTTACTTGTGGTTAATCCAGTTCACTATTTGATTAAGTTTTAGTTAATCTTCTCTTTGTGTAGTTGTGTTGTAAGTGACCCCCTTCACTGGTGTTATCATAAGGTGTTTCCTAAGGGTTAAAATGACACATCAAAATGTGTCTATGAACTCCCACTTGAATTTACATCCAAATGCTTCAAGTGTCCATGTCTTTTGTGTCCTTCTTTGGGTCTTCATGTTGTGCATCTTCTTTTACAAAATCGTATCCTGATACAATCTTTTTTAATAAAAGAAATGCACCTAATTTATTTATTACATAATCAAATGAATAAATAAATTACAACCCAAAATACAAACACAATTATTACAACCCTTTCAAGAATCAAAACTAACATGACAAAACACAATGAACAAAATCCAAACCACATAAGGTCAAGGCTATGTTATGCACCAAATATATATCATATACAACATTTAAGAACAACAATGAACCCCTTTTATAACCTTAACGTTCTGAACAACATAAACCAAAACTTTAGGGTCTTATCCAAACAACACAATCAACCGTTTGATGTTAATCCCTCAATGTTTATACTAAAGCATGTAAGATTAAACCTTGAAACATAAAGGATTCAAACACCACAACAAAACAGCCCTTAATGGTTTGAAAAAGTCCATGAAAACTAACTTTTCAAGAACTCTTGAAGCATGTATTCCACATAACCGGCTCTAGATGCCATTATTGGGTTTTGTAACAAGTTCAAAGCTAGTTTAACCATTTAAACTACAAAAACGTAGCGGATTTTAGTGGTTAACGTATGTTAAACAATCTGAAATTTTTAACCATTTTTAACCATTTTTAACGAAGTACAAAACCCAAGAACAAGGATCATTAATATATGTGAAATGACATGCTATCAAAATGTAAAGAACAACCATAGGGTGTTCTTGAAACTACCTTTCAAGAACAAGATGTTGAAGTATGGATGAGATGAAGATGATGATGCTCATGAATGTCCAGCCCCCAAGAGAGAAAGCCTCAAGTTTGTCTACCCACAAGCTCTTCGAAACACCTAGCTAGTTAAGGAGCACAACACCAGGACCCAATTAGTTCTTGAACAATCCGAAAATCAGCCAAGAAATTTCTTCAAGTCCAGCCAAGAAATTCAAAATTTTCAGCCAAGGAGGAAGAGAGAAAGGTTCTTTGTATGTGTGAGAGAGAGTGTGCTAGATGGAAGAGTGCAAGGGTAGAGAAAGTCTTGTAGTATCCAAGACTAAAAAGACCCCTCAAAGCCCACATGGGGCGACCGGAATTGAGATTCAAAATGGTTTCCCCCATTTTGTAATTTTTATAAAATTTCATTCTTTAAAGCATTAGTTTATAAAATTAAAACCTATTTTAATTTTATAACATTGTAACACTTTTATTTGTTATTATTTAACCAACTTAAATAAATAAACAAATAATTTCTCATGAACAAATCATCCATATAATGTTGTTCTATTAGAAAAGCAACGTTTTAGAAAACCCTTTTTAAAATTGGTCTCAATATTTATTTGTATGATCTTATCAACAAATAAATATTTATTGGTGTTTGTTTAGCTTGTTATTGGGTACGACCTGACTTGGATCAAAACATACTAACCACATAAATCTTTTATGTGTCTTGGGCATACAAGATCCAACAAAAAACACATCTATAACAGATTATATAACTTATTAAAATTCCCTAAAATAATATTCATGGATTAAAGACTTATTATTGTTGGATTTAATACATAACCGTTAAAACATTCACTTTTACCATAACCGTTAACTTAAAACATAAGTTTACTAAACTCAAATCTAAATTCTAGAAAATAAAAACTTCACATATTAAAAATGCACTATTTAACTCCTAAGACCTTTGGGGCGGCCATAAAAGTCATGAAACGAAAGAATGCAAACTTACGGGTAAAAACTGTAAATTTTGAACTAGACGGACCAAATTGTAAATTGTACCAAACCTTTATAATCTAACCCCCTTTTTACTAAAAATTGCTTAATAAACTCAATTTCACTTTCATAATAATAAAACGTATTAAAACATGTCATTTCTTTTAAAAATCAAATGATGAGTGTATCGGGTGAAGAATGAGCGTAACAGAGAGCTTGAGTCTATGAAAAATGATGAAAACTAGCAAGCGTTGAATATATATATAAGTGTAAAAAGACTTAGGCACATGAAAACTATGAAGGCGCATGACTGCTATTAAGACACATGAGGCTTAGACGCATTTCATATTTAGCCACATTTGATAATAAGCCTTCATCATGCGCTTGGGCACTGTTTAGGTGCATGGCTAGACAGAAACATCTACACTTGGCCATTTTCCATGAACCCACTATTCACATTAGAATTGTTTAGGCACATGAGCATCACCAAATATCCACAATTAGAACATTTCCAACATCACCCGATGTCTAAGAAGCTTGCAAGTTTGAACACTATTCAGGCACATGAGAACCTATTGAAACACCCAGCACATAGTGAAACATATCACATTCAAATGTCTAACTACATTTGAAAGTCTGGAACTATTTAGGAGCATGTTATTAAGTAGATACACCCAACACTTTAACCATTTTACAACATGACAACTGTTTAGGCGCATGGACTGTAACAAAATGCACCACACTTGGACAAATTATTGAAATTTATCATACTCCTGATTTAGGTTTTTGAGCACTATTTAGGTGCATGAGAAACCATCCATGAGTGTGACACTTGGAAACTTTCACAACATTCATCTGAACATTGTTTCAGCATATTACCACTATTCATGCATACCATCTCAAAACATAGGCAAATTTTAACTGTCACCAAGTTGCACAATAATTTCCCTCAAATTTAACAAGATAAAATTGCTTTTGTTTAAGATCACCACAAATAATTTTGAGACTCAAATTTTCATTATCAAACGTGAATTTTCAATACAAACACATATCAAACACATTTTGAACTTTGAATGATTTTTTTTAATTTTTCAAACAATTTCCTGCCATTTTAGTCTTTACTTTGCAACTTTTAAAAACACAAATAGTCTTATGTTTTACTTATTTTGTTTGCAAGAAGCTTTTCCAGTTATTTTAATTCTATTCATGTTTATTTTTGCATCATATCAATCACACACATGCTTTAAATTTAGCTTCATCCTTTTTATTCAAAGCACTTTATTTTGATTTTTGTTTTTCATTCTTTACGCCCCCTAAAATTTTTACTTCACAAACTTATAAGTTTCTTTTATTTTGAAAGTAGAGCAAACTAATTAGTATCAATAATCATCATTATAGAAGAATAAAAAACTACTATACATATATGAATCACATGATCATATACGTTAAGATCAACACATTAAAATAAAAGAAAATGGTGGGTAATCATAGGCGACGACTAAATGCTAATCAGAGGAGACACACCATCAAAGGACAGAAAATGAGTGCTTCTAGCAAGATATTAGCACACTTACTTTTTTATTCTTTGATTGCTTGAGGTTCGATTAGTTATGACATTATGTAACCAACACTTAGACTTGGAGAGCTTGACCCACATCAAGGTATGCAAAAATGCATTGGTACTCAACTTATTAACCTGACAAATACTTTTAACCAAATGTCATTTTTAGGTCATTAAGAGAATCATCATGGGTAAACCATTTGATGATCTCTAAGAAAACCAACATGGATGAACCATTCGATAATCTTCAATACCTTTCATAATGAAATACATAGTGATGATCCATAAAGAATCACAGGGCATCTATTGTGGACTTTTTGAATGGATTGTGACATTGGCATCTTTTGCATTAGGTGAGAATAATAAGCTCTTTAGTGACTTACAACAAAGGATACCTCATCACATCAAGTCTATGATCACTTATAACAGAGAAATGAATTGATTCTTTAAACAGATGTGATGGTTATTCATATCACCACAAGATATGAATTTGTGACTTTAGAAGCAAATAATAAGATATGCCAACACTACTCATGGTACTAAGATGGGCAAACACGAAAACAAAATTGATTTAGTTTAATCACAAGAATGTAATTTTTAGTATAATTGCATGAGCTTACCTACACATCATATCTGATCACGTCAAACTTAATTAGCAAGGAGAATATGCTACTGATCAAAGCCAATGTATATATATTTCTCATATCTTGCAATGGCAGGTTCAATCCAAAAATAATAAACGAACAACTAAACCCTAATTTTGTATGTTTTTATTTTATATTTTACCTTTTCTTTTTGCAATTTTCTATTTTTATATTTGCTTTTTCTTTTTCTTTTGATCACGCACACACAATGTATACAATGCAGTCAACTTTCACAGTTTCTCTTTTATTTTTCTTTCTTAGCTACGGGAGGCTTCTTTTAATTTTTATGATTTATTCAAAGATCAAAATGTCCTTGAAAATGGCTCTTGACATGATGAAAAACAGTTTTCAAGCATGGTTAATTAGTCAAATTAACTCGATCAAATACTCAAAACAACTTGTTAAAAAGATTTTGTAAATAGGTTAGCCAACAATTTTTCAGTTGAGATTTGAATCAAAATGATTAAACCATTTTCAAAGTTATCTCTCAGAATATCATATCATATTTCGATATGCTTTGGTTTTGAGTACAATATGTGTTTAGTTGTGATAACATAGCAACATTGTTATTAATGTAAATTGGAGTTTTTAGAAAATTAAACCCGTAATCTGACAATTGGTTTTGTAATCAAAGAATTGTCAACATCATGCTGAAGCAGCTATGTACTCAACAAAGACACTTGTTTGTTTTTACACTGCCACGAGACTAATCAGGGACCCAAAAACTGACAACCACCGTCGTACACTTACGACCTTGGAAAAATCATCGACAATCACTATGTGTTTATCAATGTAACTCGAAGTTCCCACATAAGGATACAACAACCGTAAAGTTGGTTTTCATTTGTGATATCTAAATGTTCGTTTAACAACGTTAAGGTGAGTTTTCTTCGGGTCAGATTGGTACCGGGCATAGACACAAACAACATACATTATATCAGGTCTGGATGTAGTAAGATACATCAAGAACTAATCAGATATCTGTATAGAGTTTGGTTAACTTATTTTTCTTTCGAATCAGGTTCAATCTTGGTATTGACGTCACCTGGAGTTCTGATGAATTGAAAATCTTGTAGTTTAAACTTTTTCAAGTGGTTTCAATAATTTCTTCTCATTAATAAAAATACCATCTATTTCACTTAAAGACCAAGGAAAAAGTTAATTTCTCCCATAGAACTCATTTGGAAAGAGACTTCATGATTTCTTCAATTTCTTTGCACAATTTTGGACTTGTAGAACCAAATATGATATCATCAACATAGGCTTGAACACATAAGAGATCATCAGCATCCTTCTTTATAAACAAAGTCAGATCAATTTTCCCTCATGTGTATCCATCCTAGATCAAATGTTGTGATAATGTATCGTACCAAATTCTAGTGGTTAGATGAAGACCATAAAATGTTTTACTAAGCTTGTACACAAGATGAAGATATTTTGAATCTTCAAAACTTGGAGGTTGCTTGACATGCACATTCTCAGTAATTGGTCCATACAAGAAAGCAACTTTTATGTCCATCTGGTTACATTTTGAATTTCATATATGATGCATAATCAAGGAAGATATGAATTTCTTCAAGTCTTGCAATTGTAGGTAATACTTCATCATAATCTATCCCTTCTTCTTGGGTGTAACCTTATGCAACGAGTCTTAATTTGTTGCAAACAACAATTTCCTGACCGTCTGACTTGTTTTTGTACAACCATTTGGTGCCTATGGCATTTTCTCTTTCAGTTAAATCCATAACCTTCCACACTTCCTATTTGCGGAACTTTAATAACTCTTCTTGTATTGCCTCCAACTAAATATTGTTGTGTAACGCTTCTATGATGTTTTTAGGGAGAATTTAAGCTAGAAAACATGAGTATAAGCAGAGGTTTGCTTATTCTCAATGACTCCTCATTGTTCTCTCATTCAATGGACCGATAAGTTGGCATATTGGAAGGTTCTTGCGATCACGAGAAATTATAGTCTCATCTTTTTTAACATTAAAATCAAGATTATTCTAGTTCAAGTCAAAAAGCTGTTGCAATAAGTTCAAGTATATGGAGTGAAATTAGGAGAACAAGTCAATGAATTGATAAAGTAATCAAGATTATCAGTAACAACTACGCCGTCATGAACTAATGAAGTTCTAGACTCAGGTGTATAATTTCATGATCATCATTAGGAATACGTTGCAAAACATTTGAATCCTTTAAAATAGGATTTTCTTCTGCTTGTTGAGATTGAGATTGATCATAAGATTCATAACGAAATACATGATCTTTAACAAACAAAAATAATCAGAAATTTGGGCTAGAATTATCCATATCATTAGAATCAGAATAACGATCAAAAGATTCAAGATCTCCTACTTGTTTCTTTTTCTCACCTAGAGTTTCAAACAAGTTAGAATTGGGATAGTTTGACAAGGAATCTAAATCAATCAACCAAGCTCGACAATTAGCAACTAATGGAAATTATTTTCAAGAAATTTAACATTAAATGTTTCAAGGATAACATTCATCCTAGAGTTATAAACTCTAATGGATTTTGAAACCAGTGAATATCCAACAAAAATCCCTCAGATTTCCATCAAATTTTCCCATCTAATCACCAGAATTTAAAATCAAAACTTGACAACCAAAGACCTAAGAAAATCTATATTAGGTTTCCTGCCAACCATCAACTCATAACAAAGTTTTCTATTTATCTTTCACAAGTAATGTATGATTTTGCACACAACATGGAACATGTGACCTCAATCAAAGTTTTGTTTATCCTTTCAGCAACTCCATTTTGTTGTGGAGTTCTAGAAGCATTGAACTGTCATGCAATTCCTTTTTCTGCACAACACATGTCAGTATTAGGATTTTTAAATTCAGTTTCGTTATCGCTTTTAATGATTTTCACCTTTTGTTCAAATTGATTTTATATTTAAATGGTAAATTCTTTTACAATTCAATAGTGTCAGATTTAGCATGCGAAAAAGAAAACCCATGAAAATCTTATAAAGTCATCAAGGATAACCAAACAATAATATTTTTTTCCAATATTGTACATATTTATTTGTCCGAATAGATCCATGTACAACATCTGGACAGGCTTGGAATTTGATTTTATTATCTTGGGCTTATAAGACGCTCTATGATGCTTCCCTTTTAAACATGTTGTGCAGTGATCTCTTGTAGCAAAACTTCGTTGCTGGAATTCATACTACATGGTTTCCTGCTACAAGCTTGTTCATATTTTTGAAATTGGAATGCCTGAGATGTCTATGCCATAACTGACTGTTGGTCCATATGATCAATATTCAGTGCAAATGGTTCACAAAATGTTCAAAATCCACAAATAAATTATCCATAACAACAACAAAACAATGATCTAGATTCAATGGTTTTCAATAATGATCAAAACAAAACAAACAATAACAATATCAAAGGCTCAATGTGAATATCATTAACTTCCAATCACCTAATACGAAATTTCAACAAAGATATTTCAAATTAGGTTTTGCAAACTTCTTTACAATGATAGAATAAAGACAAATTATAGAAAACCCTATTTTTGCTGACAGTTTCGCTGGACTACGAATCTGTCTAGTCCATGATCAGTTTTGCAAGGCGACGAAACATAGTTTTGTTGGGTGAACATGGCCTGCTAACAAACATCAAAACTATAGTTTCAGTGGACTACAAAAATAAACAAAATACAAATAACAAACTAAGTAATCTAACATAAATCCTATTACATTAAACATACTATATACACCAACTAAGGGGAGTCCAACATAATTGGATATTCAATACTCCCCATAGGTTAGCCTTCACCAACTTGATCTTCTTGATATGCATCAGCTACGTTACCATCCTCTCTAGCTTTTATTGTACTCTCCTATTCCTCTCCTGCTGTACTACCTTCCTCACTATGTGCACCGGCTACTCAAGTTGCTTGGTAATCTCTACCACTTTGATCCTAATCTCGTTAACTTGAATTGTCACCCCACTATGTGCCTTGTTGTAAATCTTCATGCACAGGTTTGCCCCTTTTCTTTTTTCAGCTCAAGCTCCTTCATTGATGTGATTCTCACATAACATCAATAGGTCTTCATCACAAATGGAGAACACTTCCATAGGATCAAAAATCTTATCTCAGCTCCATCCCTTACCCTGATCACTGCCTCCTAAGTGTGCTATTTTCGTAGAACCATTTCCCAAACTTTTGTAGCCTTGGGGGAAGATGATCAGGTAATCTCACCCCGCTAATAATCTTTGCTGGCTTCACTCTAATCATAATCTTTCCCTTTCCTGTTACCCAGTCTTTGTATTTCTTTGACCTTTTTCTCTCCGCTTTCAAGTATACAAATGACTCAAAGTTATCATTTCTCCCTCTCTTTAATTCTGCTTCCAGCATCTTAGCCCCTTCACTCAAGTTGGAGTCAATCAAAGGAATCTCCGCCAACCTTCTTAGATCCCAATTAGGTAAGGTTTTGAAAGCCTTCCTTTTATGCTCATAAGAAATTCCACTGCCCCTTCTTTAGTTCGTGAACATCTTCAAACTAATAATCTTTTTATCAGATTCCTTCCTGCTTTGCACCTGAATGTTTTGATAATGGAGTCAGCTGTTCTTCCTTTCCTTTAACAAACCAACCTCTTTCTCCATCTCAAACACATCACCTTTAGTAGAGCCCTTCTTGGTTAAATATGTCTAGGGACGACCATCAACTTCATAGTACTCTAATTTAGAGTCTTAATCTACTTGATGTTATTCCATTTTATCCTCCTCATCCATAAGTTTCATCTCAGTTTCTTTTTCTATAGCATGAGCATTTTGCTCCTACACCACCTCCTCCCTAGTAAGATCTTTATCAATATCAAGGCCCAAGTCAATCATTCCAACTTTGCAACACCAGCACCACTGGAGCCCTCTCTCGTCTTTAATGAACTACTCACTTTATGAATGAGTAGTTAGATGTATTTGGAAGATCATTTAACTCAAATTGAGTTAACTGATTTGGCAGGCCAACGGATGCGTTTAGCTCATTTCTTTTTGTCAATAGTCTCTTAATCAAATCTTGTAGATCCAACATCATCTTTCTCATGCTTTCTAACATCTCATCCTTATTCTTCTCTCTCAACTCCTGGTTAACTAGCTTTGTTATCATACTCAACTCATTTGCTAGAGAAGAGTTCAAGTTCGTAATCACATCTTCATCCAAATTAGATATGTCATCTCTTTTTTGAGTCTCATTGAAAGTTTAATGTTTATGCTTAGATATTCTTTTTGTTATACTTTTAAATTCTCCTTGGGTAACCTTCTTCTTTGATCACTTCTCTTTTCATACTCTCAATGCCTCCTCAACTTCATCTATTTCATCATGAAAGTCATATTCCTTTTCTATGGCATATCTTTTTCTCTTGTTCATAGCCTCATATTCTCTTTGCCTATTCTCTTCAACACTTTTGTTCTCAGTTTTTATCAATCTTCTAATATAAGTCCAACAAAATCAATTCAAATCTTGGATATAAAAGCCATTTGTCTTTCTTCAATGCCATGATGTTCTCTGTTATGCAGTCAAATATAAGCTTGACAATGTTTCAGTGAGTAATCTTAGATATATGTGTCCACTTAAACCCATATATTCCTTTCAACGAGTAATCTATAGCTTCCTCATCATGTTGTTAGAATTAATTAGAAGAAAACTCAAATGACTCGGTCCTTAAAAACATTTGGCAAAGAACATGTCCTATCCTCATGATATATTGAACAATATGATTAACTCTGCTTGATTTTCTAAAGGACAATAAGACTAAAATCTTTCTATAAGAGACACAAAGTTTACTATTTCAAAGAACAGATGATGAGAGCTCCAAATGTATACACAGTTATAACAAAGGAGATGATCATTTGAACTTAACTGATGAGAGCCTCAGGTCTATAGTTACGTAAAACAGATAAGATCATCAGAAGGTGATGATGAGTGCTCTAGGTTTATACTTATGTATAGCAGAGGAGATCATCACTCCAGGTTAATATTCACACATAGTAGAGGAGATAAGCATGTGATATTAATTTTAAAAGTGCTTGTAAAAAAGGCACTAATAGAGCTAGCAAGTAGTATTATTTAGGACTTAGAAAAAGGAACTAAGAATTTCTTTGATGAATATTAAAGTAGAGTTTATGAGGCTCTCAATCCATTTTGAACAAGACATATAACATTGTGTAGGCCAAAATGTCAAGGGGATACTCCTAGTCACCAAGTTTATTATCCTTTTAGTTTAGCTAAAACTTCCCTGTCTTATCAAGCCCCGTTCCCGGGACACTCACGGTTGGGCAATCATGGCATATAAAACATATAATTTACATTCTCAATTTCTATAACATTGCAGCAGAATAAATTTAAACCATTTCATATAATCATAATTGCTTTTGCAAAATAATACATTGTAGTTAACTATTACAAAATATTATAATTTGCGTACACCATAAAAACATTATCTTAACATCAAATGGATGCCATCCATAATAATGTAAGTAGTTGCCTGGTGCCATCCTCAGCAACCTTACCTAACAACTAAAAGCACATAAAAGTCAGTATTGCTAAGTGAATTTTAGTTTTATAAAATAACATACCTTTCTTTAGTTTAAAATCATTCTTTACTTCCATACATGATCATACATCATACATACACATAGATAATAATTTATTATTATCTTTCATCATCGTTCGTTAACTTTCGTTGTACATCATCGTACATCATAGTTATCATTCTTACTGTATGTTTTGTACATTACATTAACTTCCATTGACATGTATTGTACCCCGAACATTGTTCATGAAGGTGGTTACTTTGCTTGAGGTATATTAAAGAACCTAAACATTATGCATCAAGCTAACTCTAGTACCTAGGGAAAGTACATTCATTACTATTATTCATCTTTCAATCTGGACCAATGCCATGCGCTATACCCTGAACATTGTGCATGAAGCTGGGGACTAGGCCTAAAGTCTATCATAGACCCCGAACATTGTGCATGAAGCTGACTCTAGTACCTAGGGCAAGCGGCAAGGGTCCCATACATATGGTGAATCACAATGATTATACCCTAGTGTACATCCTTTCATGGTTGCTAACCCACACACAGTTGAGCTAACATCCTTCATTTAGTGTGAACATCCATACATTGCTTGCAAGACATT
This sequence comes from Flaveria trinervia, assembly GCA_025506515.1. Lineage (NCBI taxonomy): Eukaryota > Viridiplantae > Streptophyta > Magnoliopsida > Asterales > Asteraceae > Flaveria > Flaveria trinervia. Next base: position 19,963,860 of record CM046446.1, read on the forward strand.
ACATTACTTCATTCGTTCATTAATGAATGCATGCATTCATTCACTTTTTGCATTCCTCTTTTCATTGTCTTCCGCTTTACATTACATAATACTTCCCAGTTACTTCATAAGATAAACATAACAATACCATACATAGTATCATCCAACACATCACATATGACATCATAAAGTTAACTTACATTAACCCCAGGAACCTCCAAGTCAAAGCATACACTTTACATTTTCCCTAAAATTCAGAAAATATTATATGTCTTAGGCGCATGGGCACTGTGCAGGTGTATGGCCATCTGGGTGCATGAGAACACATAGCCGCATGGGAAAAGTTCTGCTCGTATGGGCACTATGGTGTGTACTACCCAACACTTTGTCTTTTTAAGGCATTCTAGGCGTATGAGTACTATGCAGGCGCATGGGCTATCTAGGCCCATGGACACTTAGCCAAATTTCAGCCTATTCTAGGCGCATGGGAACTATTTGGGCGCATGGGGTTTTGGGCGGATGGGGGACACTTAGTCAAATTCAACCGTGGCGCATAGGCCACTATTTAGGCGCATGGACAACAAACATCTATAATTCAACATAATTTAGTCCCAACCAAACATTCATGATCTTCTAACCCTAGTTTTAGCATTCTTGCATCATAACATGAACAAAATACAATCATAACATCATAAATCACCCAAATCGAAACCCACCCACATTCTCACACACACATACACACGGGTAGAAAACCTTTGACAACATGTAAAAACATTTGCAGTATGAGTTCAACCGCCTAAAAATGCTTACACATGCATTTCCAACCTCCAAATCAGATAAGACATGTAAAAAGTGGGTTCTAGAACTCACCTTTGACAACATGTCGAGTATGACTTCTTCAAACACCTTTGCACTATGAGTTCAACCGCCTAGAAACCCACCAAAGGCACACACCCGAACACATAAGCACACATAAGCATATAACCGAGGCATAGGCCAACCGTGAACAACTTAAATGATAAATTCTTACTTTGAATTCGAATCCTTCTTCTTCTCTCTAAAACCAAAGCATTCTCTACTTTCCCACTCTAGAGATCGATGAAATTAATATGCGGAAAGTGTGGGCGGCGATACCAACTTTTACTCCAACTTTATATACTTTTTGGTCTTTTGACACCTTTAGCCCTTCACTTGGGTTTATTTTTCTTTCTTCATTTTTCCTACACTTTTATTATTTTCTCTCTTGTCTTAAAAAAATATCTGGGTGTTACAAGTCCACCCCCTTATATAGGTTTCCTCCCCGAAACCTATTATTCCTCAAACAAATATGGGTAATGCTGCCTCATCTCTTCTTCAGTCTCCCATGTAGACTCAGATCCTTTTTGTGCTTCCATTGTACACGCACCAAGGGACCCACTTTATTCCTTATCCGTTTCTCCTTGAGATCAATGATTACCAGTGGTTGCTCCACATAATTGAGCTTTTCATAAACTTCAATATCCATATAATTAGCACTTCCATATATAAGATACATGGAACGTCGGGTGAATTCTACTTAACTCATTAGGTAACTCCAACCTATAGGCCACCTTCTGTACTCGAGTAATGATTTGGAAAGGCACTATGTATCTCGGGCTCAACTTGCCCTGCCTCCTAAACTGAATGATACCTTTCCAAGGTGAGATTTTCAACAAAACCCTATCACCCACCTAGAACTCAATCGGCCTATGTCTCTTATCGGCATACGATTTCTACCCATCTTTAGTTGTCTTCATAAAGGCTTTGATCTTTTCAAGCTTCTCAGACATAGTCTTAATCACCTCAATACTTCTTAACTCCTTCTGACTAATATCTCGCCAACACATGGGTGTTCTACATATCCTACCATATAGCATCTCATAACGGGGCATACAATTGTTGGCATGATAACTATTGCTATATGAGAACTCAACTAACGGTAAGTTGTTATCCCAACTTCCTACAAAATCAATGACGCATGCTCAAAGAATATATTCTATCTTCTAAATAATTGTCTCACACTAACCATCCATTTGAGGATGATAAGTTGTGCTAATGTGTAACCTCATCCCAATAGCATCATGGAATTTCTTCCAAAATTTGGATGAAAACCGAGTGTCACGATGAGAAACAATAGACACCTGCACTCCATGATGAGTTACAGTCTTTTTGATGAATAGAACGCTAATCTCTCACAAGATTACGTCTCGTGGATTAGTAGGAAGCGAACACTCTTCATCAAAAGGTCACTACCACACATATGGCATCATACCCTTTCGCGGTACGTGGTAACTTGGTGATAAGGTCCGTGGTGATATGCTCCCACTTCCAGTCCGGTATATCCAATGGTTGGATCTTCCTGTATGGTTTTCGATGTTCGGCCTTCACTTGTAAGCAAGTAAGACACTTACTCACATACTCCGCTACCTTGCGCTTAATACCCGTCCACCAATAACCTTTCTTCATATCTGCGTACATCTTTATAGCACTAGGATGAATGGAGTATCGAGTCTTATGAGCTTCATCCATTATCTTCCCACGTAAATTCCCATAATAAGGAATCGACATCCGCCCGAATCGGGTTCGAACACTATGAGTGTTTTCACCTAATTCCGTGACCATACCACTGATCTTTTAAAAGTTAAGACAATCTTCTTTCAATGCCTCGTCTTGAAACTCCTTGTTGTGTTTCATCACATCAGAGGTCATAATCAACTGATAAGCTTTTACCCAAATCGGCTCGGGTTTGTCTTTTCGGCTAAGGGTATCTGCCACTACGTTATCCTTGCCCGGATAGTAATGTATCTCTCAATCATAATTCTTTATGTGCTCTAACCATCTCTTTTGCCTCATGTTCAAATATTTCTTCTTGAAGAAATACTACAAGCTCTTGTGGTGTGTGAAGATTGTGCATTTCATCCGTTATAGGTAGTGTCTCCCAATCTTTAGTGCAAAGACCATAACTGCTAGCTCCACGTCATGAGTAGGATAATTAACCTCATGAACTTTCAACTGTTGGGATGCATAAGCTATAGCCTTCCCTCACTGCATAAACACATAACCTAACCCCAAGTACGAAGCATTCGAATAGACCACTAAGTCCTTGCTTCCTTCGGGCAACGATAAATCTAGAGCTTGAGTCAACCTTGCCTTCAACTCCTCAAAAGCCTTCCCTTGATTTTGAACCAATGTAAGTTTACATCCTTACGGGTCAGCTTAGTTAGTGGAGAGCTGTCTTTGATAAGTCTTGAATGAATCTCCTTTATTATCCCGTCAACCCTAAGAAACTATGCATCTTGAATGGTGTCTTTGGAGTCTTCCAGTGTGTCATCGCTTCCACCTTTACTGGGTCTACCATAATCCCCTTGGGAGTCACTAGATGATCCAAGAACTGGACATCACTCAACCAGATCACGCACTTGGAGAACATAGCATACAGTTTGTCCTTTCTCAATATTTCTAACAATTTTCGAATGTGACCGGCATGCTCCTCCTCGCTCTTTGAATAAATTAGGATATCATCAATAGATACAATCACTGATTTATCAAACATCAGCCGACATAATCAATTAATGAAGTCCATAAAAGTAGCTGGCCTGTTTGTTAAACCAAAAGACATAACGACGAACTCGTAATGTCAATAACACGTACGAAAAGTTGTTTTAGGAATATCCTGCTCTTTCACCTTTAACTGATGGTAACCAGATCAAAGGTCTATCCTCAAGAACCAACTGGCACCTTGGAGCTGGTCAAACAAGTCATAAATCCTTGATAATGGATACTGATTCTTCACCATTAACTTATTCCACTCATGGTAGTCAATACACATTGTCATTCTACCGTCATTATTGTTTACAAACAAGACCGGAGCACCCCATGGAGAGATACTAGGTATAATTAACCCTTTATAAAGAAACTCTTGTACTTGCTCCATCAATTCCTTTATCTCGATCGGAGCCAACCGATACGGTGCCTTAGCAACAGGTTGAGCACCAGGTATTAAATTGATCTGGAACTTGATCTTGCGGTCTCGTGGCACCCGTTATAAGTCTTCTGGGAACTCACACACAACCGGTTCATTTTACAGTTGTGATGTCAGCGTGTCTACATCCTTCACGTAGGCCAGAAAGGCACTACATCCACGCTTCACGCACTTTCTCGCCACCCCATCAAAATCACCTTCAGAATCGTAGTGACTTGGTCACCGTAAACCGTCACCAATCTCGCGTCTCGCACTGTCAATCAATCATCTTCTTGGGAACATAATGCCCTCCTCGTATGTCTTTAACCAATCGATTCCCAGGACTACTTCAGCCCCACCTAAGGTCATCACGAATGGTCTAACAGGAAACTTATGACCTTCTAGTTTTATATCACAACCTTGTATAAGATGACAAATCATGGTAGACTTACCTATGAAAGTTTCTACATCGAAGTGCTCATCAATACTTCTACTACTAAGACGCAACTTAGCACAGAAAGCAACATAAATAAAACTTTTACAAGCACTGAATCAAATAACACAAAAGCAATAGTTTGGTTTACTAGAAACGTACCTAAAACGACATCGGGGTCCGTCCTACCCTCCTCCTGAGTCATCATGAAGACTCTAGCACTCGCCTTTTTATATTCAATCCCAGTCGTCTTCTTCCCTCTGGAACTCTCCGCCATTGACTTCTTGCATTCCCTACTTATGTGGCCTTCCCCACCACAGTTAAAACACTTTGCCACCTTGCACTCTCTTGCCATGTGACCAGGCATTCCACACTTAAAGCATACATTCAATCCCCACCTACACTCATAAGTGTGCTTCTTCCACACTTGCCACATCTCCTTGATCCCGCACCAGATGTGACCACACGTCGATCATCCACCCATGCATTCTTGTTGTTTGTCGGAGCACCGCCGCACCCAAAACTCTTCCCACTCTAGTTTCGGTCACCACCACCTTTGTTACTCACCTCAACCACCGTCACCTCCCTTTCATCATATAACCTACCCGCTAAATCAACCACCAACCTAAGCGTGCTCGGTTAGGCGGCGATCATGTGCATGCGAATATCCGTTGGCAAGCCCTGGATATACCTCTTGATCTTTCGCGACAGAGGTGTCACCTCATCCAGCACCAGTCGTGCCATCTTCTTGAACTTAGTGATGTATTGCTAATGAGTCATGGTTCCCACCTGTAGCTTCTTGAACACTCCCTCATCCTTGTCCAACTCTTGGTCAGGACCGAACTCCTCAATAACTAATTTCTTCCACTTTGGTCAACAAAGGAATGAGTGAAAAACTTTGCCTTGTGATCCTCCCTACATTCACTGATATCAAGAAAAACTTCCATCTCTCTCACCCTCTAGTGAATAGCACCAGTAGTGCCATTGCAATCAAAAGTTAAGGGCTTGCATTCTCTGAAATGCCCTATAGTTAGAGCCTCGTGCTTCCTCCAGCACAAGCTCTTTTTCCTCCTCCTCGTTAATGGAGACAATTGTCTTAGTCTCTGGTTATTTTCTCCCCCAAGGACCTATTCCCCTCATTCCTTTCTCCTTCATTTACATCCTTTATCACTTCGGTCACTACAGATGGTAAGATCGTCTGCATGACTTGGTAAACCTCTTCCACCACTGCCTTTTTCACTAAGGCCCTCAAGTTAGCACTTTCATAACCACCCTCAGGATAAAGGGTCTCAGGATGTTCATGAGCCACTTCTGTAGGTCGAGGCCTTCCTTTTAATGAGTGGTCCAGCACTACGTCCACCACGACCTCCACAACCTGCATATTGCGAAGCCTTTGATGCTCTACCACCGGCCATCCTCTAACACACTATAACATTCAAATACTAACATGGTCATTTAATGGAATATGTCAGTTTATGTCAAATATAGTAAATCCATAATTATAGTGGCCAATTGTGATTAGTCACTTACTTTACTTTTCATAACCTACGCATTTCCTATCCTGACTACATCATTTTCTAAATCTACTATAAGCATATAAATCACATAACATGCGCACATAATACCGGTTGATCGTTAAGAAAATACCTCATGACACATAGCTACTCGGACTAACATCCTATCCCTTTTCCCATTTTCAATTTATGTTTAGGTTTGTTTTGAAAATTTTAAACCGTATCACTTAAAATTTGGCTCGTGGCCTTCCTCTTGTGACCATCAGAAGAGATTAACATTAGAAGTTGTAAAAGCTTCCGAGAGTTAGTAATTTATGAAGAAAAGGTTCTGTAAAACATACAATTACTTGGAAGTAAATTTAAGCTTCAGAAGATATTTTGGAAATTTCATCCGAAAGTAAATGTACTGTGATAGTTGTTTGTTTTAAAGACTTAAATTTCTTCCAAAGGTAAAAAACATATCTTCCTAAGAAAGATATTTAAAAATCTATAAAAAGTCATCTAAAAGAATTTTAGTTTCAAATCAAACCAAGGCTTATGAAAGTGATAGATATAGACAACTTAGGGACACAATTTTTTGAAATACGATTAAGTTTTAAGAAAAAGCTACGTAAAGTTAATCATCCCATTAGATGAAACAAGATATTTAAATCTCTATTCATCTAATGCTTTGGTAAACATATAATAAATAAGTGTGAAGACATACATTTGCATCATGGGGTTGTCCTCTTGTTCTTACCCCTGAATCAACATCTCCAATGATGTTCGAGGATGGATGAGACTTGTGCATCCTTAGTTGAGGCATCATAACAAGTTCCTAAGACAGAGTCAAATTAGAGAACATTAGATCTGGCATTCAGGTTTCTCCCACAACATCAGCATACTTATCAAATGAAATTTGATCCAATAATTGTTTGACATCATTGATGTTGTCTTTAATAGGATGGTAATCAACATTTACTAAATTCCTGATCACCATCACCATTCTCTTTTACATTTGAAGCTCCTATATCTGAATTTTGTGCCTCTATGCTGGAATTTGAAGGCATTTCATTGTTGAATTTTTCATTGTTGTGTAGATTGTTCTCCATTTCTAGAGTTAGTTACAACCGGAACAAAAGTTGTATTGCTTGAGGGTTTTCTAAGCTCAAATTTTGGATTAGGACCACCTGTTGGTAAGATATCAATGGATCCTAGAACTTTCTCCTAAGATTTGTAAAAATAGTTGGTAACTAAATCAAGATCAAATAGCCAATCAGGACCAGAACCATTTACACTAGGTATGTGTTATTGATGGTCACATTAGCTGACTCCTCAACTATTCTAGTTCTAATCTTGAATACTCTATAAGGCTTGGCTGATAATAGTATCCATAAAGTGACCATCATCAAATTTCTTAACAAACATGGCAATTTGATCATGGTATTCAAGATGGTGCAAAGATATCCAAATGACATTAGAAAACCAATGAAAGGTTTCCTAGTGTGCCAAAATTCATAAGGAGTTTTACCATGCGTCTTAACCTCTAAAACTATGTTTTGCACATAACAATAAGTGTTGACTACTTCTGCCCAGAAGGTGATGGGCAGCTTAGAGTCAGACAACATAGTTCTTGCAGCTTCAATAATTGTCATGTTTCTCTTCTCAGTAACATCATTTTGTGCAGGAGTTCTGGGAGCACTGTATTGTTCTGTAATACTCTTTTCGTCACATAATATATCAAGGCTTTGGTTCTTGAATTTAGTTCCTTGACCACATCTTATAGTTTTGACCTTGTGATCAGATTGAATCTCAACCTTAGGCGTCTCATATTTAGTTCTAAGAAAGAAGGCCTAAGTGAATCTTGTAACGTCATCTGTCATCACCAAATAGTAAGAGGTCCTTCCTAGACTCATTACACCGATGGGGCCAAAGATATCCACATGTAACAAGTGTATGGGAGTAATGATGAGATTCTTTCCTTTGTCTTGCGAGATACCTAGTGGTGCTTCCCTTTCACACATGCAACATAGTAGTGATCACTTGTAAACTATTTCTTTGGCATTCTAGTTACCAAATCATTCTAATAGGTGTATTCACTTATGAGATACCTTAGGTTGCTTCCCAAAGGGAGATGTTATTGCAAATCCATGTTGTACATGTTCCCTTTCCTGGGGGCTCTGAGCAGTATATGCTCATAAGGAATGACCACCCCAAGCTTAAGAACAATGCACTTGGTTGGAAGCAGCATTCATGTATGATTTCTCACCTCCGTACCCGAAAACTTTCTTTTATTTGATGAAGCAGAAGCTTTAAGAGTTGAAAGACCGGAACTTATAGAAGAAGAGAGAATCCTTGAGCTTGGTGAAAACTCACACCGTATTCCATGTGAGTCAGTTGACTTCGATTAGACCAGACCGACCCAGAGAGGAACGTGCCCACGAGGGCACCACCAGATGTTGTAGATGAACCTACTAAAGACGAAATTGAGTATATCATAGCTGACCGCACCATGGGCTAGCCCCTACACCCACTGCACGAGTGGAATATTACTTAGTCAAGTAGAAAGGAACAAGGTCTTACGACACGGTCACTATATCTTTTCTTTTTATTTATCTCTCCTCTATGGAAAGAAAGAGGGGATGATACGTGGCGTGGTATACCTGATCGTTTAGTCAACGAGACGTACGTAAGTCGACATAGCTCCATGTATATGTTCTTTTGAGCTAGAACCAATCAATAGAATGAAGTGAAATCTAGGGTAGGGCGACGAACATGGCGAAAGAGGACTGTCTATCCAAAGCCCTTCTCTTCTTCACTCAAAGGGGCAATGCACCAGCCAGCCAGTGTGGTGGCGAACACGCTGTGCTGTAAGCTAAGCAGTTCACCTTGTAGACGGAGGAGAGATAGAAAGCGTGCCGTGCTTGATTCATAAGATTCTATAGTAGACCCAGTATATTATTTCACTTAGCCTGCCTCTCCCATGACTTTCCGGACCAACCAACCCGGATCTGTCCTCGCAAGTCTCTCTGCATTTTGGAAGCAGAGCATGCAGAAAAATCGAGCAATGGATCTTAGAAGAATTCCACTTTTTTCGGCACGACTCTTTCTATTTCCGCGCTGACATTTGAGTTGTCTCTCTTCTTTCTTTCAATCGACACACTCGACGCAGATAACTCCGGTGGCCCCCGCTTCTGTCTCTATCAGGCGGCGACAGCCCCCACCTCCATAGCCACAGCATGGAGGAGCAGCTCCTTAATCCGCACTACAACCAATAAAAATGTTCTCCAGATCAATATATGATGCTAAACGGGGACCGAGATAGAGAGAGATCCCTTGTCTTTGTCGCCTACCTATGTCTAGAATAGCACGATAGAGATAGGAAGAAGTGTTATCGCCTGCAATTCTTCCCAGCATTAGAATGAGCAGTGGGACTAGGGGAAGGATACATATATTGAATTAACGGAAAGGCTCATTGATACCTCCTTTTACGATGTAGTCGGAATAACTGTGGGGATCGCTATAGATGAGGCATTACAGATCTTAGCACTATCCTACATTCCTGCTGCAAATTCATATGTTCTTTTCAGGTATGGCACTTTCGGACCAGACTAGAAGCGGCTGCTGATGGACCATCATCCAATGTGGGCCTTATGCCTTTCTGATCGGATGCTATCGAGAATAGTTATTGTACAGTTTCAAAAAAAGCTATAAGAGATAAGGTTATGGATAGCGTAGCGTAAGGACGGGATAGGAAAGAAAAATGCTCAATGAAGCGCTCAAGAGACCCTACATCCTTATTGAGCAGGGCTAGTCAGCGCCTTCCCTTAATGAAAGACGTGGTAACCGTCTTTACTTTAAGGATGAGGGGAACGTCTCTTTCAAAGCTTTAGTGCGGTTTCAGCGGCTGTCGTTTCAAGTATGCCGTTTTGGTGGTATGACCTCACCTGACACATTAGCGGATTCACCTCCAGCATCAGTTCCATTCCAAGTGTGCCTTCTGCCTCGACAACACCAGAATTACAAAACAAACATTTCTGGAATATAGTGTTAGCCAACGATCGCTGGGACGCAGTGCATCAGCCAAACCCATTTGACGTGAGGTTCCTTTCTTCAAGGCCGATTGGGGGGTCTTTTTCGATAGTTCACCCCGACAAGTGTGTATTCAATCCGCTTCACTCACATTACAAGCGCTTCCTGAATTACATCCATCCTTGACAAGCGTTTGAGAGTTCTAGCATGACGACGGCCTTAAGGGAAGGCGGTAGGTGGCCACGGTAAGCAGCTTGTCCAATCGTGCATGCATTATAAAAGTTCCATTCGTTGTGACCCGGGCACGACGTTAGAGCGAGCTCGCCCCGAAGTACACAAAATACCGGCCAAAGCAGGTCAGGAAGCTTGACATGACAGAAGTTCGAGTCGAACCAGACTAGTAGATAGTGGGGCGATTGGGAGTGAGGGCAGTGGAAGGGCTTGTAAGGCAGCTGTAAGGGATTGAAAGCGCGTAGTCCCTCGATTCTTCCTCGGTCCACAACTATAGAAGGATCTTGAATTGGCTGTACCCCCCACCAGAATTTCCCACTCGGTCTTGATATGCGAATCTGAAATCTGAACGAAGGCCTGACTCGAACAGATCACAGGCCCCTGAGCTCCAAAGGAATCAGACCTTGACTTGAATAGTGAAAGAAAGAAGTATAGCACAATGACTGACTGCACTAGTGAAGTATAGAGCAGTATAGCACGGTATAAAGCCGTATAGCGCGCTGACTAACTACACTACTAGTTACCCATTATTCATCCAGAAGGAACAGGGGAAGGAGGGCGGTCCGATCAATTTCTATCAGATTGAGAGCATACCACGTCTGTGCCGAATCCTGTGTTTTAAGAGGAGTAGCCACTTGGCTTTTCCTAAGGTTAACTTCCTTTGACTGAAAACCAAACCTTGGTCTCGTCCATTACCATTAGTAGCGGGAGAACGAATCCCGGTTCGGAACCAAATCATCCAGTCACAACGGAATCAGAGTCTTATCCTTTTCCTATTGATTTTGAACCAACCTCACCTCGCATAGATCACACCGACCTACCCACCCCGTGTGTGTGGGTGCCAAGTTCATCTCCCCCTTTTTAAACTTACCCGCTAAAGAACTGATTTTACGCCTGCCAAATCACTGAACTTCTTTATACGGATTTTACTTATCCAAGCTTCCCGGCGGGCCTCGATCTCAGTTCAATGCGTTAGATCGTCGATCCATGCTATGAGGCTTAACGGACAAAGAAAAGGGCATCCAACAGACAGAGTGATGCTTCTGTCATATCTTTCTTATGATAGTCTATTATTAGGAATCTGTATAAATTGACTGTTTGGCGCAAGGTCGGGGACTGTTTGAATGAAACATTCTATCCTCGGGATATGAGCGTAAAGCCACTCGACTATCAGCTTATAGCATTGAATGGCACGGAAAGAAACAGGAGCAAAAAGCACCCCATCGAGGAGAGAGAACAGCATCTTGGTTGGAAGCAGCATTCATGTATGATTTCTCACCTCCGTCCCCGAAAACTTTCTTTTATTTGATGAAGCAGAAGCTTTAGGAGTTGAAAGAGCGGAACTTATAGAAGAAGGGAGAATCCTTTTGTATTCACAAAATTGAGATACACTCATAAGATTGTTTCCAAGATCCTTAACAATGTTTAACTTTTCAATGTTGAGCTTACCATTTGTGACTTTGCCCCTTCTACTAATGTAACCACGAGCATCTCCTACAAAAGCAACTGGTCTTCGATTAATGTTTTCAAACTTTTGGAGTAGTGACCTATTGCTTATCATGTGCCTAGAACAGCCACTCTCAATGATCCATATGTTTCTTTTTGTCTTTAGTTGTTCCTACACAAAAGAGAATATTAGTTACATTTGGAAACCCAAGCCTTATTTGTCTTGGGTTCATCAAAAGAAGTTGAAGATAATGCAATAGTAAGAGATCCTATAGTCTATTTTTGGGGATCTTTTACTAATGTAGATGGGGAGCTTTCAGTCACTTGGACTGTTTGTGACTTCCACACCACCTTTGGAAGCTTAGAGTTGACCTTCTATACTTCGAAAGTATTTTAGACTTTGGAAGTTTTGTTGATTAAACATTCGGAATATCTTGCTATCACTACAACAGATCCAGTGCTTTGGAAGTATTCCCAGCTTTCGAGACCAAATTTTCATCCAAAGGTAATTTTCCACTTGCCTACATCTTCATTTTGAAGCTTCCAAAAGGAAAATTGTTTCCTTTTGAAGATTTCTTCTTCTTCAAACTCTTAGAAATATCTTTTTTGGTCATTTGGAGAGTGCCTTTGGATTTTAGGGCAATCCTTAGCAAAATTAGAGGTGCTGTCACACATAACTCATTCAATTTTCTTCTTCCTAAGAGCCTTGTTCTGTGAACAAGGCTGAATTTGATCACTTTCATTCTCCACCTTTATCTTTGCAGATGCAGTGGAAGTCGTTTTAGGGTAAGAACTTCCTTTGGAGTTGGATAGTTTAGCTTGTGCAGCAGTGGTACACAACTGATAAGCCTTGTTCTTATTACTAGGACAAGTTGACACTAAACCAGAACTCTTGGTACTAGAGTTCAAGTTAGTATTTTCAGTCTTTACCACTTCAAATCCTACAGAGATGAAAACTTGTTTTTGCTTATAGTTAAAGGTGGCCTTGATCTCTTGAGCCTTGTTTGCTTTTGTCTCGCTCTTTCTAAACATGTTCTTTCTCATAGACTTGGTTATCCATGTCTTCTTACTCTTCTTAGAAGAATAGTGACCCTTGTTAGAATCCTATTCTAGTAAAAAGGACTATGAGAGGAAGCTCATCTTAACAAGTTCCACACCTGGTAGATCTTAAGGACAAGATGGTGTGTGGAGAAGCTGTCTCACTAGATCCCATTCATTTCATATTCTTATAACAAACTTTTGCATGCAAGGATGAGGATATAATGTTCTTGAAGGTCTCTTCTTTAAGAACACATTTTTCTTCCATAGCTTTGCTCAGCACAAACTAAGCCTAACACTCAGTCAACTTAGTTATGAGATCTTGGATTTGAGTCCTGTAATTTGTGTGCGCATGTTTTAGAGTTGAAATGGTTTTCTATAAGTCCTCTATCTTTAACTTATAGTCATTTTAGCTCTTTTAAAATCAGATTTTAGTATATTAAAGGATTCAAGATTAGATATCATCTCTAAGTTGTAGGACCTGTATCTATTAAATTTAGCAATACATGCTGGTGTACAGAGATGTTCCAATACCTTTGCTTCATCATGATCAACTATCAGTGCTTGGTTTGGAGATGCATCTTCACAAGAAAGCTCCAGTCAAAGCCTCATTCTTTAACAGCAACTGTAACTTGCTGCTTTGGCTTCTTATTCTTGGTGGCTTTCTCAGTGTAGTTGGTCTAGTTTGTTCTTGGCCACCATTTGTCCTTGGTTCCTTTCACTCCTTTGCAAAATATCCTATTTGGTTTTAGTTTTAACACTTCACTTTGCTTTTATCCAACCCAAACTTTCCACTGGCTACATTGCTTGGAACTTCCTTCCTATCATATTGTAGAACTTCTTGGTTGTATGAGTGAGAAGAGCCATCTGCTAGACTATTTCCTTGTACTCCAGATTATCTGGATGGATACAGTCCGGGTCTTCAAGGGTGAATAAAAAGTTTCAAGTGCTTTCATTTGAAGACACAAAGGCATGTGAAGAGCATGCCTCTTGGAATGGGCTTTCTTGAGTGTAGCTTTATCTTGGTGTCTCTAGGAAGGTGATGAAAGGACCCTTTTGTGAGTTCTTAGGGTAGCATATAAGATGATGTTGAGGTTCTATGGTATCACTTTCAACCACATGCATGGCCGAATTCATTTGATTGGTAGAATTACCACATGAACTTTGCATGTTCATCTACATCTATTATCCACTAAGAACGCTGTACAACTCTATCAGGGTGAGAATCATAAGGTTCTCAGTCCTCTTGATAACCACATAGTAATGTGTCCATTGCTTAGGAAGAGAGGACATGAGCTTTCTTACAATGTCCTTGTTCTTAAGAGTTACTCCAACATCAACTAGAGTGTCAACAATCTCAACATACCTGAAGTATTGTTGAGTCATGGTCTCACCTGTTTTAAAGGTGAAGTTTCAAAATTGTTGTTTAAGAAGATCCTACTTGTTCTGCTTGGCTTCCGTTGACCCCTCATACATCAATTTCAGTTTACCTATTTTGCACATCTTTAAGCCTCTATATATGGAGTTTGGAAGAGCAGTTTAGAGGGTTGTCATTGCCTTCTGATCATTTGTATTGTCTTTCTATCTTCATCAGTAATCAGCCACAACCTTTGGTATCATACTACCTCTACAGTAGTTGAGGATGTGCTTGGTTTGTAAGGTCCTAAGATAATAGATTATCACATCCTGGAGTCTAGTGACTTGATAAAACCTTCCATTCCTTGGCACCAAGTGCTAAAGCCGTCAGTAGTGATTAGTGGGGACTTTTTCATGGTTACAGTTTCCATATCCACTTTAGTGATAGCTGCCATTTGAGATGTTAAGTGTTTTGTCTATGTGAGGGATCTTAAGATGGTGACATTTTACAATCAAGAGCCTAGAATATAACACACAGTGAGGAGTGTTTTTTAGAACACTTAACAGATGAAATAGGGAACTGGTAACACATATAGATACTTAGAACACATGCAAATATGAGACAGAACAAAAATAGAAACAACAAAAGTATTTTGGTTTTCAAGGATGTTATATATTTCTTGTTGCACCCTGAAAGGATCATACATGCCAAATCAATGGGTGAATTGATGATTGTTCAGCTGGAATCCCACAAGTCCAAGATGTAATGTGGATGAAGATATGCAAGAAAAATAACATGTTATATTCCGCATTAATCAATGCGGATGACAAAAATCTGATGCGGACAAGTGTTTACTCTTCCCCATTAACTAATGCGGAAGACATAATACTTATGCTGAAGAACAAGTTACTCTTCCGCATTAACTAATGCGGAAGAACAACAGATGATGCGGACAAGACTTTGAATATCCGCATTGACAAATGCGGATGACCACCAAATGCACACAAGTATTTGTTCATCCACATTAACCAATGCGGATGACCAACTTACTAATGTTGATGATGAAGTGGAAATGTTGATCAAGATTAACTCATCCGCATTTGTCAATGCGGATGAACAAACAGAGATGCGGATCAAGACTAGAGTTTTCTGATGTAATAGGTCAGGGGTAGTTTAGTCATTTGTAAAGGCATCTTGTCTTGTCTATAAATAGAATATTTAACCTCGTATTGAGGTGACGGTTGATAGACAGAGGATTTTGTTGTAATTATTTCTCTGTAATTTGTCAACTTCATATATCAATACAAAAAGCATTTATTGAGTAATTTTCTTGCTTGATTGTTCTTCGATTGCTGTTTCCGCCACTCAATGGTTGACTTGATTATCATATTCGATTCTCATAATAAGAATCACTCTTACTAAACACCCAGTCAATTAGTATTAGAGCTTTGGCTCTCGATTCTCTTTCAGATCTACGCACACACTGAGTAGAACCCGATTGATCTGATAATCAAGTTGCTAGTAGTGGATATCACATCTCTACTTAGCAAACAACAAGAATATACCCTGTCAAACAGCAAGAACACTCATTCTGAACCTCAACAGAACTTCTTGAACAAGTCTGACTCATCAAACTTAATCAATCTTAAAATCAACTAAATTTGTATTTACACAATCAACATGGATTCTAACAGTTACTCTGAATTAGGTCATACACCTAAACCTCCCATGCTTAAAACAATATGAGTTTAAACAATGGAGAATATGGTTTAGAAATTATATCACAGGTGTAGATCCTGACTTTTGGATCTCAATATATAAGGGTCCACTTATTCATGTTTCTTTATCACCAGCTCAAGGCACTGTACAGACTGCTAGAATACCAATTGAAAACTTAACTCTAGATGAAGATGACTATAAGAAAATTAAAATTGATCTTAAGTCATACTCTATTTCGACTCAAGCACTCAAATGAATGTGCTGAAAAGATTCGAAAATATGGAACTGCTAAAGCTGTTTGGGATGCTCTCAAAATTATGTGTGATGGTACTAGTGAAGTTGCTGCAATTACAAGACAAGCTAGTCAATCAGTATGAAACCTTCCATCACACTAAAGGAAATCCATATCAAAACAACTGCACAGATTCATACAGTTGTTCATGACTTGGAATTATGGGTGTTTCATACATTAAAGAACTCAACAAGAAAATGCTTCACAGTCTGCCTGAAAGCTGGAAGCAAAATGTCACAATTTGAAAAATACTCTCTTGATCTTGAGAGTACCACTCTAGACATTATGATAGCCAAGATTGAAGCTTTGGAACTTAATGAACGAAGCAGAAATCTGAGTGGGCCAAGAGTGATTGAAGCCTAAAAATTCCCTTCAGAATCACACTCTGTTGAAAATGCTATCATCACAAAGGAAGATGACTTCATCTCATCAAAAGATCAAATGAACAATACTGGGTTCATTGCATCTCCATCATTCAATCACCATTCAACTTTAGCACAAACACCAAAAGTCTCCACTGCACCTACAATCTCTCTAGAAGACTTAAAATCACAAGAGCAAAAGGCAACCTACAATGCCTTTGTTGCAAGTTTTGAAGCATATCTTGGGGAAGACTCACTTTTGCCCTTTAATACAGGAAGATTTAGAATAATTAGATCCTGATGATGTTGAGGAGATGGTTTACAGTGGCAAATGGCAATGATTGCCATGAGAGCAAAGAAATTCTTCAGAAAAGAAAAATTGAGCCTGAATGAGAACACAAAGCTTGGATATGACAAATCCAAGGTAAAATGCTTCAACTGTGGCATGACTGGCCATTTCTCAAGAGAGTGCAATGCTCCTAAAAGAACCAACCATTCAAGAACTCTCCTGGTCAATCATCCTCATAGCCCAATTCAAGCTATCACTCAAGCAATCAACAACAGCAGTACCATCATTCTCATCATCAACAAATTATGAAATAAACCACAACTGACGAATCAAGCCCATGCAAGCAGTCAGCCTTCTGCCAGTGCCCTTGTGATCAAACAAGATGGGATATGTGAGTAGAGTGTGTATGCTGAGGAAGTCAAGCCTCAATTCCAGAATCATGCTCTCATGGCTCATTCAATGATGGACCATCTGCAATGCCTACTGAGGTAAAAACTAACATTTGTAGTGAGAAATGCATAAATGAATTACAAGAGTATAGAGAACATAATCATAAACTGGTAGATAAAATTAAAGAAGAAAAGGTGAAGTCAGAAATGATGAAGAAAGAACTAAAAAGTCTTGAAATCAAAATCAAATCTTTCATTTCTGACATAGAAAAATTGCATGGTGAGAAATACATCTTGCAGCTGAAAATGAGCTACTTACTGAAAAGTTAGCTCAAGCTAAAGCTCAACAATCTATGACTGAAGATAAACTTGAAAAGTTTGAAATGTCTTCAGTCAAGCTGCAAGAAATGCTGGATTCACAAAAGGATCCAAAGGACATGTCAGGGATTGGGTACAATTCATGTCCTCCACCATACAATGACAATTACACTGTCATGCCTGACTCTGTATCACTCTCTGAATCAAATGAACCAAAATTGTGGAACCTAAATCAGTAGTGAAACAAGTGACAAATCCTCAAAACAAACCTGATGTTTATTTTGAAACAATGAGGACAAAATCAAGTTAGGACACCCAATCAAAATCAAAGAGTTTTTGACAAGACAGTGATTGTCAAAAAACCATCAAGCCCTGTAAAAGCAATTATATCGTTTATAAAATTCATACCACCTGTTTTACAAGGGAAAAAGAAATATGTCAAAATAGTGAAACCCACTACTGAGAGTAGTTCTGATAATGAGATTGTATCTTCACAAATTCAAGCAAATCAGAAAAGGTTTCACTGAAAAAGAAACCAACTGTAAAACTAAGTTCAACACATAAAACTTCATCAGACCCTCAGTCATCCAAATTAAGGCAGGGAGTTGGGTTTGATATCTGTAACAAAGAACATGTTGACCAGTTTGAGAAAGAGGTGAGAAGTAGGTTGAAGAAATAGAAACAGCCCAGATAACTGAACAAGAGTAGTATTGTGAAACAATCTACAAAAAGGGTTGATTCTCATTCATCACCTAAAGAAAAGAAAGTGACTCGTCAAAAGAAAGTATGAGTTGAGTCACTCAAAGAAAAATCTGATTCAAGAAACAAACAAATGTATTATGATATTTATGACATGTTCAATCACAAGATAGATAAAATGTTCTTCAACCAATATTGTTCTATGTGTGATATGAACAATCACTCCACCAAAAATTGCTATTTCAACAAGTATTGTTCAATCTGTGACATGAACAATCACAATACATCTGAGTCTTACTTCAATCAGAAGGGGTTGAGAATTCCACAACACAAGCCAATCTCAAAAACATCTACTGTGATGCATTCTGTCAACCTCATCTTCATAATACTCAATCTAGGTCTCCTAGATCACAAATAACAGAAATAATCAAAGGATTTAAGGAAGGGTCAAAGAAATCATCTCACAATGAAACACAAACTTGACCTTCCAAGCAAAAACCAACTTTTGATAATGAAACTCGGGCTAAATTTTTACAAAGAAATAGAGACCAACAATTTCATTATTCATCTGAATCCTGTAGACGTAGATGAGATGACTCAACCAATTCATTACCAAAAATCTACCAAATCACCTTCATCTAAATCACCATTCAAAGGGAAATACCTGCAGGTGACTATCATGAATAGGAACAGGAAACCCAAGACCATTATGGCTTGGGTTCTTTATTCTAATTAGTTCTTTTTGTTTGTATGTTCATCCACACAGGTCCAATAGCATATGGTATGTAGACAGTGGATGCTCCCGACACATGACTGGAGATCGTTCCCTCCTTCATGATTTCAAGTACATACAAGGGATTACTGTGGCATTCGGTGGAGATTCCAAGGTGGTAGGATTACAGAGAAGGATCTGTGACAAATGGATGCTGAGCTTTGACAGAGTGAATTACTGTGAACATCTGAATTTCAATCTACTAAGCATGTCTCAGATCTGCGACAAAAAATTATTCCACTCACTTTACAGACACTCACTGCTACATACTGAAACATGGTTCTTAGATTCCTGAAGAATGGGTTTTCTTAAAGACTCCGAGGAAGAATAATACATATGTCTTAAACCTGTGCTCTGCATCACCTAAGGAAGAAACATGTCTTTTGTCTAAAGCATTATTTGATGAGTCACAACTTTGGCATAGACATTTGGGGCACAATAACTTTAAAAATATGAACAAGTTAGTCAAAGGAAACCATGTAATTGGTCTTCCTAAAAAAGAATTCAATTTTATTGATCAATGCTCAGCATGCCTCAGAGGAAAACAACATAAATTGTCTCACAAAACCAAGCTGGTGAACACTAACAATACTCCATTGAAGTTACTTCACATGGATCTCTTTGGACCAACTCATGTAATGAGTATGGGAAAGAAACAATATTGTTTAGTGATCATTGATGACTTTTCTCGATTCACATGGGTGTTCTTCCTACTTCATAAAATGAAGCATCCCAAATCATTCAAGATTTATCACTAAAATTGAAAATCAACTTGATCTCAAAGTCAAAATAATCAGAGTGATAATGGTACAGAGTTCAAAAATGAAAATATGAGTTCCTTTTGTGCAACCAAAGGCATTGCTCATCAATTCAGTGCAGCTAGAACTCCTCAACAAAATGGGTAGCTGAAAGGCGAATAGAACACTGATTGAAGCAGCAAGAACTATGCTAGCCGATGCTAAACTGCCAATCACCTTCTGGGCAGAAGCAGTTAACACTCATGCTTTACGCAAAATCGAACTATGATTGTTAAAGAAAGTAACATGACACCTTATGAACTAATTTTCAAAGGAAACCATTCATTGGATTCCTCAAATCATTTGGTTGTCTAGTCTCAATATTAAACACCCGTGATCATTGGGAAAATTTTCATCTAAGTCTGATGAAGGATTTTTTGTAGGTTATTCTTCTTTCTCAAAGGCTTATAGAGTGTTCAATCCTAGACTAAACATCATTGATGAATCCACAAATGTTCAATTCAAGGAACATTCATTTCCCAAATCTACAAATGGTCCTGATTGGTTGTTTGATATTGACACTTTTACTAAATCATTTGACCAATTTCACTTGTCTGATGCAGGAAATATACATTGAGGTTATACTTCATCAACTGTACAAAGATGAGAAAATTATCCATTGATCCCACCTACATCTGATGAACATATGAATGAAGATGTTCCTTTTCAAGCTGATCCCATCAGACACTTGTCACAAAACCTTAGTGTTTCCTCTGAAGAAGGTCCTAGCCTGGTACCATCTCACTCAGATGACTTGTCACTTGGGATCAGAAATCAAAAACAGGTTTCTCAACCAGAAGAAACTCAAGGTACGCCAAATGATGCAAGCAACCTCAGTGCTGCGGAAGATGTAGCAGTTACTGAAACAGAAATTGACAATCTTCATAATTCAACAACAATACAAGATGATTGTGCCTCTGGCCATAATGAACTGAATGTCTCCAATCTTGATGTAACTATTGCGGGTGACAACATTCCCACCACAAGAATACACAAGAATTATCCAGTTGAAACCATTATTGGTGATCTTAATGAGAGGGTGACAAGAAGCAAGTCAAGTATTGCAAACATATGTCAAACAGTACCTTAAAACATCAAAGAGGCGCTTGAGAACAATAGTTGGATTGAAGCAATGTAGGAAGAACTGCTCCAATTCAAGAAACAAGAAGTATGGCAGCTGGTAGATCTTCCCGAAGGATAATACCCTATCGGTACCATATGGCTGTATAGGAACATGAATGATGATAGAGGGATACTCACTAGAAATAAAGCAAGACTAGTGGCACAAGGATGCACTCAGGAAGAAGGAATTGACTACGACGAGGTGTTTGCTCCTGTTGCCCGACTAGAAGCAATCAGAATCTTTCTTGCATATTCTGCGTACAAGCTTGACAAAGCTCTGTATGGTCTTCATCGAGCTCCAAGAAAGTGGTATGTGACTCTATCATCCTTTCTTCTTGAACATGGGTATGAAAGAGGAAAGATTGATCAGACTCTCTTCAGAAGAATAAGAGGAAAAGACATGCTATTAGTCCAGATCTACGTGGATGACATTATATTTGCTCGACAAACAAACAACTCTGCAAAGAATTTGAAGATCTTATGCATTCAAAGTTTCAAATGAGTGCTATGGGGGAACTCAATTCTTTCTGGGAGTGCAAGTCCAGCAAACAGCAGATGGAATCTTCATCAACCAATCAAAATATGTAGAAACCACGCTGAAGAAATTCCACTTTCCTGACTGTCAGTCTATCAAAACTCATGTAGATACTAAAGTGAAGATTGGACGTGACCCTGAAGGCAAATCAGTGGATCAAACTCACTATCAATCAATGATAGGTTCACTTATGTATCTAATAGCTAGTAGGCCTGACATTATGTTGGTGTTTGTGTGTGTGCTAGATATCAAGCTGATCCAAAAGAATCACATGTGAACATAGTCAAGAGGATATTCAGATATCTAAAGGGCAAACCAGCTCTTAGATTATGGTATCCAAAGGAAGGAGAATTTAATCTCTATGCCTATACATACAGTGATTATGGAGGATGCAACTTCAACTGAAAATCCACTTCTGGCGGTTGTCAATTTCTTGGTCCCAGACTAGTATCCTGGCAATGCAAGAAGCAGACAAATGTGTCTGTGTCCACAGCCGAAGCTAAGTATATTGCTACTTCAACATGGTGTTATCAAGTTCTCTGGATTCAAAACCAGATGCTTGATTGTGGTTTTAACTTTTTGCATACACCAATTTCTATTAATAGCACACCTGCTGTCTTTATAACTAATAATCTAGTTCAGCACTTAAAAACAAAACATATTGAAATTAGATATCATTTTTTGAGAGATTGTGCTGAAAAGGGTTTAATCAAATTGATTCAAGTACCAACAGAAAATCAATTAGCTGATTTGTTTACCAAGGCATTTGAACCTAGTAGCTTTGAATTTCTGGTTCAGTCAATTGGCATGATAACCTTGAGTAAAAACTTTGGAAAACATCAAAAATATTTTAAAACATCAGAAAAACCACAAAAAAAATCAAGTCTTATGAAGAAAAGAATCAGGGAAATGATATAATTACAGTCGTTATATCATTCACTGTGCTTAATTTCAAAATGTAAAAGACTGAAATGACTTACCAGATATGTTGGTAGGCTCAACTTGGAAGAAAAGATACATGCAGTGATGAATTAAAGACATATTCAATTGTGAAACACTCATCACAAAGTACAGGTATGTATTGGCTTATCTAAATGCATGTGTGTGTAGTAACCTAAACACACCAGGTAATGATACTTATGAATCTATTTCACCACATCATGTTTCATCTTTGTTTTACTGAGCAAAGACCTGATGAAACTTGCACATAGTGCAGATGTCATGATCCGAAAGATTCCCAATGTGGAACACATCCAAAATTGGATGAATTAACAAAGTAACACATTCCAAGTGAATGAACAAAAGAATCCTATCATGGATCACCTTCCAAATGAAGGGAAAAGAATCAATGAGGATCAACATGAAAAACGATCAAATTAAAAGAATCCCAATGAGGATCAGTGAATATGAGATCTCATGACTTAAGTAACCTGGTGAGAAAAGTTGTGACAAAGTTCTACCATGCATTGTATAAGGAGGGTTGATCATTCCATGCTTATGTGTGTGAGGTACACATTGAATAATAAATCAACCAAAACATGGTAAAAGTCATTTGCGTCACAATATCAACCAGGTATGAGTTTAAGAGGACAAACATACCTTCAATCTTCAAGTTCACAATCATGTCCATTTAATCATAAAGGATGCACATGTGTAATGTAAGATTGATATGATCCCAACAAAGAGATCTCTCTCTTCATTAGTAATATTAATCAAAATAGGAATCAAAACTTTTAAAATCTTTAAAGTTTCTCTCCAAATGTGGAAATAAACTTTAGGGGGAGTAATTTAAAATTTTTGAGTAAGTTCAAATTTAAAATTTTTGAGTAAGTTCAAATTTAGTTCAAATTTTTTAGTAAGTTCAAATTTTTGTTTGTTAACTCAATTTTGAAAAACAAAACAAAAGAAATTTTAGTTGGTGCTGTTACAATAAGTCATAACATTATATCTAAGCTTATGCAGATTCTTAGAATCATGATAAGCCCAAGATCTGTCAAAATTGGGAAACTTGTATCAGTTGTAACATACAAGTCAATCCAAGCAAAAATTGACAACTTCAACAGCCAACTTCATAAGAAAAATCAATCGAGGACACCTCTTCATAAGATGAATAATCAATTCAATCATATTAACTTTTGATTTAGTTCAAAAGATAATACAGGTAAGTGCATTAGTTAATGCGGGTGAAGGTAACCCATGCATATAACTAATGCGGGTAACAATAATTTTTGAAGTGCAACTAATGTGGATAATGATTTTACTCTACCACATTAGTGTGTGAAGTAAATGTGAAGTTTACTCTACAGCATTTACTACAACTCAAATGCGGACAACAAAAAGTTTAACTTCTGTATTTGCAACAATACACAAATGCGGACAACCAAAATGTCAAGTTTAACTTCCGCATTTGCAACAGTACACAAATGCGAACAGCCAAAATGTCAAGTTTAACTTCTGCATTTGCAACAGTACACAAATGCGGATAGCCAAACTTTCAAGTTAAACTTACACATTTACAACAGTACACAAATGCGGATGGAATAAAACATTAAGAAACAAAACTTTTGTATTTCTAACAGTAGAGTAATGCGGACAGTAAGTCAAAAAAATTAAGCCTTCCGCATTAGCTACAACCACAAATGCGGATGATCAAGAGTAGTCAAATGCGGACTGTCAATGTCAAAAGTTCGTCTTCCGCATATGCTACAGTTAACAAATGCGGATCACCAAAATCAAAGAAATTAACCTTCAGCATTTGCTACAGTGTTGACTATATCTGCTTGTAAACTTATAAAATTTTTCAAATTGTATTATTTGACTATTTAAAGGAATTCGAACAGGTCATTTAATACATTTCAAATTTGAGAGAACTTATAGTGAGACGAGCATAAAACTATAGTACACCACCATCAATCATCATCATCATCATCACAAACATTCAAAGATTTTGTTATGTTTCATCTTTAAACATTCTTGTCATCGATTCAGAACAACAGTCGTTTCAAAGATAAGGTATAACTTCAACAGATTTTGAAACCAAAACCTAAGTCTCGAACTGTTACCCTAAATCGAACGATGAACCAGAAATTATTGAAGAATGCCAAAATCAAACTCATTAAATGATGTAATACACATTTTCGATGTCAATAAACATGTAAATTAATAGGAATTCAACTAATATTGAAAACCATGATAACCATGTTTATTGAGAAAAACAGAACAATGCGAAAAAGAGAACTGTGAAACAAATCAAAGTCACATTAACAAATCAACGCAAAATTAAAGTCAAAATTATGAACTAACACACATGTCTCTTGTGCAGATTACATGGAAAACCTTACACGAAGCAAGGTCCATAACGTTAGTGGTTATCTAAACCCTGATGTGCCTGAAGCCGAAGGTCTCAGAGATATGATAAGATTCATATCTACCATAAGGGTAGCATATGCCACAACAGTATGAGCAACAATCTATGATAATCCCATCAGGTCTTTCTGGGAATCAACTGAAGTGTTGAAGAAAATGGAGTGAAAACTCTAACTAGCTAGATCAACACTGAACTCACTCTGAGGATCACAGAAGAATCAGTTAGAAGATGTCTACAATTCAATGATAATGCAGATATCCTCTTGAATTGAATGATGAGGAGATAACCACATTTTTCTCTGAAATTGTTTATGAAGGGAGTTATGAAGCCAAATAGATAGTTAAAGGATTAGTGGATCTGCCCTGGAGATTTCTAATTCATATGTTCCAACATTGTCTATCCAAAAGGAAAATAGGATGGAATGACATTCCAGCCCTCACATCTTCTGCAATCTGTGCTCTCTGCACCAACAGAAGATTTAACATTTCTGCATATGTATTCAATGGCCTAATCTCCAACATTCAAGAAGGGTTGAGATACAAGTTTCTAATGTACCCCAGATTTATTCAATGTCTAATCAATGAATCATTTCATGACATTGTTAATGAAGGACCAGTACTTAACATTCCTCATTATGATGCAAGATCCTATAAGTACATCAAGAAGAAGGACCCAAGGAACTTCTACAGTGGTGCTTCTTCACCCCTTCTTCCTTGGATGTTTGAACAAATACACCAAGCAGGTCAAGCACAACCACCTCCACAACCAATACCACAACCAATACCATCCCCTAGACCACAACCTATAGCTCAACCAACTCCACAACCTTCACCAATACCATCACCTTTACCTCACCAATACCATCACCTTTACCTCACCAATACCATCACTTCCATCACCACAACAAACACCACCAATAACCACTCAACCTATATCACCACATCATCAATCTCTTATATCACCACACCAATCTCCTATTCCTCCTTACCAACCATTACCATCATCAATGATCACCCTGCTGAACAGAAGGATCAACAATGCATCCAAATCATCCAAATCATCTTCTGATAAGGAGGATCATCATGATCAAACCAAAGCTGTGAATGAACCTTCTGAGGCTGCTCCTTCGAGAGCTATGCTAAATCAAACATCAATAGACGTGATGAAAAAGATGAATTAATAACTGAGTTACTACTCAAAGTAGAAAGGATGAAAAGAACACTAAACAGGAGAGCAGGAATTATAAATGACAGAATCGTGGAACTTGATGAGAAAGAAGGTGAATTGAAAGATCTTAAAGAAAAATATGCAGTTGAAAGAACGAAACAAGAAAAAGGGATTGAAAATTTGAAAGCTGTAGTGAAACACTCAAAAGAAGTGAGTGGGCATATATATACTCTTGAAATACAAACTATTGCCATGGAGGAACAAGAAAACATCATAGAGGAATAAGCTGATATCATCTCAAAACTGGAAGAGGAATTGAAAGCAAGAACAAAAGAATATCCAGCTTGAAATGATGATTAAAAGAACTGATGATAAGGATGATGATGAGAAAGAAGAACAAAAGGATGATGATGAGGACAACTTAATAGATGAGAATGAAGAACAAGTGGATGATGAAGGACAAACTGAGATCAAAGACCAGAGCCTAGACATGGTAGTGTATTCTGGAAACACTGGTCATTCAGACTCACAAAAGGGTGAATTTGAAGAACTCTTCAGTGCTTTGGATAGTTTTGCTTCTGAACAATTCAGCATTGATGATGATTTTTAGGAGTTCATAAACAATCAAAGAACTGAGGCAGAGCCCAGTGCCATTGGAAAAGGAATTGTCTTTGCAAATAGTCTCTGCCATATCATTAACTGAAGAAGAAAAAGAGGAGCTAAAAGAAAGATTTGAACAAGAAAGGAAAGAAGAAAATGTACCTGAACAAAGTAAAATGAAGGATCAAGAGCCAATTACACCTGAAAAGGTCCCTGAACTAGAAGATCAAACTGAAACCTCTAGCCCTCAACTTCAAACTTACTCACGAAAGAGGAAGTATCTGGCTGAAAAAGCTAAAGGCAAGAGACCAATAACTGAAGAAGAACCATCAAAGAAACAAAAAGATGACCCAAGAAGTTTAGCAGCAATTGCTGAATTTTTGGAAGAACATGAACAGGCAGAAGCTCAGTTGAAACAATTGGCCAGAGCAATTGATTTAGAAGAAGGAGAAATTGCTGATTAAAATGAAGTAAAAAGTATGTTCTCATGGACAGTCCTCTTAAAGAAGAACAGTCAGTAGAAGACATGGTAACCAAGGCTCAAACTGATGACTTGATGATTAAAGCCATGTTCTTGATCAATCAAGGCTATGATCCTGATGAAGTGTTTGCAATGACTTATGAGAAAATGCAAAAGGAGGAAGAGAAAGTGAAGTTGCTGTTTGATCCAACAATAGACACTGAATATGAGAAGACAATGACAAAGGACACTCCAAAGCACAAAGACTCATCCTTGATGAAACCCACAAGGTATGAAGTTCCACTACCAAGAAGGGGTCCTCTACAAAAGCTTTCACAACTGAAGAAATCAATATTTCCCGATCCTTATAACATGTGTGATAAGGAAATGAAGTAATATCTCTCAAGTCAGGGATTCATAAAAAGAAAGATTACCAACATGAAGACAAATTCATTAAGTTCTTCAACACTTTAATTGATCAATGAAAAGAAAGATAAACTCAAGAAACTGGAAGAAGAGTTGACAAAGACCAAAACCAGAAACAGAATGTCGGTTGAAGACATGTTGTTGAACATAAAAGAACAAGAACTACTTGCCCCAGTACTCCACAAATTCCTGAATGGTTTGTAGAACCATCTCAGTTGAAGCTGCAAGAAGGACTGACCACTGCTGAACTGATCAGAGGGGTGTCTACTCCCAAGGGGAAGATAGATCAGAAGATAATTGCATGGAAGTATGATAGCACCTGGAACATGTTCATGGTGAAGAGAATCTCAAGGCTAGTACAATTCTTTACAGAGTACTCAGCTCTAGTAAATGCCCT
This sequence comes from Flaveria trinervia, assembly GCA_025506515.1. NCBI lineage: Eukaryota > Viridiplantae > Streptophyta > Magnoliopsida > Asterales > Asteraceae > Flaveria > Flaveria trinervia. The sequence goes on from CM046446.1 coordinate 19,991,559, forward strand.
TGAGATTCATGATTTGAAGGAGCAAGCTCAACTTGAACTGATCAATCATACAACTATGCTCAGGGGATATGAATTTGAGAATATACTTAAGATGTTCAGAAGGACAAACAACTTCAATTCATTAAAGACAATTTGCTTAAGAAAAGATAAAACATTTGTCAATCCCCTGGATATGAAGAAAAAGTTGGAAGCAGAAGAAATAGTATTCCCTGAGTTGAAGGTAAAGCCAACTGAGTCTTTAAAGAGGAAAGTAGTGTCTGGTACTCATTCTTCCATTCCTATCTCAAATGTGTACTGTGATGAGAAAACCTATGACCTGGTGATAGAAAGGAAGTGGGGAGGAAAAGTAGCAGCTGACATTAGACTTTTCAGTGGATATGAAGTAACACTACTTGATGAATCATACATCCACTATATTTATACCAGGCACTTTAGGGAATTAAACAACAAATTGGGTGAACATGACATGCACTTCTTTCTGAAATGCATCAAATTGTAGAAACTGGCCTATGATAGAATAAAGATTAAAAGAGACAAAAGAAAGAAAAAGAAAACACCACGGCAACTTGGCAACATCGTTAAGATTGAAGTGGATGTGGGAGGGAGTTTATTAATTCATAGAGATGGTCTTTCCACAATCTCTATATGGGAACCTATCTCTCTGAAAAAGTTACCAATGGAAGCGATCTATAACATGAACTGAATGAAAATACATGTGCTGAGTAGAGACAGGATGTCAGAAGCAACTAATTTTGTAAACATGATCAAGGCCATTCTGGATCCCACCAAAGCAGCTTTCATACTACCTCCTGAAGACCCAGCTGAATCTTCACAACATCAATCACCTCCTAAACATTAAGGAAAACTAGGTTGTATAATCCTTAGGGGGAGTATTGTTGCACCCTGAAAGGATCATACATGCCAACTCTGGGTGAATTGATGATTGTTCAGCTAGAATCCCACAAGTCCAAGATGCAATGTAGATGAAGATATGCAAGAAAAAATAACAAGTGTTATCTTCCGCATTAGTCACTGCGGAAGACAAAAATCTGATGCGGACAAGTGTTTACTCTTCCGCATTAACTAATGCGGAAGACATAATAGTTATGCTGAAGAACAAGTTACTCTTCCTCATTGACCAATGCGTAGGAACAACAGATGATGCGGACAAGACTTTGTTCATCCGCATTAACCAATTCGGATGACCAACTTACTAATGCTGATGATCAAGTGGAAATGCTGATCAAGATTAACTCATCCGCATTTGTCAATGCGGATGAACAAGCAGAGATGCGGATCAAGACTTAGACTAATTTCTGATGTAATAGGTCAGGGGTAGTTTAGTTATTTTGCAAAGGCATCTTGTCTTGTCTCTAAATAGAATAGTTAACCTTGTACTGAGGTGACGGTTGATAGACAGAAGATTTTTGTTGTAATTATTTCTCAGTAATTTGTCAACATTCATATATCAATACAAACAGTATTTATGAGTAATTTTCTTGCTTGATTGTTCTTTGATTGTTTGTTTCCGCCACTTAATCTTTGACTTGATTATCATATTCGATTCTCAGTAAGAATATTATTCTTACTAAAACCCAGTCAATTGGTATCAGAGCTTTGGCTTTTGATTCTCTTTCAGATCTGTGCACAGACTGAATAGAACTAATTGATCTGATAATCAAGTTGCTAGTAGTGGATATCACCATCTCTACTTAGCAAACAACAAGAATACTCCTGTCAAACAGCAAGAACACTCATTCTGAACCTCAACAGAACTGCTTGAAGAAGTCGGACTCATCAAACTTAATCAATCTTAAAATCAACTAAATCTATATTTACACAAATCAACATGCATTCTAACAGTTACTCTGAATTAGGTCATACACCTAAACCTGCCATGCTTAAACACAAATCTGAGTTTAAACAATGGAGAATACGGTTTAGAAATCATATCACAGGTGTAGATCCTGACTTTTGGATCTCAATATGTAAGGGTCCACATATTCATGTTTCTTTATCAACATCTCAAGCTGCACTGTACAGGACTGCTAGAATACCAATTGAAAAGTTAACTCTAGATGAAGATGACTATAAGAAAATTAAAATTGATCTTAAATCATACTCTATTTCGACTCAAGCACTCAAAATGAATTTGCTGAAAAGATTCGAAAAATATGGAATTGCTAAAGCTGTTTGGGATGCTCTCAAAATTACGTGTGAAGGTACTCGTGAAGTTGCTGCAATTAACAAAGACAAGCTAGTCAATCAGTATGAAACCTTCCATCACACCAATGGAGAATCCATATCAAGACAACTGCACAGATTCGTACATTGGTCAATGACTTGGAAATTATGGGTGTTTCATACAACATTAATGAACTCAACAAGAAAATGCTTCACAGTCTGCCTCAAAGCTGGAAGCAAAATGTCACAATGTTGAAAAATACTCTTGATCTTGAGAGTACCACTCTAGACATTATGATAGCCAAGATTGAAGCTTTGGAACTTGATGAACGAAGCGGAAATCTGAGTGAGCCAAGAGTGATTGAAGCCTACAAATTCCCTTCAGAATAACACTCTGTTGAAAATGCTTTCATCACAGAGGAAGATGACTTCAATCATCAAGAGATCAAATGAACAATACTAGGTTCATTGCATCTCCATCATTCAATCACCATTCAACTTCAGCACAAGCACCAAAAGTCTCCACCGTACCTAGAATTTCTCTAGAAGACTTGAAATCAGAAGAGCAAAAGGCAACTTACAATGCCTTTGTTGCAAGTTTTGAAGCATATCTTGGGGGAAGACTCACTTCTGCCCATTTAATACAAGAAGATTTAGAGGAATTAGATCCTGATGATGTTGAGGAGATGGATCTACAGTGGAAAATGGCAATGATTGCCATGAGAGCAAAGAAATTCTTCAGAAAAGGAAGAAAATTGAGCCTGAATGAGAACACAAAGCTTGGATATGACAAATCCAAGGTAAAATGCTTCAACTATTGCATGACTGGCCATTTTTCAACAGAGTGCAATGCTCCTAAAAGAACCAACCATTCAAGGAACTCTCCTGGTCAATCATCCTCACAGCCCAATTCAAGCTATCACTCAAACAATCAACAACAAAAATACCATCATTCTCATCATCAACAAACATATCAGAATCAACCACACCTGATGAATCAAGCCCATGCAAGCAGTCAGCCTTCTGCCAGTGCCCTTGTGATCAAACAAGATCGGATATGTGACTGGAGTGTGTATGCTTAGGGAGTCAAGCCTCATTTCCCGTTTACCTATTTTGCACATCTTGAAGCCTCTATATATGGAGTTTGGAAGAGCAGTTTAGAGGGTTGTCATGGCCTTCTAATCATTTTGTATTCTCTTTCTGTCTTCATCAGTAACCAGCCACAGCCTTTGGTATCATACTACCTCTACAGTAGTTGAGGATGTGATTGGTTTGTAATGTCCTAAGATAATAGATCATCACTTCCTAGAGTCTAGTGACTTGATGAAACCTTCCATTCCTTGGCACCACGTGCTAAAGCCGTCAATAGTGATTAGTGGGGACTTTTTCATGGTTACAGTTTCCATATCAACTTTAGTGATAGCTGCCATTTGAGATGTTAAGTGTTTTGTCTATGTGAGGGATCTTAAGATGGTGAGATCTTACAATCAAGAGCCCAGAATATACACACAATGAGGAGTGTTTTTAAGAACACTTAATAGATGAAATAGGGAATTGGTAACATATATAGATACTTAGAACACATGCAAATATGAGATAGAACAAAAATAGAAACCACACAAGTATTTTGGTTTTCAAGGATGTTGTATATTTCTTGTTGTACCCTGAAAGGATCATACATGCCAACTCAATGGGTGAATTGATGATTGTTCAGCTGGAATCCAAAAAGTCCAAGATGCAATGTGGATGAAGATATGCAAGAAAAAATAAAGTGTTATCTTCCGCATTAGTCAATGCGGAAGACAAAAATCTGATGCGGACAAGTGTTTACTCTTCCGCATTAACTAATGCGGAAGACATAATACTTATGCTGAAGAACAAGTTACTCTTCCGCATTGACTAATGCAGAAGAAAAACAGATGATGCGGACAAGACTTTGATCATCCGCATTGACAAATGCGGATGACGAACCAAATGCGCACAAGTATTTGTTCATCCGCATTAACCAATGCGGATGACCAACTTACTAATGCTGATGACCAAGTAGAAATGTTGATCAAGATTAACTCATCCGCATTTGTCAATGTGGATGAACAAGCAGAGATGCGGATCAAGACTTAGACTATTTTCTGATGTAATAGGTCAGGGGTAGTTTAGTCATTTTGTAATGGCATCTTGTCGTGCCTATAAATAGAATAGTTAACCTCGTACTGAGGTGATGGTTGATAGACAGAGGATTTTTGTTGTAATTATTTCTCTGTAATTTGTCAACATTCATATATCAATACAAAGAGTATTTATGAGTAATTTTCTTGCTTGATTGTTCTTTGATTGTTTGTTTCCGCCAATCAATCGTTGACTTGATTATCATATTCAATTCTCAGTAAGAATATCACTCTTACTAAAACCTAGTCAATTCGTATTAGAGCTTTGGCTTTCGATTCTCTTTCAGATCTGTGCACAGACTGAATAGAACTTAATTGATCTGATAATCAAGTTGCTAGTAGTGGATATCACCATCTCTACTTAGCAAACAACAAGAATACTCCTGTCAAACAGCAAGAACACTCATTCTGAACCTCAACAGAACTGCTTGAAGAAGTCGGACTCATCAAACTTAATCAATCTTAAAATCAACTAAATCTATATTTACACAAATCGACATGCATTCTAACAGTTACTCTGAATTAGGTCATACACCTAAACCTGCCATGCTTAAACACAAATCTGAGTTTAAACAATGGAGAATACGGTTTAGAAATCATATCACAGGTGTAGATCCTGACTTTTGGATCTCAATATGTAAGGGTCCATATATTCCTGTAACTTTATCAACAACTCAAGCTGCACTGTAAAAGACTGTTAGAATACCAATTGAAGACTTAATTCTGGATGAAGATGAGTATAAGAAAATCAAAATGGATCTTAAAGCATACTTTATTTTGACTCAAGCACTCAAAATGTATGTGCTGAAAAGATTGGAAAAATATGGAACTGCTAAAGCTGTTTGGGATGCTCTCAAAATTATGTGTGAAGGTATTAGTGAAGTTGCTGAGATTAACAAAGACAAGCTGGTCAATCAGTATGAAACCTTCCATCACAGCAATGGAGAATCCATATCAAAACAACTACACAGATTCGTACAGTTGGTCAATAACATGGAAATTATGGGTGTTTCTTACAACATTAAAGAACTCAACAAGAAAATGCTTCACAGGGTGCCTCAAAGCTGGAAGCAAAATGTCACAATGTTGAAAAATACTCTTGATCTTCAGAGTACCACTCTAGACATTATGATAGCCAAGATTGAAGCTTTGGAACTTGATGAACGAAGCGGAAATCTAAGTGGGCCAAGAGTGATTGAAGCCTACAAATTCCCTTCAGAATCACACTCTGTTGAAAATGCTTTCATCACAGAGGAAGATGACTTCATCTCAGCAAGAGATCAAATGAATAATACTAGGTTCATTGCATCTCCATCCTTCAATCACCATTCGACTTCAGCACAAGCACTAAAAGTCTCCACTGCACCTACAATCTCTCGAGAAGACTTAAAATCAGAAGAGCAAAAGGCAACCTACAATGCCTTTGTTGCAAGTTTTGAATCATATCATGGGGGAAGACTCAGTTCTTCCCAATTAATACAGGAAGATTTAGAAGAGTTAGATCCTGATGATGTTGAGGAGATGGATCTACAGTGGCAAATGGCAATGATTGCCATGAGAGGAAATAAATTCTTCAGAAAAAGAAAGAAAATTGAGCTTGAATGAGAACACAAAGCTTGGATATGACAAATCCAAGGTAAAATGCTTCAACTATGGCATGAATGGCCATTTCTCAAGAGAGTGCAATGCTCCTAAAAGAACAAACCATTCAAGGAACTCTCCTGGTCAATCATCCTCACAGCCCAATTCAAGCTATCACTCAAATAATCAACAACAACAACAGTACCATCATTCTCATCATCAACAAACATATCAGAATCAACCACAGCTGACGAATCAAGCCCATGCAAGCAGTCAGCCTTCTGCCAGTGCCCTTGTGATCAAACAAGATGGGATATGTGACTGGAGTGTGTATGCTGAGGAAGTCAAGCTTCAATTCCCGTTTACCTATTTTGCACATCTTGAAGCCTCTATATATGGAGTTTGGAAGAGCAGTTTAGAGGGTTGTCATGGCCTTCTGATCATTTTGTATTCTCTTTCTGTCTTCATGAGTAACCAGCCATAGCCTTTGGTATCATACTACCTCTACAGTAGTAAATGTAATCAACAATCAAATCCTGCCTTGCTACAACAACAACAACATCAGTCTTAACAACCTTCGTCATCTCAAAGATCTTTCGGACAACAACTGACCAACTCATCCCCACTAGTCACAAATACATCAGCAGGAACAAGTAACTCAAAAGAAACTAGGGTGATGATTCTTCAAGATAGAACCTGTGACTGGAGTATGTACGAGAAGGAACTCTTTGAAGTAAATCAAGCTTTAATGGCTCACATGGAAAACAAAGTTCCACCCATGGCTAGAGAGGTAAGAGATAGATTATGTTCATCAAATTGTGTAGAGGAAGTTGAAAGATATAAATTCCATGCTCAACAGCTCGCTGATAAAGTTAAAGATACAATGATTTTGAATGAATCACATGTAAGAGAACATAAATTATATCAAATCAAAACTAATTCTTTACATAAGGATTTAGATAAACATGTTTCAGAAAATTACATTCTAAAAGCCCAAGTTTGGCATCTCACCACTTCCTTAACCAAATCCATGGCTGGTCATGCATCAACTAAAGTGAAACTTCAAAAGTTTCAACTTTTATCTCAGCAATATGAGAAATTATTAATTCTCATATTGAATCAAAGAACAAGTATTGTTTGGGATATAATGTTCTTGCATCTCCTATCAAGAATAATTACTCACCTCTACCTGAATCAATGACAAATAACATCTCAAATCATTTTGTTCCTTGCACCATGTTTGAAACAAACTCTAATCAACAAATCAATCACATTGAAACTAAGATGAATGAAACTAAGTCTTCTAAATCAAAAAATATTAAACAAAATGACTCAGAATATGACTTGATGAGTGTGATGAGTTGGATGATTCTGATGAACATGATGATGATCTACTAAACATTGGTATGAATGTTGCTCATGAAATAATCATTTCAAAAGTTCTTGACGAACCAAAGTCACCATATCCACCTAAACAAAGAAACATGCTGAAGACTATTTGCAAGAGAATAGCTTAATTAAATGAAGGTCTTCAAGAACTACATCAACAACAAAAACCTTCAAAGGAAGAGATAGCAAAGTGTGCATCTATTGTGAAAGTGCACTCATCTTCCGTAGAAAAAGGAAAGAATAAACAATGAGCAAATCTTACCAAGAAGAAGAAACCTTCTTCAATAGCATATCTACAGAAAACCAAATCAACTAAATCAGTAATGATCCGGGGAAGGCATAATCAGCAGCAAACAAATCAAAAACTCAAACGCTGAAAATTATAAACCAACATTAGGAATGATGTAAAGCGTCAAAAGTTGACAATAAGAAGAAAGCAGTCAACTCTAATGATGAATCAGAGGATATGTAATGCAAATGATGTGATATGAAAATTCACAATATTGAAGATTGTTACTAGAATAGTTATTGTTCCATTTGCAATATGAACAATCACATGACATCTGACTGTTACTTCAACGAACATTGTGCTATTTGCAATAATAATAACCATTCAACTCAAGAATGTTATTTTAACAAAAAGAACAAGACAAAAAGCACAAAGAAGAAACATTTTGTAAAGCTGAATCATACACTCAATCTACTCATAGTGAAAAAACCTCAAAATCTAAGAAGTAGCAACAAAAACAAAAGCTAAAACCAAAGGAGAAAACATCCACTAATGTTGAACCTTTAAAGAAAAGAACAACATTTCAGCAATCAAAAACACCTCACAAAAGAGTGGATTTTACTTAAAAAGAAACAAAAGCTAATGATGCTTTCTTTGATAATTTTGAAAAGGGAACTCATGTAGCTCATTCAAAATCAAAAGATGATGAAACTTTCAACAATCAAGGCTCATCATCAAAATCAAAACAACAAACCAATTGAGAAAAGGTTAATGAAGAAGACAATGAGAAACACGGAGCTACTTCAACAACCTCATCTTCAAATGAATAATCCTCACCTAAAACAACTCAGATTAAATCAATTAAAAGCAAAATTAATATTGAAACTTCAAGTCATATTCAAGAAGGAGTAAAAATTTTAGACACTGCTAGCAAACCGAAGATCATTAAGGCTTCTGTTGTCAATTTTAATTGATTTCTTTCTGTGCAGGAACAATCTTAGAGAGCTGACAAGAAGTGGTATGTTGACAGTGGTTGTTCCAGGCATATGACAGGAATCTGTTCACTTCTCCATGACTTCAAGCTTAAAAATACCTCATATGTGGCATTTGGTGGGGATAACAAACAAGGAAAAATAGTTGGTGAAGGAATGGTAACTAATGGTGTGCTCAAATTTGAGAAAGTAAACTACCGTGAAAATTTACAATATAATTTACTGTGTGTGTCTCAAATTTGTGATCAAAGTTATACGACATTATTTGATAACACTAATTGTTAGATTCTTAAGCCAAGTTTTTCAGTTCCAGAAGACTGGATCCTACTTAAAGCATCAAGAAAAGGAAACACATATGTTTTGGATATGAACAAACTTCACTCACAAGACATGAAACATGCCTCCTATCCAAATCATTAGAAAATAAATCTCAATTGTGGTATAAAAGGCTTATACATTCCAAACAACATGAACAAATTAGTGAAACATGACCTAGTCATTGTATTGCCATAGTAAGAATTTCATTGTTGGTACCATTTTCCCTCATTTTATAAAGGAAAACAACATAGAGTGTCTCATAAATACAAAATTTTCAATACAAACAATACACCACTAAAATTGCTTCACATGGATTTGTGTGGTCCAACAAATGTGATAAGCATTGGAAAGAGGCAATATTATTTAGTGATAGTGGATTACTTCACTAGATTCACATGAGTCTTCTTCTTAATACAAAATAGTGAAACATTAGTAACATTAATGGACTTTGTCATCAAGATTGAGAATCAACTTAATTTAAATGTTCAAATTTGTAGGAGTGACAATAGGACTAAATTTGTTAATAATGATGTGAATCCAAGGACCGCAATAAGGAATTATCTGTGTTAGTTGATATCAAGTCAACGTTTGCAGAATCAATGTTGGCTTGGTTTAATTGTTTGAATGGTAAATAAATATCAATAATGATTCAAGAACACAATGAATGAAACACAATGAATGATTTAACAAATATTGAATTTAAATGTATTTCATTATAACATGTTAATGATTACAAATAAACAATGAATGAACAATATTGAATTTTGTATTTGTTGATGTGATGGCTGCTAGGGTTTTGATTTGTGTGATGTGATGTTGGTGATGGTAATATTGCTTGGATGTTTGCTGTCGAAGCCGTGTTTTGATTTGAAACCTAGGATCCATATAAATACACATTGATGTTTCTGTTAAGGAAACACCAGATCTCTTGGGGTTTGAATTGTTTCTATTATGGAATCTGCGGATTTCTTGGGATTCGCATAACTGACTTGTTGACTTGTTGACTTGTAACACTTGTATTGTTTGAATACAAGTGTTTGGTCTCCGCAGAATTATTGTCTTCCGTAGTTGATTGTTCTTCCGTAGGAATCTTGTTTCTTCCGAAGCAAACTGGTTCTTCCGAAGCAAATCCCATGTGTCTTTTGATGAGTGATTTGGTCACATCAGAATAAGACTCACTTTGTATCATCAAGATGAAGTTTCCCACAAACATCACTTTGAATAATGCGTGGCATGCACTAAGTGTAGTTTCCACTAAAGATGAACCCACTCACATATCAAGAAACTAGCTCGGATTTAATGATATATAAGAATTCAGGAACAGACAATGATATAGTGTACTATCATTTCCCAAGCATATGTCATGTTGTAGCATCATTACATGCTTTTCTTTGTTTGTTCAAGTTGATTAATCTAAGTTAATCATGATCGGAGACGCAATTAGAAAGTTAAATCTAATTGAATCAAAGGCTTTAGTGAATAAATCAGCAAGCTGATTTGTTGTACCCACTTTGACTAACTTAATTAGACCATTTTCTGAGCAATCTCTCAGAAAATGATATCTTATCTCAATGTGTTTTGTTTTACTATATGGCACAGGATTAGCAGTTATAAACATATTAATAGAATTGTCTATGTAAATTGAAGTTTGAAGGAAGTTGTAACCATAGTCAAGTAATTGGTTCTGCAACCAAAGAACTTAAGAGCAACCAGCTAAAGCAACTATGTACTCAGCCTCAGCTATGGATATAGAGACATTGGTTTGTTCTTTTACAGCCATGATACTAGGCTTGGTTCGATAAATTAACATCCATCAGTTGTGGATTTTCTATTACTGTTACATCCACCATAACAACTGTTTGAGTATGAATAGAGTGTAAAGTTACCATCCTTTGGATACCATAGACCAAGTCCAGGTTTTCCTTTGAGATATCTAAAGATTCTTTTCACAGCATTCAAATGAGATTCTTTTGGATGAGCTTGGTACGTAGCACAAACACCACAACAAACATAATGTCAGGTCTACTAGTAGTTAAATACATAAGAGATCCTATCATTGATCTATATAATCTTTGATCAATAGATTTTCCTGTAGGATCAGGTACAATCATTTCAATTGTTGAGGCTGGAGTTTCGCATGAAGATGTTTCAGCAAGATTATAATTCTTCAGAATTTGATGGATGTATTTTTCTTGATTGAAGAAAATCCCATGTGTCTTTTGATGAACTTGAAGACCAAGAAAGAATGTTACTTCTCCCATTGAGCTCATCTGAATTTCTGATTTCATTAAGTCTTCAAAACTCACACACAATCTCTTATTAGTTGATCCAAATATAATGTCATGAACATCTATTTAAACAAACAAAAGATCTTGATGTTCTTGTTTGAGAAGGAGAGTCTAATCAATGGTTCCTATTTTGTAGCCATGCTTGAGCAAGAAAGATGATAGTGTTTCATACCATTTTCTTGGTGCTTGATGAACACCATACAAGGCTTTATCTAGCTTGTATACGTGATATGGATAATGAGGGTGTTCAAAACCAGGGGGTTGTGACACATAAACTTCCTAATCAATTTTCCCATATAGGAATGCACACTTGACATTCATTTCATACACAATGAATTTCCTATATGATGCATAGGCTAGGAACACTCTTATTGCTTCAATTCTTGCAACTGGTGCAGAAACTTCATCTTAGTCTATTCCCTCTTCTTGAGTGTATCATTGAGCAATCAATCGTGATTTATTTCTTACAATGATTCGTCTGTCATCCAGTTTGTTTTTGTAGAGCCATCTTATTCCAATAGGATGTTGGCTTTCAGGTAAGTCAACTAGAGACCATATTTTTTGCTTTCTAAATTGTTGAAGCTCTTCTTGCATAGTTTCAATCCAGCTATTGTCCGTTAAAGCAGCAGTGATGTTTGGAGGAACCACTTATGAAAGAAAACAACACAAGAGACAAAGGTTGGTAGCCCCACTTTGGCTTCTTGTAGTTCTCTTTGTAAGATCTCTGATGATGTTGCTGACTGGATGAGTCTTATTGATTCTTATTGATGGATTTGATTCAACTGGAATAGATGATTCCAAATTAGTCATATCCATTGTTGCAGACTGATCCAAACATGGTTGAGAGTTTAAGAAGTAGTCAAAATATTCAACATGTGGTGTTGAATGATCTTCAGTAGCTTGATTATCAGTAGCATCATGATTGTCTTCTACAGGAGTTGTAAGGCTTCTCCACAATCAGTTTCCTCTTCCGTAGGAGTTATAGGACCTTCTCCGGAATCATTAAGCTCTTACGTAGGAGTTACAAGAACTGCTCCGGATGATAAGTGATGACTTGAAACATTTCCAACATTTGTTGTATTCACTTGAGAGCGTTGATTAGATGTAGGGACACCATTTACCTCTCTAGATGCCCATTGTTCCTCTCCACATGCAGTATCAGCTTCTATTGATGAAGTGTTTCTTCTTGAAGATGTGTGTATCCTTCGAGGATGAGCAGATAATGTTACTTAATTCATATGAGGTTGAACAAATGGATAGCATACTTCAATAGATCCTACAGTGTTCAAATAGTCATAGTTAAAAGATTCAGTAACATCATCTATGTCAAACAACAATGATTAACCTTTAACTGATTTAGTAAATACAGATTCGTCAGAGGAGTTTCTTCCACAATGTTATGTTATGGAATATTTAGATGTTGAAGAATATCCAACAAAGAAACCATCATATGCTTTTTCTGAAAATTTTTCCCAATGACTCTTTTATGTTTAAAACAAATATATGACATCGAAAAACTCTAAGATATCCTATGTAAGGTTTTCTTTTAAATAAAAGCTTATAAGGAGTTTTGTTGTGTTATTTAACGATAAATGTTTTGTTTTGAACATTGCATGTAGTATTCACTGCCTCACCCCAAAAGGTGACGGCCAATTGTGAATGAGCTAGCATTGTTCTCGCTGCTTCAATGAGAGTTTTGTTTCTTCTTTCAACCACTCCATTTTGTTATGGAGTTTTAGGAGCATGAATTGCCTTGCGATACCTTTGCTCCTTCAAAATGAGTCGGTTCAAAATTGACAAATTCAGTACCATTCTCACTCCTAAAAATTTTAACCTTAGTATCAAATTGATTCTCAATCTTGATGACAAAGTCCATTAATGTTTCTAATGTTTCACTCTTTTGTTTTAAGAAAAGACCCATGAGAATCTTCTGAAATCATCAACTATTACAAAACAACATTGCCTTTTTGTAATGCCCATCACATTGGTAGGACCAAACAGATCCATATGAAGCAATTTGAGTGGTGTAGCATTAGTGTTGATTTTTTTTGTTTATGAGACACTCTATGTTGTTTTCCTTTGTGACAAGCAGAACAATGAGTTGAGCAGTGAAACTCTTTCTTGGTAGTCCAATGACTAAGTCATTTTTCACCAATTTGTTCATGTTATTCATGTTAGAGTGGACAAGCCTTCTATGCCACAATTGAGATACATCTTTTGATAACTTAGATAGAAGGCATGTTTCATGTTTTGTGAGTGATATGTTGTTCATGTCCAAAACATAAGTTTTCGTTTTCTTGATGCATTAAGAAGGACCCAATATTCTGGAATAGAAAAACCTGGCTTAAGAGTGTAACAGTTAGCATTATCAAACAATGTGGTATAACTTTGATCATAAATTTGAGACACACTAAGTAAATTGTAGTGTAGATTTTCACAATAATTTACTTTCTCAAACTTGAGAACACCATTTGATACCATTCCTTCAACAACAATTTTACCTACCATTTTATCCCCACCAAATGCCATATAATAAGCATTTTTATGTTTGAAATCATGGAGAAGTGAACAGTTTCCTGTCATATGCCTGGAACAACCATTGTCAACATACCACTTGTTGTCAGCTCTCCAATATTGTTCCTGCATTCAGAAATAAATCAGTTAGAATTGACAACCCAAGCCTCAATGATCTGGGGTTTGCCAGAAGTGTCTATAATAGTTACTCTTTCTTGAATAAGTCTTGAAGTTTTAGTTTTAGGTTTGCCTAATTCATTCTACATTTTTCAAATGACGATGATTCTGTTGAATGGGATGTTGATGAACTAGGTTCTTGATTCCAAATTTCTTCTTGTTTTACCTTATGTTTGTTTATTTGATGCTTTTATTTTAACCCTGCAACTTTATCATTAAATGTCTCACTGTCTTTTGTTTTTGAATGATGCATATGAATTCATTTTTCTAAAGTTATCAAAGAACACATCATCATCCTTTGTTTCCTTTTCAAATAAATCTACGCGTTTATGAGGTGCTTTTGATTGCAGGAAAGTTGATATTTTCTTTGAATGATTAACATTTGAGGATGTTTTATCCTTCGATTTTTCTTTGATTTTTGTTCAGACTTTTTGAGTTTTGAACCCTTTTCACAATTAGTAGATTGAGTGTCTGATTCAGACTTATCTGAATCTTTCTTCTTTATGCCTTTTGTCTTGTTCTTTTTGTTGAAATAACATTCCTCAGTGGAATGGTTATTTTTGTTGCAGATAGCACAATGTTTGTTGAAGTATTAGTCTGCAGTCATGTGATTATTCATATTGAAAATAGAGCAGTAGCTATTCAAGTAACAATATTCAATATTATGATTTTTTATGTCACACCATTTGCAATACTTTTCAACTGATTCTTTCTCAAAATCATTCTTATGGTTTGCCAACTTTTGTGGTTTTTCACTCTTCTTCAACTTTGTAGAATCTAACTTTTCTGGTTTTAGAAGATTTTGTTTGTTTGTTTGTTGCTGAATTCCTCTTCTGTAGATCATCTACTAAATCAATATTAACTTCTACTGAAGAAGTTTTCTTTTTCCATAGATCCGGTACTAAAGAGAGGTTCTTCTTCCATTGATGATCTTCTCATACCTTTTTCTTTCCTTTAACCACGGATGACTTATGTCTTTCCTCAGTAGAGGCGCACTTTCATTTACTTCATTCGAAGATGTTTGTTGCCGATTAGCTCTTGAAGATCTTCATTTAATTAAACTATTCTCTTGCAGATGGTCTTCAACATGTTTCTTTGTTTAGGAGGGTATGGCAGCTTTGTTTCTTCAAGCACTTTTGGGATATTTGTTTTAAAAACAGGTTTCTTATCCTTATTGAGAAGATCATCATTATGTTCATGAGAATGATCCAAGTCATCCCACTCATCAAAGTCAAATTCTAAACTGAATTGATTACTCTTTTATGATTTAGAAGACACAGTTTCATTCACCTCGATTTTATTATCAATGTTAGATATATTAGAGCTACTTCCTATATAGGTGCTTGGCATAAAATGTTTTGATAGATAGTTTGTCATTGATTCAGGCAAAGAAACATAGTTATTGTTTACAAGAGGTGCCATAGCATTATAACACAACCCAACCTGCTCTTTGATTCAATATGAGAATTTAGTAATTTTTCATATTGTTAAGATGAAAGCTGAAACTTTTGAAGTTTTACTTCAGTTGATGCATGATCAGCCATGGATTTGGTTAAGGAAGTGGTTAGATGCTCAACTTGTGCTTTGAAACTGTAATTTTCAGAAACAATTTTGTCTAAATCCTTTTGTAAAGAGTTAATTTTTATTTCATATAATTTAAATTCTGTTACATGAGATTCATTAAAAATCATTGTTTCTTTAACGTTATCACCTAATTGTTGAGAATGGACCATATATCTTTCTACTTCCTCAACACATATAGATGAACATAACATGTCTCTTACCTCTCTTGCCATGGGTGGAACTTTGTCTTCCATGTGAGCCATTAGAGCTTGATTTTCTAATAACACTTACTTCTCATACAAACTCCAATCATAGGTTCCATCTTGAAGAATTATCAGCCCAGATTCTTTTGAGCTGCTAGTTCCTACTGGTGTATTGGTACTGTTGGGATGAGTTAGCCAGTTGTGGCTGTCTGAAGAATCTTTGACAAGATGGAGATTGGTTAGCCTGATCATTCTAATGTTGTGCTAAATCAGAATTTTGTTGATTTCATTCTCTTGAAAAGTGTCCATAGAGATTGCACTTGAAGCATCTAACCTTTGACTTGTCAACTCCAACTCGTGATGATTTACTTGTAGCAGCCAAATTTTTGTTTCTTCTTAGATATTGTTTCGCTCTATAAGTAATAATTGCCATTTGCCATTGAAGATCCATCTCCTCCACTACATCCGGTGGCAGTTCTTCTAATTCCTGTTGGCACATGTTAGAAGTGGGCAATGAACTTCCTAGGTAAGCTTGAAAGCTTGAACTGAAAGCTTCAAAAGCTGCTTTTGTTCTTCCGAGTCTAGTATGACAGTGATAGACTCTGATTGATTGTTAGTTGATGATTTCTCTTGTGATTTTTCTCTTTGATCATCTGTTCTTTCTTTCTCTTTTCTTGACTTACTTTGAGTAGATTTCATAGGAGGTTTTGAAGCATAGAAACTTACTTCCTCTTCATCTTCACTCAAAGTACAAGAGTTATCACCATCATACTTTACATGAAAGCACTTCCAGCACTTCTTGTTTCTTTAAAGTGATATGGAGATACATGAGTTCTCACACTCTTGTTTCTTGTTTTCTCAACCATTTCAAAAGCCTCAACTTTAGCCACTAGAGTATCTAGACCGACTGCCTTGTGATCTATGTTGTTCTTGAACATGGATATTGTTTGCTTCCAACTTACTGGTAAAGTATGGAGCATTTTTTTGTTCAATTCCTCATTTGTGTATTTCAACACCAGAATGTTCATTTTTGTAACAAGTTGCATAACCTGTGGAGTTGTTGAGGAATTGATTCACCCTCAATATGATGAAAGGTTTCATATTATGAACACAAGGTGTCTTTCCTAATGCTTGGATCTCATCACTCCATTCACAAAGTGTATGAAGAATCTTCCACAAGGAATTTGCAGTTTTATAGTTTTCATAATTGATCAATATTTCTTCTCGTAAAGCCATACTAAGAAAGCTATATGCTTGATGTCAACGTTAACCTTCTTAATATCATCAGGTGACAGATCTTTCATGCTTATGGGTTGATTGTTATCATTATAATCCGGCCCGAGGGTGGGTGGAATATAAGGACCTTCTGTTATAGATATCCATAAGTCCGAATCTGTATAATTCACATGATTCCTGAACTTGATTTTCTAGGATTTGAAATCGGCTTTTCTTTCCAACTTCGATGGTTGGTAAGACGGTCCACCAAAGATGCTCATGATTAGTTAAGATCTAAGATGTTAACTAATGAATTTGTTCAAGAGATATGAACAAGTTATTAATGATTTAAATATGCTATTCAATTGATTTAAATATAGATCTAAGTTAATCGGCAAATTAAATAGCACACAACTTTATTTGAAAAATAATTAAGCACAACTAACACCGATAGATCAATCGATTTAAATCAATGAGCATTGGCTCTAATACCACCTGTGAATCCAAGGATCGCAATAAGGAATTATCAGTGTTAGTTGATGTCATGTCAACGTTTGTGGAATCAACGTTGGCTTGGCATAATTGTTTAAATGGTTAATCAATATCAATAATGGTTCAAGAACACAATTAATGAAACACAATTAATGATTTGACAAATATTGAGCTTCAATGTATTTCATTAAAACATGTTAACGATTACAAATAAACAACGAATGAACGATATTGAGTTTTTGTGTTTGTTGATGTGACGACTGCTAGGTTTTGATTTGTATGATGTGATGTTTGGTGATTGTAATATTGCTTGGATGTTTGCCGTCGAAGCCGTCTTTTGATTTGAAACCTAGGATCCATATATATATATATAGACAATGATGTTTCTGTTAAGGAAGCACTAGATCTCTTGGGATTTGAATTGTTTTATTAAGGTATCTACGGATTTCTTGGGATTTGCTTAACTGACTTGTTGACTTATTGACTTGAAAAACTTGTATTGTTTGAATACAATTGTTTGGTCTCTGCAGGAATATTGTCTTCCGTAGGAATCCTGTTTCTTTTGAAGCAAACTGGTTCTTCTGAAGCAATTGTTCTTTCGCACGAATCTTAGTCATCCGAAGCAAACTGGTTCATCCGTAGGAATTTTCACTTGGAATCTTCAGATGTAAGAAACATATGAACGGAAAAACAAAATGTTCATCCATAGATGTTTCTTACACTTGTTCAATTTTAGAAATTGTCTAAGTACGTGCATACATACATAAATCAACACACATATATATGGGTTAACCTATACATTTAACGCATACACAATAACGAATTACAACCATTCATTACAGATATTAATTCAAGTACTAAGCCTATACAAAATCGACTAATCTACTCATCCTAGACCTAGCAACTGACTTACATTATTTTTGTAGGAATAAAGGTATTGCAAGACAATTCAGTGCACCAAAAACTCCACAATAGAATGGAGTTGCTAAAGTAGAAATAGAACACTTATAGATGTAGAAAGAACAATGCTAGGTGATTCACAATTGCCAATCACCTTTTGGGGTGAAGCGGTGAATAGAACATGCAATGTTCAAAGTAGAACATTGATTGTAAAGGAACATAATAAAACACTTATGAGCTTTTATTTAAAAGAAAACCTTAAATAGGATATATTAGAGCTTTTGGGTGTAATGTAACTATTTTAAACAGAAAAGAACAATTGGGAAAATTTTCAGAAAAAGCCTATGATGGTTCTTGTGTTAGATATTCTTCAACATCTAAATCTCATAGGATTTACATTCCATAACATAACATTGTTAAGAAAATCCTAATGTATCCTTTGATGAATCCTTATTTCTTAAATCTGTAAAAGGATCATCATGGTTTTTTGATGTAGATGCTCTAACAGAGTTACTTAACTTTGGTTAGTT
Organism: Flaveria trinervia; assembly: GCA_025506515.1. NCBI lineage: Eukaryota > Viridiplantae > Streptophyta > Magnoliopsida > Asterales > Asteraceae > Flaveria > Flaveria trinervia. Next base: position 20,010,299 of record CM046446.1, read on the forward strand.
GAATAATGTAGGATCTGATGATACATTCTATCCATTTGCTCTGCCTAATATGAATGAAGTATCACTATCTTCTCATCCTCGAAGAAAACACTCATCCAGTATCATGGAACAAGAAAAAAGAAATAACAACAATGATGCTGCACAAGTCCATCCTCATGGACATACATCTTCAGATGAAAACACTAAATCTGTAGCTGCTACCTCTACATCCGTAGATGAATATCATTCATGAATAATGTCTGAACACGTGTTCCTTTTTTTCAAGAAGATACAACAAACATTGGAGATCATTCATCATATCCTCTGATAGGTTCATATGGATCGATCTGTGTTATTATCAAGCAATTGACTATTATATGAACTATGTAATCAACACAAGCGAATATCAGAAAAATTCATAGAGTTTCTATTAATATTGGTATGGATTACAATGTGCAATTGAGAAAGAATGAACAAAAGTCTATTCCAAAGTCTTACCTACACATATACAATTCATCCTATTTATACTAATAACAAGAAACAAAAAGAACACATATTTACATAATAAGTCCCTACACTATGACAAAAACTAATTTAAAGACTAAAATTAAAATATTTCTAGGGTTCCAACGATACTCTCCCTAAGATTTTCATTTGTCTTCAGCACAAGAAATCTTCTGGTTCTTCTTTTATCTTGAAAATTGGCTTCTCCTTCTATAGCTCCAGTTCTCAAAGAGCTTTCTTGATTGAAGACTTGAACTTTCTAGCTAAAATCCCTTGCTCAGGCATGGAATTGTTTATCTTTATTTCCATTGCTTCCATCGTCAGCAACGTTTCTTTAGTTAAACCTATGATATCTACATTGCTAGAAATTCTCATAAATTCTATGTCTTGGATATCTTTCTTCACAATGTTAGCATATGACATCACCTTTCTTAGTAAAATTTGTGACATCCGGTAAATTTCCGTTACCAAACTCCGTTAGTTCCGTTAAGTCTTGCATACACGTGTTGTAAACACACACTAGTTGTCGTTTAACGTTGGTGACCTAATAATAATGAATAATGTTAAATTAATGAGGATCTAAATAATTATGTGATTATTGTGTTATGTTTATGTGTTTGCATGTTTTTAAAATGCTAATTAGAAAATTAATCACGTAACGCGGAAACGTGCCTATTTATTCGTATGTCTTGTGTTTTTATAAAGATAAGATATATAATGATTTTCATTAGTTTATATCTTTATATTATTAAGTTAAAAACACTTTACAAAGAGTTTAAAGCCTAGTTTTTATAAAATACAAATTACAAGGGTTAAAAAGGGTAAATATGTAAATTAACTTAAAGAAAACACATTAACCCTAATCCCCATCGACCGCGAACCACCCACACACACCCCTCCCCACTTCTAATTTGACCAAGAACAAGTTCCCAAACCTCGGTTTTGTTCGGTTACAAGGCGCACAACTTGTTGGAATCATCAATTGCAAGCTATAACACGTTTAAAGGTTAGATTTTTCATGTTTTTGTGGGTTCTTGTTGAACGCCGAACCCTAATGCGACTTTGGGTCTTCATGGAGTCGAAATTGATGTTAGTTGTTGGTGTTAGTATGTTAGTTGGATTGATTACATGTTGTTTAACGTTGATTATGCATGGATTGTATGTTTTTAGTGGATTGATCATGAACTTTGATTATAGGCAACCCTAATTTGAAAATTGGTAGGATTATGGATGATTGATAATTGTTTGATGAATGTTTGATGATTAATAGGTTGTATGAATGCTAGGGTACATTGATTTTGCAAGAAATTAGTGAATTGAAGTTGGTGTTCATAGGTTACTAATAATAGTAACTTTATTTTCATGACATGATGATCTAGTGATGGATTGATGTTATTGATGTGTTCATGATGATGATTAGATGCTAGATTGTTGTTATGAATGCTAGAAATCTTTGAATGGATGTTGTTGTTCATAGCTTGCCAAAAGTAGAAACTTTTGTTTATGAAGATTGTTAGATTATGGTGATTAGGTATTGTTGATCATGTCTAGATATTGTTATGAGCTTGAGATGGTATAATTATGATGAATTCATGAATACATTGGGTGGTTGATGATTTTGGGATGCGCTTTCCCAAAAGGGAAACTTTATTTATGCAAAATGTGAAAGATGATAGTTTGAACATGTTTGGGATGTTAGGAGCATGTTAGTATGATCATGGATGAATTCTAAGGTGATGAAACATGTTAAATTAGTTGTATGGGATGTTTTGGATAATCATGGGTGATGTTTGGACTTTGATGATCATGTGTGATGTTGATGTTGATGAGTGGTTAGGTCATCATGTTTGGGACTGGAAATTGATTGTTGTGATGTTGTTGAATGCAATGTACATTGCTAATGAATATGATTATGATCATCATACACGTGTGCGAATCTAAGGCCCCTACTTAGTAGGATTGGCAGGGTTTAGGATGTGAAGTCGTGAGTGGCTTCACATGGCATGTGGTGAGTGGTTTGATCTTTGTGTGACATGTTAGTTGTGTTATAACTAGTGGATATATTAATGTTCTAGATTCGCATGACTTGTATGATACTTGGTTGTATGATGATCTAAGTGATACACCGGATGATATAGCATACATATGATCTATTTTAAATGTTAACTATGTATGATATGTGTGTATGATTACTTGAATGGCTTACAACACATAAAGTCACCAACGGGTCAAACGGGTCAAATGGGTCAAACATGTTTGCTTTGTTTGAAATCTTGAGTCCTTGGTTGTAGTGTACTTAGGGTTTCACATGTTCTTTGATTACACGTACTCATGTACTTATATGATCTAGGTAACCTCTGAAGGTTGTCTGTCTATTCTGTTTGACAAGTCAAACTCTAAGTATCTATATGCATATCAGGTGAGTTCATGCCCCACTCTTTATTTAATCTCTTTTGGAGGAGATAGCATACAGGTAAATCACAAACGCTTTATATATTCAAGTTGTGTATAATATTATATAGTGTTGATATCATGGAAAAGTCCTCACACTTTCGATTGTTAATATTGAATAGCGGGGAAATTTGGGTAGTACTACTGGGTCTGACGAGCCCCACCTGTGTGACTCGAGGTCAACCGGGTGCAATTTGTCCTAATAAACATTGTCACGACCTGTTAAATCGTGACAGGAGGCAACAACGTAACACACTTAGCTTCAATTGCGAAATCACTATGAAATAAAATTTATTGTTAATGGATTAGCTATCTGTTACAATGCACTACTTTTATATCTCTATTATTAAACTGTTTATGTTTGAATATCTCTTGAACTCACCAACCATTGTATTGACATTTTAGTATGCTATTCTCAGGTCATTAGCTTGCTTGCCATAGGAGCACTGCATGGTTCACTTGCATTCTAAGACTCGGTCTTCAAGACATTTTTAGCATTTTAATGATTATTGTTTACTCTTTTGGGTTGGCACATGTTTTGCCATAGTTATACTTTTATTTCTTTGGGCTGTTTTCAAAGCGCTTCCGCACAGTTTAAAGTTTGTACTTGGTTGATTTTTATTTAAATTATGGCATATAGAGTCGTTCTGAGTAACTACTCACTGTGTTCCTGGTTTGTTCACGCGCCTCGCGGTAAAACCCCGCAAGTGGATTTTGAGGGTGTGACAAAATTCTCTCTAATGATCATCTTGTTATACATCTTCTCTGTTTCTTAGAAACTCCTCACTAGCCTTCTCAATGATTCACTTTGTAATGTTTTAAGCATCTTCATGGGATAATTTCTTGACTGCAACCATCTTCTGGGAGCAGGAATATCCATGTCTTCAGGATCTGGATAGTGCAATTCTTTAACAAGAATGCCATCAACATTTATACTTTCACTCATTGGTGCCCATTCACCATGTTCAACGCTTATTTCGTTTGGATCTACTGGCACAGACGACTCTGCAAGCATACATTTCTCATACTCTTCATTTATCTGAGTTACTATCAGCCCATTCAAGTATACTCTATTGTACTTTTTCTAGATTAGATAGTTATATCTGTCTTCAAAGTCTATAGGAATCTCGTCTTGAACTCTTTCAACCGGTGAGTCAACAACATCACATACGTGTTCATCTTCTGGCACCTCGTCATAACATTCATCTAGTGAATCATACTCTATATCATAAAGGGCTTCTATTCTCTGTTGCATCTCAGTTTCTTCTATATTCTTGACAATATCAGTAGTCTTTTGAACTTTAGAAGGAACTCAAGATGATTTTACTTCATCCATCATTGTTTTATCTTTCTCAGATTTAGTAGACTTTCCAGTTTTAATCTCTTGATATTCTTGTATAGTTTCTTTCTCTCTAACTATTACTTCATTTTCCTTTTCTAGGTGCTTCAGATTTTCTTTTATGTTTTCTCTCCTCAAACATTCTTTTCCTCTTTTCTTCAAGTTCAGTCATTATGATGTTCTTCTTTTCATCATTTGCTTTTAACAAAACATTTTCTTCTTTCAATCTCTCAATTTCTTCATTTTGATCTGCAATCTGAGACTTCAACTCATCAATTATATGTGAGTTATCATCAATTTCTATTTGAAAACAAACATTTGTTGTTTGTTTCATTCCTTTTTCTTTCTCTTTCACAATCATAACTTCTACACTTGAATATTGCACAACAAAAATAACATTCTCTGTGATACGCTCAGACAAAATAGCATGAAAATCAAAAGCTTGATTGAAATTAACATTCTCAAGAATCTCATTCTAAACATACTCATCATCTCTATGATCATTCACTTCAGTATCAACATAGTATCTACATTTCTATCCTCATTATCTCTATGATCAGAAATAGTTTGTTCACTATCCATTTGATGAATAAGTTCTTCATTATTCCCTTCTACCTCACTACCTTGATCAACACTTGGTTATCATTATCATAATTTTCATTGTCATTATCATCATCATTACAGGCATAACTCTCATCATTATGATCCTCTTCATCATCAACATCATCAACTTCTTTTGATTCTTCCATAACGTCTTCTTTTATTACATCTTCTATAAGATCATTAGGACTTAAAGGCTCATCCTCGGTCAAAAGGAAGTGTCGTTAATTAATATCAACATTATCATCAACTACATTCCTTATTTAATCAAATATAGGTATATTATCAGCTCCTGTAATCACAACAAGTCTCTTATACACACCTTCAGACATATGCTCTAAATCAAATTTGTCACCATGTACTCCAAAAGCATGAATGTCTGGATATTCTTCATTTATAATCAATTGGAGAAATCTAGGATACATCAAGTACTTGTTCCTCATTCCTTTCTATAATTTGAATATGAACCCATTCACTATCCACTAAGCCATGTTGAATCTTTTATTTGTGGCTATGGCTACTATAAGAGATGTAATGTCTACTAGAAACGAGTTCCATCATGTATTCCTCTTGGACATACAGTGTTGATATGTAGCGAAGCAGCTTCCAATGATTATAAACTCTTGACCTAAAAAATGCTTCTTAGGGAAGTGTACTTAGACAAAGTTGCATGAATATCTCCCTACACTCATTAAAAGTTCACTCAGACAAATCTTGTACATCATTCTCACCCGATCTTAGTGCACCCCTTATAGTATCTTCAGAGACTTCAATAATTCTATCATTAGTAATGAATTCTCTTAGAACTTTCCTTCTGTTATTATCAAGCTCAATCTCTTACGTTCTCGGAACTTCTTAATTAACCTTGCATATATGGCCAGTTTGGCATACATAGCATATACAAATTTTGTCCTTAGAAGAAATTTGATAATCTGTTATGTTAATACAACATGTTCCTACTTTATGTTCTTCGTGTAAAAGTCTTTCATTTCTTACACATTGTAATGTAACTACTTAATGAAATATGATATGCTTTTGATGTTTATTTGTCTTTAAGTATTTCAAATTATTGTATTTAGTAAAATTCATATGCATGAACATCATATATAGGTCTAAGATTGTTGTACATGATTTTAAGTCAATAATGATTGAGAAATGTGTTCAACTTAGTCGAGTGATTATTTACGCATGAATTAAACATACTTCTAGACTAGTCGCACGACTGAACCAAGAGACCGGATCAGTCGTATGACTGAGACATAAGATTGATTCAGTCGCACGACTGAACCTTCAGTCATGGGTATGAATCAATCGCATGAGTTAGTCATACCACTAAACCATGCTAATGGTTCAGTCGTACGAATGAAAACTACAAACCTATAAATACCACATAATTCGTAGAATAATGGGACTTCAGATATTCACAAACCCTAGCCATCCAGAGCGTCCTAAAAAGTCTATCCAACTTCATAGTTCGTTCCTGTTGATTTCTAATAAATTCTTAATGTTTGTTTCATCGTTAGACCGATCAGGTTGTTGTTCTTCTTGATTGGATCGCCAATCAAATAGGATTCAACATTATATGATCTGGTCTTATGCAGAATCCATTAGTACTCCAGTAGATTCTATAACTTTCTCATTTAGAAATGCAGCAACATTATGTTATGGCTCAAACTTCAACGTAGCCATCTGTCAATCACAAAGAAACATGAATTAGTATGAAGGTTTAAGGATCAATTAAGTTTTTAACAAAACTTGTAACAAGTTATAATTCCTTTAATAGATTTTAGATATTACTTAATAAATTTTGTATTTTAAAATTTGATCATTTCAAAAACATTTCTATGTGTCTTGACCTTATTGTTTTAATGATCCAATCAAATTTTAAGATATACAATCAATTAAGTAATTTGTTTCTAGTTGATTTGAAAATACAAATTGAATTTAATGATTTACAGGAAAATTTAGTTTGAACATTGAATTTTGTCGATTCATTTCAAGTACAATATTATATTATTATTTTTTGCAATAATGATACTTGAATCATCAAAACTTTTGTGATAAAAATTGGATTTGATGATGTTAAACAGGTCGCAATCTAGTAGCATTAACAATTTTAGGTTCCATTTTTAAAATACTATCACATTCGAAAATCAATTTTAGTTTTATTCAAGTTTTAGGGTTCGAACGCCTAAATAAGGTTCAAACGTCCGAATGATTATGATGTCAATGAACAGTGATATGATGAAATAATCTAAAAATGTTGTTTACAATCACTGATTTTACCTTAGAATATCAATAATCCTAGAAAATCAAAGTAATCAGTGAGTAATGTGTTCGTCAGGTACTTGAGAGTAAGAACAGAGAGAATAAGAGAATGAAAAGTTTGAATGAAATGAAATTTGTCCAATTGTTAAATTTATATAAATGTGAAAACCCTTGGACGTATTCCGACTGAGTAGGCGCATGACCACTATTGAGACACATGAGGTTTAGGTGCATTAGCACTGTACAACGTATTACCCCAGTTCAGGTGTGTGAGAACTAGACGCATGAGTTACACTTGGTCAAATTTTGTTTAAGTACATTGGCGTATTTGCACTGTAAGGCGCATGAACACTATTTAGGCGCTTGAGCACTATTTAGGCACATGAGCATTGTTCAGATGCATGACCTAGTATGAAACGCCTAACACTTGTTTTATTTCAATATGAAACATCTGGTACTGTTTAAAAGCATAAGCTTGTACAAAACACCCACACTTAACCAAAATTTTCCGACCCATGACCATTGTTTAGGCGCATAAGTTTGACTCAAACGTCCAACACCTATCATAAAATTGAAAATTCATCATCCATCTAAACTTAGACTTATGGTCACCATTTAGTCGCATGAGACATCCATATGTCTAACATTTTTCATCTATACTTCACAAAACTCATTCAAATCATAATTTTGACCAATTTCACTATTATTCATAAAATTTTCAAACTTTGGTCAAACTTTGATAAATGACTAAGAATTTGACTATTTGACCAAATTTTGACTTTTGAACTTTTTATTTTTAATTAATTTCCCTTCATTTTTAAGCATATCAAACACACACTTGCTTGAATCATTTTATGTTCTTAATGTTAAAGTATTCATTTCTTACACATGTGTAATGTAACTACTTAATGAATTTTGATATGCTTGTGATGTTTATTTCTCTTTGAGTATTTCATATTATTGTATTTGGTATAATTAATATGTATGAACATCATATATAGGTTTCAGGTTGTTGAACATGATTGTAAGTCAATAATGGTTGAGAATGTCCTCAACTTAGTCGGGTGATTATTTACGCATAAATGAATCATACTTATGGACTAGTCGCACGAGTAAACCAGGAGACTAGATCAGTCATATGACTAAGACATAAGATTGATTCAGTCGCACGACTAACCTTCAATCGTGCGTATGAATCACTTGCATGAGTCAGTCGCACGATTGAACCATGCTATTGGTTCAATCATACAAATGAAAACTACAAACCTATAAATACCACATAATTCGTGGAAAAATGGGACTTCAGATATTCACATACCCTAGCCGTCCATTGCGTCCTAAACAGTCTATCCAACTTCATAGCTTGTTCCTCATCGATATCTAATCAATTCTTAACATTTGTTTCATCGTTGGATCTATCAGGTTTTCATTCTTACTGATTGGATCGCCAATCAAATAGGATTCCTCACTATTTGATCTGGTCTAACATAGAATCCGTTTGTACTTCGTACGTAACGGTCCTAACAAGTGTTATCAGAGCTTTGGCTCGTGATTTTGCATTGATTCAATTGGTTTTGGTGTTAAAACCAACGTTTTGAATTAACAGAGTCACCTTTTTGCTCAAAAAAGTGTTTTTGACGTTTGCATGTGTTAAAGATTTGATTGTTAATCAATCGACATATTAGGGTTTCTTGAAAATTCATATTTTGGGTCAAAGTGTTCAGATATTCAATTTTCAAACATAGTAGCCTTGAGTCGCATGATTGGACCATTTGTGCCACTGAACCCATTCAGATAGTTTGATTCGCATGGCTAAGCAACTCTAGTTGGTTGATCACAATCTCCCTGCTCATTCGCACGACTGAATCCAATCGCACGATTGAATTCATTCGTATCTTTCATTCGCACGAGTGACCCATTCGCATAGCTCATTCACGTGAGTGAATCCGTCCTGTTCTAAGTTTACCAATGTTAAAGTAGTGGAAGACCAGTTTGCTGCATTCACTGTTGGAAAGGACTCACGTATCCAGAACCTTCTACTTCTAGAGAATGAGATTGGAAACGTCAACAAACTGCCAAAGTTGTTAACTTTGGATGAATACCCATAGTGGAAACAGTGGTTTGAAATCTACTTTAATGGAGTTGATCAAAACCTTTGAACATTCATTAAGACTGGTTACACGGTACCAATCAGTGCTAATGGTGTTAAATTGACTTTGTGAGGAATGAGTGAATCGTAGAAGACCCTACATAATGCTAAAAAGAAAGCATATGCCTAGTTGACTTTGTTGGACCAAAAGAACCAATGAGCCAAGATCAGAAAACCTCTAAGTCCCACATGATATCACAACAACTGCTGAAGGCTTCATCAGCAGTTCGACAAAGTGCTGAAGACTTCAACAGCTGAAGATCAAGTGCTGAAGACTTCAACAGCTAAAGACTAAAGTGCTGAAGCTCAACAACGGAAGAACACAAATGCTGAAGCTGAACAGCTGAAGAACACAAGTGTTGAAGCTGAACAGCTGAAGAACACAAGTGCTGAAGCTGAACAGCTGAAGAACACAAGTGCTGAAGCTGAAGACCAAAGTACTGAAGTACAACAGCTGAAGAGTCTACAAGTGCTGAAGATCAACAACTGGTGTACAAAGTCTGAAGACAAACACTGAAGACATCAGCTGATGATATCTACTGAAGTCATCAGGTGATGAAACGTCTGAAGTTCAAGTCTGAAGACCAAGTACTAAAGTTTCAGTAGTTTGTCACAACAGCTGAAGAGTACTTCTTCAGTAGTTGTGATATCAGTAGTTTTATGTTTTTACTTTCAGTAGTTTTGTAAAACGACTGAAAAGCTTGTTCTTCAATTGTTGTACTATCAGTAGTTTTATGTTTTTCAGTAGTTATAGTAACTGATAACACTTAGTATTTTTGTAAGAAGATGTCAGCTGTTTTGACATCTTGAGTAGTTGTGTTTCAGTTGGAATAATTCTGTTAGATGTCACTATCAAGTGACATCAGCAGACGTCACATCTCTTATATAAAGATGTGTCGACCTAATTGTAAGTGTGACATTCCGTTACCACGAAAGCGAATATTGAATGAAATTTATTTGCAAAATTCTCTCTATCTATAACCGTTTTTGTTCTTCACTGAATATCTTTTCGTTCTTGTGAATTGGCTAATTCATTGTTAGAATTCCGCTGCTATACTCTCTAATCAATCGAACGTAGATCACTGATCCTAACAAGTGGTATCAGAGCAGGTTAATCATTGATCGATCTAACAATTGATCATTGAAACTGCTAATTGATATCTATGTTTGATTGAATTAGCATATTCGCAAGAACTGGTTATAGATTATTGAATTTCTAACGCTTTCGTTCATTTATTTTGAGATCTCTCTTGGTTCAATTGGTTGTTGTGTTTTGTTCTAAATCTGTTATAGCTTAATTGAATTTGATTGAATCTGAGATGACTACTCCTTCTAATGATCCTCACAATACCGGTTCTTCAACCAAGCCTCAGATGCTGGTTAGGACCGAGTATAACATGTGGCAACGAAGAATGCTTCATCACCTCTCTGTTAACAGTTCAGGTTGTTGGACATCTGTGGTACATGGACCACATAAGCCTATGGTGAACAATCCGGAAACCAATCAAATGGTTCCGAAGAAGAAGGAGCAATACTCTGATGAAGATCGGAAACTGTTTGAGATTGATGCTAAAGCCCATGGAATTCTGGCCATGGCACTGCCTAATGAAATCTATTCAGGGCTTATGTATCATGAAACTGCTCATGATCTCTGGAATTCCCTGAAGGAACAATTCGGTGGCACAAATGAGGTCTTAGCAAACAACAGAGAAATCCTTGCCCAACAATATGAGACATTCTCTCATAGAAAGGGTGAGACACTAACTCAACAGTTTGAGCGTTTTTCCTGCTTGATATCTGAGCTGAAAATGGTGAAACAAGAATACACCAATAGCCAGATGACAACAGAATCAGATCACTGCCTGAGAGATGGGACACACACACTATTGTCCTACGCTCCAGTGCAAATCTGGATAGCCTATCTCTCACCCAACTTCATGGGAAACTGCTTACATTCGAAAGAGAGATAGAGCAGAAGAGGAAACGGTCCTCATCAGGAAAGCTCACTGATGACTTTGTACCAGGGAATACTGCCTTGGTTGGTCATGAGTCAGAATATGCTGCATCTGAAAGAAATTATGATGAGCATATTGATTTCTTTTCAAATAGTTCTGATCATGCATTTGTTGGTATTGAGAGTCATTCTGGCAGTAATAGTGACAATCTATGCTTCATTATGGATGATCTGAAAGGAATAGCTGATGATGATCTAGAAGAGATGGATATTCTGAGCCAAATGGCATTGATTAATATCAGATCTCAGAAGTTCTATAAGAGAACTGGCAGGAAATTCCTGGACTCTCTGGCAAAACCAAAGTTGGTTTTGACAAGGGTAAGTTGAGGTGTCACGAATGCCAAAGGCTGGGACACTTTGCAAAAGAGTGTAGATCAACTGGATCTAACTCTTCTGCACCCTTTGTGACTTTTCCTAGTACTAGTCCACAAAACAGAGGGCAACATCCTGCTAGTTTTGGTCATCATTCACATCCTAGGTCTCCTGCATACTTTGTTCCCCAGGGTCAAATGTCATATCCTTATCCCTGCTATTATATGCCTCAACCAAATCCTGTTCAAGCTCCAATTGCAGAACAACCACAAGCATTGCCTGAACCACAACCTTCCCAATCTCATCAACAAACTCAACCTCAACAACACAACTTCTTCACCCCAGGAGTTGTGGACTGGAGCAGTTTACCAGATGACTTGTCTGGTCATGAACAACTGTTCTCAGGTGCTAGTCAACATGGTGGTGAAAGTCCCTTTGGAAATCTAGCTCTTATGGCTTTAGATTCTGCTGATACTTCATCCACTAATGCCTCTACACCAAAGGTATCACAGGTATCCTCTGAGGCAAAAGCCAAATTGTGTTCTGAAACATGTATAGCAGCATTTACATCTATTAGAGAAGCAAATGTAGCTTTAATCAACAAGAACATTGAGCTAGAACAAATTATTTCCAAAAGCAAAGCTGAATTTGAGTCTGTGCTTAATGATAAGAATGATGAGATTTACAAACTTAAATGCCAAATAACTGATGATAAGGCTAGGGAAAAGATACTTCTAGAGAAGTATAAAGATCTCAAAGAAACCCTTGCAGTCACCCAGGTAGAGTGTGATAGATGGGTACAATCACGCAAAGGTTTTGAAATGCTTCTTAGTAAGCAATCAGCTTCCAATGTGAAGTTTGGCATTGGTTACAATCACACTGCTCCACCTACAGATTTTACTCCCAGAGCAGAGGTAGAATCTGATGGTGAGAGTAATAACCAATCCATTTCCTCATGTGATCTACTTTCCGATTCAGCACTATCAGAAGTAGAAGTCAGCATTAAGTCCTCTCAGAACCTATCAGCTAATGTTGATGGTTCCACTGCTGACACTCACAAGATCAATGAGTTGATCAACTCAGGAGTTAATTCTGAAAGTCCTGAAAGGACTAGAGAGCAGGATTTAACACCTGAAGTTCAAACTCCAACTACGGCCAGTACTGAAAAGAAGAAAACTGTCAGTAGAAAGAGTTTGAAGACTACTAAAGAGGAAGTCAAGAAAGCAAACAATGCTTCCAAAGCACTGAAGAGCAAGTCTTCAGTTGCTTCACCCTCTTTGGTTGATGATCAATATAAGATGAAGAAGAAACCATGTGAAGTATGTGGTTTGTTCAATCATCTTACAGATGATTGCTGGTACAAAAGAGGTTCCAAACTCAAACATAAAGAGGAAATTAAAGAGAAAATGGTAAAAATGAAAACTGAGTTTGAGACCACATTTGTATTAGCAACATCAAATCCTGCAACCCTTAAGTCCACAAAGAAATCCAAAAAGGAAGGGGTTAAACAGGCAACAGCTGAGATTGCTCAGAAGAAGAAGGTGCAACATAGGAACTTATCAAACTCCACTGGCAATGTGTCTGATGAGCTGAAAGCTTTATCACAAAATGAGACACAGCTGGTTATAATGGTTCAACATCTATTGGGAAGGGTTAACCAATTAGATGCTCCTATGTTGAAACCACAGAAAAGGAGGTCCAAGCCAAAGGATTCCTCTTCTTTACCATCTTCTTCCTCTCAGGCTGTTGTTTCCAATAAACCTGTTAGTTTACCATCTGTTGATGAGACCAGGCCCAAAACCAAAAAGGTTTGGGTCTCCAAAACTAACCGATTGTTTATTATTGCAGGGTTCTTCAACATGCCAAAGTAGCATCTGGTATGTAGATAGTGGGGGATATATGCACATGACTGGGAACATTTCTCTTCTTCATGACTACTCTCAAGGAAAGAAGGGGTTCGTTTCTTTTGGAAATGATGCTAGGGGTTACATCATTGGAAATGGCTTTGTCTCTAATGGAGAAATAAAGTTTGATGATGTTAATCATGTGGAAAATCTCAAGTACAATCTCTTGAGTGTTAGTCAAATGTGTGATAAAGGCCATGTTGCTCTTTTCACCAGTCAGAACTGTAGGATTCTGTCTTCCAAAGTTTTGCATTTGATTGATAAGGTGTTGGATGATCACACTCTCCTGAGAGCCAACAGGACAGGAAGAGTGTATGCCTTAGATCTTTCCAAGAAAATAGATCTCAGAGGCAATCCTTGCCTATTTTTCAAAAACATGAATCAGCTAATCCACAATAGTTTAGTTAAAGGCTTACCAATAAAGGATTTCCACTGTGATGAAACCTGCACTGCTTGTTTAAAAGGAAAACAACCAAAAGTTTCATTCCCTCCTATTGAAGAGCCTAAGTCCACTACCTGCTTGAAGTTACTGCATATGGATCTATTTGGTCCTGTGAGAGTGATGAGCATGGCAAAGAAGAAATACTGTCTGGTAATTGTGGATGATTACTCCAGATTTGTATGGACTTTCTTTCTGCATTCAAAGGATGAGGTTGCTCAGACGATTATCAACTTTGTGTTGTATGTTGAGAAGCAGTATTCCCTTTTAGTCAAGTGTATTAGGAGTGACAATGGAACTGAATTCAGAAACCATACACTTGATGACTTCTATCTCTCAAAGGGAATCAAAAGGCAGTTTAGCATACCAAGGACTCCAGAACAAAATGGAGTAGTGGAGAGAAAGAACAGGACCCTAATTGAAGCTGCAAGGTCCATGCTGGTTGACTCTAGTTTGCCACTGACCTTTTGGGCTGAAGCTGTTAACACAGCTTGCTATGTGCAGAATAAAGTCTTAGTAAATCAGAGGTTGATGAAGACTCCATATGAAGTTCTCCATCACTTGGCTCCTCTAATTTCATTTTTCAAAGCATTTGGGTGTCCTGTTTTATTCTCAACACAAAGGATCAACTCCAAAAATTTGATCCTAAGGTGGATGCAGGGTATTTTGTTGGTTATTCATCTACTTGCAAGGCATACAGAGTTTCAACTGCAGAACAAAGATAGTTGAAGAAACTTTGCATGTGAAGTTTAATGAATCTCCTTTGGACAAGATTCCACAAAACCCTGTGGAGTTGTTTGATTTGGACATACTGCAATATGTTCCTTATCAACCTCCAGCTGTTGCAGATCGTGTGGATAAATCATCTTCTGCAGCATATCTTCCACCTGGTGGTATTGATGATGATGATGATGATAATATCAATACTCACCTATTCAAGTTTAGTGACCAACTGCCTGTGTCTGCTAAATTTGATGTTCCTGTAGCTTCAGCAGTTCCATCCACAACAAATGCTGATGAGATCTCTGATTCTTCTACATCTTTTGAGTTACCATCTAATTCTTGGTTTCAAGAGTCTGCATCAACATTTGCTGCTGCTGAAGGTCCTACAAACACTTGCACAGATCTCATTGTTTATCAAGAACTAAAGAATCACCCCATGTCTCAGATTATTGGTGATATCAATGCTGGTGTTTCAACAAGAAGTCAATTGTCTAACTTCTGCTTCTATGCTCTCTTCATCAGTCAGCTAGAGCCAAAGAACTACCATGTTGCTTTGAGAGACAATGGATGGGTTGAAGCTATGCAGCTTGAGCTACTTCAATTCAAGAAACAACAAGTGTGGGAACTGGTTCCTCTTCCCCCAGGTAAGTGTGCAATAGGCACTAAATGGGTGTTTAGGAATAAAACTGATGAAAATGGGCTTATTGTTAAGAACAAGGCTAGACTGGTTGTTCAGGGGTTTTCACAAGAAGAAGGTATTGACTATGATGAAACCTTTGCCCTGTAGCCAGACTAGAGGCAATCAGATTGTTTTTAGCCTATGCTGCATTCCACAATCTTAAAGTTTTTCAAATGGATGTCAAAAGCGCCTTTTTATATGGTAAAATAAAGGAAGAAGTTTATGTGTGTCAACCACCAGGTTTTGAGGATAATAAACATCCTGAATGGGTGTATAAACTGATAAGGCTCTTTATGGGTTGAAACAAGCTCCTAGAGCCTGGTATGAGACACTTTCTACTTTTCTTCTTAAGAATAATTTGACTAGAGGCTCCATTGATAAAACTTTGTTTATTAAGAAGCTGGATCAGCATAAGCTACTTGTTCAGATTTATGTTGATGATATCATTTTTGCAACCTCTGATCCCCAGTTGTGTGATGATTTTACAACATTAATTAAAAAGAGGTTTGAAATGAGTGCAATGGGAGAATTACAGTTCTTTCTAGGCTTGCAAATTAAACAAAAGGCTGATGGAACCTTTATTCATTAGTCAAAATATACAAAAGATCTTTTGAATAGGTTTGATTTACAAAACTGTAAGCCCTGTTCTACTCCCATGTGCAACACCACACAACTGGATGCTGATCAGAAAGGTAAAGCTATTGATGAAACACTTTACAGATGTATGATTGGGTCCTTGATGTATTTAACAGCTTTTAGACCAGATATTATGTTTGCTACATGTGTTTGTGCTAGATTTCAGGCTGCTCCTAAAGAGTCTCATTTGATTGCAGTCAAGAGAATCTTTACATATTTGCAAGGTACACAATCTCTGGGTTTATGGTATTCCACTGGACACTCTTGTAAATTAGTTGCTTTTTCAGATAGTAACTATGCAGGGTGCAAGTTAACTAGAAAGTCAACTTCTGGTGGTTGTCAATTCCTAGGCAACTCTTTGATTTCTTGGCAGAGTAAGAAACAAACATCTGTTGCTACATCAACTGCTGAGGCCGAGTACATTGCTGCTGCAAGTTGCACTTCTCAGGTACTCTGGCTTCAGAATCAACTTCTGGATTATGGCATTATAGAGACTAAGACTCCATTATTAATGGATAGTGCTTCAGCTCTGTGTATTGTCAAAAATCCAGTCCAGCACTCTAGGACCAAACATATAGAGATCAGACATCATTTTATTCGGGATTGTTTTGAAAAAGGTCTGATTGATCCTAAGTTTGTGCCTAGTGCTGATGAGCTTGCAGATATTTTTACTAAGCCTTTGGATAGTTCTACTTTCCAAAACCTTGTGTTAAGGCTTGGTATGCTGCAGCTAGAATAAGTGACAACTACTGATGATTTCAGTAAAAAGTACTGGTGATCATTGGTAACCATGTCACATATAAGTACTGATGAGTCCTTTCACCTTCAGTAGTTTTTATAACTACTGACGGCTAAATGCCTCACAAGTACTGAAGTACTTTATCTGTTCTAAACTACTGATGTAGTTACAACTACTAAAATCAGTGCAAACAGATAAGTACTGACGTCCTATGAAACACCTGAAAAGTAGATGCAAAGTCTGATGAGTAAGTGTTGAGGACAGTATGAAACAGCTGAAAGGCTACGAATTGACGAAAACTACTGAAAAGAACTTTCTCTTCAGTTGTTTCTACAACTGCTGTTTCACTCTAAACAACTGAAGCAAAACCATGTCTTCAGTAGTTTTATAACTACTGATGACTAACACCAAGTCTTCAGCTGTTACAAAAACTGATGACAAAACCACTGTCTTCAGTAGTTTCACAACTACTGATGACAAACACCAAGTCCTCAGTGTTTCATCATCTGAAGTCAAAACCATGGCTTTCAGTAGTTTTCTAACTACTAATGCCTAAAACCACGACTTCAGCTGTTCAACGTCTGAAAGGGTAATACCATGTCAACAGTCGGTTAAAACTGCTGATGACTAACACCAAACCCTTCAGTCATTTTCTCACCCCTACCCTATAAATACCTGTCCTCTTCTCTAAATGTTTCATTAGCTGTTATTTTCTGAACTTCTCTCTCTCAAACATGGGGACCATGAGTCTGAAACCACGACATAACTGCGTTGCTTACCTTACAAAGTCGGCTTTCTGGAACAAATATGATAATGCCATTGACTTAATGGTGGATTCCCCATATCGCACAGCCTTTCTCTTGAATCCAACCATCTACCCTGAATCCCTCGGTCAATTCTGGTCAAATGCTTTTGTTCATACTGATGAGTCTACCGGCCAGATCTCTGTTCGGTCCTTGTCAACCAGAAACCAGTGGTCGTTACCGCCGAAATCATTCGTTAGGCATACACTTACACGACTCCACCGCTGTGACTGCATACCCAAAGGGCATAACAGATATGTCATTTATCAATCATGGGTATGAAGGTGATCTTCGGGCTACAACCGTTCTAAAGAAACATTTCCATGATGCTGAGAAAGTTATTTTTCACATGGTAAATGTCTGCTTAGCCTCCAAGACATCTTCTTGGGATCAAATGTCATCCCAATGGCAACAGGTATTGTATTCTATTCTAGAACACCAACCGCTAAATTTTTCTGAAATTGTGTTTCTAGAAATAAAGAACTTGGTTCAGAAACCTATGGCAAACCTATGCAAACCGATGGCCATTATATCCCAGGTTTCTGATGGCCATTATTTTGGATGAACTAAAATCTGATGGCCTTGTTGGCCTTGGAGTCCCTGCACCAGCTGTTTTGGCTGTGGTATACTCCAGGCACAACTCAGACCTTACACTCAAAGAAGCTGCCCGAATGCTAAAGCCCAAGCACAGGGAACCCACAGCTTCCTCCATCAGAACCAAAGTCCCCACTAAACCAAAACCAAAACAACCCAAAACAGCTATTCAGGGAGACGAGTCCCCTGAAGATGCTCCTGCACCACCAACGCAGGATATACTTGCTGGCTTAAACCCCCCAGCAGTATCAGAGACTCTACCAGCCATAGCCGCTCAGGATACCTCTCAAAAGGAGCCTGCAGCCACCACACAAGGTGTACCCACACATCTGGGATCTTCCTCACTTGAGGAGATTGCCATTGAAGAGCACCATCCACCCCAGGTGCACACTGCTTCTACCCATTCTCCCCATGCAACCGCCCCCCAAAGTCCAACCATAATTATTGCAAACATGCTGGCTCAGTTGCATGCCTCTCCTCCTCCCAAAAACACCAACAAAGGGGGAGAACCACAGACATTGAGGAAGAGGATCCCATGCTTGTGACAACCCACAGCACCGGGGTTTACAACTTCTATCTCCTGGTGTAGATAGGGAGATTAGAATATCTAGTGAGGTTGCCACCTCTTCTGCATCAGCACATGATCAGAATGAGGCTGGTAACATTGCTAAGACCTCACTAGAGGCAACAGCTGATGAAGGACATAGTCCTGAGGTGGAAGTCCCCAGTTCCACGAAAAAGGGGCACATGCTAAAACTGGTCTACACCCAGTGCATGTACATCCTGCTCCAAGCAGGAGGTCAGGTGATTCAGCATCTGCTGATGATGACCTGGGCTTTTTTATGACGTTTTAGCCCACAACACCATCCTGTAGGCTGAGGTAAGCAGACTACAAGAACTGCTTGCCAAGAAGTCTCAGGATGTAAGTCCATCTGCCCCCACCAACCCACAGATGGCACCTTCATTTGAGGGTCCCCAAACACTTTACCCTCTCACTTCACTGAGCCTCCAGCTTCTGCTTTTGGCACTATCTCTCCGGGACAGAACCCCCCAGAGCAGATGGTTGCTGTATTCCAACAATCCCTCCCTCATCACTCCCATTATCAATGAAATTGTTTATAAAGCCATTGATGAGAGGATTCCTCAAGTCTACAACCACTCATTGATGATGCTGTGCACAAGAAACTTTCTGCGTACAAACCCCTATCTCCAATGCATCCAAAAGGGGGGAGAGTACTGCAGTGAAAGAAAAGAAGAGAAAAGAACTGAGGATGAGAAGGCATAAGAGAAACTCAGGAGTTGGAAACAGAAAAGAAACAACAACTGATCACTTACAAAAGAAAGAAAAGTGCTGGTGATCAAACTAATGCTGAAGAAAATACTTGGAAGAGCTGGTAAAAGATGCAGATGACACACAAAGTCGATCCATGGACAAAATTATTGAGCAACTCTTCAAGCAAGGCTTTGACACAGCCACACTAGACAGTGAGATCAGGAGGTTGGAAGTGGAGGAAATTCAAAGCAGATGGGCTGGGTATGATGTACTGGAGAAAGAGAGATTGGAGATCATGATTCGATTATTGCCAAATACTTAGGAAGATCTTTGATGGAGATTCGTTCATGGACCAGAGACAGTATTCTGGCTATAGCCACCAGAATCTGTTTGTCTGAGCAATTTCATAAGGGGATTATCATTGAAGCACTTGATGAGGCTGGGGCTGGAAAAAGGTTTGAGATGGCAAGACTTACAAAGGCCAAACTCACAACCAAAATGCTTCAACAACCTTCCCTATCACCCACTCAAAAACAGCCTACCCCTCAAATCTCTAAACCAATCTCAAAGCCCAAATCCAAACATCCTCAATCTTCAAAAGCAATTCCTTTACCAACCCAACCATCATCCAGTGATGCACCTAGAAGGAGGAGAAGGGTGCTGAGGATAAAAGAAGATGAAGAAGAAGAGGATGAAGATGATAGTCTGCCACTCTCTGCTGTTCTAAGCTACCAGAACCCAGGAGTCAACCCATGATCACACCTGACTCTCAAAGGGAAATGGTTAGAGTCAAGATAGAAGATGAAGAACAGCAGAAGCAGCACGATGAGCAACTACTGAAGATGGTTGACAAGGAATTTCCTCAGTCATCATCTATACAAGCCATGAAAGGGCATGCTCAGAGGCTGTACACTCTCAGACACACATTTCAGTATCAGAAGGAGAGAGTGAGAGTATGGCCAGACCCCAAGGTGAGTTCTAGAATCCACAAAAGATCCATTCCACATAGATACAATGGCCAGGTTAGAAAAACAATAGACTCTACAATCATGTTGGCCATTGTAGTCTCACCATGGGAAATAATCGATGAATTCAAGAAGGCTCATCAATCAAAAATGACCCCTCAAGCTTTACTGGAAAACAAGATGATCAAAAAGGGGTTATTATATAAGAAGCTTGAAGACATTAAGAAGAATGAGCTCCAGTTACTCCTTGAGGGCACTCATCCTGATGAATTTGTCTATAGGGAGGTAACTACTGTGGAGTTGAAGAATGGCAGGACTGTGAAGTACTTATCTGAGTACTATGGTCCAGAGTTCTTCTTTGAAGGAGGAGTAGAAGAACTCTCCAAGGAGGAACAGGTTGTTCTCCTTGAAGCCTATGTTCGAGAGTCGTACAGACTCATAATGGGGAAGTAGATCTCATGAATGGGATAACAACTCTGTGTCCAGTTCCCCAAAACAGAGTTCCCATTCATACCTTGCCAAACAAATCTCTGAGATCTTTCCCAGGCTAGTGCTTATATGGGTTCATCTCTACTGATCAAGAAGGAAAAAGACCAACCATTTTGCCAACAATAAGGGGGAAAATAAATCAATTAGAGGTTTTGGCTGCATTGGTTCAGGGGGAGTTTGTTGGACCAAAAGAACCAATGAGCCAAGATCAGAAAACCTCTAAGTCCCACATGATATCACAACAACTGCTGAAGGCCTCATCAGCAGTTCGGCAAAGCTGAAGACTTCAACAGCTGAAGATCAAGTGCTGAAGACTTCAACAGCTAAAGACTAAAGTGCTGAAGCTGAACAGCTGAAGAACACAAGTGCTGAAGCTGACAGCTGAAGAACACAAGTGCTGAAGCTGAACAGCTGAAGAACACAAGTGCTGAAGCTGAACAGCTGAAGAACACAAGTGCTGAAGCTGAAGACCAAGTACTGAAGTACAACAGCTGAAGAGTCTACAAGTGCTGAAGATCAACAACTGGTGTACAAAGTCTGAAGACAAAGACTGAAGACATCAGCTGATGATATCTACTGAAGTCATCAGCTGATGAAACATCTGAAGTTCAAGTCTGAAGACCAAGTACTGAAGTTTCAGTAGTTTGTCACAACAGCTGAAGAGTACTTCTTCAGTAGTTGTGATATCAGTAGTTTTATGTTTTTACTTTCAGTAGTTTTGTAAAACGACTAAAGAGCTTGTTCTTCAGTCGTTATAGTATCAGAAGTTTTATGTTTTTCAGTAGTTATAGTAACTGATAACACTTAGTATTTTTGTAAGAAGATGTCAGTTGTTTTGACATCTTGAGTAGTTGTGTTTCAGTTGGAATAATTCTATTAGATGTCACTATCAGTGATAGTCAGCAGACGTCACATCTCTTATATAAAGAGGTGTCGACCTAATTGTAAGTGTGACATTCCGTTACCACGAAAGAGAATATTGAATGAAATTTATTTGCAAAATTCTCTCTATCTATAACCGTTTTTGTTCTTCATTGAATATCTTTTCGTTCTTGTGAATTGGCTAATTCATTGTTAGAATTCCGCTGCTATACTCTCTAATCAATCGAACGTAGATCACTGATCCTAACAGACTTAGTGTATACCTAAGGACATATTTCATCAGTTCTCCGAGACAAGCAGTTTAAGAAATTATGGGAGGCCTTGGAAAAGAGATACAAAGGAAATTCAACTCGAAAAGCACTAAAGGGAAAAACTCTTATGAAAGAATTTGACAATTTCTCTCCAATTGGAAATGAGAGCTTGGATGATAACATTGATCGATTCTATCATCTGATGAGTGAGTTGCACACTCATGGCATGACCACATCCATGAAGATAAAGTCTCTAGTTTTGCTAATGGTCTGCCTGACAAATGAGATGCATTTGGGTCTAATCTGAGATAAAACGACACTCTTGCTACTTTAGACATAGATGCTTTTATTTTGAAGTTAAAGGAGGAAGAACTACATATGAAATACAAATCAAAGAAAGGATCCTATGTTAAGAATCCTACACCATACAAATCAGTTCCAACTTCGGCTGTTTCAGGTGCACCGCTACAAACAGCATTTGTGTCTAGCTCTTCTGCTCCTTCCCAAAGCAGTGCATTAGGAACTGTAATGTGAGGGTCATCTGGAACCCAATACATAGTTACTAAGGCAAATACTACCAAGTTGAGGATCGATAATCTCGGAAATAGCACTGTGCAAGTTGCTTAAGAGTACATGGACCTTCTAGCTACTATTATTCAATCTTATGATGGATTAGTTGCTGGTAAGATTTTAAACAGTCATCTTGTTGGTGAGGACTACGAGCAAGTTGATGAAACTGAGCTAGAAAGCATTGATATTAGGTGGGCTTTGGCTAGTGCTATTAGAAGAGCCAAGAAATTTGTTAAAAAGACGGGAGAAAATTTGGTTGCCACTAAATATAGGACATTTGGATTTTACAAAACCAAAGTCACGTGTTTCAATTGTGGTGAAAAGGGCCACTTCAAACGTGAGTGCATAAAGCCAAAGAAGACTGGTAATGGAAATCCTTTTACTACATTCAACCGAAAAGCCAAGGATATGATTGGAGCTTCATCTTCAAGTAAAGAGTCTATGGATTTGGTTGCTCAAGGTCATGAAGGACAAGACTCATCCGTCCGATTCGTCTCTCAGGGTGAATCAAACATTGATTTAGTTGATACATTAAATGATGGATGTGCAAGTGAAGGAGACATCATAGTTGAGCATACACTTTTAGATATTGACAAATCTATGGATGTCGTAGATCATTTGGTTGAAGAAGAGCTAAGTACTACAAACTCAGAATCTCCAATCACCGTAGAGACTGACATTGCTTTGATGGCTGATTCGTCTAGTTCTACACAGGTTTGTTCTAAAGACGAATTATTTGAAAAACATGCATGTACTAAATGTTAAAAGTTTAGGCAAAGCATTGGTTTAAAGTTTTCTAGGTTATTAGAACATAATGATAATCTAGTAAATGATTTACAACTCTACAGTGAAGCAAATCGTGTTTTAAAACAAAATGAGTGCAGCTTCAAAGAAAAGATAGAAGTGTTGGGGAAACAACTAAAGGAAATTGAGGTTCTTGCCTTAAATCAATCAAATGACATCCAGTTCTATTAAAATTCTTTGGAGGAAACTAAAAAGGAAAAAAGCAGTTTGCAAGTACAAGTTGAATCATTAAAACAAAAACTACATAGTTTGGCAAGTTATTCTCACATTGTTCATAACCATATGAAAGAACGGGATGACGGGGAAGGTCTGGGTTATACGGTAGTACCACCACCGCATGCAATCCTTTTAAAAACTAAATGCACACTAGTTAAGAATAACCCCAGTAAAGGATCATGTGGTGTCTACTCCTCTGATGAGTGATCCAGAGTCTACAGGTAAACTTGTGAAATCGGTCACTACTTAGAAGGATTCTACTTTGAAACCAAATGATAAGATACCTATTGAGGATTTGGGTGATAAAATTGAAAAGGTGAAATTACGGTCACGTTCAGAAACATATATTTCAGAACCTAAGAGGTCTAATCCAATGAACCGTAAATGTGTTAATCATTAAAATCCTAATAAAATGAAAATGAAAGATGTTCAAAATGTCAAAACAATTAAGTTTGTTTCAAAAAGGTGAAACATCTAAACAGCAAGAGAAACAACCTAACCAGACATATCTCCAACTCCAACCAAACTTAACTTCACATTAAAACTTTTCTCAAACTGTCGAAGGGAGATCCTGCTATAGATGTGGAAAACGAGGACATATATCTCCAAATTGTCACTATTATCAGATACCTAAAAGGAAAATTGTACTTTGTGATGAAAAACCAAGATTTATTAAGGTTACACCTAAGATTTTTAGTGAACCTAAAGTTCAAACCATAAGCAAGTGGTCTCCTTACTACAAACAATCCTTACACAAAACTGGTTTATGGAAGATAGAATCAACTAATATGTCTGTTAGTGAGAACAAAAAGAAGAAATATGTGCCCTCATCCTCTGAAGAACAGTGGGCTGAGTTCATGATTATGATACCTCTGGGAAACCAAGCTAGTTAAGGCTTGGGTCCCAAACTTGAACTAATCAATCCTTTGTATGTGCAGGGTGTCTGCTACAGCGGTATCACTAATACCTCGATTATTGATAGTGGGGCTTCCACCCACATGATCGGGAATTCTTGTCTCCTTTTCAATGTCAATCAAATTGAATGGGGACATGTATCATTCGCTGGGAATAAAGGAGGTTACATCACCGCTCAAGGGGAAGTGAGAAACGAGAAAGTGAAGTCTAACAAGGTCAACTACGTTTAACAACTGCAAAACAACTTGCTTTCTGTCTCCTAAATATGTAATATGGGATTCGAAGTTGTGTTTGACAACAAAAAGTGCTACATGTTGAAGAATTAATTTGTTATCCATTAGAATAAATTCTAATGTCAGCTTTAAGATATAATGATTTGTATGTCTTGGATCTATCAAAAGCCTCCACAATTGAGTCTACTGCCCAGTGCTTCTTGGCAAAGGCAATAGAAGGGGATTTAGTCTTGTGGCATAAGAGAATGGGACACATTAATCCCATGAAGATGAATCATCTAGTTCAAAATGACTTGGTAAATGGAGTTACAGTCAAGTATTTCCGGCTGCCAGATTTGTACGTAGCATGTAAGAAAGGGAAATAGACCAAGAAGTCTCACAATGCAAAGATAGTGAATTCTATTGACATTCCTCTCGAGCTTCATGCTATTGTTTGGCAAGTCAGCACAAAGAGCATTGCAGATGATTGGTACTACTTTGTAGTTAATGATGATTACTCAAGATTCTCTTGGGGGATGTTTCTAAAAGCCAAGTCAGAGACTTTTGAATCATTCAAGCATCTACTCAGTACATCGGAATCACTCTACAAGCTGAAAGTGAGAAAGCTTCGATCAGACAACAGAACAGAGTTCAAGAATTAGTGGATGGAGACATTCTGTCGAGAGAAAGGTATTGTTCATCAATTTACTTCGGCCTACACTCCATAAATGAACGGGGTTGCTGAAAAAAAATAATCGGAGCTTGATAGAGACAACAAGGACAGTGTTAGCTGACTCTAAACTGCCTATTCAATTCTGGAATAAGGCAGTGGGTAATGCATGCTACACTCTTAATCGAGTCTTAGTGGTCAAACATCATGGAAAAACATGTTATGAATTGCTCCAGAGACTTAAACCCAACTTGGAGTATCTAGAACCATTTGGAGCACCGTGCATGTTGTTATAGAAAACTCAGACTGGGAAGTTTTGTGAGAAGTCAAAAGAAGGTATCTTTCTTGGATATAGTATACCAGACAAGATAGTTTATAACAACTCAATGGGTTAGGTAGAAGTGGTGGTGAAATGTTGACGTCCAAAGATACACCACCCCCTGGCTGCAAAGGACCTTTCTTCTTGTTTGACTATCATGGATTTTTCAAGTCCTTCAATCTACCTCCTTCACATCATGGATGATGAGTTATCTGCTCAAATGATGTATGATATTCTGAATACTACTACACTAGGCTCGACATCATCGGTTCCATTAGACAGTACTTTTCGCCCTTCAGGGGGAGAGCTTGAAGTAAGCGAGTCTTCGTCTGATGATGAAGCAGTTGAGACCGCAAATGTGTAACAAGAGGAACAGGTTCCCACTACCGAAAGTACACAAGCATCTGATCTTGATGCCAGAGGAAATTCTAAATCCCATACTCCAACAGCCACAAAAACTAAACCTGGGATTCAAAATCTAGATAATAAGGTAGTTGTTCCCACCATTCTAGGAACTCGTGTTGATGTGCATCATCCCCTAGACAACGTCATCGGGGATATTCTATCTAGAGTTCAGACACAAAATCAGCTATACTCAGCTGATTATGCCGCAGTCATGGAAAAAAGATATATACATCATGGTGCGTATTGATGTTTTGTGTCTCAATTTGAGCCAAAATATGTAAGTGAAGATTTAAACGATGAACCATGGGTTAGTGCTATGCAAGAAGAACTCCTTTAGTTTAAGAAGTTAGGAGTTGGACTCTTGTTGATAGACCAAAAGGTGGAAAGGTGATTGGCACTAAATGGGTTCTTAAGTGTAAGAAAGATGACCAAGGGGTTATAATCAGAAACAAGGCTCGGCTTGTCATTCAAGGGTTTAGACAAGTCATAGGCATTGACTACAATGAAGTGTTTGCACCTGTGGCAAGGATGGAAGCAATTCGTATCTTCTTAGCCTTTGCATCCTACATGAAGATCAAAGTTTATCAATTGGATGTGAAAAGTGCATTCCTTCATGGTGAAATTCATGAAACAGTGTACGTTAGTCAACCCGAAGGCTTTTAGGATCCTTATCATCGGGATAGAGTTTATAAACTGGACAAGGCTCTTTACAGGCTCATTAAGCCCCTCTAGCCTAGTATGAGGAACTCTCTACTCAGTTGCTGCAACATGGTTTTCGTAGAGGGGTTATTGAGTGCATGTTGTTTATCAATAAGAAAGATGGTGATTTACTATTGGTATAAATATATGTGGATGACATAATCTTTGGTTTCAAAAATGAAGCATTGTGTAAAGAATTTGAATCCATGATGAAAGTTGAGTTTGAGATGATTTCCATGGGAGAGATGAAGTTCTTTTTGGGTTACAGGTGGATCAGACACCAAATGGAATCTTCTTGCATTAGTCCAAATATATAGGAGATATCCTTAGTTAGTTCGACATCAAGAATGCAACGGTTGCTAGGACTCACACTTGCCAGGAACCACAATGTGGCACCCGACGAAAATGGTGATCTAGTAGTTGCCACTATGTATCGAGGAATGATCGGATCTCTGATGTACCTCACAGCCTTTCGTCCTAATATTATGTAAGTCACATGTCTCTGTTCCAGATATCAAGCTAAACCAAAAGTTGATCATCTAATTGGGATAAAAACGATCTTCGTACCTGAAGGGTACTCCAACACTAGGATGTGTTATCCTCATGATGACGACTTTGAACTTACAGCGTATAGTTACTCGGACAATGGTGGCTGCAAGATGAATACAGTCAACATCAGTGGGATGTCAGTTCTTTGGATGAAGCTTAGTCACCTGGCAATGTAAGAAGCAAACATCGGTTGCTCTATTAACATGTGAAGCTGAATATGTTGCTGCTGCAAGTTGTTGTTCACAAATCATTTGGGCAAATGCGAGACTACAGTTTGCAATTTTCTAACACCCCTATCTTTGTTGATAATTCTGCTGCAATAGCTATCACTAAAAATCCGGTCCAACACCCAAAAACTAAACACATCGGTATTACATATGACTTTATACGTCACTGTCTTGAAAAGCAATTAATCGATTTTGTTAAAATTAATACGGATTTTCAACGAGCGGACCTCTACATAAATGCTTTTGACAAACCTTCGTTTTTATATCTTTTGGAGGTCAATGGCGTGGAAAAAAAGTGTTGTGATTATAGAAGAGTCGAGTTCTTAGTCCGCCATTTTTTTATTATTTATTTATTTTATTTTATTTTCTTGTCTTTAATAATCCAAAAACACAAAAACATTTTCGGTTTTAAAATTGTAGGGGGATAATACTTAGTTTCAGTATTTAATTAGTTTTAATATTTAGTTACTTAAAAAACAAGGGTGGGGAGATAAGCTGAAAGCAAAGAAATCAAATATGTGATACTAGTTCAAAAATTAGGGAAAATGGTAGTACACAGTGAACTAATTGTTGGGACATCAAAAGGATTGAAATGATCAAAATGATATACCCAAATTACAAGTAAGAGAAGTCTAAGCAAAATAAAGGGAAAATGATAGTAAAATTGTTTGCTACTATGGTAACATAGAGAAAGTAGGTGTAGGGGTTGCTAATTCATATATGATGTCTTGGTAGATTCGACATAATAGATGAGTAGACTTCATTGGTGAATCATATTAAAACTAATTTGTTCAACTTGCTGTGGGTTTCATCTTGTCCCTAGTTAACACAATCAATACATTTCCAATAAGGGATGATGAGCAAAATAAACACCACAAATGTGTGGGGCTAACCATAAAAATAAGCAAAGCACATGGAAAAATTGTTAAGCGCAATCAAGCTAATGACTAATGTTGTTGGTGCATTATGTGCAAAAGAAAAAATTTCTCTAGTAAGAAGATAGGTTGTGTGCCTCTGTGGTATGTGATGGCATTGACCTGAGGATAAGCATATCCTAAATATTCTAAAATTCATTATTGTTTATGCCTCTCTCCTATGCGATGACACTGACTGAGTCTTGGTATCTCTTTGAAAACTCTTAGAATAGTTTCTTCTTGTCAAATACCTGTAGACCGCTCAAAAATCTCCTCATGAATGTTGATTACTACATAAGTGTGGGATGCACAAATGCTTGTTGAAATAATATAACCTAACTTATCACCAATGTGAGTTAAAAATCTGTGTATGGATTTAAGTGGACAAATATATTAATAATCATCATGGCTGCAACTCTCCACAGTCAAAACCATTGTGTGCATTTTATAGTTCTAGTATGATTTCCTGAAAGTGCTATTGACTCTTACACAAATATAAATTTAGTATTCTAATACATATAAAAGGGTCCCAAATGATTATGATATACCTGTATGATTCCATATGAATCTTTCTAGAAATGTGAAAATTAAGTTGAAGCAATTCTACTTAGGACGAAAAATCGTTTAGATGATTTCTAAAAGGTTTCAATCCACCTCAAACCAAAAACACAAAAATATGTCTAGTTTTGCTTTAAATTCAAGTTGTTTTCTCTTTTAGTTATTTTCTTTGAGTCGATGTCGTACTATATAACTAGATGAACTCTGTGAATCAAAAGTTAAAAAGGGTCACCTTTGAAGTGACCAATTGGCTCTCAATTAAAAGGATTATGTCTGAGGTGATCAAATGATTTTCGGTTAAAAAAGGTCATGTCTTAGATGATAATTTGTCATAATGATATATATCAAAAGTTAACTTTTGAGTGTATGTAAATGTATGAAGTCAAACTCATAAGTATAAGCCAATCACATGATTGAGTCAAAAGGATGAACCAATCACACGATAGACCATAAGTATGAGCCAATCACACGATTGGACCATGAGTATAGGTCAACTACGAGATTGGATTACAAAAATTAACCAATCGTACGACTGGATGAGGGAGACGGAGTCGGTCATACGACTGAACCCCAGTTGCATGAATGAATCATGCGTATGGGTCCAGTTGCATGACTAAAACTTAAAAATGTATAAAAAGGGGAGGTCAGTCGGTTGTATTCCTTGCCACCCTTCAAAACTCTCAAAAATAGCCTAATACACATACACTCTACCAAATTTTCGTTTATTATACGTCTTCTCCGATTGTGATACTTACTGATTTCTATTCATCTTCAGGTACTTTGAAACTAAAATCTAATCAAATGAAAGGATTAATCGAACCCACAATGTCCAAAAATGATTATAATCATGAACCAGGACAATACTCTAAAATGGACGACTTAAATGGACATAAACATTGATTTAATGACACTAAGTATAATGTAATGTTATGACATAGATTAAAATTTATGGTGTCGAACAGAACAAGATGCGAATACACACGTCATATGAACCTCAATCACACGTTGAGCCAGGCGCATGATTTAATCGCACGATTGAATCAATCGGTGACTCAGTCGCACGACTGACTCAACCACATGGCATAGCATACGACTAAATTCAGTCGCAGGCTCAATCGTATGACAAAACTCAGTTGTATGGTTCAATCGCATGATTGAACCAGTTGATCAAAATCAGCTAAAATTCAACAGTTATCTCTTATGAACAAATCTAATGTATATGTTTCTTGTGTTGCAACAATATGGCTGAGAGATGGACTATGAGCACCAAGCACAACATTTGGGCTCATCTAGATGTTGCATATGAGAATGCCTCTGACTTCATGGTGATTATTGCCTTCATGCGTAGATCGAGGATCTACAAGGCTATTTCTACTCCATGCACACCATACCGATCTATTCAGTAGGCTTTCTGGGAAAGTGCCACAATTGATAGGTACGTTGAGCCCCAGTGTATCTGAAGCTCTATCTTTAGATAAGACAATGAGATCCGTGAAGATGACTTGTGTGGAGTCTTGGATTTGGAGAAAGACGGAACCCGTCCAACCAAGCTGGATCCCATGACTGTTCGTGGTTGCTTTGCAAGCATTAAGTACGTTGGTGACATCAATGTCGGCATACTGCAAAAGAGCAACATGTGTGCCCAGTTCAAGTATCTGGCACATGTGATCCTCAAGTGCATAGCCTATAGACATGGAGGATTTCAAGTGATGTTTGACCAAATCTAGAATGCATACATTGCACTGGTACTAAACCACCTGTTCAGTTTCTCTCACATGTTCTTCTCGTAATTGATAGAGAACATCAAGGCGAAGTGTGAGGAACGCTTCTGCATGTATCCAAGGTTCCTACAAATGATCATTGATGAGAATCATCCTTTATTGCCATAGGAGAAAGATGATGTTGTTATGTTAAAGATATGGGTGACACCACTCTGGGAAGGATGAAGGTGTACCGGGGGAAGTGGTGAAGCCCCCGATCAGGAGACTGTTTGGCCATCTGGCCTACAAGGATTACGTGGCACCCTCTCGTATGAAGTGGTGTTATGATGACAGTGACTCAGATATTGACCCCATAGTGGTTCCCACTGCTAAAGATGACGATGATGATGACGACCTTGATGATGGTCAATCACGGGCCACCGACACGACTACTATATCGCCACCACCTCCACACAGTACTTCACCTGCATCTGGTGGATCTAAGCAGGCTGCTTTCCACAGGATTTCTTCCTAGATGAAGAAGATGGGTCTGATGATGAACATCTCACTGGAGAGTCGGGAGCCAGGTTGTGGCTACCGAGAAAGGGAAAAAGGCGGTTGGTGGACGCCAAGTTGGTTCTAAGGGAGGTGATACTAATGTCACAGATTTAACATACACACCCGACCAACCAATTAGCTCAGGGGGAGCCCTTATAGCCAAGGGTTCGAGGAGGAAGAGGATGGCTCTTACCTATGGCAAGAAGGGTAAGAGGCAGAAGATTACCCTGATCAGTTCCTCCACCACCACAACCACCACTAAAACCACACCCATTACCACAACCACCACCACAGCTACAACCACTACCACAACCACCACCACAGCTACAACCACTACTACAACCACCACCATAGCTATAACCACTACCACAACCACCACCACAACCACAACCACTAGCACTACCACCCCCATAGCCACTGCCACCATTATTGTTACCCACACTACCACCTCTACCACCACAAACACTCCCACCACCACTCATACATTCACACCACAATCCACCTCCATTCTACTCCCATCTACAGCACATCCACCATTACACCTACTACTCACCAAGCTGGCACATCCACCCAATTTCCACCTTCACATGGCTCTACTCTACCCATTTTGGGCTAGAGGAATAGTTGGTAAGCCTAAACAGACTAGTGTTAAAGCTGCTAGCTAAAGATGATCTGAGAGCCAACCAGATGATTCAGTTATTGGCTGTCAATACCGCGCAAGGCATGCAGATTGCTCAGCTGACAGAGAAAAACATTGGTCATGAGAGAGCGTTAGTTCGAGCTCACCATGCACCGAAGGCTCAAAGTGAGCTTGTGATGGCATATGTCAGGAGGAATGAGGGTTGGAGAAGAAGAACAAAAAGCATAGGCTAAGATTGAAGGGAACAAAGGGTGAGACCTGAATATTAAAGATGATAGAGATGATGGTGAAGATGATGATGATAAGTTGACATATGATGATTCAGAAGAAGGCGATAATGATGAGGAAGTTGGAGGAAGAGGTAAGGGAAAAGGAGATGATAAGGATGAGGATAATGATCAAGAAGGTGATGTATATGCATCAATCTCAACCCAAGCAACATAGGAGAGGCACTCCGAAAGGGTCGCGTCCTCCATAGTTCCAGCTGAAGAGACACATGATCAGGGAAAGAATGAAGCTCCACAGGCTGATGATTATGATGTTCTTCCCCTTTAGAAATTCAAGACTCAAGTAACCATGATTCTTGATTTGCAAGGGATTGTGAGATGGTTTGTGAGCTACACTCCAGACAAAGGAGAAACCATTCATGATGTGACTGACGAGTAGCTCGTTGATATGTTTAGATTGAATCCAGTTGAGCTTGTCAAAGATGCTATGGTAGTTGATGTTTTGAGTGATGAAGAGCTACAAGATGTGGATGAGATTGAGATTAAGGATGTCACGTTTGACTATTATCCTTAGTACACTAACCCTTAGGGCAACGTTATTCCAGACTTGGGTGAAACTTTTGGTTGTGATACTTTTGTAAAGCTAGATGAGATAGGGAAAGAGAAAGCAAAGGAAGAAAGTAAAGCCCAAGTTACAAATGCTAATGTGGATATAAAGAACGCTAAATGGGCAACTTGTTTATTAGAGATAAAGACCCAACATGGACCTCCAAAGCTGTATGGCTACACCAAACTCTACAGAGTCAAGAAATTGTAGAAAGTGTCAGGCAAGATCATTATTTGGGCCTCTTTTGAAGATTTGGATGTATATGTTGTGAAAAGAGAGAAGGAGATTGAGTAGTTCGGATATCGAAATGATGTGAAGACTCAACCTGGTTTTGAGCTAAACAGACTGGCATGATTAGATCTTTTGTATACCAACCCGAGGAAGATGTCAGGATGTGTTTAGAAATTATTGAAGAAAGAATACCACACTAGATGGGTAAACTGCAGACCTCAACAACGTAAGCGGTTCATTCACAAGACTAAAGTTGATCCCATATCTGGAAGGCCTAAGGTGGCGTCGAAGTGGAGTCCCCCACGCACAATGTCTAATATACCTTTAGTGGAGATGCCGCAGGACTTCACTCCACACTTCAAATGGTGGTATTATGAATGGTGGACGGGGAAAGTGGTCATGGTTCTGAACAAAGAAGGGAAGATAGAGACTATCACGGTACTTGACCTAATGTGGCTTACCAACTTGTCTGTTGAAGATATTTACATTCAATACAAGTGGCCACTATTCTATGACACCCAAGATATTGTACAAGCTTTACAATTCCAACATGTTATATGGCTCTGCTTTGCATTTGAGATACATGCAAGACTCACTAAAGAAGATAAGTACAAGAAATTCCAAGAGCTTCTGAAGAATGTTAGAAAATAGGATAAACTAGGTCTAAGGGGGAGTTTGTTGATAGATCATGTTCCTAGTTTATGTTCTTAATATACAAGTCTTTCATTTATTACACATGTGTAATGTAACAATTTAATGAAATATGATATGCTTTTTATGTTATTTGTCTTTGAGTATTTCATATTAATGTATTTGGTATAATTCATATGTATCAATGTAACACCCGGTTAATTTTAAAAGTCGAGATATAAAGAATAAAAGCAAGAAAGCCAATAAAGTCCAAGTGGAGGGACTAAAAGTGTCCAAAAAGGACAAAACTTTCAAAAGTTGGTGTAAAGTTGGGTATGGCCGCCCACCCTAACCTCACTCCACCATTTTTCTTGGTTTTAGAGAGAGTAGCGAATACTCTCGGTTCTAGAAGAAGAGGAAGAAGAAAAGTGATTTCGAGGTAAGAATTCAAGATTTTTATGTTTTTATGACGGGTTTTATCCCGGTTATGTGTTTATGTGCTTATCGGTTGTGTTTGTGCTGGGGTGTGTGTGTTTTTGGTGTTGTTTTTAGGTGTTTGAACTCTTTGCAAGCGGGTTAAAAGGAAGAACACCCAAGTTGCACCAGGTGAGTTCTAGACCAAGGTTTTTACATGTTTTAAACTATCTTTGGGGCTAGAAACGTATCAAAATGATTTTCAAAGTTTATGTGTGAATACCCATATGTATTGTGTATGCTGGATGTTGGTTCTTCATGGTTTATAGGCTACTCATGTTTAGAATAGCCGCATTATGTTTAGAACAGATGGGTTTGATGATTAGGATTGAATATATCCTAGAAATATGTTTCATAGAATGCTCATGCGCCTAGATAAGTGTTCATATGTCTGAAATTGCCTTAGAAAGAATTAAGTGCAAGCCATGCACCTAAACAGTAGCTCATGCGCCTAGAAATTTGCCTTATAAATGTTTTATGTATAACCATGCGCCTGAATAGTGGTCCATGCGCCTAGAAATGTTAGTTGGATTACTAAGTGTAGGGCCATGCGCCCAAATAGTGCCCATGTGCCCAAGTAGCCCATGCACCTAAGTGTTCAAGCGTCTGAATATTACCCATGCGCCTAGATTGGGCTGGAATTTACTAAGTGTTCAGACGTCCAGGATTCCCCATCTCCTAAACAGTACCTATGCGCCTGTGTTCCCCATGCGCCTGAATAGTGTCCATGTGCCTGCATAGTGCCCATGCGCCTAAGGACTTAGAATATTTTTCTGATTTTGGGAAAATGTGTAAAGTAGGCTTTGACTTGGGAGATTCCCGGGGTACTATAAAACTTGACTTTTAGGGTCATAGATAGTATGATGGGCATGTTATGTATTGTGGTTGATGCTTATGATGATGGTGAGGATGATCATGATGTTGCATGGTTATGCATGATGTATGTTATGTATGTATGATGCCCGATATGATGATGTATGAATGATATGTTATGTTGTGTTCTTACGATGATGAATATTTATCTTCCCATGGCTTTACGTGTTATGTTAATGAATGAACCGAAAGTATTATGTAACGTAAAGTGAAAGATAATGAAAGAGGTACATGATGAATGAATGCATGCATTAACGAATGAATGAACGTAAAAGGTCTTGCAAGCAAATGTATGGAGGTCCACACCCAATGAAGGGTGTTAGCTCAACTGTGTGCGGGTTAGCTACCCCAGAAGGATGCACACTGGGGTCCAATCCTGTGACTGGCCATATGTATGAGATCTTTTCCGCTTGCCCTAGGTACTGGAGTCAGCTTCGTGCATAGTGTTCGGGGTCTATTAAAGACCAAAGGCCTAGTAACCAGTTTCATGCACAATGTTTGGGGTATAGCATATGGCATTGATCCGGAATGACAAGAAAAGATGAATGGTGAATGTACTTGCCCTAGGTACTGGAGTCAGCTTCGTGCACAATGTTCGGGGTCTATGAAAGAC
The DNA here is from genome assembly GCA_025506515.1 of Flaveria trinervia. Lineage (NCBI taxonomy): Eukaryota > Viridiplantae > Streptophyta > Magnoliopsida > Asterales > Asteraceae > Flaveria > Flaveria trinervia. The sequence goes on from CM046446.1 coordinate 20,045,903, forward strand.
CTCAGGCCTAGTTACCCGCTTCGTGCACAATGTTAGGGGTAACGTACATCTCACAAGATGTAGTGAATGAACAAAGGTTACGAACGAAATGGAAGATAATAATGATATCATCTGTGTTGATACATGTATGTCCCTAGATCGTGATATGTGATGTAATAGATCTTGTTTGGTATGATTAATGAACTGATATTGACAGTCTGTTGGTTATAATATTTAAAAGTTCATTAATGAGTCGTAAATGAATTGATTGAGTGTATGATTACTTGAATGATTACATATAATATTATATTAATTAACTAAAACATTCACACTTAACTTAATGAAGTTCCCATGCGAATGGCTCATGCGAATGAACCATAAGCATGAAGAACCTCATACGATTGACTCAGTCGCAAGACTGAAGCAGGAGACTAGATCAGTCGTACGACTGTAACATAAGATTGGCTCAATCGCACGACTGAACACTCAGTCGCACGAATGAACCAACCGCATGGTTCAATCGCACGACTGAACCAAACTAATGGTTTAGTCGCACGATTGAAGAGTGCCAACCTATAAATACAACTCAATTCGTGAAAAACAGAGAGATTCGTTCAAGTCAATTCCATACGAACCCTAGCCGTCCAGAAACCTTCCAAATCGTTCTCCAAGTTCATAGAACACATTAGATCGATTCCTTATCGATTTCTAACGTTAGTTTCAATCCTTGATTGATTCTTCGTGTGTTCTCACTGATTGGATCGCCAATCAAATAGGATTCCACACTATTTGATCCGGTATACACGTGATCTCTAGGTATTTCAGTCGAATACCAGGTCCTAACAAGTGGTATCAGAGCTTTTGGCTCGTGATTACGTGTTGATTCCATCAAGATTGCATAAAGTTTGTGTTTTTACACTAAAAACGAAATCTTTGGCATCAAAAGTGATCTTGGAAGTTCCCTGCTCATCGACGTTTGGTTTCTACGGACTCAGGCAATCAGAACTTGTAAAATTTCGAGTTTTTACGGCTGAAAACCGTCAAACCTAGAAATTTTCGCAAACCAGCGGCTTCAATCGCACGACTGACTCATTCGTACGACTGGACTCCATTCGTACTACTCATACGCATGATTGGACCTAGTCGCACCTTCATTCGGCCGATTGAACCATTCGTTCGCATAGCTCATACGTACCAGATTCATTCGCACGACTGAACCAATCGCCCAGTTCATTCGCACGATTGAACCAATCGCAGAGCTTATACGCACGATTAGCTCAGTCGCATCCTTCAGTCGCATCAGTAAAAGTTTGTTTGATTAGATTATAAGTTATTCATCATGGAAGATCAGATGTCAGCCTTTACTGCTGGGAAGACTCAAGGATACAGAATCTGTTGCTGCTTGAGAGTGAGGTGGGGAATCACAATAAACCACCAAAGCTCTTGACTTTAGATGAGTTTCCCCACTAGAAATAACGTTTTGAGATCTACCTTAATGGAGTAGATCCTAATCTGTGGGAAGCCATTGAGACAGGTTATAGTACACCGGTGAGAGCTGATGGGGTTAAATTAACATTAAGCGGGATGACCGACACACAGAAAGTAAAGTACAATGCAGAGAAAAGAGTATATGCATTGATCACTCAATCTATCCCCAAAGACATATTCCACCAGTATTCCGAGAACAAGCAGTCTAAGAAACTGTGGGATGTGCTAGAGAAGAGATTTGATGGTAACGCATCATTGAAGGCAATCAAGGCAAAGGAGTTAAAGAAGGAATTCGATAACTTCTCATCAATTGGTAATGAAAGCTTGGACGACGTCATAGATAGATTCTACCACTTGATGAGCAAATTGCATACCCATGGAGTGGTTACTACCATGGAGAAAAAGTAAGCAACTTCGCAGACGGGTTGCCGGATAAGTGGGCTACATTCGTGTCTAACCTGAGAAAGAATGGTATCCTTGTAAAGCTGGATATAAATGACTTCAATCTTAAGTTGCACGAAGACGCACTAAGGATGAAGTATAGAGCTCAGAAGTCTTCGTACACACAAAATCCAGCTTTATACAACGCCACACCTCAAGCAAAGGCATCTGGAGCACCTCTCCAGACTGCTTTTGTGTCTAGCTCGTCAGGTCCTCACATGCCTCTACTTCTGGATCAGACACGTCTGGGTCATCATGTACCCATAATATTGGATCAGAAGCTAACGCTACTAAACTGAAGACCGAGAACTTCGGTAATGTGACCGTGGAAGTAGCACGAGAGCATATGGATCTCCTAGCAGCAGTGGTTCATTCATATGATGGACTCGTTGCTGGGAAGATTGGAAACTGCCATCTGGCAGATGAGGACTACGAGCAGGTGGATGAGATGGAGCTCGAAAGAATGGATATAATGTGGTCCTTAGCAAGTGTTGTTCGAAGGGCGAAAAAGTTTGTAAAAAGACTGGACAGAACTTGCTTGCTACTAAGGACATCACCTTTGGCTTCGACAAGAGTAAAGTGACCTGCTTTAATTGTGGTGAGAAGGGGCACTTCAAACGAGAATGTGTCAAGCCAAAGAAGACGGGGAATGGGAACCCGTTCTCATCATTTACTCGCCAGGACAAGCACCCTCTAATTCTACTTCATCAAACAAGGACCCTAAAGCACTAACTGCTCATGATGATGAAGGACAGGATTGGAGTTTCAGGTTTGTCTCACCAGGAGAATCTAACATGCCAGCCAGTGTCGAGGACATTGACGATGATTCTACGAGTGAAGGTGATATAGCAGTTGAAATTGCAATGTCACATAGTGAAGAAACAACTGCAGCCGAGGTCAGCTACAAGCCAAATGAGGAAGTTCCCACCTCAGAGACAGAAAAGCCAGAGTCGACAGAAACAGATCATCTGATGTGGCACTGATGGCTAATACTTCTGAACCAACTCAGGTAAGTACCACTGACCGACTTTTTAATAACCATGCTTGTTCTGATTGTGACACGTTTAGGAAGAGCATAGATGACAAATTTGCTAGGTTATTAGACCATAATGATAACTTAGTAAAAGATTTACGTCTGTGCACTGAGGCAAATAGAGTGCTAAAACAAAATGAGCATTGTTATAAAGAAAAGATAGACCTATTGACCAACAACTTTGGGAACCGAAGTAGTGGCTTTTAACCAAGCAAACGACATTAGGTACTATCTTAACTCCCTAGAAGACACTAAGAAACAAAAAGCAGTTTTAGAAGTCGAAGTTAATTCATTAAAACAGAAACTGCATAGTTGGACTAGTTCCTCTCACATAGTTCAACATTATTAGTAAGAGAAAGGAATAACGGGGAGGGATTAGGCTACAAAGTGGTCCCACCACCACCTGAGACCTTGATGAACACCAAGTCTAGACCAGTAAATATAACCCCGTCAAGGATCATGTGGTGACCACTCCGCTTGTTACCGATCCAGACACCTCATGTTCATCTACTGAATCTAGTAAGAAACAAAAGGAGGCCACTTCAAAGGCAAAGGGTAAAATGCCATGTGTTAACCTGGAAAATGAATTTGAAAAAGTTAATTTACAGTCAGGGTCAAATAGAGTCAAATCCGAACCTAAAAGGACTTCAATGTTACTTTTTCACATGCTTCAAGTCAAAAACCAGCTAACCAAAAAGAAAACAGGTTAAATCAGTAAAATTTGTTATACCAGAGAAAACATCAAACATCCAAGAGTCAAAAACTAAAGTGATTGATGTTACTAGAGTGTCACGCACTTCTCCACAAATAAAGTCTACTCATAAAGTTGATAGCAGGTCATGCTACAACTGTGGAGAATGTGGACACATTGCTTCTGACTGTCATTTCTATCAGACACCTAGGAAGAAGATTGATCTTCTGGACTCTAGACCTAGGTCTTCTAAGCGGAGATCTCTAACTCCACCTAGAAGGGCTAGTGACCCTAAAGTCCAACCTGTAAACCGGACGACTATTATCATAAACAGCACTGCACAAAAATCTGGCTTATGGAACGAAAAATCCACCCTCGTGTCTGATACTGATAACAAGAAAGAACTGAGCTACCCTCACCTTCTAAGGGTCAATGGGTGGAGAGTTATGATGTGTGATGCCTCAGGGAAACCAAGACAGTCAAAGCTTGGTTCCTAACCTGAACTGATCCTTTCACTTTGTATGCGCAGGGTGCTCGATATAGCGCTGAGACTAACACGTGGATTATAGACAGCGGAGCATCCAGGCACATGACAGGAAATAGCGCCCTTTATCTAACGTCAAAAAATAAAGGAGGGCATGTTTCCTTTGCAGGAAGGAAACAAGGAGGCTATATCACAGCTCAGGAGAAGTGGGAAATCAGAAAGTTAAGTTTGATAAAGTGAACTACGTTCAACAACTTCAGAACAACTTACTTTCTGGGTCCAAATCTGATAAAGGATTTAAAGTCGTCTTCAATAATCAGAAGTGTTACGTGCTGAAGAAAGAATATATGATCCCAGAAGACCAAGTTCTGATGACTGCTTCAAGATATAAAGACCTTTATGTCTTGGATCTGTCAATAGCTGCCACAAAGGATCATGAGGTTCAGTGTTTCTTATCTAAAGCTACTGAGAAGGATTCCATCTCCTGGCATCAAAGATGGGACACATTAGTCAAAGGAAGATGAATCATTTGATTCAGAAGGATTAGTTAGAGGAGTGAAATGTCAGTCAAGAACTTCCACTTCCTAACTTTGTGTAGCTTGCAAGAAGGGCAAACAGACAAGAAGTCTCATAAGGAAAAGAAAGTTCATTCAATAGAACTTCCTCTTGAGCTTCTTCACATGGATCTGTTCGGTCCAGTTAGTACAAGGACCATCGCAGGCGACGCGTACTGTTATGTGGTCACTCATGACTACTCAAGGTTCAATTGGGTAGTGTTCTGAAATCAAAATCAGAAACCTTTGGAGACATTCAAAGAATTAGTAACCACACTGGAATCACTCTACAAGCTCAAAGTTCGACAAATACGCTCAGACAACGGGACAGAATTCAAGAATCAAGGGATGGAGGCATACTGCAACGAAAAGGGAATTGTGCATCAATTCACCTTTGCCTACACACCTCAGATGAATGGAGTGCTGAGAGAAAGAACAGGAGCTTGATAGAAACAGCCCGGACTATGCTGGCAGACTCGAAACTACCTATCCAATTCTGGAACGAGGCAGTGGCAAATGCTTGCTATACAGAACAGAGTCCTAATAGTCAAGCGCCACGGAAAGACATGTTATGAGCTACTTCAAAGACGCAAATCGAATTTGGAGTATCTTGAACCTTTTGGGCACCGTGTACACTTATGAAGAAGACACAAGAAGGAAAATTCAGCGAGAAGGCAGTTGAAGGAATTTTTCTAGGATACAACATACCGAACAAGCGAGTTTACAATAACTCAACGGGTCTTGTAGAAGTGTGGTGTAATGTCGACGTTCAGAGATATACCACACCACCTACAGGCAAAGGACCTGCATACTTCTTCGATTATGATGGATTCTTCAAATCCTTCAACATCCTCTCTCTCCCTCGGATGATGAGTTAGCTACTAGGATGATGTATGATATACTAAACACTCCATCCAGCACACAGGGAGAGTCATCTACTCAGTCAAAGGGGTAGTCAATGAAAGTGACCCTCCTCTGAAGATGAAACTGAAGCAGATAACCAGAACGGTCAGGAGGAACAGGTTCCAGTTCCTGAAAGTCCACAAGCATCCACAAGTGATGCACCCTCGACTTCGGAACCTCAAACTCCAACCTCCTCATATGCAGACCAAAATGTTCACAATCTTGGTTCGGAGGTGACTGTGCCGACTACTCCAGGATCACGACTACAGTCTATCATCCCCTTGACAATGTTATTGAGATGTCCGATCAGGAGTACAAACCCGAAATCAGCTATACTCAGCTGATTACGCCTCAGTTATGGAGAAGGGTTACATACATGATGGTGCTTATCGCTGTTTTGTCTCGCAGGTTGAGCCAAAATATGTCAGTGAAGCACTAAATAATGAGGCATGGGTGAGTGCCATGCAAGAAGAACTTCTGCAGTTTAAGAAGTTAGGTGTATGGACACTGGTAGATAGACCTAAAGGTGCTAAAGTCATTGGCACCAAATGGGTACTAAAATGTAAGAAGGATGACCAAGGAGTCATCATAAGGAACAAAGCTCGACTGGTGGTTCAAGGTTTTCGCCAAGTCGAGGGTTGATTATAACGAAGTGTTTGCACCGTGGCAAGGATGGAAGCTATTCGTATCTTCCTCGCCTATGCCTCGTACATGAAGATTAAAGTCTACCAATTAGATGTGAAGAGTGCATTCCTTCATGGTGAAATAAGGGAAACAGTCTATGTCAGTCAAACCGAGGGATTTGAAGACCCTTATCATCGGGATAGAGTTTACAAGCTCGACAAAGCTTTATATGGGCTTCATCAAGCTCCTCGAGCTTGGTACGAGAAACTCTCGACTCATCTTGTGAAACACGGCTTTCGCAGGGGAGTCATTGACTGTACACTGTTTATTAAAGAAAAGGATGGTGACCTACTGCTTGTACAGATCTATGTTGATGACATAATCTTCGGTCAAAGAACGAAGAGTTATGCAAAGAGTTTGAAGCAGTGATGAAGAAAGAGTTTGAGATGAGTGCAATGGGGGAGATGAAGTTCTTTCTCGGGTTACAGGTGGATCAAACACCTAATGGGATCTTTCTACATCAGACCAAGTATGTAGGAGACATTCTCAGTCGCTTTGACATGGAGAATGCTTCTGCTGCTGGGACTCCACTTGCTACGAATCATGATATAGCACCTGATGAGAGTGGAGATCTTGTAGATGCCACTAGTACCGAGGAATGATTGGATCCCTCATGTACCTCACTGCCTCAAGACCTGATATCATGTATGCTACATGTTTATGTTCCAGATATCAGGCTAAACCTAAGGTCAATCATCTGATCGGGGTCAAAAGGATCTTTCGCTATCTAAAGGGTACACCCACCCTGGGGTGTGGTATCCTCATGATGACGATTTTGAGCTCACAGCGTATAGTGACTCGGACTATGGAGGCTGCAAAATGAACTACAAGTCTACATCAGCAGGGTGTCAATTCTTTGGGAAAAGATTAGTTACATGGCAGTGTAAGAAGCAGACATCGGTTGCATTGTCAACCTGTGAAGCCGAATATGTTGCTGCTGCAAGTTGGTTCCCAAATCATTTGGATTCAACAGCAAATGCGGGATTACGGTTTGAAATTCTCGTCTACTCCTATTTTTGTTGATAACTCTGCTGCAATTGCAGTAACCAAAAACCCGGTTCCACATCCTAAGACCAAACACATCGGTATTAAATACCACTTCATAAGAGACTGTTTTGAAAAGAACTTAATAGATGTGGTTAAAAAATACTGATTTTCAACGTGCTGACCTCTATACAAAAGCATTTGATAAACCACGTTTTCATTACTTGCTAGAGGTCAACGCGTTAAAAAGAAAAGTGAGGTAATTCCTGATGAGAATAATGTGTAGTCCGATGTAGTTTCGTTAAAGTTTATTTTATCTTATGTTATCTGTTTTTTGTCTGTTACATTTAACCTCATGTTACCTTGCTGTTTATTAAATCCAAAAATAATAAATCCGAAATGATTTTAGTATTTTAGGGGGAGAATATGTCAGCAAGTTAATATTAAAAAAAAATGAGGGAGAAGGGGAACTAGCTGAAATAAGGTAGATTGTGTCTGTGATACTATTCAATACTTGGAATATGATAGTACACAGGAACAAATCAAGAGGGATTTAAAAATTTAAGGGTTGAAAAGATGCAAAAGTTCAAAGTATAAGTCTGCGTAGTCTAAGCAATATAAAACGGGGGAAAATGATAGAAAACTGGCAACTCCTAAGGTGACACAGAGAAAGTAGACTTAGAGGCTGCTAGACCACAAATGATATGTTGGTAGATTCAACACAATAGACAATTAGACCTGATTGGTGATCTCAAGATCAAACTAAGCTGTTCAACTGACTGTGGACTTCCATCTTATCACTGGTTAAAACAATCAAATATATTCCAATAAGGGTAATGAGCATTTAAACGCCACAAAAGTGTGCGGATGACCAAAATTAGAGCAAAGCAAGAAAAAATGAAAGACAAATGCAATAAAGCTGATGGCTCATGTTGTTGGTGCATTTTGTGTAAAATAAAACTAAGCTGCTCTAACAAGGAGATAGGTTGTGTGCTGTCTGTGCGATGGCACTGACCTGAGGATAAGCATAACCTAGATATTCTAGAATTCATGTTGTTTGCCGCCTCTCTGCTGTGCGATGGCATTGACCTGAGGACAGGCTTCTCTTTGAAAGCTCTAAGAATAGTCTCTTCTTGTAATAATACCCGTAGACCGCTCAAAACCTCTGAGGAATGTTGATTACCATATAAGTGTGGGATCCACAAATGTTAGCTGAAATAATTAAACCTAAATCAGTCACCAGTCTGCGTCAAAAGTCTGTGTATGGATTTAAGTGGACAAATATACTGACAATCTTAGTGGCTACCTTCTCAAAAGTTCAACTCAATGTGAAGATCTAAGAGTTTCAGTATGATTTCCTTAAGTTGCTAACGACTTGGATGAATACCGAGAATTTAAGCGTCAAAGAGCTTTAATAACAAGTCCCAAAATGATTTGATATTCCTGTATGATTCCAAAATTGAAGGTCCAGATATGATCAATCTAAGTTAAAGCTGTCTACTCCTAATCAAATCCCTTAGATTTTCATCTTAGGGTTTTATCTCTCACAAAAAGTCCAAACTGTGTAGTTAGTTTAAGTTACTATGTTTATTTTTTAAGGTGTGTGTCTGTCGGACTACATCAAGGAACTCAGAAGGGAATGAACTTACCTTAAAAAGGGTCATGTCTGAGATGGCCACATGGTTTTTTTAAAAATTTAAAAGGTCACGTCTGAAGTGACTGAATTGGTTAAGAGCTTACAATGTTAGTATCAAAAGTGAAAAGGGTCTGAATAGTAAATGTTAAAAATGACTGTAAACTCACAAAGTGTGACCCATTCGCACTAGTGGATCATGGTTATCGACCAACTATGCGAATGGCTTCCAATCGGCCGAATGGACATGAAATTGTTTCATTCGACTGAATGGAAAGGGGCGAATGAAGGAGACCGAATGAGTCAGTCGACCGACTGAGACTCAGTCGGCCGACTGAATGCGATTGGCTAGGCCAATCGTACGACTGAACCTCAGTCGCCCGATTGAACTGAGCGACTGAGGCCAGTTGGCCGAATGAACCTAGGTTTAGTATTTAAAGGTCTTAATCGATCGCATATCACTCATCACTCCTCAAAACACCCCGAATCGTGCTCATTACCGTTACCCTGTCGAAGTGCCTCCGATTCTGATATACTTTGCGCTTAAGATTCTTCATTCCAGTGACGTTTTACAGGTACACTACTCCTTGAATCATACCAAAATCATACATCACCGAACTACAATAGCGAGATTGGATTAAATCAAGAACCGACCTGCGAATCGACCGAATCACCTATGTAAATGAAGCAAAATGTTAAAATTGAGTTTAATAGGTTATTAGTGACAAGTGTACGACTAATGGACCATTACACACTGTTAAAAGACTTAGAAGGGTCAAGATTCGACCCACAGGGATCGAACATGTGGGGCAAGCGACTGGACGTTCGAATGAACTCCAATCGCACGATTGAACCTTGCGATTGGATCATTCGACCGACTGAACCACCCGAATGAGTCCAGTCGGCAGATTGAACTCAATCGCATGCATAAATCAGCCGATTGAACTCAATCGCATGGCTCAATCAGCCGATTGAACCCAATCGCATGCCTCAATCAGCCGATTGAACCAAATCGCATGCCTCAATTATCCGATTGAACTCAATCGCATGACTCAAACAGGCGACTGACTTCAGTCGCATGATTCATTCGCACGAATGAATCAAACTGACTTTCAACTTTACACTTAGAACAGAAGCTTTCATGTCTTATATACTAATGGTTCTTAGTCTTGTGTGTTCTACTGGAAAAATGGCTGACCGATGGTCTCTAAATCCAAAGCACAACATCTGTGCCCATTTAGACCACACGACAAGGAACGGGGCCAAGTTCTCCGATATTATAGCCTTCCTCAAATGTTCACGGATACATAAGGCTATATCTATGCCCTGCACACCTTACAAATCACTACACCAGGCATTCTAGGAGAATGCCTCAGTGGATCGGTCTCATGAGCCATACAGCATCAGAAGCACCATCTTGGGTCAAGCTATCGACATCACCGCCACGGACATCCAAAGAATCCTTGAGTTTGGGGATGACTCTACTCACCCCACTAAGTACACCCATTGACTATGAGAGGGTGTTTTCTCCGAATCAAGTATGCAGGAGACATCAACTCAGGGGTTCTAAATAGAGCAACCTGTGCCCTCAATACAAATATCCGGCACATGTGATTCTTAAATGCATCGCTTCGAGAAGGGGTGGCTTTGATGACCTATCAGATCAGATACAGAATGCCTTCGTGGCTCTAGAGCTGAACCACCCTTTCAGCTTCTCTAATATGATCTTTGCTTATTTGATAGAGAACATTGAAACTAAAGGGAAAGAAGGTTTTTGTATGTACCCACGATTCCTTCAGATGATATTCAATGAGAAGCTGCCTCAGCTCCCAAAGGAAAGTCAAGATGCAGTGACATTGGAACTGATGGATGATACCACATTGGGTAGGATGGTGGTATATCGGGGCAAGAAAGTTAAGCCCCAGGAAAAGAGACTGATTGGCCACTTAGCGGATGAAAGCTATGTTGCACCGGGGAGACGCCTATGGCGTCACGAGGACAGTGAGTCTGACGTGGAGCCGATTGTCCCCTACTGATGAATCTGAGAAGGATGACATAAGGATGAGGCTGTTCCATCCCGAGGCACCGTGTCTGCCTCTGTTCCCTCAGTGTCTGGCTCACCTGCTGAGGTAACTGAGTGAGCAGGATTCCATCAAGATTTTGTGCTTACCGAGGAAGATGAAGATGAATCTGATGAGGAGCCATTGACCCGGACTGTGGGAAGGAAAGTGGTTCCCACAGAGCTCGGGTTGAGGGTTGTCGGTGAACAACGAGAGGATCTGGAGATACAGAGACTGATCCATCATATGCTCGGAGTCCTCAGGCGGGGTTGAAGGGGGAGCATCCACCTCGAGGGGAACGAGGAGAAAACGGATGGCTCAACCATGGCCAGAAAAAGAAAAAGCGTAAGGTAACCTTCATCACCACCACATCCCCCATACCTTCCACCACTACCACCTCTGCACACACACCTTCCACCACCATACCTCTCCCCACAGCAACCACAACCACCACCATACCGATCACCACAAGCCGGACCCCTGCTACCACTACTACATTCACCCCACACTCACCACCACCATCATCCAGACCTTACCCGATATTCACCACCTCCACCACCACCACTAGCCACCAAACCGAGCCCTCAGCCTACCCCTCACACACCTCTAGATCTCCTCTACCTCCAATCGGGGTAGAGGAACAGCTGGCAGCCTTAAACAGAATGGTGTTACGACTGCTGGCGGCTGATGAGGAAAAGACCTCTCAGATCCGCTAGCTCACTGACCTGACCGCTGCACAATCGAAGAGAATTGCAGAGCAGGATCGAGCCATCGAGGAGCAGGCCCAGAAATTGGCTGCTCTGAACACTGAGTTGGACCAACTCCGAGCACAAAGCGTCACATCAGGTAAGCAGATAGAAGAGTTGGAAAAGGCAAAGAGGTCCATTTTGTTAAAGTTAAAAGGATCAAAGGAGGAACCTCTAAAGATAAAGGATGGAGAAAGAGATAGTGAGGATGATGATGATGATGATGACAGTGATTCTGATGAAGAGAAAACAGAAGAGTGGTGTGCAGATGAAGAGACTGAAGAAGGAGAAGCAGCTGAATCAGTCTCAGCTCCCGGTCTAGAGCAGAGAACAAAGAACCGACAGGATCAGCCAGCTTCTACTTCTGCACCTTCACACGAAGAGACTAGCATACAGTATAAAAGTAAATAGTGGATGTTTATGTATTTAATTACTTTTGTATTCTATATTGAAAAACGATGTACTGAATGTTTATATTAACTTAATGCATTTTGTTTGATATACTACTAATGATTTGAATGTGAAATGTGTAAATCAAACAGATCCAAAGTACCACAGAGATGAGTTTGATATTGCTCCCCTTCAACAGGTCAAGTCTCAACTCACAATGATTCTTGATCTGCAAGGGATTGTCAGAAGGTCAGTGAGTTATACACCTGAAGAAGGTGAAAAAATTCACGACCTCTCTAACGAGCAACTGGGAGAAATGTTCAGACTCAATCCTGATGATATTGTCAAGGATGCTCCAACAGTTGATTCAACCAGTGACGACGAATTACACGATGTTGATGAAGTTGAGGTTGAAGATATTGTTGCTGAAGAGTACCCTCAATATGCTGACAACGCGGGTAATGTGGTCCCGAATCTGGGTGAGTCCCTAGTCAGTGATATGTTGAGGTACTGGACAAGATGGAGCAGGAAGCAGGAAAGACGAAGGAACAGCCCAAGCCTCAAACGATGACGTATACATTCGAAAGGCTGAATGGGCTGAATGTTTTAAAGAAGTCAGAGCCCAACGTGATGCACCGAAGAGGGATGCCTACACCAAGTTCTACAGCGTCAAGAAACATCTTACGGTGTCAGGCAGGATTATAGCATGGGCATATTTTGATGATCTTAACGTGTATGCCGTTAAGAGGGAAAAGGGCATAGAGTACTTTAGATTTCCACATGATCTAAAGACTCTACCTGGATTTGAGCTCAACCAGCTGGCCAAGTTGAAGCTGTTGTATGCTGACACGAGAAAAATGTCAGGCTGGTTTGAGGCTGCCCTCAAGAAAGAGTACCACACCAGATGGATTAACTTCAGACCTCAACAACCTACAAGGTATATTAGAAGGTCTGAGATGGATGCCATTACTGGAAAACCTAAGATTGTGTTGAAGTGGAGTCCTCCTCGCACTATGTTGAGAATCCCTCTCAGGGAAATGCCACAGGACTTCACTCCACACTTCAAATGGTGGTACTATGATTGGAGAACTGCTAAAGCTGTCATAGTTCTAAACAAAGGGGATCAAATGGATACTGTCAGGGTATTCAACCCAATGTGTCTAACCAACTTGTCTGCTAATGATGTCTATACATTGTACAAGTGGCCACTGTTCTATGACACACAAGACATTGTACAAGCCCTCCAGTTCCAAAATGTTATACGACTTTGCTTTGCGTTTGATATTCACGCGGGAGTCACATAAGAGGACAAGTACAAGAAATATGAGAAGGTAATGAAGAAAACAAGACATTAGAGAGATCTAGGTCCAAGGGGGAGTTTGTTGATACATGTATGTCCCTAGATCGTGATATGTGATGTAATAGATCTTGTTTGGTATGATTAATGAACTGATATTGACATCTGTTGGTTATAATGTTTAAAAGTTCATTAATGAGTCGTAAATGAATTGATTGAGTGTATGATTACTTGAATGATTACATATAATATTATATTAATTAACTAAAACATTCAAACTTAACTTAATGAACTTCCCATGCGAATGGCTCATGCGAATGAACCATAAGCATGAAGAACCTCATACGATTGACTCAGTCGCACGACTGAACCAGGAGACTGGATCAGTCGTACGACTGTAACATAAGATTGGCTCAATCGCACGACTGAACACTCAGTCGCACAAATGAACCAACCGCATGGTTCAATCGCACGACTGAACCAAACTAATGGTTCAGTCGCACGATTGAAGAGTGCCAACCTATAAATACAACTCAATTCGTGAAAAACAGAGAGATTCGTTCAAGTCAATTCCATACGAACCCTAGCCGTCCAGAAACCTTCCAAATCGTTCTCCAAGTTCATAGAACACATTAGATCGATTCCTTATCGATTTCTAACGTTAGTTTCAATCCTTGATTATTCTTCGTGTGTTCTCACTGATTGGATCGCCAATCAAATAGGATTCCGCACTATTTGATCTGGTATACACGTGATCTCTAGGTATTTCAGTTGAATACCAGGTCCTAACAATCTGTATGTACGTATGATGTATGATCACGAACGAATGAAACGTATAGTAAGGACTCTAAAAGAAATAAATAAGGATTTTATGTATGTTTTGTTATAAAACTAGAACTCACTCAGCAACGCTGACTTTTATATGTTTTCAGTTGGCAGGTAAACATTGCTGAGGGTGGCACGAGGTGGCTACTCACTTCTTTTGGATGGAATCCGTTTATTTAAAGCTTTTGTGATGTAATACAACAATGTAATTTTGTAACCGACAAACGATGCATTGTTTTGCAAAAGTTTTTATCATGAAATGAAATGCAATTTGTTTTATGTTTCCGCTGCAATGTTTTATGAATGATTAAAGGTAAAGTATATGTTTTATGTGCGATGATTTACCAGCTGTGAGCATCCCGGAAACGGAGCCTTACAATGAACATCATATATAGGTTTGAGGTTGTTGTACATGATTGTAAGTCAATAATTGTTGAGAAATGTGTTCAATTTAGTCCGGTGATTATTTATGCATGAATGAATCATACTTATGGACCAGTCGCACGACTGAACCACGAAACTGGATCAGTTGTCTGACTGAGACATAAGGGTTGATTAAGTCGTGCTTATGAATCAATTGCATGAATCAATCGCATGAAATGGTTCAGTCATACGAATGAAAACTACAAACCTATAAATACCACATAATTCGTGGAAAACATGACTTCGGATATTCAAAAACCCTAGCCGCCCAAAGCGTCCTAAATAGTCTATCCAACTTCATATGTCGTTCCTCATCGATTTCTAATAAATTCTTACGGTTTGTTTCATCGCTAGATCGATTAGGTTGTTGTTCTCACTTATTGGATCGCCAATCAAATAAAATTCCGCACTATTTGATTTCGTCTCACGTAGAATTTGTTAGTACTCCGGCAGATTCTATAACTTTCTAATTCAGAAATGCAGCAACATTATGTTATGGCTCAAACTTCAATGCATCCATTTTTCAATCACAAAGAAACATGAATTAAGGTTTAAGGATCAATTAAGTTTTTAATGTTGATACGTGTGTCCCTAGTTTCTGATCTTAATGTAATATCTTTGTATTGTCTTACACTTATGTAAATGTAATAGTTGGGTACTTAATAAAATACAAATGTTTGGTTGTGTTTATAATGTTTAATATTTCATTAATGAGTTGTTTAACACAAATTGACTTGATTATATATGTTTGGGATTGTTTGAATTGATATGAATAATGTTATAATAATGAATACATTCAAACTTTATGAAGTGAAGTTCTCATGCGCCCGACTGGACCATGTGCCCCAACAGTGGTCATGCGTCCGAATGGCCATGTGACTGAGTGTCCATGCGCCTAAACAGTCCATACGCCTGAACAACTTCATGCAACTGACTCAGTCGCACGACTGAACACTTAATCTTGTGAATGGATCAACCGCATGGCTCAATCGCACGAATGAACCATGCCAATGGTCCAGTCGCACGATTAAGAAACCTTAACCTATAAATACCACCTAATTCGTGGAAAAACGTAAGCATTCAATCCACTTCGACTCTAGACGTACCCTAGCCGTCCAGAATCCTCTAAGTTCGTACTCCAAGTTCATAGAACGTTGTAGTTCGATTCCTAATCGATTTCTTGGCTTTAGATTCATTACGTTATTGTTGTTACGTGCGTTCTCACTGATTGGATCACCAATCAAATAGGATTCCGCACTATTTGGTTTGGTTTAACATGTTAATCAGTTGGTGTTTCATTAAAATACCAGATCCTAACAAGTGGTATGAGAGCTTGAGCTCTTGATTACGTGTTGATTCAATAGTTTTGACCCAAAAAAGGTGTTTTTGCATAAAAAACACAATCCTTTTGTGTCTAACGGAGTCTTAGAAGTTTCCTGATCGAACAGTTGAGTTTTTTCGGCATACGGCTATTAGGGTTTGATAAAATTCGAGTATTTACGGACAAATCAAGTTAAACCTATGAGTTATCAAACATCAGCAAGTTTAGTCGCATGATTAGACCAATCGCACGACTGAGTTCATTCGCATTCTCCAACCGCATGATTGGACACATTCGTACATTCAATTGTACGGCTGAGAACTTCATTCGGACTGTTCAATCGTATTTGTTCATTTGGGTGACTGACTCATCCGCATTTGTTCAATCGCACAATTGAACCATCCGCATTGTTCAATCGCACGAATAAGTTCAATCGCATACCTCCACTCGCATACATTAGCAGTTTCTTAAACAGTAAATATAAAACTAACGGAGGACCAGTTTTCAGCATACACAGCAAGTAGGGACACACGTATTCAGAATCTACTTCTGTTGGAGAACGAAGTGGGGATTCACAATAAACCCCTAAAACGTATTACGTTAGACGACTACCCACAATGGAAGCAATGTTTCGAAATCTACTTAAATAGAGTAGATACAAATTTGTGGGAGGCCATCGAGGCGGGTTATAGCATGCCGGTAAGAGCTGACGGAGTAAAACTTACTCTAAGTGGCATGTCGGATGCTCAGAAGGTATAACACAATGCTGAAAAGAAAGTCTATGCTTTGCTTACTTAGTCTATTCCGAAAAATATTTTCCATCAGTATTCGGAGTATACCCAAGCAAAGCATTAAAGAAGGAGTTTGACAACTTCTCCTCTATGGGAAAAGAAAGCCTTCATGATGTGATCGATAGATTCTACCACCTGATGAGTGAGATGCACACTAATGTAGTGGTTACATCAATGGAGGATAAGGTATCCAACTTTGCTGATGGATTACAAGAAAAATGGGCTTCGTTTGTCTCTAATCTCTGACAGAATGAAAGGCGCTCGAAGTTAGATATAAATGACTTTATTCTGAAACTGAGAGAAGAGGAGCTTAAGATGAAGTATTGAGCCCAAAAGGAAAACTACCATCAGAATCCTGCACTCTACAATGCTACTCCTTCGGTCAAGACATCTGGAGCGCCCGCGCAAACCGCCTTCATCTCAAGCGTAGCGGTTCCAGCACCACCCTCAACTTCAAGATTCGAAATGTCAGGGTCCTCTAGCACCCAATATATGATATCTAAAGCTAATGCAATAAAGCTTAAAACTGACAACCTCGGGAATGTGACTATGGAAGTGGCCAGAGAACATATGGAACATTTAGCTGCGGTGTTTCAATCCTACGATGGATTAGTTGCTGGAAAGATAGGAAACTGCCACCTGGCAGATGAAGATTATGAGCAGGTGGATGAGATGGAGTTGGAGCGTATGGACATAATGTGGGCCCTGGCAAGTGCTGTCCGACGAGCTAAAAAGTTTGTCAAAAAGACCGGACAAAACTTGGTTGCAACAAAAGACACAACCTTTAGGTTCGATAAGTCAAAGGTTACATGTTTCAACTGTGGTGAGAAGGGTCATTCAAGAGGGAGTGTGTAAAACCAAAGAAGACGGGGAATGGCAATCCCTTCTCGCTATTTAATCGTCAGGACAAGGCCACATCTAGTAGTTCTACCTCATCGAGTAAGGATCCAAAAGACTTAACTGCTAACGAGGATGAAGGATAGGACTGGAGCTTTCGGTTCGTGTCACCAGGAGAGTCCAATATATCTAGTGTGGAGGATATCGATGGTGATTCTGTGAGTGAGGGGGATATAGCAGTAGAGCTCGTGATGTCAAATTCTGAAGACACTGCAAATGTGGTCAACCACCTGCCTGAAGAAGAAAATTTTGCATCATCATCTGAATCAACAGAACCAGAGACAACCAAGTCCGCACTCATGGCTGATTCCTCTTCAACATCTCAGGTAAGTACTACTACCCAACTGTTTAATGATCATGCTTGCTTAGAATGTAATAAATTGAGAGTAGGTATAGATTCAAAATTTGCTAGGCTATTAGATCATAATGATAGCTTAGTAAGGGATCTGGAACTATGCACAGAGACAAATAGAGTGTTAAAACAAAATGAGCATAGTTACAAGGAAAAGATAGACCTATTGAATAAACAGCTTAGGGAAACTGAGGTAGCTGCTTTTAACCAAGCAAATGACATTAGGTACTATCTGAACTCTTTAGAGGACACTAAGAAGCAAAAAGCAGTTTTAGAAGTAGAAGTCAACTCATTAAAACAAAAACTGCATAGTTGGACAAGCTCATCACACATTGTCCAACACTTAGTGAGAGAGAGAAATAATGGGGATGGACTGGGATACAAAGTGGTTCCACCACCACCTGAGACCTTGATGAACACCAAAAGTAAACCAATCAACAATAACCCCATCAAGGATCACGTTGTGTCTACTCCTCTTGTTAATGATCCAGATTCCATAAGTAAATCAAGTGAATCTGACTCTAAACAAAAGGAGGCCATTTCAAAGGCAATAGGAAAGATGCCTTGTGTTAACCTAGAGAAAATGTCAAAAAGTTTCAACTCCCGGATTTTTGTGTTGCATGCAAAAAGGGCAAACAGACGATGAAATCTCATAAGAAAAAGAAAGTTCATTCTATAGAACTTCCTCTTGAGCTTCTTCACATGGATCTGTTTGGTCCAGTCAGTACAAGAAGCATCGTTGGCGACTTGTATTGCTATGTAGTTACCGATGACTACTCAAGGTTCTCTTGGGTAATATTTCTGAAATCCAAATCAGAAACATTTGAATCCTTCAAGGAATTGGTAACTACGCTGGAATCCTTCTAAAAGCTGAAGGTATGACAGATGCGCTCAGACAACGGAACCGAGATTAAAAATCAGATGATGGAGGCATATTGGAAGGAAAAGGGAATTGTACATCAATTTACCTCGGCTTATACCCCTCAGATGAACGGCGTTGCTGAACGGAAGAACCGCAACTTGATAGAGACGGCACGAACTATGTTGGCAGACTCGAAACTGCCTATCCAATTTTGGAATAAAGCAGTGGCAAATGCTTGTTATACCTTTAATTGAGTTTTGGTAGTAACACGACATGGAAAAACATGCTACGAGTTATTACAGCGACGTAATCCTAGCTTGGAATATCTTGAGCCGTTTGGCGCTCCGTGCACCCTGCTGAAGAAGACTCGGGAGGGAAAATTTTGTGAGAAGATTGATGAAGGTATCTTTCTAGGATACAACATACTGAAGAAGACGGTTTACAACAACTCAACAGGCCAAGTAGAGGTGTGGTGTAATGTTGATGTTCAGAGATATATCAAACCACCTGCTGGAAAAGGGCCTGCCTACTTCTTCGACTATGATGGATTCTTCAAGACCTTCAACATACCTCTTTGCTCTTCAGAAGATGAGTTGGCAAACAAGATGATGTACGATGTCCTGAACACACCGTCTCAAAATTCAACAAGTCATGATACTACCAACTCAGGGGAACAATTAATGTGAGTGATTCTTCCTCTGATGAAGAAAATGAAGAAAATGATCATATCAGCGAGGATATACAGGTTCCGACTACCACAAGTTCACAAGTATCGGCTAGTGATACTTCAGAATCATCAGAACCTCAGACTCCGACTGCCTCTGACCCAGAACCAAATGTTCATAATCTTGACTCTGAGGTGGTTGTTCCAACAACTCCTGGATCACATCTAAACGTCTATCATCCATTGGATAATATTATAGGAGATGTGTGATCAGGGGTTCAGACTACAAATCAGCTATACCCAGCTGATTATGCCTCCGTGATGGAAAAAGGATACTTTCACGACGGTGTGTACTGCTGCTTTGTGTCTTAGTTTAAGCCAAAGTATGTTAGTGAAGCACTAAATGATGAGGCTTGGGTTAGTGCCATACAGGAAGAACTTCTTCATTTTAAGAAGTTAGGTGCATGGACACTAGTGGATAGACCTAAAGGTGCTAAAGTTATTGGCAGCAAATGGGTGTTGAAATGTAAGAAAGATGATCAAGGAGTGATCATCAGAAACAAGGCTTGGCTTGTTCTTCAATGTATTCGACAAGTTGAGGGTATCAACTACAATCAAGAATTTGCACGAGTGGCAGGGATGGAAGCCATCTGCATCTTCCTTGCCTATGCATCTTATATGAGAATCAAAGTTTACAAACTTGATGTGAAGAGTGCATTCCTTCATGGTAAGATTAGAGAAACAGTGTATGTCAGTCAACCTGAGGGATTCGAGGATCCTTATCATCAGGATAGAGTTTACAAACTCGACAAGGCTTTATACGGGCTTCATCAAGCTCCAAGGGCTTGGTATGAGAAACTCTTGACTCATCTTATAAAACACGGCTTTCGCAGGGGAGTCATTGACTGCACACTGTTTATCAAAGAAAAAGATGGAGACTTACTGCTAGTACATATCTATGTATATGACATAATCTTCGGTTCAAAGAACGAAGAATTATGCAAAGAATTCGAAGCAGTAATGAAGGCGGAGTTTGAGATGAGTGCCATGGGGGAGATGAAGTTCTTTCTCGGGTTATAGGTGGATCAAACACCAAATGGAATCTTCTTACATGAGACCAAGTATGTAGGGGATATTCTCAGGCGGTTTGACATGGAGAATGCTTCCATAGCTGGCACTCCACTGGCTACAAACCATGATGTAGCACCCGATGATAATGGTGATCTGGTAGATGCCACTATGTATCGAGGGATGATTGGATCTCTCATGTATCTCACTGCCTCAAGATCTGATATCATGTACGCTACATGTTTAAGCTCACGATATCAGGCAAAGCCTAAGGTGAATCATCTAATTGGGGTCAAAAGGATATTTAGTTATCCGAAGGGGACACCCACACTTGGGTTGTGGTATACTCATGATAATGAATTTGAACTTACAGCATATAGTGACTCGGATTACGGCGGCTGCAAGATGAACTACAAGTCTACATCAGCAGGGTGTCAGTTCTTTGGGAGAAGATTAGTAACGTGGCAGTGTAAGGAGCAGACCTCGGTTGCATTGTCAACCTGTGAAGCCGAATACGTTGCTGCTGCAAGCTGCTGCTCTCAAATCATATGGATTCAACAGTAAATGCGGGATTACGCTATGCATTTCACTTCCACTCCTATCTTTGTTGATAACTCTGCTGCGATTGCAGTCACTAAAAACCCGGTCCAACATCCTAAGACCAAACACATCGGAATCAAATATCACTTCATACGCGATTGTTTTGAAATGAATTTAATCGATGTGATAAAAATAAACACTAATTCTCAACGCGTTGACCTCTATAGAAAGGCTATTGACAAACCATGTTTTCTATTTCTGTTAGAAGTCAATGGAATTAAAAAGAAAAGTGAGGTCATTCCTGAAGATGACCATGTATAGTCTGATGCGTCGTGTCTAGTTTCTTTTCATTTTTAAATTTTAGTGTTATTTTAGTTTGTTCTTTTGTGTTTGTTTAATTAGTTTAATTACAATTAGTGTTTTTCCTTACTCAATAAAATCCTAAAACACAAATCCATAGTGGTTTTACAATTTTAGGGGGAGAATAGGTCTAGGAAATAAAATAAAAATAAAAAAAATGGGGAAAAAGGAGAGTCAAGCTGAAAATAAATAAGATCGTATGTCTGATACCGATTCAATGTTTGGAATATGATAGTACACAGGTACAAACCAATTGGGACTTTAAAATTCAAAATTGAAAAAGATGCAAAGTTCAAGTATAAGTCTGTGTAGTCTGAGCAATATAAAGGGAAATATGATAGATAAGCTAGCTAATACAAAAAATCAACACTAAAATGGTTGACTAGCTGTGGGTAACACCTTATCCGTGGTTACATAATCAACAAGATTCCAATAAGGGGTGACGAGCAAAATAAACGCCACAAAAATGTGCATAAGACCAAAGCATGAGAGGCTTCTTTCTGAGTATTAAGTACGCTGGGGAGATCAACTCAGGTGTGCTCAACAAGAGCAACCTGTGTCTCAAGTACAAGTACTTGGCACATGTCATACTGAAGTGCATTGCTTCCAGAAGGGGTGGGTTTGATGATCTTTCAGACCAGATCCATAATGCTTTTGTGGCACTGGTGCTGAACTACCCCTTCAGCTTCACGAGCATTATCTTCTCTTACCTTGTGGAGAACCTGGAGGCAAAGGGTAAGGAGGGTTTTTGAATGTACCCCAGATTCTTGCAACTGATTTTCGATGAGAAGCCGCCGTCACTTCCTAAGGAGCCCCATGATGTTGTGGCTCTAAAGATTATGGACGATACGACCGTGGGTCGTATGAGAGTCTTCCGGGGTAAGCAGGTAAAGCCGCAGGTGAAGAGACTGATAGGCCATCTGGCCAATGAGAGTTATGTGGAGCCTGGCAGACATAAGTGGCGTCACACAGACAGCAACTTCGAGCATGACCAGCTACAGCTCCCAGAGCATGACTCCGATGATGAAGATAGCGGGGATGCAGGAGATACATTGCCCACTCGACCAGGTGGCCCCACTACTGATAGTGCATCTCCTATATCTGCCCCCATTGGGGATATTGTAGAGTCTGTTGGCTTCCACCGGGAATTTATACTTGGTGAGGAGGAAGAGGAGTCAGATGAGGAGCCACTAATCCGGACTATGGGAAGTAAGGTTGTTCCCACAGACTAGGGGCTTCGGCGGTTGGTGGACGCCACGGCGGATTGGGAGAGACTACTACTGATCCTACATATACTCCTGATCTGCCAGGCCGTGTTCAAGGGGGAGCATCCTCCTCGACTGGATCGAGGAAGAAGAGGATGGCTTAGCCCCACGACTTGAAAAAGAAGAAGCGCAGAATCACCTTCATCACCACCACAACCACCATCACAGCCAACACCACAGCCACCACCACAGCCACCACCATCCGTACCACCATTCCCCCTCATACCACCACCACCCTTCCATCCACCACCACATCATTAACACCTACACCACCACCACCATCAGCTATACCACCTCCAATCTTCACCACAGTCACCACCACCACTAGACATCCTGCAGCACCATCTTCTTTCTTTCCATATGCATCAGGATTGCCTCTGCCTCCCAGTGGGGTAGAGGAACAACTCTCAGTACTTAATTGTATGGTGCTAAGACTGTTAGCTACAGATGAAGAGAAGACCAATCAGATCATACAGCCGGTACCCCTGACCACTGTCCAATCTCAGCAGCTCTCTCATTAGGCTCAACTGATCGATGAGTAGGCGCATCGAATGACTCAGCTCCAGGAGCAACACACCAAAAGGATTGAGGAGCTAGAGGCTGCAAACAAATCTCTGTAGTTAAAGCTTAAAGGGTCCAAAGAAGAGCCCTTAAAGATAGGAGAAGGTGATGAAGATGATGATGCTGATGATGATAGTGATGAAGATGATGATGGTGATGACCATTATGGTCATACTGATGTCAGTGATGATGATGACGACTCTTCAGCTACTGGTGCCACTTCAGCGAGCGAGAGGAGGACCAAACATACTCAAAATCCGAGTGCCTCCTCATCCATCCCGGCAGCAGAAGAGTCGATGATCCAGGACAAGAGTAATGATTAGTTGTTTATTGTTATTTAAAATCTTTTGTATTAGGATTATGTATGAAATTAACGAAATACATGTTTATATGTAATGTAAATAGTTATGCCTTCGATTGTTATGGTTATGCCTTGATTGTTAACTAATGATATATATATTGAATGTTTAAATCAAGCAGATCCAAATTATCAAAGGGATGAACACGATATTGCTCCCCTTCAATAGATCAAGACTCAACTAACCATGATTCTTGATGTGCAAGGGATTGTCAGAAGATTAGTGAGTTACACTCCTGAAGAAGGGGAAATAATTCATGATCTTACTGATAAGCAACTGGCATAAATGTTCAAGCTCAATCCTGATGAGATTGTAAAAGACGCTCCAACTGTTGAAGGAGACAGTGATGCCGACCTGAAAGACATCAATGAGATAGAGATCAAGGATGTCACAGCAGCTCATTATCGAGAGTATGCTGACAAAGAGGGAAATGTGGTCCTCAATCTGGGTGATTCCCTACTTAGTGATGCATTTGATATACTGGATCAGATGGAGCAAGAGACTTAGAAGGTTGAAGAACAAGCCCAAGCTTCAAACGCCGATGTTGATATCAGAAAAGCTGAATGGGCTGCATGTTTCGAGAAGATCGGAGCACAACGCTCTGCTCCTAAACCAAATGTCTACACCAAGCTCTACAAAGTAAAGAAACATCAAAAGGTGTAGGGCAAGATTATCGCGTGGGCTCATTTTGATGATCTAAATGTATACCGATAAAGAGAGAGATAGGTATGGAGTACTTTAGATTTCCGCATGATCTAAAGTCTCAACCTGGTTTTGAGCTCAACCAGCTGGCCAAACTGAAGTTACAATATGCTGACCCGAGGAAGATGTCAGGCTGGTTTGAGGCTGCCTTGAAGAAAGAGTACCACACCAGGTGTATCAACTTCAAACCTCAACAACCTACAAGGTATATCACACGTTTTGAAGTTCATCCCATCACTGGAAAGCCTAAGATAGTGCTGAAGTGGAGTCCCCCAAGAACAATGTCAAGAATCCCTCTCAGGGAAATGCCACAGGACTTCACTCCACACTTTAAATGGTGGTACTATGATTGGAGAACAGGGGAGGTGGTCATAGTTCTGAACAAAGAGGGCAAAATGGATACTATCAGGGTATTTGACCAAATGTGGCTTACAAACTTGTTTGCTGATGATGTATACACATTATACAAGTGGCCACTGTTCTATGACACGCAAGATATTGTACAAGCTCTCCAATTCCAAAATGTGATACGACTCTGCTTTGCGTTTGAGATACACGCAGGAGTCACTAGAGAAGAGAAGTACAAGAAGTACGAAGAGGTTATGAAGAAGGTAAGACAATAGATGAATCTAGGTCCAAGGGGGAGTTTGTTGATACATATGTCCCTAGTTTATGATCTTAATGTAATATCTTTGTATTGTTTTACACTTATGTAAATGTAATAGTTGGGTACTTAATGAAATACAAATGTTTGGTTGTGTTTATAATGTTTAATATTTCATTAATGAGTTGTTTAATGCACATTGACTTGATTATATAGATTTGGGATTGTTTAAATTGATATGAATAATGTTATAATAATCAATACATTCAAACTTTATGAAGTGAAGTTCTCATGCGCCCGACCGGACCATGCGCCCCAATAGTGGTCATGCGTCCGAATGGCCATGCGACTGAGTGTCCATTCTCCTAAATAGTCCATACGCCTGAACAACTTCATGCAACTGACTCAGTCGCACGACTGAACACTTAGTCATGCGAATGGATCAACCGCATGGCTCAATCGCACAAATGAACCATGCCAATGGTCCAGTCGCACGATTAAGAATCCTTAACCTATAAATACCACCTAATTCGTGAAAAAACGTAAGCATTCAATCCACTTCGACTCTAGACGTACCCTAGCCGTCCAGAATCCTCTAAGTTCGTACTCCAAGTTCATAGAACGCTGTAGATCGATTCCTAATCGATCTCTTGAGTTAGATTCATTACGTTATTGTTTTTACGTGCATTCTCACTCATTGGATCGCCAATCAAATAGGATTCCACACTAATTGGTTTGGTTTAACACGTTAATCAGTTGGTGTTTCATTCAAATACTAGATCCTAACATTTAATAAACCTTGTAACAAGTTATAATTCCATCAATAGATTTTAGAGATTACTTAATAAATTTTGGATTTTAAAATTTGGTCATTTTAAAAACATTTCTAAGTGTTTTGACGTTATTGTTTCAATGTCCAATCAAATTTTAAGATATACAATCAATTAAGTAATTTGTTTCTAGTTGATTTGAAAATACCAATTGAATTTAATGATTTACAGACAAATTTAGTTTGAACATTGCATTTTGTCGATTCATTTCAAGTTCAATATTTTATTATTATTTTTCACAATGATGATCGTCGAATCATCAAAACTTTTGTGATAAAAGTTGGATTGATGATGTTAAACAGGTCGCAATCTAGTACCATTAACAATTTTAGGTTCCATTTTTAAAATACTATCACATTCGAACATAAATTTTAGATTTATTCAAGTTTTAGGGTTCGAACGCCTAAATACGGTTCGAACTTCCAAATGATTGTGATGTCAGTGGACACTTATATGATGAAATAATCTCAACATGTTGTTTACAATCATTGATTTTACCTTAGAATATCAATAATCCTAGAAAATCAAAGTAATCAATGAGTAATGTGTTCGTCAGGTACTCGAGAGTAAGAATAGAGAGAATAAGAGAATGAAAAGTTTGAATGAAATGAAATCTATCCAACTATTGTATTTATATAACTATAAAAAACCCTTGGATGTACTCCATCTGTGTAGGCGCATGACGACTGTTGAGACGCTTGAGGTTTAGGCACATTAGCACTGTATAGACGTATTACTCCTTTTCAGGCGTGTGAGAACTAGATGCATGAGTTACACTTGGTCAACTTTTGTTTAGTACATAGGCACATTTGCACTGTACAAGCACATAAGCACTATTTAGGCGCATGAGCACTGTTCAGATGCATGACATAGTATGAAACGCCTGACACTTGTTTTATTTTCAATATGTAACGTCAGGTGCGGTTCAGAGGTATGAGAAACATAACCAAAATTTTTCGATTATGACCATTGTTTAGGAGCATGAGTTTGACTGAAACGTCCAACACCTATCATAAAATTGAAAATTCATCATGCGTCTAACCTTAGACTTATTGTTACTATTTAGGCGCCTGAGACATCCATATGTCTAACATATGTCATCCATACTTCACAAAATTCTATCAAATCATATTTTTTTCCAATTTCACTGTTTTTCATTAAATTTTCATACTTTGGTCAAACTTTGAATAATGACTAAGAATTTTACTATTTGACCAAAACTTTGATTTTTTTATCAAATTTTAACTTTTTGACCTTTTAATTTTTAATTAAATTTTTGTAATTTTAGTGTCAAAAATTTCATAAAAACACAAACATTATCCATACTTTGGAAGAAGCTTTTCTACATTTTAAACACTTGAATTCTTTTTAGGTTCATTTTTAAGCATATCAAACACACACTTGCTTGAATATTTTTACTTCATCCTTTTTCATCCAAACAATTTTTTATTTTTTTCATCTTTTCTCCGCCTAAACGTTAAGATTACAAACTTAGAAGTTTATAGAAGTTTAAAATTAAAAAATTCGAATCATTATCAACATGCCTGTACATAAAAAAATTGCAAAAATCAATATAAAGTAGAATAAAATTCTACACATTGAATCACAAGCCTATATTGAGATCATATCTGTTAATAATTAGCACATTGAAATAAAGAAATTGGGGATAGTCATAGACATTGATTAAATCCTTATCAAGTGTGTTACAGGTCAGTGTTACCATAGTAAAGGAAACACAAGATCTAAGGATAGACAATGAGTGTTTTGGCAAAAGAATCGGTACACTTACTTTTCGATTCTTGGACTTATTAAGGTTGGATTAGATATGACATTATGTAATTAACACTTAGAGTTAGAGAGTCTCACCTTCATTTATTTATGTTGCATTAGATATGACACTGTTACACATTTTTTGGATATGAAAAGGAGGAAGGGTTATGATCATTTTAATAAAGAAAAATTAGTTTTCAACATGATTAATAAGACTAATTGACTCAACGAGAAACTCAAACCTTCCTTGTAAGAAAGCATTGGTAAATAGGGCAGCCAACTGTTTTTTAGTTGATATCTGAATCAAAATGAATAAACCTTATTCAGAGTTGTCACTGAGAAAATGATATTGAATTTTGATATGTTTTGTTTGAGAATGTTGGACAGGATTAATTGTAATAAACATAGCAGTAGTGTTATCAATGTAAATAGGATTTTTAAGAAAATTGAACCCGTAATCTAGTAGTTAATTTTGCAACCAAAGGATTTTAGAACAAACATCCTGTTCATGCAACAATGTACTCAGCTTCTGTATTTGAGACTAGGACGTTTGTCTGTTTCTTACACTACCATGAGACTAATTGAGGACCCAAGAACTAACAACCACCCATGGTAGATTTTCTATGTTGACTACATCCCCCGTAATCACTATTAGTATATCCATGTAACACAAAGTTTCTTTCATAAGGATACCATAACCCTAAAGCTGGTTTTCCTTTGAGATATCAGAATATGTGTTTGACAACGATAAGGTGAGATTCCTTCGGGTTTGAAGTATACATGGCACACACACAAACATCATACATTATTTTAGGTCTTGGTGAAGTTAAATATATCAAGGATCCAATTGTAGATCTATATAATGTTTGGTGTATAGATTTTCCTTTAGGATCACGATAAATCTTGGTGTTTATGTCTGTTTGAGTTATGATGGATTGACAATCTTGCAGTTTGAGTTTCTTCAATAGCTTATCAACGAACTTCTCTTGATTGATAAAGATTCCATATGCAGATTGTTTTACTTGCAATCCAAGAAAGAAATTGATTTCTCCCATAGAACTCATCTGGAATCGTGATTTCATAATTTCTTCAAATTTTGAGCACAATTTTTGACTGGTTGATCCAAAAATGATATCATCCACATACACTTGCACACAAAGGAGATCACATGCATCCTTCTTTATAAATAAAGTAGGATCCATCTTCCCTGGTGTATATCCATGTTGGATCAAGTGCTGGGAGAATGTCTCATACCAGATTTTTGGGGCTTGATGTAGACCATATAGAGCTTTGCTGAGCTTGTACTCACGATGAGGAAATTCAACATCTTAAAAACCTTAAAGTTGCTTAACATACACATCATCTGTGATTGGTCCATACAAAAATGCACCTTTAACATCCATTTAATACACCTTGAATTTCATATAAGAAACATATGCGAAAAAAACACGAATTGCTTCTAATCTTACAACTAGAGTAAACACTTCATCATAATCAATTCCATCCTCCTGGGTGTAACCTTGAGCTACTAATGGTGTTTTGTTTCGAATAAATATTCCTTTTTCATCTGATTTGTTTCTGAACAACGATTTTGTGCCAATGGCATTCTCTCCATCAGTCAAATTCATTAGTGTCCACACTTCTT
The DNA here is from genome assembly GCA_025506515.1 of Flaveria trinervia. Taxonomy (NCBI): domain Eukaryota; kingdom Viridiplantae; phylum Streptophyta; class Magnoliopsida; order Asterales; family Asteraceae; genus Flaveria; species Flaveria trinervia. The sequence goes on from CM046446.1 coordinate 20,075,109, forward strand.
GTTTTTAAAATTGTAGTAATTCCTCTCGCATTGCTTCAATTCAACCATTATCCTTCAATGCTTGAGTAATGTTTTTAGGGACAATTTCAGAAAGAAAACACGAGTACAAGCAAAGGTTTGCTCGTTCGGACTGACCTCACATTCTTCTTTCATTCAAAGGTCGGAGAGCAAAGGTTTGCATATGAATACGAGTTGTTTGAATCTCGTCTTGTTGACCATTCACATCCAGACTGGTTTGGTTCATGTCGGAGAGCCGGTGCAACAGAGTTGAAGAATGTGGAATGAAATTCGAAACTAGAGTTGGTGAGTTGATAAATTAATCAAGCTTATCATTAACATCTATATCTTCGGATAAAGATGAGGTTCTAGACTCAGGATGGAGAATTTCTGGTCCATCATTAGGAATAGGTTGAGAAACATTAGAATTTTCAGGAACTTGTTGATGCCTAGGATTTTGTTGATCATGATTCTCTATAGTGAATGGAGGATCCCTCACAAATAAGAAAAACGGATTGTTTGGGATTGTATCATCCATATCATCAGAATCGAAATCGACATTGAAGGTTCCAAGATCTCCTGCTTGTTTCCTGTTGACACAAGAAGATTCAAACATATTAGAATTAAATAAGTTTGATAATGAGCCTAAATCAAATAACCACTTTGGACCATTTGCAACTGATGGAAATAAGTTTTCAAGGAATTTAACATTGAACGTTTCAATGATAACATTCGTCTTAGTGTTATAAACTTTATACACTTTCGAAGCGGATGAATATCCAAGAAAGAATCCATCATGAGACTTTGAATCAAATTTTCCTAGATGCTCATTTGAATTTATAATCAAAACAGGAGATCCAAAAGATTTAAGAAAATCTAAGTTGGGTTTCATGCCAAACATTAACTCATAAGGAGTTTTCTATTTGTCTTTAACCAATAGATGATATGGCTTCATCCCAGAAAATGATAGGAATCATTGCGTAAGCTAAATTACACGACCTGCTTCAATCAATGTTATGTTCTTCCTTTCTGCAACTTCGTATTGTTATGGAGTTCGAGGAGCACTGAACTAATGATCTATTCTTTTTTCTGCACATAAACTGTCAATATTAGCATTTTTAAATTTGGTTCCATTATCACTTCTAATTATTTTAATTTTTTATGGAGTTTATTTTCTACTTTAGTGACAAACTCTTTTAAAAATTTAGTTGTTTCGGATTTTGCATGTAAAAAGAAAACCCAAGAAAATCGTGTTTAATCATCGGTGATGACTAAACAATGTGATTTCTTCCTAATGCTCTGTATGTTTACAAGACCAAATAGATCCATGTGTAGCATTTGTAGAGGCTTTGAATTAGAATTTAATGTGTTTGGTCTTATAAGACGCTCTATGTTGTTTTCCCATCAAACATGCTTTGTAGAGGTCTAATGTAGCGAACTTCTTTCAAGGAATTCCAACTACATCATTTCTTGTTGCAAGTTTGTTCATGTTCTTGAAGTTGGAATGATCGAGACGTCTATGCTAAAGCTGGCTTTCATCATTTGATGCATGAGCAATGAGGCTAGTTGTTTCTATAGAAGGATCAACATGAGGCGTGTCTAGTTTGTAGAAATCTCTATCTCGAATAGCTTTAAAAACAAGCCACTCCTTGCTAATGTGAAATCTTGGCTTTAAAATATAACAAAAAGAATTATCAGATAAAGTTGAATACGATTTATCGCATATTAGTGAAACACTTAAAAGTTTAAAGTTCAACTGTTCACCGAAATTGACTTTATCAAAACTTGTTGTTCCATTAGATATCATACCTTCATTACTTATCTTTCCACCTGCATCTCCAAACTCTACATGAGTACCCTCTTTTAGCTTAAAGTCTTGAAGCAAGGCTTGATTGCTTGTCATAAGCTAGCTACACCCACTGTCAACATACCATGTGTTTACTAGTCTCCGTGGACGTACCTACATTCAAAGACATTTAAGATGTGTTAGTAACCGAAGCTGAAATGGTCTTGGGCATTCCAAATTTATCTATGATGGTAAATTGTTTGAAATGGAGTTTGTTTACGTCAAGTTTCTTTTGAAATTCATAATTTTCAAATCCTGTTTGGAAAACAGTCTGATTATCTTTTCTTATTTTTTTGTTTTCAAAACTTTAAATTTCTTCTCAAGATTATCATCAAGAAATTAGAAACTTTTTATTATTATATGTTTAAAACATTAGAAAACTTTTTCTTATTATATGTTTCATTTTTCATTCTCATTGAGTGTGGAAAGAAATGTCCTTGATTATACTATTGTGATCTGACATTATATTGATTATCATAATTGGAATTGATTCTATTGAATGGTGTCAACCCCAAAGAAGGTGTTTTTGATAGATTTTAAATTTCATTATAATGATTCTTTAGGATCTTTGGATTAGCATATCCTTGATTATCAAAATCCTTTGTAGGTGAGTTCTTCCTCAAGAAACAATCCTCTGTATTATGATTCCGCTCATCACACAATGCCAATTTTTATTGTTCAAGTATTTTTGTCATTTCTTCAACTTGATTCTTAACAAATTTAAGTTCTTTTAGAATTTTGTTCCAACTTGCTTGAAGTGACATGATTTTTTCATTAGCAATGTCATGATCATCTTTGAGTTTCCTGTGCATTTATTCTTTTTTCGTCAATTTGTCACATATTTTGAACGACTAAGTTCTATAATGTTTAACTCGTCAAAACATGCTTTAATGCATATTTTTTAGCTTACATCTATTGAAAATTTAGGGTATAAACTTGAAGACTCAGTGTCAAATGTATAGTTTACTACCTTTGGTTGTTTAGACTTTGCCATGAGTGCAACTTCTTATGTGTCCTCCTTTGGATCAGATTTGTCACTCTAGTAATAGTGTGTCTCATCTTGTGATTCATCTGTTTTCGATCATTGTTTTCAGACTGTCTTCGTTCATTTCAGAAATCAATGCTAAACTTGAAGTAAGATCAGCTGTAAACTGTTCAAAATAAGTACTCCAATCATAACCATCCTTTAACTAGTAATTTATTTGGTTCTTCGGTTGTCTTTTGATCATCTTTTAATTCTGGCATTGGCAAACTTTGATATGGTTTTTGAAATGTCTTTAGAGTATGATGTTGATGTCTCTGGCTATTGGAACTGCTTTGGCCATTTCCACCTTGAGTTACTGGAGCTTTAAATTGTACAGAAAATTGGCCATAATTGTTCCAGTTGAAACATCTTGACTTTGATTTGTCAAAGCCAACTGCTTTATTGGCACTAAGATTGTAGTTCCTATTGACATATGAGTGCTTCTGTGTTGTGTAAGCAATCATCACCATTTGGTAATTACGGTCTATTTCTTCTACGTCATAAGGATCCATCGCAAATAAATCTTTCAAAATCAAATCAACCTGAGTTAGATGACTACCCTAATATGATTGAAAACTTGCCATAAAAGCTGTAAATGCAATTTTGGACTCTTTATCTTGTAAAACGATGTTTATAACATCTTTAACTTTGCTAGGATTAGCAGAGTTAGAAGATGGAGTCTCATTAAGAGTTCTAGGCATTGTAGATTATGGAGGAGACTATGGTTGTGACTGAGTTGAATAGACTGGAGTACTAGTTAAGAATCCCGCTCCCATGAATAGATCACCCTCGTCTTTAAGAGTAGTTTCAATTTTGGCTAGAAAAGCATTCTCTACAGTATTTGTTGGAGAAGCAACATACTTGTATTGAAATATTGATGCAACTCTGTCATTATTTCTTGAGCTCTCATTAATTTCCACAGATTCAATCTTAGCAATGTGAAGATCAAGATCGATAAGAAACTTTTCAGTGTGCTTTAAAATGTTATAGTTTGTTTCCATGATGATGGAAGTGCATTCAGAGTTCTGTCATTTAGGTCTTTAAGATCAACTTTAATCCCTAAGGTTGACATTTCAGTTATGAGTTGCATATATCTATTTATCTAGTTTCTAGTTTGTCCTAATATATGATCAAAAAGTTCAAGTTGCCTCTTTAACATCTATCTTTTGAGATCTTGTATCTTTTTTCCTCCTTCAATTCACAGATAACTTTCAGTTCTTTATACATGGTATAACCAGTTTGATTGTTCTCAAGCCTTGAATGTACCTCCAAAGGTATACCTTTGCACATGAGAGTATATGCTTTAACATTATTCTTCACATTCTTTAAATCATCACCATATAATCCATCTTCAGGATATGGCTCCTGAGTATCTTTTGTATATACAAATCCTCTATCGAGACCATCAGAAGTGTCTAGAATGTGAGGACCTTTCTCTATTGATTTCTATAGATGAGTATCAATTGAGTTCAAATGATGTTTCAGCCTGAGTGACCAATTCTTGAAGTCAGCTGTATTTCCTCATCTTTGGTAATATATTCTCTGAATCTTTAGACTTAACCATGTTTAAGTTTTGAATTTAAGATGATATACTATTTTTGCTGTTTTTAGATTTAAAGTGAATTAAAGGAATGAAAATATTTTTTTTTATTTTATATTTTGAAATATTTTCTTATTGTTGAGTGAGAAGCCTGAATTAAACATGCCTGAATAGTAGTAAAACGTCTAAATAGTAGTGAAACACCCAACTTGACTTAGAAACGGCTAAGGGATTGCCTTAGTGAACTTCTGAAATTTCCAAGTATAGAAACGTCTGAACAGTATCAAAATGTTGGGTTTGTTAGACCATTATCAAAATTGTTTAACCATTTAAACATGAAAAAACACAATGGAAAGAAACCTTAATATTGTGTTTTCTAAACTGAAAATTAAGGCATAATACATAGCAATAACAAGCCCAAGAACATAGGATCAAGTATATGTGTATGACGTAGCTATCAAGAAGAAATAACAACCAAAAGCAACACATACAAACTACCTTTGTAGAGCTGCTGAAAAACATGAAAGTGATGAAGAGAATGGGGTTCTTGAACTACGAAAACACCAAGGAGAGGTGTCCTCAAGCTTCCATACCCACAAGCATCAAGCAAACACCTTGTTGCTTGGATTTGAATAGCAAAAACGAACCAAAAGGGGCTGCTGGAACCTATTCCAGCCATGATTTTGCCTTCAATATTAGAGAGTTTTTCACTTTTGGTTCTTGCATGTGTGAGAGAGAAAGAGAGGGTTTTGTGTGTGTATTCAATAGTGTCTTGTTTCATGACATAAAAATGAACCAACCCCCACGAAGGGGGCGGTCAAAATTGCCCTTTCAAAATGGTGTCACCCATTTTCATCAACCATTTTTAATTTAACAAGTCATTTATTGAGTCATGAAATTAACCTTTTAATTTATATCTCATACACAATTTTATTACTTGATGTTATTTAACCAATTTAAATAACATTACAAATAATACCCATGAACAAAATATCCCTATAAGTTGTTCCATCTCATATGTAACTTATTTTAAAAACCAATTTTCCAAATTGGTGTAATTATTTAATTGCATGATCATATCATGAATTAAATATTAATTGGTGTTTGCTAAGCTTGTTATTGGGTATGACCCGACTTGGATCATAACATTCTAACCACATCAATGTTCTATGTTCCTTGGGCTTAAAGAAGCCAACAATCTCCCACTTACACAAGATTCATAGAAGATTGATGCAAGCAGTAAATACTACCTAACAACGGTTTACTACCGTTAATAGGCATGACTAAAAGCCATTCAATAACATCACCCCCTTCGAGTATCCAACTTGAAATGATTTAGGTGAATCAATCATTTATCCTTTTGTCACAGATGTCATGTTAAATCCAAGGATACAGATTGATCATTCCTTGTTGATTTATGTTAATCACACCTTAGACATCTTGCTCTCAACGAATAAGAGGAACAAATTCCATCTTGACTACATACGTTTCTCACAATCACCCCGTGTCACACCTGAACATAACCTTATGTACTGTCCATTATTTCAGAGTAGTGAAGAACTAGCTCAAGGTATAACAGTTGGTGAATATCAAAACCAAATATGTATATCAGGTCGGAGGATACCAAATGATATTCGCCATTACTCAAATTTACTTATGATCAATCTAGAAGATTCCATGTAGTAAAATTTAAGATGCGGGTCAGTCCAATACTTGTATCCTACAAATATCTATGAACTTTGGGAGCAACCAATTGCTCTATATTCATGCCTTATGAATATCCACAAATCCATGTTCATAATAGTCTTACCTTCATATTTGTTCCCAAAAACCTGATCGACTACGAACATTTAAATAATAAACATATTGATGGATGTATACATGATAAAAGGAACATAACTTAGAATGTCACAAATGTATGAAGGAGTTAAATATTACATTGGTCCAAACTTTTAAATACTAAACACATTAATTCCAATCAACAGAATATCAAAGTCCTAAGGCACAAGTATGACTTTCATGCTTTGCCCTTTCAAGGAGCTTCGTGAGTGGATCCGCAATGTTTTGATCGATGTGTACTTTATGAATACATATCTTTCCCTTTTCAACTCCATCCCTTATGTAGTTGAATATCCACTCAATGTGTCTAGTCTTTTGATGTGCACAGGGTTCCTTGAGTTGTGCAATTGTACCCTCGTTATCACAAAAGATTTCTAGGGGGTCTTGAATGGTAGACACCACCCCTAATCGGTGATAAATTTCTTTATTCATGCAGCTTTCAGAGCTTCTAATGAGGTGGCTATGTATTCGGATTCTGTAGTGGATAATACTACCACGTCTTGTTTTGAACTCTTCGAGGAGACTTCTCCTCCATTCATAATGAAGACATACCCCGATTGTGATCGAGAATCATCTTTGTTACTTTGGAAACTCGCATCCGTGTAACCCTTTACAACGAGTTCCTCTTCATCAGATCTGTATATTAGAAACATATCCTTAGCCCTCCTAAGGTATTTCAATATACTTTTAACAACCTTCCAATGGCTATTACCAAGATTCAACTTATATGTACTTGTCTTGCTTAACGCGCATGACACGTCTGCTCTAGTGCATATCATCGCTTACATGATGGATCCTATAGCAGACGCATATGGGATGTCTTTCATTCAATCTTGCTCATCCTTTGAGCTTGGACATGGGGATGTACTCAATATTGTCCCTCTTTGAATAGGTACCATACCTTTCTTAGAGTATTCCGCCTTGAACCTTTTCATGATTTTATCAATATATGCACTATGGTTTAGACCTATCAACCGCTTAGATCTATCCATGTAGATCTTTATTCCCAAAATATAGGCGGCTTCACCGAGATCTTTTATGGAAATAATTTCCCAGCCAGGTTTTAACACCTTCCATGGTTGGAATATCATTTCCAAAAGGTAGTATGTCATCAACATACAATACTAAGAATGCAAATATGCTCCCACTAGCCTTCTTATATAGACAAGCCTCGTGAGTGTTCTTGATGAAACCAAATTTCTTGATATCTTCATAAAAACGTTGATTCCAACTTCCTGATGCTTATTTCAATCCATAGATTGATCTCTTTAACTTGCAAACTTTATTAGGATGTCGTGCATCAACAAAACCATCAGGTTGAACCATATGGACAGTTTCTTCGAGGTGTCCATTAAGAAAAGCGGTTTTGACATCATTTGCCATATCTCATAGTCATAATATATAGTTATGGAAAATAATATCCAATTGACTTTAGCATTGCCACAGGCGAGAAGGTTTCATCATAATTAACCACTTGAGTTTGAGTGTAACCTTTTGCTACAAGTCTTGCTTTATAAGTATCCAAGTTTCCATGCATATCCGTTTTCTTCTTGAAAATCCACTTGCATCCAACTGGTTTGGAGATAAGTGGAGGCACAAGCAATTCCCAAACTTGGTTGTCATACATCGATTGCATCTGAACATTCTTTACTTCTAGCCATTTGTCACAATCCACATTGGACATTGCATCATGGTATGTAGTTGGCTCATCGGAGTCAACCACATAGCATCCAATCATGAAATATCCATATCATTCAGGTGGAATGCTAACTCTACTAGATCTTCAAATGCTTTGTATGTATTGATCAACCTCTTGATCATCATCAACAACCTCCTGTTGAATGGTAGTGTCAACCAAACATGTATCGGCTTATGGATCTTGATCATCATCAAATTCCACTGTTCTATACATTATTCCTCCAATAAAGAACTTAGCTTCCAAGAACTCTACCTTTTGAGCAATAAATAATTTTTGCTCTATTGGATCAAGGAAGTAGTATCCTATATAGTCTTTAGGATATCCAACAAATATACACTTAGTAGATCGACTTTCCAACTTGTTTTGGGTGTTTAGCTTAACATAAGCTTCACAACCCAACATTTTTAAATATGGTAGTGATAGAACTCTTCCATGCCATATTTCAAAAGGTGTCAAATCCACTTTCTTGGTCGGGGCCATATTCAAAATACGAGCCACAGAGAGCAATGCGAAACCCCATAATGATAGAGGTAGTGAGCCTACAACCATTATAGATTAAACCATATCTAATAGGGTTTGGTTTCTCCTTTCAAGGACACCATTATGTTCTGGTGTTTCTGGTGGAGTAAGTTGTGAGACGATCCCATAACTTCTTAGATGATCCTGAAAAGCCACACTAAGGTATTCACCTCCTCTATCTGAACAAAGAACTTTCATAGTTTTATTGAGTTGATTTTCTACTTCATTCTTGATGATTTTGAACATTTCAAAAGCTTCATATTTATGTGTCATCAAGTACACATAACCATAGTGACTATAATCATCCGTAAAAGTAATGAAATATCTTTCACCATTTCTAGTCATTGTCTCAAAAGGATCACATACATCCAAATGTATGATTCCCAATATGTCTTTTGCCCTCTCATTAGTACCACTAAAGGGCGACTTGGTCATCTTACCTTATAAACAAGATCCACACTTATCAAATGAGCTGTTTTCATTTGTTTTCAAAAGACCATTCTTTTAAAGTGTTTGAATTCGATTCTTGTTTATGTGACCAAGACAACAATGCCAAAGATACGAATCACTTAAACCAATTTTATGTTTCTTGGTGCTTGTTTGATATAAGGAGTTATCAAAGGATTAATTATCATGCACCAATTCATAGATTCCATTAAAAGGCATAGCCTTGAAATAAAATACATCATCCATACAAACATAAATACCATTGTGAACAAACATTAATTAATAAACACATTGTTTTAAAAGGGAAACATAAATTATGTTCCTAGTCAAACTAGGAGCATACAAAATTTTCCTAGGAACAACTTCCAAACCATTTGAAAGTTTCAAAATATAGTCTCATTGGGCTTTGACATCAACTTTTGCTCCCTTGCCCATGAAGAGACTTGTGTCTCCCCTTTTGAAGTGTTTATTTCTTTTGAACCCTTGCAACAAATTGCAAATGTGAGTTCCACATCTGGTATCCAATACCCATGTATTTGAAGAAATAACATTTAAACCAATATGAATCATGAAAGTTGTACCTGAGGTTTGCCGAGCATCCCTCCTGTTTCTTAACTCTTTGAGATAGGTTGGACAATTCCCTTTCCAATGTCCTATCTCACCACACTCAAAGCATGGATCGTTCTCCGTTACCTTAGGCTTCTTAACCTTAGGCTTTGGAGGTTCCGCTTTAGCATTCCCTTTCCTTTTGCCTTTGATGTACCCATTTCCTTTAGCAACATTTGCTTTGGGATCAAGGAATTGCATTTTCTTATTGCCTCCCTCAATGATCGAGAGAACAGGTAGAAACTTTCAACCCATCCCTGCCTTCCCTGTTTTGAGCATTGCGCGAAGCTCACCAATGTTCTTGTCCCACCCGTTCATTTTGTAATTCATTATGAGCGTCTCAAACCTTTTAGTTAGGCTATTAACGATCAAATTCGTGGCCAACTTCTTTAAGACGGGGAAATAAAGCCTCTTAAAGCGATCAACGTGGCTTCTCATCTTAAGAACATAAGATGATACCGATTGGGTTTCTTCCATGCAACACGCGTGAAGGGCTCTAACCGTTTCGAAGCACTCTACCCTAGCTTGTTGAAGAACATCTCCTTCAACTGGGTAATCATGACATATGCCCCATGATGCTCCAAGTTCTTTTGGAGTTCAGGAATCATAGTTCTCAAAATGAGGCAGGAAACCTGCATGGAATCGTTAGTATACTGAATCCAGCTGTTATATGCCTCAACATCCTTGGGGCCAGGTTGGTTAGGAATGAGATCGTCTAGGAGATAGGCCTTTTTTGCTCTTGCTTGAGAACAATTCTCAAGTTTTGAAACCAGTCCATAAAGTTATTATGGTTAAGACGATCCCTTTCTATGATGGTTCTCAATGATAGGGTAGGGACGGTCGGGGTGGTACCATTATTGTTTGCGGCCATTTCTACATAATTTACAAAGTTCATATTAGTATTTTTGAAAATTTACATTTTATTTATTAATACCATTTTATGTCTCATAGACAATTATTAATTAAAACCTAGAATCCAGCGTTACATTTAAATAGTGGTTAGGTGACATTTATCTCATTATTTAAATTAACAAGGTAGTCAACATTTGACAATTGCAACCTTTTGCAACTTCTAGCGTTATGGGATCGATTAAACATCTTATGTTTAGTTGGCATGTAAAATCCGATCAACACCATTGTACGCCATGCTTCAGTGACCTTATGCACATGGTTTCCAATTCAAGTCGTCCTACTTACACTCCCGTGTGAGTTTACACACACAAGTGTTTAGGTGACCTTTATCGCACAAATAAGTTAAGCCCACCTCAAAACACAAGTTCCCTAAAAGTGGTTAGGTGACCTTTATCCCATAAATAATTCTCAAGTGATTCGAGTGTTGTGTAAAAGGATGGTGTTAAACTTGTTTCGAAAGGGATTTAAGTATTCATTAATTATAGTTATGAAAACTCTATGTACCTTGTATTTGCATGCTTTCAAATACATGGTACCTATGGTTCTCTTTTTAGTAAAACCCCTTTTTATTAAAATTGTTAATCCTTTTAATAACCTTTTATTAGTCACTTAATGATTAGGAACTATAAGTTTTCATCTTGTTTTGTTTGTTAATAAGTTAGTTATGCACATCAAAATATCAAACAACCATCATATACCAAACAACCACACAAGCATAATCAAACAATCACAAGTGCATAACCATAGCAACTAAGTTGACCACACTTGTTTTCCATCACAAGTGTTGTCATTTGGTCATTCCTAAGGTTAAACACAACACTAAAGATAGGACCTCCAAAGACCCTCACTTGAAGTTGCATCCAAATGCTTCAAGTCCTTCTCTTTTCGCCTTCCCTTTGTGCTTCCATCTTGTGCATCTTCTTTTAAAAAAATTATATCCTAATACAAATTTTCTAATAAAAGAAAATACACCCAATCCATTTATTACATCACTATTGAATGAATAAATAAATTATATCCAAATACAAGCACAAAAGAATAATATTACAACCCATTATGAATGAAATCAACCAAAACAAACATTCAACCAAACAACCAAATCAACACAAGGTCAAGGCTAGGTTATGCACCAATAATAACCAACATATACAACATCCAAAAACCAAAATAAATCCCATTTAACCCTAAACTTTCAGCCAACATAAACCAAGAATTTAGGGTCTTTGTCCATACAAAATGTAATAAACCATTTGACATAATTCTTTAAAGGTTTAATCATAAGCATGTAAGATATAACCTTGAAATATTGGAGATTCATCATATCATAACAAAATAGCCCCTATTAGGTTGTTAAAGTCCCATAAAACCAATTTTGCAAGGGCAAAAGAAGCTAGTCATCCACATATCCAGCTCTAGATGCCAATGTTAGGTTTGTTAGACCATTATCAAAGTTGTTTAACCATTTAAACATAAAAAAAACGCAGCGAAAAGAAACCTTAATATTAGTTTTTCTAAACTGAAAATTAAGGCATAATACATAGCAATAACAAACCCAAGAACGTAGGATCAAGTATATGTGTGTGAACTAGCTATCAAGAGAAATAACAACCAAAAGCAACACATACAAAACTACCTTTGTAGAGCTGCTGAAAAACATGAAAGTGATGAAGATAATGAGCTTCTTGAATGACCAAAACATCAAGGAGAGGGGTCCTCAAGATTCCATACCCACAAGCGTCAAGCAAACACCTTGTTGCTAGGATTTGAACACCAAAAGCGAACCAAAAGGCATTGCTAGAACCCTATTCTAGCTGTGATTTTGCCTTCAAAATGAGAGAGTTTTTCACTTTTGGTTCATGCATGTGTGAGAAGGAAAAAGAGGGTTTTGTGTGTGTATTTGATAGTGTCTTGTTTCAAGACATAAAAATGAACCAACCCCCATAAAGGGAGCGGCAGAAATTGGCCTTTCAAAAGGGTTTCCCCAATTTTTATCAACCATTTTAATTTATCAAGTCACTTAATGAGTCATGAAATTAACCTTTTAATTTTATAACTCAAACACACTTTTATTACTTGATGTTATTTAACCAATTTAAATAACATTAGAAATAATACCCATCAACAAAATATCCTTATAAGTTGTTCCATCTCATATACAAGTTATTTAGAAAACCCATTTTCTAAATTGGTGTACTTATTTAATTGCATGATCATATCATCAATTAAATATTAATTGGTGTTTGCTAAGCTTGTTATTGGGTAAGACCCGACTTGGATTATAACGTAGTAACCACATCAATGTTGTATGTGTCTTGGGCATAAAGAATCCCACACAAAACACCTAAATAGTTCCCAAACGCACAAAGAATGTTAATGTGCCTCGAACAGTTCCAAAGCGCCTGAATAGTTCCTAAGCACCTATGACTTAGTTTTCTCAAAAACGTCCAAATAATGTTGAAACGGTCACGAACAGTGTCAAAACGCCTAATCTGAAATGCCTAAATAGTGCTAAAGCGTCTGAATAGTGTTCATGCGCCTAAACACTTAGGTAATTTTTCATATGATTTCAACACACCAAACACCTAATTCATCTTCTTTGTAACAACCTAATTTTAAAAAAATTCAAAACTTGATAAAATGATCTGAAACTCTTCAATCGAGTTACTAATACATCAATAATCAATCCTTATGCATCATTTCTTCCAATTAGCCACAAAATTATCTCAATTTTGCAGAATTCTTGTTCGACTTTTAAAGAATAATTTGAACTCAGATCTACCAAAAATTCAGATTTGAAGATGTCAATTCACTTAATTATGATTCAAATCATGTTTCAAGTGATGAAACACAACTAAATCATCAATTAATTAAACAATTGCGATGAAAACACACATTCAAGTGATTCAAATCAGCTCAAAATTGATTTTAAGCGTCAATCACTGAACCGAAGGCTCTGATACCATTAGATAGGTTCAAATGGATCGATCTGTGTTTGTTATCAAGCAATTGACAATTATATGAACAATATAATCAATAGAAACAAATATCAGTAAATCTCATAGAGTTTCTATTGATATTAGTATGGATTACAATGTGCAATTAAGAGAGAATGAACAAAAGTCTATTCCAAAGTCTTATGTGCACTAATACAATTAATTCTATTTAAATTAATAACAAGAAACAAAAGGAACATATATTTATATAATAAGTCCCTACACTATGACAAAAACTAATCTAAAGACTAAAATGCTAATCTTTCTAGGGTTCCAACGTCCTCGTACATCATCCGTGGAAGTTACTTTAACTCCTACGGAAGAACAAATTGCTTCCGGAGAAGTTCCTGGAGAAGATATTATTGATGCTCGTGATAATCATGACTGGGTAGTGAGATAGAGATTCTCACTTAGGATCAAATATAATGATTGAGATAGTGATTGAAAGGCGGAAACAAACAATCAATAAACATTTAATGCAGAAGAAATACTCATAAAATGTTTGTTTGTATTGATAAAGGTGATAGATTACAGTAAATGCTAGGGTTTAAGCATAAAACAACAATAATACACCTAGAGAGTAAATGACAAAATATATTCTAATTGTCTATTGACTGTCACCTCATGTACAAGGTTTTCTATTCTATATATAGGCAGACAATATGCCTTTTTACAAAATGACTAAACTACCCCTGACCTGTACATCAGAACAGTCTATGTCTTGATCCGCATTTCTTCTTGTTCATCCGCAATGGCAAATGCGGATGAGATAGACTTGATTAGCATTTCTTCACTTGATCATCTGCATTAGTATGTCGGTCATCCGCATTCGGTAATGCAGATGAACAAATACCTGTTTGCATTCTTGTTTGGTCATCCGCATTGGCAAATGCAGATGAACAGAATCTTGTCCGCATTACTTCTCGTCTTCCGCATTTGTTAATGCGGAAGAACAAACACTTGTCATCATTTGTTCTCTGCCTTCCGCATTAACAAATGCGGTAACCAATACGTGATCTTCTACTACAGAATCTTTATCCGCATTAATTCTTGGAGTTGTGGGAATCTCAGTAGAACAACCATCAACTCACTAATCGAATTGGCATGTATGATCATTTCAGGGTGCAACAATACTCCCCATAAGGATTATATAGCCTCTGTTCTTCAATGTTTGGGTGGTGATTAAGGTTATGATGATTCTACTAGGTCTTGTGGAGGCATCAAAAATGCTACTTTAGTTGGATCCAAAATAGCCTTTATGATGATAACAATGTTTGTTGCATGTGACATCCTTTCCCTGCTAAGCACATGGATCTTCATCATGCTCATGTTTTCGATTGCTTCTCCTCGTAATTTCTTGATGGAAATAGGTTCCTAGATAGATACTGTAGACAACTCATCTTTGTGAATTAATAAGCTTCCATCCATATCAACCTCCAACTTAACAATATTCCCAAGCTGCAAAGGGGTCCTTTTCTTTTTTCTTTTATCTCTCTTAGTAATGATATGATCATATGCCATTTTCAGCAGCTTTATACACTTTAGAAAGAAGTGCATATCTTGTTCTCTTACTTTGTTGCTCATTTCTCTAAAATGTATGGTATATATGTAATGGATGTAGGATTCATCTAGTAACCTTACATCATATCCACTGAATAATCTTATTTCAGCACCTTCCTTTCCTCCACATTTTCTTTCAATGACCATCTCATAAGTTTTCTCATCATAATACACATTTGAGATACGTAAGGAGGAATGGGTACCAGACACCAATGTTCTCTTCAAAGATTCTATTGGTTTCACTTTTAGCTTAGGAAACACAACTTCCTCAGCTTGTTTGTGTGCTTCTTCTTAAGGGGATTGATGAAAGACTTATCTGTCCTCATGCATATGGCTTCTAATGATTTGAAGTTATGAGTTCATTTGAACATTTTGAGTATGTTTTAAAATTCATAACCCCTTAATATAGTTGAGTGATTGAGCAGTCCTAATTGAACTAGTTCTTTTAAGTCATGGACCTCAAGCGTATTTACAAGAGCAAAGTACTCTGTAAGGAATTGGACCAGCCCGAAGATCCTTTTAACCATAAACATGTTCCAAGTGCTGTCATACTTCCATGCAATTATTTTCTAGTCAACTTTGCCTTTGCGAGTAGATACACCTCAAATCAACTTTGCAATGGTTAACTCTTCTTGAAGTTCAGTTGGGAGGGTTCAGCAAACCACTCAGTGTATTTATGAAGCACATGTGGCAGAAAGTCTTGATCTTGATGAGTTAGGTGCATGCCTTGTGCTGACACTCTAGATCTTGGCTTTTTGTTAATGATTTCCTTTTCTAACTTCTTAAGCCTATCTTTCTTTTCATTAATCAGCTTAAAAGTGGCAACTCTTAGTGAATTTGTTTTCATTTTCCCTAGTTTTCTTTTTGTGAATCCTTGACTTGAAAGGCAATCCTTCATTTCCTTATGAGACATGCTATAAGGATCCGGATATAGGGGTTGAGGAGTTTATGTTGATTTCTTCATGGTTGACAGTTCGGGCATAGAAGCCTTTTGAGAAAGAGTTCTCTCATACTTAGTTTCAAAGGTGGGGTCCAGCAGTTTATTTACTTTCTCCTCTTCTGTTATCATTCCCTCATATGTCATGCTAAAAACTTCATCAGCATCATAGCCATGGTTGATCAAGAACATGGCTTTCAACATGAGGTCATTTGTTTGTGCCTTGTCAACCATTTCATGCAGATATTTCTCTTTTTGTACAGGGATATCAACTGCCACAGACTCATCAGCCACATAGCCTCCTTCAATCTCTCCTTCTATAAGGTCAATATAGATAACTTGTTTCTTCAATTGAGCCTCAGCTTGCTCATGTTCTTCCAATAATTCTGCTATTGCAGCAAGACTTCTGGGATCATCTGGTTTGATTTTCTTTGATGGTTCTTCATCTTTCATAGGTCTCTTTCCCTAAGTTTTCTCAGACATATACTTCCTCTTTCTGGTGTAAGTTTGTATTGAAGGACCAGATGAGGAATCATGCATTTTAACTTTTTTAGGCAGTTTTTCATCCTCTGTTGGTACATGTTTATAAGCAACATTAACTTTTTATTCCTTTTCTCTTTCTTCTTCACTCAATCTTCTAATCATATCTTTTTGCTCATCGGACAAAGACATAGAAGGAACTATTTGAATACTCAAATCCTTTTCCAGAGAGACTGGAGATTGAGGAATGACTACTATGTGTTCAGTACCAGCCCTCTGGTCTACTAAAAAAATACCAAAATTCATCATCAATGAAGAATTCTTCAGATGTAAACTTGTCTAAGGCATTGATCATATCTTTGAATACAACCTCTTCTATATGCATGCTTGCTATTTCTTCTAAAATATTCCACCATTCCAAAGCTTGATTCATCTTGTCTTACATTGCTTGGTTCTACTGCTTGTTCTGAGATCTCATTCTTTTACATGGAGGAGTGTCATCACTACTCTCCTCTGAATTACTTTTAGATTCAATTTCTTGCTCATCTACTTGCTTGACCACTAATTCAGCTTCCTTCATGATTTCAAGAAGCATCTTAAGTTTAGCTACTCTCTTGTTCAGAAGTTCGTTTTGTTTCTGCAATTTAATGATAATCTCATCTTGGTCTTCAATTAGTTCTTCTTGTTCTTCCATGGCTGTTGTTTGAATGGATAAAGTGTCCATGTGACCAATTATCTCATCCGTTGCTTGTTGAGGGGCATTAGCTAAGTTGTTAATCTCCTTATCTTTCTTTTTCTTTTCAGCTTCAAACTTTTCTTTTTACTCTTTCAACTCATTTTCCTTTTCATGATGTTCAAGATGTCTATATTGGATGATACTTGCTCTTCTGCTTATTACTCTTTCCATCCTTCCAACCTTTTGCATGAGCTCAGAAATCAACTCTTCTTTTTCATCATTTTTGTTCACATCAGACTTAGCAAAGCTCTCTGAAGGAGTAGCCTCAAAAGAGGCTTTCTTCACAAGCTTTTGGACGTGTTGATCCTCCTTATCCGAAGATGATTTGGATACTTTAAATGAGCTGGTGGAATCTCCAATGTCAATTAGGTCAGCACTAGTAGGTAATGGTTAAGGTGGTGATTTTTGAGAGTGGTGAGGTGCTGATTTTAGAGAGTGATGAGGTGGAGATGTGATTGGTTGAGCTAGTGGTGATGGGATATGTGATTTGTGAATGAAGTGGTTGGTATTCTATGGAGATGGTAATGGTGATGGTATAAAGGGAGATGAAATATCATGATCATAAGGACCTATGTGAGGATCACCCCCCAACTCCTCCTGGGGTGACACTGGCATGGATCCTTCAACTCTTTCAACAACATGCTCAACAGTAGCTTGAGCTTCTTCCTGAATGGGCTCATCAACAGGAGCCTCGCCTACTGTTCTTCTATGTGCTGAATCATCCAAGGTAGTAAGGGAGAGTGTGCTCCACTGTAATAATTTCTTGGATCTCTTTTGTTAATGTACATATAGGATTTGGAATCATAATAAGGAATATCCAAAGTTTATCCTTCAAGTACAAGATTAGGAAATGCTTCATTAATCAGACATTGGATAAATACTGGATACATTAAGAACATATGCCTTCTCCCTTCTTGAATGTTAGGGTTTAGACCATTGAATACATAAGCAGACATGTTGAAAGGTCTGTTTGTGCATAAGGCACATATGTTGTGATGCTTCATCACCTGTCTATTAATAGTTCAGGTTGTTGGACATCTGTGGTACATGGACCACATAAGCCTATGGTGAACAATCCGAAAACCAATCAAATGGTTCCAAAGAAGAAGGAACAATACTCAGATGAAGATCGGAAACTGTTTGAGATTGATGCTAAAGCCCATGGAATTCTGGCCATGGCACTGCCGAATGAAATCTATTCAGGGCTTATGCATCATGAAACTACTCATGACCTCTAGAATGCACTGAAGGAACAATTCGGTGGAACTGATGAGGTCTTAGCAAACAACAGAGAAATCCTCGCCCAACAATATGAGACATTCCCTCATAGAAAGGGTGAGACATGACTCAACAGTTTGAGCGTTTTTCCTTTTAATCTCTGAGCTGAAAATGGTGAAACAGAATACACCAACAGCCAGATGAATAACAGATTCCTCAGATCACTGCCTTGAGACGGGACACATACACTATTGTCCTACGCTCTAGTGCAAATCTGGATAGCTTATCTCTCACCCAACTTCATGGGAAACTGCTTACATTCAAAAGAGAGATAGAGCAGAAAAGAAAACTATCATCATAGGAAAGCTCACTGATGACTTTGTACCAGGGAACACTGCCTTGGTTGGTCATAGTCAGAATATGCTGCATCTGAAAGAATTATGATGAGCATATTGATTTCTCTTCAAACAGTTTTGATCATGCATTTGTTGGTATTGATAGTCATTCTGGCAGTAATAGTGACAATCTATGCTTCATCATGGATGATCTGAAGGAATTGCTGATGATGATTTAGAAGAGATGGATATTCTAAGCCAAATGGCCTTAGTTAATATCAGATCTCAGAAGTTCTACAAGAGAACTGGCAGGAAATTTCCTGGACTCTCTGGCAAAACCAAAGTTGGTTTTGACAAGAGTAAGTTGAGGTGTCATAAATGCCAAAGGCTTGGACACTTTGCAAGAGAATGTAGATCAACTGGATCTAACTCTTCTGCACCCTTTGTGACTTTTCCTAGCACTAGTCTACAAAACAGAGGGCAACATCCTGCTGGTTCTGGTCATCAATCACACCCTGTATCTCGTGCATACTTTGTCCCCCAGGGTCCAATGTCATATCCTTTTCCCTGCTATTACATGCCTCAGCCAAATCCGGTTCAAGCTCCAATTGCACAACAACCACACGTATTACCTGAACCTCAACCTTCCCAATCTCATCAACAAACTCAACCTCAACAACACAGCTTTTTCACCCCAACAGTTGTTGACTGGAGCAGTTTACCAGATGATTTATCTCGTCATGAACAACTGTTCTCTGGTGCTTGTCAACATGGTGGTGACAGTCCTTTTGGAAATCTAGCTCTTATGGCTTTGGAGTCTGCTGATACTTCATCCTCTAATGCCTCTACACCACAGGTATCACAGGTATCCTATGAGGCAAAAGCCAAACTATGTTCTGAAACATGCATAGCTGCATTTGCATCTATTAGAGAAGCAAATGTAGCTTTAATTAACAAGAACATTGAGCTAGAACAAACAATTTGCAAAAGCAAAGCTGAATTTGAGTCTGTGATTAATGATAACAATGATGAGATTTACAAACTTAAATGCCAAATCACTGATGATAAGGCTAGGGAAGAGATACTTCTAGAGAAGTACAGAGACCTCAAAGAAACACTTGCAACTACCCAGGTAGAGTGTGATTGATGGGTAAATTCTTGCAAGGGTTTTGAAATGCTTCTTAGTAAGCAATGTGCTTCCAATGTGAAGTTTGGCATTGGTTATAATCACACTGCTCCTCCTACAGACTTTACTCCCAGAGCAAAGGTAGAATCTGATGGTGAAAGCAATAACCAATCCTTTTCTCATGTGATCTACTATCTGATACAGCACCATCAGAAGTAGAAGTCAGCATTAATTCCTCTCAGAATATCAGCTGATGTTGATGGTTCAAATGCTACACTCACATGATCACAAAGTTGATCACCCCAGGTGATATTTCACAAAGTACTGAAAGTACTAAAAAGAATGTCATAACACCTGGAGAACAAGCCCAAACTACTACATGTACTAAAGGAAAGAAAACTGCAAGTAGAAAGGGTAGGAAAACTACTGAAGAAGATATCAAGAAAGCAGGTACTAAAGCAAAGAAAACTGCTAGTACTGATAGCAAACTGCTGAAGAACAAGTCTTCAGTAGTTTCATCTTCTTCAGCAGATGATCAACTTAAGATGAAGAAAAAGCCATGTGAAATATGTGGCTTATTCAATCATCTTACTGATGATTGCTCGTATAAAAAGGGCTCCAAACTCAAACATAATGAAAACATTAAAGAGAAAATGGATAAAATGAAAACTGAGTTTGAAATCAAATTTGTACCAGCAACATCAAAACCTGTAACCCCAAAATCCAAAAAGAAATCCAAAAAGAAAGGGGTTAAATAAGCAACAGCTGAGGTTGCTCAAAGAGAGATGGTACAACACAGGAACCCATCCAACTCAAGCACTAATGTGTCTGATGAGCTGAAGGCATTATCACAAAATCAGACACAACTTGTTATGATGGTTCAACATCTATTGGGGAGAGTCAACAAATTAGATGCTCCTGTGTTGAAACCACAGAGAAGAAAATTCATGCCAAAGGAATCTTCTTCTTCACCATCTCCATCCCCTCAGGCTGTTATTCATAGCAAGTCTGTTAGTTTACCATCTGTGATGTGAATAGACCCAAAACCAAAAAGGTTTGGGTCTCAAAAACTAGCTAATTTTTTATGATTACAGGGTTCTTCAACATGCCAAAGTAGCATCTGGTATGTAGACAGTGGGGGATCTATGCATATGACAGGGAACAACTCTCTTCTTCATGACTACTCTCAAGGAAAGAAGGGGTTTGTTCCTTTTGGCAATGATGCTAAGGGTTACATCATTGGAAAAGGCTTTGTCTCCAATGGAGAAATAAAGTTTGATCATGTTAATCATGTGGAAAATCTCAAGTACAATCTCTTGAGTATCAGTCAAATGTGTGTTAAAGGCCATGTTGCTCTTTTCACCAGTCAGAACTGCAGGATTCTGTCATCCAAAGTTCTGAATTTGATCGATAAGGTGTTGGATGATCACACTCTCCTGAGGACCAACAGGATAGGAAGAGTGTATGCCTTAGATCTTTCCAAGAAAATAAATATGAGAGGCCATCCTTGCCTATTTTCCAAAGCCTCTCCTCAGAATCTAAACTATGGCATAGAAGGCTGGGTCATGTTAATTTCAAAAATGAATCAGCTGATCCACAATTGTTTAGTGAGAGGCTTACCAATAAGGAGTTCCACTGTGATGAAATCTGCACTGCTTGTTTAAAAGGAAAACAACACAAAGTCTCATTCCCTCCTATTGAAGAGCCTAAGTCCACTGCCTGCTTGCAATTACTGCATATGGATCTATTTGGTCTTGTGAGAGTGATGAGCATGGCAAAGAAGAAATATTGTCTGGTAATTGTGGATGATTACTCCAGATTTGTATGCATTTTCTTTCTGTATTCAAAGGATGAGGTTGCTCAGAAGATTATCAACTTTGTGTTGTATGTTGAGAAGCAGTATTCCCTTTCAGTCAAGTGTATAAGTAGTGACAATGGAACTGAATTCAGAAACCATACACTTGATGAATTTTATCTTTCAAAGGGAATCAAAAGGCAGTTTAGCATCCCAAGGACTCCAGAACAAATGGAGTAGTGGAGAGAAAGAACAGGACCCTAATTGAAGCTGCAAGGTCTATGTTGGCTGACTCTGGTTTGCCACTGACCTTTTGGGTTGAAGCTGTTAACACAGCTTGCTATGTGCAAATAGAGCCTTAGTAAATCAGAGGTTGATGAAGACTCCATATGAAGTTCTACATCACTTGGCTCCTCTAATTTCATTTTTCAAGCATTTGGGTGTCCCTGTTTTATTCTCAACACAAAGGATCAACTCCAAAAATTTGATCCTAAGGTGGATGCAGGGTATTTTGTTGGTTATTCATCTACTTGCAAAGCATACAGAGTCTTCAACTGTAGAACAAAGATAGTTGAAGAGACTTTGCATGTGTTTAATGAATCTCCATGGACAAGATTCCATAAAACCCTGTGGAGTTGTTTGATTTGGACATACTGCAATATGTTCCTTATCAACCTCCAGTGTTGCAGACCATGTGGATAAATCATCTTCTGCAGCATGTCTTCCACCTGGTGGTATTGATGATGATGATGATAATATCAATACTCACCTATTCAAGTTTAGTGACCAACTGCCTAAGTCTGCTAAACTTGATGTTCCTGTAGCTTCAGCAGTTCCATCCACAACAAATATTGATGAGATTTCTGATTCCCCTACATCTTTTGAGTTACCATCAAATTCTTGGTTTCAAGAGTCTGCATCAACATCTGCTGCTGCTGAAGGTTCTACAAAAACTTGCACAAATATCATTGTTTATCAAGAGCTGAAGAATCACCCAATGTCTCAAATCATTGGTGATATCAATGCTGGAGTTTCAACAAGAAGTCAATTGTCTAACTTCTGCTTCTATGCTCTCTTCATCAGTCAGCTAGAGCCAAAGAACTACCATGTTGCTTTAAGAGACAATGGATGGGTTGAAGCCATGCAGCTTGAGCTACTTCAGTTCAAGAAACAGCAAGTCTGGGAACTGGTTCCTCTACCCCCAGGTAAGTGTGCAATAGGCACTAAATGGGTGTTTAGGAATAAAACTGATGAAAATGGGCTTATTGTTAAGAACAAGGCTAGACTGGTTGTACAGGGGTTTTCACAAGAAGAAGGTATTGATTATGATGAAACCTTTGCCCCTCTAGCCAGACTAG
This sequence comes from Flaveria trinervia, assembly GCA_025506515.1. Lineage (NCBI taxonomy): Eukaryota > Viridiplantae > Streptophyta > Magnoliopsida > Asterales > Asteraceae > Flaveria > Flaveria trinervia. Next base: position 20,098,076 of record CM046446.1, read on the forward strand.
AGGCAATTAGATTGTTCTTAGCCTATGTTGCATTCCACCATCTTAAAGTTTTTCAAATGGATGTCAAAAGTGCATATTTATATGGCAAAATAAAAGAAGAAGTTTATGTGTGTCAACCACCAGGTTTTAAGGACAATAAACATCCTGAATGGGTGTATAAACTTGATAAGGCTCTTTATGGGTTGAAACAAGCTCCTAGAGCCTGGTATGAGACACTTTCCACTTTTCTTCTCAAGAATAATTTCACTAGAGGCTCCATAGATAATACTTTGTTTATCAAGAAGGTGGATCAGCATAAGCTACTTGTTCAAATTTATGTTGATGATATTATTTTTGCATCCTCTGATCCCCAGTTGTGTGATGATTTTACCAAATTAATGAAAAAGAGGATTGAAATGAGTGCAATAGGAGAATTACAGTTCTTTCTAGGCTTGCAAATCAAACAAAAGGCTGATGGAACCTTTATTCATCAGTCAAAATATACAAAAGATCTTTTGAATAAGTTTGATTTACAAAATTGTAAGCCCTGTTCTACTCCCATGTGCGACACCACACAACTAGATGCGGATCAGAAAGGTAAAGCTGTTGATGAAACACTTTACAGATGTATGATTGGTTCTTGATGTACTTAACAGCTTCTAGACCAGATATCATGTTTGCTACTTGTGTCTGTGCTAGATTTCAGGCTCCTCCTAAAGAATCTCATTTGATTGCAGTCAAGAGGATCTTTAGATATTTGCAAGGTACACAATCTCTAGGTTTATGGTATTCCACTGGACACTCTTGTAAATTAGTTGCTTTTTCCGATAGTGACTATGCAGGGTGCAAGTTAACTAGAAAGTCAACTTCTGGTGGATGTCAATTCCTAGGCAACTGTTTGATTTCTTGGCAGAGTAAGAAACAACATCTTTTGCTACATCCACTGCTGAAGCAGAGTACATTGCAGCTGCAAGTTGTACTTCTCAGGTACTCTGGCTTCAGAACCAACTTTTGGATTATGGCATTACAGAGACTAAGACTCCATTATTAATGGATAGTGCTTCAGCTCTGTGCATTGTCAAAAATCCAGTCCAGCACTCTAGGAACAAACATATAGAGATCAGACATCATTTTATTAGGGATTGTTTTGAAAAACGTCTAATTGATCCTAAGTTTGTGCCTAGTGCTGATGAGCTTGCAGACATTTTTACTAAGCCTTTGGATAGTTCAACTTTCCAAAACCTAGTGTTACGGCTTGGTATGCTGCAGCTAGAATAAGTGATACTACTGATGATCTTAGTATATAAGTACTGATAATCATTAGTACCATATCACATATAGTACTGATTCTGTTAAAACAACTGATCAAGTTACAACTACTGATGTAGTTATAACTACTGATGTCCTATGAAACAACTGAACACAGCTAAAAGGCTGATGAGTAAGTGTTAAGGACAGTATGAAACAACTAAAAGGCTATGAATTGACGAAAACTACTGATGAGAACTTTCTCTTCAGTTGTTTCTACAACTGTTGTTTCATCCTAAACAACTGATGACAAAACCATGTCTTCAGTAGTTTCACAACTACTAATGACTAATACCAAATTATCAGTTGTTTACAATACCTGAAGACCAAACCGAGGTTTTCAGTAGTTTCACAACTACTGATGACTAAAACCAAGTCTTCAGTTGTTTTCAAACATTTGATGTCAAAACCATGGTTTTCAGTACTTTGATAACTGCTGATGCCTAAAACCAAGAGTTTAGTTATTTCAACTTCTGACAGGGTAATACCATGTCATCAGTCGTTTACAACTACTGATGAATAACACCAAACCCTTCAGTCGTTTTCTAAACCTTACCCTATAAATACCCCATACCTAATCCTTTAGCGCTTCATCTTCTCCAAACCTAATGTTCAAATCTCTGAAACTTCTCCTCATTAATGGCGACCATGCAGCTCAAACCACGCCATAACTGTGTTTCGTACCTCACAAAATCACCTTTCTGGACAAAGTTCGACAACGCCATTGATCTAATGGTCCAATCTCCCTACCAAACGGCCTTCCTTCTAAATCCCACCATTCATGTCGAATCCTTACACCAGTTTTGGACGAACGTCCCCTTATAACTGGGGAGAACAACACCGAGTCTCTCCAGTCGTTCGTCAACAATTATCAAGTGGTCATCACTCCGGAAGTCATTCGCCAAACCCTTAACTTGAATGATGCCACTTTCCCTGCTGGGTATCCAAAGGGCACAACTGATTTATCCTTTGCCCATCATGGATATCAGGGAAACCTCAGTGCCTCTACCATCTTGAGGAAGCATTTCCCTGATGTAGAACGTCTTATCTTTCACATGGTAAATGTTTGCTTAGCTCCTAAGACTTCCTCTTGGGATCAAATGTCTATGAGGTGGCAGCAGGTATTATTCTCTAGCCTTGAGCACCAAGACTTAAACATTTCTGAAATTATTTTTCTTGAACTTAAGGATATGGCCTCAAACCTCTTTCTAATCAATGGATATTATATCCTCGGTTCATTATGGCCATCATAGAGAATCAGCTGAAAGCTAAGGGACTTGTTGGCCTTGGAGTCCCTGCAATGGCTGTATTGCCTCAAGTATACTCGAGGCACAACTCTGACCAAACACTGAAACAGGCTGCCAAACTGCGAAAACCCATGCAGTTGGAACCCACAGCCACCACCTCCAGAACCCGAGTCCCCACCAAACCTAAATCCAAAAAGCCAAAAACGGCTACTCAGGGAGATGAGTCCCAAGAGGCTGCCCCTGTACCACAAACACATGAACCACATACTGGTATTAACCCCCAGTTGTGTCAATGACTCAACCTACCAAAGCCGCCCAGGTATCCTCTCAACAGGATCCTGTTACAACCAATATTGGGGAACCCACACTGCTGGAACCTATCTCACTTGAGAGGGTTACCATTGAAGCGCACCATTCACCCCGGGTGCAATCTGCTTCTACCCAATCACCCCATGCAACCGCCCCCCAAAGTCCAACATTAATTGTTGCACAAGTGCTGAGTCAGTTGCACTCCTCACCCCCTCCCCAGATACCAATTACAACTCGGCATACCTCTACCATTGAGGGGGAGGATCAAAGTGCATCTGATAACCCACAGCATAGGGGTTACAATGTTCCATTTCCTAGTGTAGAAAAGGAGATTGGAACTTCTGCTGAGGCTGCCACTTATCCTGCTTTAGCATATGATCAGGATGTAGTTGGTACCATTACTAAGACCTTACCAGAGGCAACTGCTGCTGAAGGACATAGTCCTGAGGCAGGAAGTCCCTAGTTCCAAGAAAGAGGGGCACATGCTACAATTGATGTACACTCAATGCATGTTCATCCTGAGTCTATGAGGAGGTCAGGTGATTCAGTAACCACTGATGATGACCTGGGCTTCTTTTACGATGTATTAGCCCAAAACACCATCCTGGAAGAGGAGGTGAGCGTACTCAAAGAGCTGCTTGCCAAAACTTCTGCGGATCAAAGACCATCTTCCTCTCAAACCCCACAGATGGCACCTTCATCTGAAGGTCTCCTAAACACAGAGCCACTCCCAAATTCTCAGCCACCTGCCTCTGCTTCTGGCACTATTTCTCAGGAATAGAACCCCCCTGAGCAAATAGCTGCTATCTTCCAAAATTCTCTACCTCTCATCACACCTATAATCACTGATATAGTGATCAAAACTATTGATGAGAGGCTTTCCTCAGTAATACAACCCTTAATAGAGGAAGTTCTGGGCAAAAAGCTTTCTGACAATCAAACCCTAGCAACCAATGCAACCAAAAAGGGGGAGATTCAGTCGGTGAAAGCAAAAAGCAAAAGGAGTGCAGAGAGGAAAGAGAAAGAGAATGAAAAAGAAGTGACGGGTGTGGACAAAGAGAAGGAGTTGGCTGTGGAGACTGAAAAAGAGAAGGAGAAGGAAGCTGACATGGAGAAATCAAAGAAAAGAAAGAATGAAAAGGAGACTGCCTTGGAGCTGATGGTAAAAGAGGCTGATGCCGAACACAACAATCAATGGATAACATCATTGATCAGTTGTTTAGGCAAGGCCATGACACTGACAACTTGACTCTGAGATCAGAAGATTAGAGATTGAAGAAATCCAAAACAGATGGGCAAGTTATGATGTGTTAGAAGAGAAAGGCTGGAGATCATGATCAGATTTATAGCAAAATATCTTGGAAGATCAATGATCGAAATCAAGGCTTGGTCAAGGGACAACATCTTGGCAATAACCACCAAGATCTGTTCGTCTGAAGTATACACTAAAGGATTAGTTATTGAAGCTTTGAATGAAGCTGGTGCTGGGAGCAGGACTGAACTAGCCAGGCAACCTAAAGCCACACTCACTTCCAAAATGCTAGAACACCCTGTCAACATTCCCACACCAAAACCACCAAAGTAACAACCCACCAAACCAACTCCCTTTCCCTCAAAACCAATAGGCGATGATGTACCCCAGAAGAAGAAGAGAAGGGTATTGAGGCTGGAAGATGATGAAGAAGATGATGATAAAGATGAAGATAGGCTGCCACTCTCAGCTGTTATACAGTTGCCAAAGGCCATGAGTCACTCTCCAACAATTACTCCTGAAACTCAAACACAAATTATGAAAGTGAAGCTAGAAGAAGAAGAGCTTCACAAACAACACGATGAGGAATTGTTGAGGAGGGTTGACAAAGCATATGAAGCCACATCTTCTATCATCAACATGAAGAAGCATGCTCTCAAATTATACACTCTTAAGCATAAATTTCATATCAAAAGGAGAGAGTGAGGATTTGGACTGATCCTAGGGTGTCTCACAGGATTCACAAGAAAAACATTCCACAGAGATACATTGGCCAGGTGAAGAAGATTGTAGATGAAGTGATCTCACTGGTCTTTGTAGTATCACCCTGGGAAATCCTAGAAGACTTCAAGAAAGCTTATAAAGCTAACCAAACCCCACAGAAGATGCTGGAAAATAAAATGGTGAAAAAGGTTTAGTATATAAGAGGCTTGAAGAAGTCAGAAAGAATGAGCTCCAGTTGTTCCTAGAGGGTAATCACCCTGATGAATTTGCTTATAGAATAATAACAACTGTTGAGCTAAAGAATGGGAAACAGGTCAAATACCTATGTGAGTACTATGGGCCTGAATCATTATTTGAAGGAGATGCTGAAGAGCTGACCATGGAGGAACAAATTACCTTCCTTGAGGCCTACACAAGAGAGTCATACAGACTTATAGTTGGGAAGTAGATCTCATGGATGGGGCAACAGCTTTGTGTCCAATTCCCCAAGACAGAGTTCCCATTCATCCTTTGCCAAACAGATCATTGAGACTTCTTCCCAGGCCTGTGCTTATATGGGTCACTTCTGAGCTGATCCAGAAGACAAAAAGACCAAATCTCTCTGCCATAATAAGTGGGACATCTTCAATAAGTTTAGAGGTTTTGGCTGCATTGGTTCAGGGGGAGTTTGTTGGACCAAAAGAAACAATGAGCCTCATCAGAAAAACCTCTAAGTCCCACAGACATCAGAACAACTGCTGAAGACTTGATCAGCTGTTTGACAAAGTCTGAAGATTTCAACAGCTAAAGATTAAAGTACTGAAGACTTCAAAAGCTGAAGACCAAGTCTGAAGATCAACAGCTAAAGACTAAAGTACTGAAGACTTCAACAGCTGAAGACTAAGTACTGATGACTTCAACACCTGAAGACCAAAGTCTGAAGATCAACAGCTGAAGAACAAAGTACTGAAGATCAACAACTGAAGTACAAAGACAGAAGACATTAGCTGATGACAACAACTGAAGTTCAAGTACAAGTACTGAAGCCTTCAGAGTTTGTTACAACAGCTGAAGAAGCATTCATCAGTTCTTGTGATGGTTTCCTTTCAGTAGTTTTCATTTTGTTTCTGTATTTGTAAAACGACTGAAGAGCATGTTCTTCAGTCGTTGTAGTTTCAGTAGTTTCTTTTGAGTAGTTGTAGTGATAGTTAACACTTAGCATTTTTGTAAGAAGATGTCAGCTGTTTGACATATTTAGTAGTTGTGTTAACTATCAGTAGTTTGAATAAATTCTGTTAGATGTCACTATCAAGTGACATCAGCAGATGTCACATCTCCTATATAAGAGGTGTTGACCTAATTGTATTTGTGACATTCTGTTACCACGAAAGCGAATATTGAGTGAAATATATTTTGCAGAATTCTTTCTGTCAATAACCGTTTGTTCTTACCTTGAACATCTTTTTTGTTCTTGTGAATTAGCTAATTTATTGTTTGATTTCCGCTGCTATACTCTCTAATCAATCAAACGTAGATCGCTGATCCTAACAGTAAGTGTATGTTCAGCTTTAGATTGAGCTAACTTTTTAGTCAGTTGCTCCTTCTCAGCTGCAAGGGTGCACTTTTCACCATTCGATTTTTCAGTGTTAGAGATTAAAGATTTTATTTTGACTTCAAAGCCTTTTATTTCTCTTTTCAGCATCTCTGACTTCGCCTTTTCCTCTTTTATTTTATCGTCTAGTTTATGATTGTGTTCTCTATATCCTTGCAGTTCAGCAATGCATTTATCAGTACAAAGGTTAGATTTTACCTCAGATGGCATGGGAGATGGACAATCATTGATGTTAGCCATGAGCGCATGATTTTGAAATTAAGGCTTTACTTTCTCAGCATATGGGCTCCAGTCACATACTCCATCTTGTTTAATCACAAGAGCAATTTTAGACGACTGATTGCTTCCATGAGATTGATTTGTCAGTTGAGGTTGAATCTGGTAGGACTGTTGTTGTTGATGATGATATTGTTGTTGATGATTGTTGGAATGATAGCTTGAATTTGGTTGTCAAGATGACTGGCTCAGTAAATTTCTCTGGATGTTGTTTCTTTTAGGAGCATTGCATTCTCTAGAAAAGTTGCCAGTCATGCCACAATTGAAGGACTTCACCATGGATTTGTCATATCCAAGCTTTGTGTTTTTATTAAGGCTTAGCCTTCAACCTTTTCTGAAAAACTTCTTTGCTCTCAGGCAATCATGGCCATTGGGCAATTTAAATCCATTTCTTCGACATCATGAGGATACATTTCCTCCAAGTCTTCCTAGATGAGATGAGCAGATGTGAGTCTTCCTCCTAAATAAGCTTCAAAGCTTGCAACAAAGGCATTATAAGTAGCCTTTTGTTCTTCAGATTTGGTATCATCAGGATGTTTGAAATATTTGCCGAGAATCTTGCTGATTGGGATGATGTTGATGGCCTGTTGGTAGTTGGAGATGCAATGAATCCAGTGGTCTTGACTTGATCCCTTGAGGAAAGAAAATCATCTTCTTTAGTAATGAAGGCATTTTCCACAATATGAGAGTCAGATCGAAATTTGTATGCTTCAGTTACTCTTGGACCTCCTAGATTCCTGCACCATTCATCTAGCTCCAATACTTCTATTTTGGCAATCATGATATCCAAAATAGTACTCTCAAGATCAAGGGTATTTTTCAGCATGGTCACATTTTGTTTCTAGCTTTGAGCAAGACTGTGCAACATTTTCTTGTTCAACTCCTTGACTTTGTAGGTGACTGCCATTATCTCTAAGTCATTCACCAGCTGCACAAATCTGTGGAGTTGTTTAGAGATCGACTCCCCTTTGGAGTGATGAAATGATTCAAATTTATTAACAAGTTTATCCTTGTTAATTTTAGCAACATCACTCCTTCCCTCACACATGATCAGCAATGCATCCCACACTGCTTTGGCAGTTCCAAACTTTTCTAGTCTTTTTAGCACATCCATCTTGAGGGCTTGAGTAAGTATGGAGTAAGCTTTGTGCAGGACCATTGAAGGGGTCAATTACAACATAACAACACAAAGAGGAGATTAACTAAAATTTAATCAAATAGTAAACTGGATTAACCAATGTAAGACACTAAGAACACAAGTAATATAAGAGACAGAACATAAAGAACACAAGTATATGGTTTTCAAGATTGTAGTATATTTCTTTCTTTATGTTCTATTACAAGTGTTACATAGCATAATAGAAAGATACAACAACATGAGATAATTATACTACATCCTACAGCTGGCTATACTTTGAAAGCCAGCTGGATACAATTGACAAGACACAAAACAAAATCAATTGTAGAGTCAAAAGGTAGATTTCCTTTTGACTTGTGACTATGACAAGCCATAGCTCACATCCTTATCTATTACAAAAAGGATAAAGTACATTAAGTAGAAAGTTGCAGACTCAAGACCTCAATGTACAGTTACCAAAAGCATGGACCATTTCACCAACTCATGTAAGTTGGTAACCTTACAGAGGTGCAGCGGAAAGGTATCCAGCTTGATGAAAAGTACAACAGATAAAGCATGTATTAAAAGTCTTCGGAAGAAATCTGTCTTCATGAGTTGAAGCTTCGGAAGACTTTGTCTCTGAGGCTTTGGAAGACTTCATATTGGCTTCAGAAGATATTGGTCTTGGCTTCAGAAGATTTTACACTTAGAGTATTTTCTGTTGCATGTGTAATATTTCCTAAGAATTTTTCTTTAATGCACTTGTGCCGCATCGAGGAAAGACATTGGATGTTTAGGTCGCATCAGTCTCTTCATTAATCTCTACAAACTCCCCTAGGCTGATGCTACCAAAACACTTAGTAGACTTGAGATGTTAACAGTCCTCATTAGGATGATCACCAATCCTTTCTTCATAAGGTGATCAGGATCCTTCAGACTATCAAAGTGTCTTCTCATATCAAAGAGGTTATGCAGAGACAACTAAAACATGTCTTGCAATGTGTAAATGTCTTTAGTGCATTGATCTCTAATGACATGCCATCTTTCTGGATTTGTGGTGTATGTCCTAGACAAGATGGGTCTTCCTGATGCTAGAGGAGCTGTTTGAATTGGAGTTGATGTAGCATCCTCTGCCTGCACAACCTCAAGATGTTCTAACTCATCCTGGGGTGTAGAGGAGGGTGTAGTCTTCTTCTTCTTTGGCTTTGGATTAGAAGCCATCCTTTTCTTTCCCTTAACAGGTTTTATTTGAGAAGACTGGCCTGCAACACCAGATTGATGTTCACTGTCTTTCTCAGTTGGGACTTCCTCTCTCTCAGGCTCAAAAGGAGAAGGAGGTTGACCCTGGTGTGGATCAAAAGATGAAGCTTGCTGAGTTTCAACAGGAGGTCCAGGTTGTGTTGTCTTCGGTTTTTCAACCTTAACCTCCACTTCAGGTGGGGCTTGAGTTGGAGTGGAGTGTAAGTCAATGAGCTCTCTTCTTTTGATCTTCTGCTTGATCACCCTAATATGCTCATCCATAGTGGATAGAGACATGGGGCCAAGTCTCCTTCTGGAGAATCCATATAGCTTTAAGAAGCTCATCATCCTCTACCTATCAGTACACTTCTTCATGCTCTTTTGGATGATAGCTCTTGATTTTGCAGCTTCTTCCCTTAGTTTCTTCTTAGTTGTCTTTCTGTCCATGATTATCTAAAGTTCAAGCTGTTTTAAGTACACAAACTCAACGTAGTCATAGGACAAGGGAAGGAGTGCATTTGCCTGATAGAAGCCTGTGGCACTCAAGTAGTTGATCATCTTGATCCTCTCTTCTTCTTTTTCTACCTGAGGTTGTTGTTGAACCACATCTTCTTGTGCAGATCCTGAACTGGGGAGAGGGTAGGCATATCCTTGTATAGTCTTTTTCTTCTTCTCTCTTCTTTGACTTGTACTAGAAGCTCTGCATCTTTTCCCTCCTTCTTCTCATTTGACCTTTCCAGATCAACCAGTTCATTCAACTCTTCTAAGGGGAGAGAGATGACACTGTCTATGTCATAGTTCGTTGTCTGCAGGTAATTTATCCTGACTGCCCTTAACTCATCATTCTGAGTGTCTGGTCTGGGGGCAGCCCTGATAGCAGACTCCATGAGTCTTGAAGACTCAACTGAGGAACTTTTTCCCCTCAGCCTCCTTTTCTTCTCTCTCTCCTCCTCCTTAATCTCCTTAGATGTCATCTTTCTTTTCCCTTTCTCACTCACAGGCCTTTGTGACTCAGGGTGGAGAGAGCTTTGGCCTTCATTGCTTGTTGCAGCATCTAAGCCTTGGCTAGAGAGTGGTTGAGAATCACCTTCACTAGCAGGTGTCTCAATAGGAGTGTGGATCTCTGCAGCAGTTAATGATGATGAGACAGGGGTCTCAGGTTCTGCCACTGGCCTTCAGTTAAGGTTTTCCCTATGAAACTAATCTTAGGGTCTGCCTCAACATCTAGTTGACTGGTGGCTTTGCCTGATTGCCTAAGTCTCCTTCTTAAGCTGAATTCTGCAGTGATCCTGTCTTGGATTCTTTGAGCCAGTCTGTCATCTTGTCTTGATTTGCTTGGGTTGACAAGTGGCATGTTGACTAAATCCAAACCTTCATAGTAGTTCAAGATCTGAAAATTGAAGACTTCTTGCTGTCCTTGAACTCTTATGATGATTACGGCTTTCCTGATGTTGTCATACCTCCACTCAATGATGTGATTGGAAGATGGTGAACATGACATAGCCCTTGTTATCCTATCCTCAAACAGACTCTGTATGAAGGAGTCAGTGTAGTCCACATCAATCTGAATTTGAGGAGGTTACTGAGAATGCACAATTGCAAGTGAGGATGGTGAGTTCTCAATGTCAACTCTCTCTGAAGACCTCCCAGGTTCTATGGCTGTAATAACTTTCTCCCCCTTTTTGGTAGCATCACCCACTTACATAGGTGAGCTGGAAGATAGGTCAATCACATCCACAAGTTCTTGTGTTCTTGGTTGAGCACTTCTTAAGGGTCTCCCAGCTAGTTTTTCCTTAAGATATGAAATCTTAAGTTGTTGATCATTGATCTAGTTGTGTAAGGCAGTCACATGAGATTCAAGGTGACTGACCTTAGAGACAAAATAGGTGCATGTTTTAGTCTGTTTGTGCACTTTTAGTCTCAGATTCCCCTCATCTTCATTAGAAGACTCATTGGGGGATGAGATGATTGGACCAAAGTCCTTTCTCTCACCACCAGCTTCAGGTTCTTGGCTATTGGTTTTCCTCTGCTCACTGGTAATCTCAGTTGAGATTTTAGTGAGCTGAGTTGCCATGGTTGAGGTCTTAATGATGCACTCACTTTTAGAAGTGAGAGCCTCTTCCATACGGACATCCTGAATAGGTTCAGAAGTGTCCACCTCAGTTGTAGGTGACTGATGTGGGATAGATGTCGGAGACTCAGGAGCATTCATATCTCTTTGGGTAGGGGTAAAGAAGAGACACTCATTATACTCACTCAAACCTAGATCTTTATCAGTATAGAAGTCAAGGTGGGAAATTGGTTGGTTGAGATCTATAGGTTGGGGATGGTAAGTGTCCCCTGAAGGTTGATCACTTGAGTGTTGAGATTCTGAGTGATGGCTTAAGGCAGTTGGGCTAATGAGCTCATTAGGCTGAGCATGAGGAACCTCAGCATTGATTCTTGAAGAGATGGGAGTGGTCTGCTCCTCAGGAGAAGTGGGAGCTCTAGTGTCCACTTCTTCCTATATGGGTGAGTATATGGGGGCCTCCACAGACTGAATAGCCTTAGCAGGGTTTGTTTGGATTTTATTTGGTAAGTGACGGTGATATGAGGCTGTGTGGGTGGGTGGGAGGTCGCAGGTGTTGGCTCGACACTAGCTTGTGCTGCCAGGTTGTCACCTTGAGCAATGAGCTCAAACATTTTTGGGACAAGGGTTGTTTCTACCCCAGAGAAGCCAACAGTGGGCTTCCTTAGTATTTTAAAGATGTCAGGCTATATCTTGGAAACATGTAATATTCTAAGGAGTCTAAATTAGCAAGTAAATTTGTATAAACAAACTGACAATACCTAAATTTGACCCCCTAAACCATTCCATGGAATATGAAGGAGAGATCTTCAGGAATCTAGTCCCATCCACCATGCTTGTTTGATAAGCAGTGAATGACCACATGGAGTAGGAATCTCCACTGGGATGAGACCTTCCCTTTCCTAAAGGTCTTTACATAGAAATCTCCCTCGTATCCCATCTACTCAAAGAATGATTGACAGCTTCCTTTAGGAAGAACACCTCACCTTCTTCATCATCCAGCTAAAGATGTCTATTGATGATGGCCGGAGTGATGAAGATTGTTCTCCCTTGCACTGTGGCAGACAATGCCTTCTCCCCGTCCATAATGACCTCTTGGCAGCTCTTCTAGAATTCAAGCAACTGATCCTTATAGAGTGGAGTGTCAATTGTTAGGGAGGTGAAGTAGTTAGACAGAGGTAAGAAATGACAAACCTCTAAGAAATGAGGCTCTTTCTCAGAGCTTAACGGAGCAACCTAATTATGTTGTCTGTGTTGCTGCATGGTAAAGTTGGGATCATTTCTTTGAGAAAGGTTGGCCATTTTGAGGTACCTTAAGATGAAGAAAGAAGGAAGAAAGAAATTTCAGAGAGATTTTGGTTTTTTAGGTTTGGAGGAAGAACATGTGATAGAAAGAGGGGGAAAGCGTTGGGTTTATATGTGAGAGGGATTTCAGAAAATGTTTAATGACAGAGGATAAACTTTGAAATCCGGATGTCGGTCCCACCTTTGAAAAAGTAGTTTACTTTTGCTCAAAAAGAAGTTTTCTTGGAAGTCACAAAGCTTCCGAAGGTTTATTATCTTCGAAAGTTTTTTCTAATTAAAAAGCTTCCGAAGCTAAAATAACTTCGAAAGAATTTGCTGAGAGTTTTGAGAATTTTGCTTCGGAAGAGAAATTAAAACTTGAATGCTTTGTATGTAAGACAACAAAACTTTCGAGAGTTAATTTTGCTTCAGAAGTAAATGGTCCTTGAAAATAAGTTAGTGTATGAGACAAGTATTTATGCTTCAGAAGATAAATCTGAAAGCTCTTCCAAAGGTAAATTTCTTAGACAGTTATTTATTTTGAAGGCATGATTTGCTTCCGAAGTTAAGAGCATAACTTCCGAAGTATCAGAAATTTTCAAAAATCTAAGGGAAGTCATCAAAAAGAAATTTTCATCCAAAGAAAACATGAGCTTATGAAAGTGATGAACTAGACAACTTAGGACACACATATTTTAAGAAATAATAAGAATTAGTTTTAAGAAAAGCTTACTCAAAGTTTATCATCCCAATAGCTGATATTAGATATTTAAATCTCTGTTCATCAAAAGCCTTTGTAAACAGACATCATATTGTTCATCTGTGTGAACTTTGAATAGTTTAATTAATATCATTTCATAGTTATCTCTTATTAAATGATACCTGATATTGATGTGCTTTGTCCTTGAGTGCTACATAGGATTCTTTGTGATTGAGATAGCCCTGTTGTTGTCTATGTGAATGGGAGTCTACTTGAAGTTTAACCCATAGTCGAGCATCTAATTCTGAATCCAAAGTACTTGAGCATATTAGCTAGCACTAGCAATGTATTCAGCTTCAGCAGTTGATGCAGAGACACATGATTGTTTCTTGCATTGCCATGAGACAACCCTTCCACCAAGGAATTGACATCCCTAAATGTAGACTTTGCAGTCATGTTGCAACCACCATAATCACTATCTGTATAAGCATACAGATTGAAGTTAGGATTCTTGGGGTACCATAAACCAAGTGTTGAAGCACCTTTGAGGTATCTTAGAATCCTCTTGACAGTGATGAGGTGAGACATGTTAGGGTTGGCTTGATATCATGCACAAATGCATGTAGCAAACATGATATCAGGCCTGCTAGCAGTACGATACATAAGAGACCCAATAATCGCCTTGTATAAGTGCTCATCTACACACACCCCCTGCAGATCAGGTCCAAGGGAGTGGTTTCTAGCTATGGGTGTCTTAGCAATCTTACAGTCAGTCATGTTGAACCTCTTGAGTATGTCTTGAACATACTTTGACTGACTTATGAAGATGCCCTCTACAACTTGCTTCACTTGAATTCCCAGAAAGAAATTTTGTTCCCCCATGGCACTCATTTCAAATATGTCTTTCATTAGCTTCTTAAAGTCTTTGCAGAGCTTTGGATTAGTTGCACCAAAGATGATGACATCCACATACACTTGGACTAGCAATATGTCATTTCCGTGTCCTCTGATGAAGAGAGTTCCATCTATAGTACCTCTCCTGTATCCATGTTTACAAATATACTCAGAGAGTGTCTCATACCATTTTCTGGCTGCCTGATGTAGCCCATAAAGAGCTTTGTCAAGCTTGCAAACATAATCAGCATGATCAGTGTCTACAAAACCAGGTGGTTGTTTGACATACACCTCTTCATCAATCACTCCATACAACAAGGAACACTTCACATCAAGCTGAAAAACCTTGAAGTTCTTGGATGCAGCAAATGCCAGGAATATCCTAACAGCTTCTAATGTTGCCACTGGATCAAAGACATCAGTGTAGTCAATCCCTTATTCTTGTGTGCATCCTCGAATAAGCAGTCTAGATTTGTTCTTGATGATGATGCCTCTATCATCTTTCTTATTCCTAAACACCCATTTGGTTCCAATGGTAGTCTTCCGAGAAGGAAGAGGACAAAGGTTCCAAACTTTCTGCCTTTTGAATTGAAGCAGCTCTTGTAGAATAGCTTCAACCCAACTTCCATCCTTTAGAGCTTCATCAAACTTCTTTGGCTCTATCTGGGATAAGAAACAAGAGTGAAGACAAACATTTGCTTCATGGGTTTGTCTACTTGTCCTTACCCCTGTGACAACATCTCCAATGATGTTTGTGGTGGGGTGAGACTTGTGGATCCTAAGCTGAGTGATCACAACAAGTTGCTGAGAGAGATCTAAAGTAGACAAATTTAGATCTGGCATAGATGTTTCTCCCACCACATCACCACACTTTTCAAGAAAGACTTGATCCAAGCAGTGTGTGACATCATTGATGTTTTCATCTATGGTGTTGTTAGTGGCATCAAGAAATTCTTGGTCACTGTCACCACCACCATTGTTGTCTTCCACAATTGAGGTGTTCTTATCTGGTTGTGGAGCCTCTGAGCTGGAATTTGAAGGCACCTCAGATGTATCAGCTGAGTTTGTCATTGTAGCGCTGATAGAAACCTCATTAGCAGATCCTAAATTCTTTGTCACTGTCACCACCACCGTTGTTGTCTTCCACAAGTAGTTCCAACTAGAGCTTAAGATGTATGACTTGAAGGTCTTCTTAGCTCAAATCTTGGATGAGGATCACCTGTATTTAAATTTTCTATAGATCCTAAAAAATTCTCACAAGATTTGTTAAAATATTTGGTAACGAAATCAAGATCAAATAACCAATCAGGACCAGAACCAGCAACACAGGGTGTGTGTTCATTGAAAGTCACATTGGCTGACTCCTCAACAATTCTAGTTCAGAGATTGCATACTCTATAAGGTTTAGCTTGAGAAGAGTATCCAATAAAGTGTCCATCATCTGACTTCTCAGCAAACATGGCAATTCGATCTTTGGTATTCAACATGGTGCAAGGACATCCAAATGCCTTAAGAAAACCATTGAAAGGTTTCCTCTTGTGCCAAAGTTCATAAGGAGTCTTGCCATGATATTTAACTACTAAAACATTGTTTTGCATATAGCAGGAAGTCTTCACTACCTCTACCCAGAAGGTGATGTGCAGCTTAGAGTCAGACAACATGGTTCTTGCAGCTTCAATCAGTGTCCTGTTTCTCCTCTTAGCAACACCATTCTGCTGAGGAGTACTGGGAGCACTGAATTGTCTTGTAATACCCTTTTCATCATAAAATGTATCAAGGATTTGGTTCTTAAATTCAGTTCCTTGATCACATCTTATGATTTTGACCTTGTGATCAGATTGATTCTCAATCTTTAAGATGAAATTCTTTAGAATCTCAGGAGTCTCATCCTTAGTTCTAAGGAAGAAAATGAAGGTGAATCTTGTAAACTCATCTGTGATCACTAAATAGTAAGAGGTCCTTCCTAAACTCATTACACTGGTGGGGCCAAAGAGATCCATATGTAACAAGTGTAGGGGTGTAGTGAAGTAGTTTCTTTCCTTAGACTTGTGAGAAACCTTATGTTGCTTCCATTTCAGGAATGCAACACAGTGGTCATCACTTGTAAACTCTTTCTTTGGCATTCCAGTTACGAAATCATACTTAATTAATTTATTCATGTTCTTAAAGTTTACATGGCATATTCTTTTATGCCATAGGAAAGACTCATCACTATTTGCTTTAGACAGAAAGCATGAAACTTCTCCAAAGAGAGAGGTTTCTTGCAAGTCCATCTTGTACATGTTTCCTTTCTTGGGGCTCTAAGCAGGATATGCTCATGAGGAATGACCATACCAGGCTTAAGAACAATGCACTCATGCTCAGTAAAGAGCATGTTATAACTCTGATCACAAATTTGACATACACTAATAAGGTTGTATCCAAGCTCCTTGACAAAGTTTACCTTTTCTATGCTGAGCTTACCATTTGTGACCTTTCCCCTTCCAGAGATATAATCACTTTCATCTCCTCCAAAAGCAACTGGTCCTCCATCAATCCTTTCAAAGTTCTGAAGTAGTGACCTATTGTCTGTCATATGCCTGGAACAACCACTGTCTATGATCGAGACATTTTTGTTTGTCTTCAGCTATCCCTGCACAAAGTAAATGAGTAGTTACGTTTACAATCCCAAGCCTTGCTTGTCTTGGTCTCATTTACAGAAGGTAATTCAACATTAGATCCTATGGTTGTACTAAGAGGATCTTGAGTTGTTGTTGATGGTGAAAACTCAGTCACTTGGTCATTCTTAGACATCCACACCACCTTTGGACTCTTGGACTTGACTTTCAAAACTTTAGAAGCCTTTTGGAGCTTTGGAAGTTTTAATGACTCATCCTTTGGAAGATTCTGCAGACACTGTAGCAGACTTTAGTGCTTCGGAAGAACTCCTTTCTTCCGAGACCAACTTCTCTTCCCAAGGTAATTTTCCACTTGCCTTCTTCTGAGATTTGGAGCTTTCGAGGGAAACAAATTTTCATTTCGAAGCTTGAATCTTCTTGAGACCCTTTGAAGTCTTTGTTTTGGTCATACAGATGGTACCTTTATGATTGTATGGACAATCCTTAGCAATGTGAGTGGTGTTGTCACACATGACACAATTCATCTTGTTCTTCACAAGAGCCTTTTCCTGTGAACAACACTATCTTTCGTCACATCCCTTCTCCACCTTCATCTTTCCAGATACTGAGACAGTCCTCCTGGGCTGAGAACTGTGCTTGGAGTTTGATGGTCCAGGCTGTGCAACAGTGGTACACATCAGATTAGTTCTCTTGGAAGAGTTTTGGTTAATGTCTTCAGTCCCTACCACTTTAACCCTACAGAGATAAAAACTTGTTTCTGCTTAGAGTCAAAAGTAGCCTTGATCTCTTGTGCCTTCCTTGCCTTTCTTTTGCTCTTTTTGATCAAATTCTTTCTCATGCACTTGGTCATCACAGTCTTCTTCTTCACTTTATAAGAATAGTGACCTTTCTTGGAATCCTCCTCTTCACTCATCTTAGTGGAATTCTTCACTATCTCTTCTTTATCCTCTTCACTAATAGGATCTATGAGAGGGAGCTCATCTTCACAAGTTCCACACCTAGGTGATCTTACATACATGATTTTGTGTGGAGGAGCTATTTCATTGGATCCCAGTCCCTGCCTGTTTTGATAGCACACTTTGTTGTGCAGGGATGAGGATATCATGCTCTTGAAGGTCTCTTCTTCAAGAACACTCTTTTCTCCCTAGCTTTGCTGATCACAAGCTCAGCCTGGCATTCAGTTAACTTGGTTATAAGATCTTTGATTTGAGTCCTAAAATCTGTGTGTTCATCTTTTAGAACTGAAATGGTTTTCTCTAGGTCCTCTAACTTTGGTTTTAAATCATTTTCAGACATTTCTAAAATCAGCTTTTAAAATGTTTGATGACTCAAGGTCAGATCTCATCTCCAGGTTATAGGACCTGTATCTCTTAACTTTAACAATGCATTCATGAGTATAGAGATGTTCCTATACCTTGGCTTCATCATGATCTGCCATCAGTGCTAGGTTAGGAGAAACATCTTCCACCTCAAAGCTCTAGTCAAAGACTCCTTCTTCAATAGCAACAGCAACCTACTACTTTGACTTCTCATTCTGGAGAGCTTTGTAAGTGTAGTTTAGTCTGGACTGTGTTTGGCCACCATTTTCTCTAGGTGCCTTACACTCTTTGGCAAAGTGTCCCATCAAGTTACAGTTGTAACACTTGACTTTGCCTTTGTCCAGGCCAAACTCTCCACTGGTTGCATTGCTTGGGAACTTCCTTCTAGTCCTCTTGTAGAACTTCTTGGCTCTATGAGTGAGAAGAGCCATGTGCTGGACTATTTCCATGTACTCCAGATCATTTGGATGAATACAGTCCAGGTCTTCATGAGTGGAAAGAGAGTTTCCACAGCTTTCATGAGAAGACACAAAAGCTTGAGAAGAGCTTGTCTCTTGGAATGGGCTTCCTTGAGTGTAGTTCACCCTTGGTGTCTCTGGGAAGGTGATGAAAGGACCCTTTGGTGAGTTGTTAGCATAGAATAAGAGATGATGTTTGGGGTCTATGCTATCCCTTTCAACCACATGTAGGGAGGAACCCATTTGATTGTTGGAGTTGCCAGATGAACCTTGCATGTTCATCTCCATCTGGTAGCCACTGAAAATCCCATATAACTATATCAGAGTAAGAGTTTTGAGATTTTCACTCTCTTGATCATCATACAGTAGTGTGTCCATTGCCTAGGAAGTGAGGACATGAAATTCCTTACAATGTTTCTATTCTCAAGAGAAACTCCTCCATCCATTAGGGTATCCACAATCTCAACATACCTGAAATACTGCTCAGTCATGGTTTCACCTGTTTTGAAGGTGAAGTTTTTCAATCTGCTGCTTCAGGAGATCCTTCTTGTTCTCCTTGGCTTCAGAGGAACCCTCATACACCAGTTTCAGTGCATCCCACAGCTACTTGGCTGTTTTG
This sequence comes from Flaveria trinervia, assembly GCA_025506515.1. Taxonomy (NCBI): domain Eukaryota; kingdom Viridiplantae; phylum Streptophyta; class Magnoliopsida; order Asterales; family Asteraceae; genus Flaveria; species Flaveria trinervia. Next base: position 20,117,077 of record CM046446.1, read on the forward strand.
CACTTCTTGAAACCTCTGTACACAGAGTTTGGAAGGGCAATTTGAAGGGCTGTCATGGCTTTTCTGTCAATCTCTACTCTCTTCCTATCTTCATCAGAGTAGTTAGCCACATCTTTTGGGATCATACCAGCACTAGTAGCAGAAGGGTTGTTGGCTATGAAAGGTCCATTCTCAATAGACTCCCATATTCTTGAATCAACAGACCTGATGAAACCTTCTATTCTTAAACACCTGGTATCAAACTAATCAAGAGTGATCAGTGGGGACTTTTTCTGGTTCTAGTTTCCATATGAGTTTTGGAAATGGTTGCCATTTGAAAAGTTTAGTATTTGTGTGTGTGAGGGATCTTAAGATGGTGAGATCTTATATCAGGAGCCTGAAAGCTTTGATACCAAATGCAGGACCGTTGAAGGGTCAATTACAACACAACAACACAAAGAGAATATTAACTAAAATTTAATCAAACAGTAAACTGGATTAACCAAGCTAAGACCTAAAAACACAAGTATAGAAGAGACAAAACATAAAGAACACATATATGGTTTTCAAGATTGCTGTAATATTGCTTTCTCTAGGTTCTAGTTACCAGCTGCATATAATTGACTACAGAAAACAATCAATTGTAGAGTCAAAAGGCAGATTGCCTTTTGACTTCTGACTATGAATGCAATAGCTTACATCCTTATCTATTACAAAAAAGGATAAAGTACATTAAGTAGAAGTTGTTGACTCAAGAGCTCAATGTACAATTACCAAAAGCATGGACCTTTTCACCAACTCATGTAAGTTGGTGACCTTATAGAGGTGTAGCGGATAGGTATCCAGCTTTATGAAAAAGTACATGAGATAAAGCATGTATTAAAAGTCTTCGGAAGTGTTGGACCAAAAGAACCAATGAGCCAAGATCAGAAAACCTCTAAGTCCCACACGGTATCACAACAACTGCTGAAAGCCTCATCAGTAGTTTGACAAGTGCTGAAGACTTCAACAGCTGAAGATCAAGTGCTGAAGACCTAACAGCTGAAGAACCAAAGTGCTGAAGTACAACAGCTGAAGAACACAAGTGCTGAAGCTGAAAGACCAAAGTACTGAAGTACAACAGCTGAAGAGTTCACAAGTGCTGAAGATCAACAACTGATGTACAAAGTCTGAAGACAAAGACTGAAGACATCAGCTGATGATATCTACTGAAGTCATCAGCTGATGAAACGCCTGAAGGTCAAAGTCTGAAGATCAAGTACTGAAGCCTCAGTAGTTTGTCACACTGCTGAAGAGTACTTCTTCAGTAGTTGTGATATCAGTAGTTTTATTTTCTTTGTTTCAGTAGTTTTGTAAAACGACTGAAGAGCTTGTTCTTCAGTCGTTGTAGTTTCAGTAGTTTTTATTTTGTACTTAACTTGCTGATATGTTCTCAGTAGTTGTGAACATTTCAGTAGTTTGTTAAGAATTAGTTATTTCTGTATTGGATCTGCCAGTTGTCACTTTCCGTGATAACAGCAGTGACTGTTGCACTCTATATAAGGAGTGACAACCTATTGTAATGAGGGAATGAAGATGAATTGAATGGAATGAGATTGATTCGATTAGAAATATTCTTCATCTATAAACATTCCCAGAAATCAGAAATACATACTCTCCCTATAACTGTATGCGATCTTAATGCTCACATATATTGTTAGCTTGCTACAATTTGTCTAATTCGTGTTTGTATTCCGCTGCGTTATATTCTGTTACATCAAACCTGTGATCACTGATCCTGTCAAATGGTATCAGAGCAGGTTAATCATTGATCGATCTAATAATTGATCATTGAAACTGCTATTCAAGATCCAAGTTTGATTGAATTAGCTTTTGTTTTTGCAAGAAACGGTTATAGAGATTGAATTTTTCTGTATTTCTGCTCATTCATCCTGAGATCTTTTCTTGGTTCTCATTGAGTTTGTTGTGGTTTGTCTAAAACTTCTTTTTAAACTTGAACTAAACTGTTTTTGAACTGAAAAGACCACTCCCTCCAATGATCCTCACAATACTGGTTCCTCAACCAAGCCTCCTATGCTGGTTAGGAATGAGTATAACATATGGCAAAGACGTATGCTCCATCACCTGTCTGTTAACAGCGCAGGGTGTTGGACATCTGTGGTACATGGTCCACACAAGCCTATGGTGAATAACCCGGAAACCCATCAAATGGTTCCGAAGAGGAGGGAGCAATACTCAGATGAGGATAAAAAGTTGCTTGAGATTGATGCAAAAGCCCATGGAATTCTGGCCATGGCTTTGCCCAATGAAATCTATTCTGGGCTAATGCATCATGAAACTGCCCATGACCTCTGGATTGCTTTGAAAGAACAATTTGGAGGAACAGATGAGGTCTTGGCAAATAATAGAGAAATTCTTGCCCAACAATATGAGACATTCTCTCATAGAAAGGGTGAGACACTGACTCAACAATATGAACGGTTTTCTTGTTTGATCTCTGAACTAAAAATGGTCAAACTTGAATACACCAATATTCAGATGAATAACAGATTTCTCAGATCACTGCCTGAGAGATGGGACACATATACTATTGTCCTACGCTCCAGTGCAAGTTTGGACAAACTATCTCTCACCCAACTCCATGGGAAATTGCTCATTTTGAGAGAGAGATAGAACAGAAGAGAAAGCTGTCTTCATCTGGAAAACTCACTGAAGACTTTATACAAGGCAACACTGCCTTGGTGGGTCATGAGTCAGAATATGCTGCATCTGAATGCCAGTATGATGAGCATATTAATTTCTCTTCGAGCACTTCTAATTCTGCATTTGTAAGTGTTGATGGTCAGTTTACTGGAGGTAATAATGACAATTTATGTTTCATTATGGATGATCTCAAGGGGATTGCTGATGATGACTTAGAAGAGATGGATATTTTGAGCCAAATGGCCTTGATAAATATCAGATCTCAGAAGTTCTACAAAAGAACTGGAAGAAAATTCCCAGGACTCTCTGGCAAAACCAAAGTTGGTTTTGACAAGAGCAAGTTGAGGTGTCACAAATGCCAACGGTTGGACACTTTGCAAGAGAGTGTAGATCAACTGGATCAAACTCTACTGCACCCTTTGTGACTTTTCCTGGCAACAGTCAACAAAACAGAGGGCAACATCCTGTCACATCTAGTCATCATCCTCAACAACAATCTCCGGCATATTTTGTTCCTCAGGCAAATGTCTTATCAGTACCCTTGTTATTACATGCCACAGTCAAGTCAAGTTCAAGTTCCTATGACACCACAACCTCATGCATTACCAGAACCTCAGCCTTCCCTATCTCATCAACAACCTTCATCTCAACAACACAGCTTCTTCACCCCAGGAGTTGTTGACTGGAGCAGTTTACCAGATGACTTGTCTGGTCATGATCAACTGTTCTCAGGTGCTGGTCAACATGGTGGTGACAGTCCCTTTGGGAATCTAGCTCTTATGGCTTTGGAGTCTGCTGATACTTCATTCTTCCAATGCCTCTACACCTCAGGTATCACAGGTATCCTCTGAGGCAAAAGCCAAATTATGTTCTGAACATGCATAGCAGCATTTGCTTCCATTAGAGAAGCAAATGTAGCTTTAATTAATAAGAACATTGAGCTAGAACAAGTAATTTCCAAAAACAAAGCTGAGTTTGAGTTTGTGCTCAAAGATAAAAATGATGAGGTTTATAAACTGAATTGCAAAATAATTGATGATAAGGCTAGAGAAGATGTACTTTTAGAGAAGTACAAAGATCTCAAAGAAACCCTTGCAGTTACCCAGGTCGAGTGTGATAGATGGGTACAATCATGCAAAGGTTTTGAAATGCTTCTTAGTAAGCAATCTGCTTCAAATGTGAAGTTTGGAATTGGTTACAATCACACTGCTCCACCTACAGATTTTACCCCAAGAGCAGAGGTAGAATCTGATGGTGAGAGTGATAACCAATCCATCAAGTCATGTGATCTACCTTCTGATACAGCACAATCAGAAGTAGCAGTCAGTATCAAGTCCTCTTTGAACCTATCAGCTGATGTTGATGGTCCAAATGCTGACATTCACATGATCAATAAGTTGATCAACTCAGGAGTCAATCCTGAAGGTCCTGAAAGGACTGGAGAGCAGGATTCAACTCCTGAAGTTCAAACTTCAACTGCTGTCAGTACTGAAGAGAAAAACTGGCAGTAGAAAGAGTTTGAAGACTACTAAAGATGCTGTCAAGAAAGCAACCAATGCTTCCAAAGCATTGAAGAACAAGTCTTCTGTTGCTTCACCATCTTTAGTTGATGATCAACCTAAGATGAAGAAGAAACCATGTGAAGTATGTGGTTTGTTCAATCATCTTACAGATGATTGTTGGTACAAAAGAGGTTCCAAACTCAAACAAAAGGAAGAAATTAATGAGAAAATGGTAAAAATGAAAACTGAGTTTGAGACCACATTTGTATCAGCAACATCAAATCCTGTAACCCTTAAGTCCTTAAAGCAATCCAAAAAGGAAGGAGTTAAACAGGTGACAGCTGAGGGTGCTCAAAAGAAGAAGGTACAACATAGGACCTTATCTAACTCCACTAGCAATGTGTCTGATGAGCTGAAAGCTTTATCACAAAATCAGACACAGCTGGTGATGATGGTACAACATCTGTTGGGTAGAGTTAACCAACTAGATTCTCCTATGTTGAAACCACAGAAAAGGAGGTCTAAGCCAAAGGACTCCTCTTCTGCACCATCTTCTTCCTCTCAGGCTGTTGTTACAAATAAACATGCTAGTTTACCATCTATTGATGAGACCAGGCCCAAAACCAAAAAGGTTTGGGTCTCTAAAACTAACTGATTGTTTATTATTGCAGGGTTCTTCAACATGCCAAAATAGCATCTGGTATGTAGACAGTGGGGGATCCATGCACATGACTGGGAACATCTCTCTTCTTCATGACTACTCTCAAGGAAAGAAGGGATTTGTCTCTTTTGGCAATGATGCTAGGGGTTACATCATCGGTAAGGGCTTTGTCTCCAATGGAGAAATCAAATTTGATGATGTTAATCATGTGGAAAATCTCAAGTACAACCTCTTGAGTGTCAGTCAAATGTGTGATAAAGGCCATGTTGCCCTTTTCACAAGTCAAAACTGTAGGATTCTGTCATCCAAAGTTTTGCCCTTGATTGACAAGGTGTTGGATGATCACACTCTCCTGAAAGCCAACAGGACAGGAAGAGTGTATGCCTTAGATCTCTCTAAGAAGATAGATCTCAAAGGCAATCCTTGCCTATTTTCCAAAGCCTCTTTTCAAGAATCTAAACTATGGCACAGGAGGCTTGGTCATGTTAATCTCAAAAACATGAATCAGCTTAGCCACAATAGTTTAGTCAGAGGCTTACCAATAAAGGAGTTCCACTGTGATGAAACATGCACTGCTTGTTTAAAAGGAAAACAGCACAAGGTCTCATTTCCTCCTATTGAAGTGTCCAAGTCCACTGCCTGCTTGCAATTACTGCATATGGATCTATTTGGTCCTGTGAGAGTAATGAGCATGGCAAGGAAGAAATACTGTCTGGTAATTGTGGATGATTACTCCAGATTTGTATGGACTTTCTTTCTACACTCAAAGGATGAGGCTGCTCAGAAGATTATCCACTTTGTGCTGTACATTGAGAAGCAGTATTCCCTTCCAGTCAAGTGTATTAGGAGTGATAATGGAACTGAGTTCAGAAATCATACACTTGATGACTTCTATCTCTCAAAGGGAATCAAAAGGCATTCAGCATTCCTAGGACTCCGGAACAAAATGGAGTAGTGGAGAGAAAGAACAGGACTCTCATTGAAGCTGCAAGGTCCATGCTGGCTGACTCAGGTTTGCCATTGACCTTTTGGGCCGAAGCTGTCAACACAGCTTGTTATGTGCAAAATAGAGTGTTAATAAATCAGAGTTGATGAAGACTCCATATGAAGTTCTCCATCATTTGGCTCCTCTGATTTCATTTTTCAAAGCTTTGGGTGTCCCTGTTTTATTCTCAACACAAAGGATCAACTCCACAAATTTGATCCTAAGGTGGATGCAGGATACTTTGTTGGTTATTCATCTACTTGCAAAGCATACAGAGTCTTCAACTGCAGAACAAAGATGGTTGAAGAAACTCTACATGTTAAGTTTAATGAATCTCCAAAGGACAAGATTCCACAAAGTCCTGTGGAGTTATTTGATTTGGACATACTGCAATATGTTCCCTATCAAACTCCTGCTGTTGCTCCTGTCAACAGTTCACCACCTGGTGGTACTGCTGATGATGATGATGATTGCAGTACTCACCTCTTCAGGTTTAGTGATCAGCTGCCTGATTCAACTAGACCTGATGTTCCTGTAGCGCCAGTAGCACCATCCACAACAAATGCTGATGAGATTTCTTCGAATTCAACTTCCTTTGAATTACCATCCACTGATTGGTTTCAAGGAATGATTCACCATCACCATCTGTTGCTGCTGAACCGGCTACAAACACTTGCACAGATCTCATTGTGTATCAAGATCTGAAGAATCACCCCATGTCTCAAATCATTGGTGATATCACTGCTGGAGTATCAACAAGAAGTCAATTGTCAAATTTCTGCTTCTATGCTCTCTTCATCAGTCAGCAAGAGCCAAAGAATTATCACATTGCTTTAAAGGACAATGGATGGGTTGATGCCATGCAGCTTGAGCTTCTTCAGTTCAAGAAACAGCAAGTGTGGGAACTGGTTCCTCTACCTCCAGGTAAGTGTGCAATAGGCACTAAATGGGTGTTTAGGAACAAAACTGATGAAAATGGGCTTATTGTTAAGAACAAGGCCAGACTGGTTGTTCAGGGGTTTGCACAAGAAGAAGGTATTGATTATGATGAAACCTTTGCCCCTGTAGCCAGACTGGAAGCAATTCGATTGTTTTTAGCTTATGCTGCTTATCAAAAACTTAAAGTCTTTCAAATGGATGTCAAAAGTGCATTTTTGTATGGAAAAGTTAAAGAAGAGGTTTATGTATGTCAACCTCCAGGCTTTGAGGACAATAAACATCCTAATTGGGTGTATAAGCTTGATAAAGCTCTTTATGGGTTAAAACAAGCTCCAAGAGCCTGGTATGAGACATTGTCAAACTTTCTTCTGGAAAACAATTTCACTAGAGGCTCCATTGACAAGACTTTATTTATTAAGAAAGCTGGGCAGCATAATCTACTTGTTCAAATTTATGTAGATGATATCATTTTTGCATCCTCTGATCCAAAGTTGTGTGATGCCTTTACAAAGTTGATGCAACAGAAGTTTGAAATGAGTGCCATGGGAGAATTACAGTTCTTTCTGGGGTTGCAAATCAAACAAAAGGCTGATGGAATTTTTATTCATCAATCCAAATATACAAAAGATCTTTTGCAAAAGTTTGATTTACAAAACTGTAAGCCCTGTTCTACTCCCATGAGCAGCACCACACAACTGGACTCAGATCAGAAAGGTAAAGTGGTTGATGAAACACTTTACAGATGTATGATTGGGTCCTTGATGTATTTAACTGCTTCTAGACCAGATATTATGTTTGCTACATGTGTTTGTGCTAGATTTCAGGCTGCACCTAAAGAGTCTCATCTGATTGCAGTCAAGAGGATCTTTAGATATCTGCAAGGCACTCCATCTCTAGGTTTATGGTATTCTACCAGACATTCTGGTAAATTAGTTGCTTTTTCTGACAGTGACTATGCAGGGTGTAAGTTGACCAGGAAATCAACTTCTGGTGGATGTCAATTCCTAGGCAACTGCTTGATTTCTTGGCAGAGCAAGAAACAGACCTCAGTTGCTACATCCACTGCGGAAGCAGAGTACATTGCTGCTGCAAGCTGTACATCTCAGGTACTCTGGCTTCAAAACAACTTTTGGATTATGGCATTACAGAGACTAAGACTCCATTGTTAATGGATAGTGCTTCAGCTCTTTGCATTGTCAAAAATCCAGTCCAGCACTCTAGGACCAAACATATAGAGATCAGACATCATTTTATAAGGGATTGTTTTGAAAAAGGTCTGATTGATCCTAAGTTTGTGCCCAGTGCTGATGAGCTTGCAGACATTTTTACTAAGCCTTTGGATAGTTCATCTTTCCAAAACCTGGTGTTAAGGCTTGGTATGCTGCAGCTAGAATAGGTGACAACTACTGATGCTCTCAGTAATTCATATTGATGATCATGAGTGCCTGTCACATATAAGTACTGATGAGCTCTTTTAACCTCAGTAGTTTTTATAACTACTGAAGGCTAAAAGTTCTCACAAGTACTGAAGTACTTCATCTGCTCTAAACTACTGAAGTAGTTACAACTACTGATGCAGTCATAACTACTGAAATCAGTAAAAACAGATAAGTACTGATGTCCTATGAAACAACTGAAATCAGCCATAAAGACTGATGAATGTGTTGAGGACAGTTTGAAACAGCTGAAAAGCTAAGAATTGACGAAAACAGCTGAAGAGAACTTTCTCCTCAGTCGTTTGTACCACTGCTGTTTCATTTTAAACAACTGAAGCAAAACCACGTCTTCAGCAGTTTTATAACTACTGATGACCATACCAAGTCTTCAGTTGTTTACAACAGCTGATGACAAAACCACTGTCTTCAGTAGTTTCATAACTACTGATGACAAACACCATGTCCTCAGTTGTTTCAATCACCTGAAGTCAAAACCACGGTCTTCAGTAGTTTTCTAAACTACTGATGCCTAACACCGCGACTTCAGCTGTTTCAACGTCTGAAAGGATAATACCATGTCAACGGTCGTTTAAAACTACTGATGACTAACACCACATCCTTCAGTTTCCTTCCTCACCCGTACCCTATAAATACCCTTAACCTGAGCTCTCCATGCTTTATCTTCTTCAAACCTAACGTTCCTCTCCAAAAATTTCCATGGCGTCTATGCAAATTAAACCGCGACACAACTGTGTTGCCTACCTCACAAAATCGCCGATCTGGACTAAGTTCGATACTGCTATCGATCTTATGGTTCAGTCCCAATACAACAAGGCATTCCTTCTGAACCCCGTTTTACATACCGAATCCTTGAACCAATTTTGGATGAACGTTAATGTCACTACTGAGGAGAGCAACACACGATCCCTCCGGTCAGTCGTCAACCACAAAGAAGTAGTGATTACTCCTGCAACAATCCGTAAAATTCTTCAACTGAGTGATGCTACTTCTCCTGCTGGATATCCGAAGGGCACCATAGATCTATCATTTGCTCAGCATGGATATCAAGGTGATCTCAATGCCACCACCATCATGAAGAAACACTTTAATGACGCTGAGCGCCTGATCTTTCACATGGTCAATGTATGTTTGGCCCCTAAGACATCGTCTTGGGATCAAATGTCCACCAAATGGCAGCAGGTAATGTATTCTATCCTTGAGCAACAACCACTGAATTTTTCAGAATTAATATTTTCAGAGCTCAAAGATATGGCTCAAAAACTAACTGCCAACCGTTGGATACTCTATCCACGGTTCATAATGGCCATTATAATAGACCAGCTTATGCTGAGGGACTTGTTGGCTTGGGAGTCCCTGCTACGGCTGTTTTGCCAGAAGTATACTCCCGGCACAACTCCGACCGGACACTCAAACTGGCTGCCAAGCTGCGAAAACCCACGCAGCTGGAACCCACAGCCACCACCTCCAAATCCAATGTCCCCACCAAACCCACCAAAAAGAAACCCAAAATGGCTACTCAGGGAATTGAGTCCCCTGAGGATGCTCCTGCACAACAAACGCAGGATATATCCACTAGTCCAAACCCCCTAGTGGATACCATGACTCCTCCAGTCACAGCCGCTCAGGCTTCCTCTCAACAGGAGCCTGCAGCAACCCAAGGGGCACCTACTTATCTGGGATCTTCCTCACTTGAGGAGATTGCCATTGAAGAGCACCATCCACCCCAGGTGCACACTGCTGCTCTACCCCCGTACCCCAAACAACCGCCCCTCACAGCCCAACTTTAATAGTTGCTCAAGTGCTGACTCAATTGCACTCCTCACCCCCTCCCCAGAAACCACTTATTACTGGGAATACCTCTACAATTGAGGGGGAGGAACACAGTGCACCTGAGAACCCACAGCACAGGGGTTTCCCAATTCTATCTCCTGGTGTAGAGAAGGAGCTTAGAATATCTAGTGAGGCTGCCACTCCTCTGACTCAGCACATGACCAGAGTGAGGCTGGTAACATTGCTAAGACCTCCCTAGAGGCAACTGCTGATGATGGACATTGTCCTGAGGCTGGAAGTCCCCAGTACCAAGCACAAGGGGCACATGCACCAACTGGTCTACACCCAGTGCATGTACATCCTGCTCTAAGCAGGAGGTCAGGTGATTCAGTATCAACTGATGATGACCTGAGCTTCTTCTACGATGTAGTTGCTCAAAACACCATTCTAGAGGATGAGGTTAGCAGACTCAAAGAGCTGCTGGCCAAGATGTCTCAGGATGCAAGTCCATCTGCCACCCTCATACACCCACAGATGGCACCTTCCCTTGAAGGTTTCCCAAATACAGAGCCACCCCAAAATCAACCACCTGCCTCCGCTTCAGGCCCTACTTCTCAGGAACAGAACCCTCCTGAGCAAATAGGTGCTGCACTCAAAAATTCCCTCCCTCTCATCACCCCCCTAATCACTGATATAGTGATCAAGCCCTTGATGAGAGGCTTTCCTCAACATTACAGCCCTTGGTTGATGCTGCTGTCCACAAGACTCTTTCTGCGGTCTCAACCCCTTCCTCCAATGCAAAAAAAGGGGGAGAGTCCTGCAGTGAAAGAACAGAAGAGGAAAAGATCCGAGGAAAAGAAGAAGCGAAGCAAGCCCAAAAGGAGGAGAAAGAACAGCAACCAATGCTCACCTACAAGCGAAAGAAAGGTGCTGATGAGCACATTGCTGAAGATAAAGCCTTGGAGCTACTGATAAAAGAGGCTGATGCCGAACACAGTAGATCAATGGACAACATAATTGATCAGCTGTTCAGGCAAGGTCATGACACCAACAAACTTGACTCTGAGATTCGACGACTAGAGATTGAAGAAATCCAGAATAGATGGGCAAGTTATGAAGTGTTAGAAAGAGAAAGGCTAGAAATCATGATAAGATTTATTGCAAAATATCTTGGAAGATCAATGATTGAGATCAAAGCTTGGTCCAGGGACAGTATCTTGGCAATCACCACCAAGATCTGTTCGTCTGAAGCATACACTAAGGGGCTTGTTATTGAAGCTTTGAATGAAGTGGGTGCTGGGAGCAGGACTGAGCTAGCAAAGCAATCAAAAGCCACACTCACCTCAAGGATGCTAGCACAGCCTGTCAACATTCCCACACCAAAACCACCCAACACAACCCACCAAACCAACTCCCTTACCCTCAAAACCCATAGCCGATGATATACCCTTGAAGAAGAAGAGAAGGATATTGAGGCTAGAAGAAGATGAAGAAGATGATGAAGACAGGCTGCCGCTATCAGCTGTGATTCAGTTGCCTAAGGCCACAAGTCACTCCTCAGCAATTACTCCTGAAGTTCAGAGACAAATGGTTAAAGTGAAGCTAGAAGAAGAAGAGCTTCATAAACAGCATGATGAGGAATTGCTGAAGAGAGTTGACAAAGCTTATGCAGCCACATCTTCCATCATCAATATGAAGGAGCAAGCCCTCAGACTTTACACTCTCAGGCATACCTTTCAATATCAAAAGGAAAGAGTGAGGATTGGCCTGATCCCAGGGTCTCTCACAGAATTCATAAGAACAATATACCTCGGAGATACATTGGCCAGGTGAAAAAGATCGTAGATGAAGTGATCTCTCTGGTCTTTGTAGTTTCACCCTGGGAAATCCTAGAAGACTTCAAGAAGGCCTACAAAGCTAATCTAACCCCTCAGAAGATGCTGGAAAACAAAATAGTGAAAAAGGGGTTAGTTTACAAGAGGCTTGAGGAAGTCAGGAAAAATGAGCTCCAGTTGTTCCTAGAGGGTAATCACCCGGATGAGTTTGCTTACAGAATAAAACAACTGTGGAGCTAAAGAATGGGAAACAGGCCAAATACCTGTCTGAGTATTATGGACCGGAATCATTGTTTGAAGGAGGTGCTGAAGAGCTAACCATGGAGGAACAAATCACCTTCCTTGAGGCCTACACAAGAGAGTCGTACAGACTCATTATGGGGAAGTGAATCTCATGAATGGGATAACAACTCTGTGTCCAGTTCCCCAAAACAGAGTTCCCATTCATACTCTGCCAAACAAATATTTGAGGTTCTTCCCAGGCCGGAGCGTACATGGGTCATCTTCTCTACTGATCAAGAAGGAAAAAGACCAACATTTTTGCCATCAATAAGTGGGAGTATAAATAAGTTAGAGGTTTTGGCTGCATTGGTTCAGGGGGAGTTTGTTGGACCAAAAGAACCAATGAGCCAAGATCAGAAAACCTCTAAGTCCCACACGGTATCACAACAACTGCTGAAAGCCTCATCAGTAGTTTGACAAGTGCTGAAGACTTCAACAGCTGAAGATCAAGTGCTGAAGACCTTAACAGCTGAAGAACCAAAGTGCTGAAGTACAACAGCTGAAGAACACAAGTGCTGAAGCTGAAAGACCAAAGTACTGAAGTACAACAGCTGAAGAGTTCACAGTGCTGAAGATCAACAACTGATGTACAAAGTCTGAAGACAAAGACTGAAGACATCAGCTGATGATATCTACTGAAGTCATCAGCTGATGAAACGCCTGAAGGTCAAAGTCTGAAGATCAAGTACTGAAGCCTCAGTAGTTTGTCACAACTGCTGAAGAGTACTTCTTCAGTAGTTGTGATATCAGTAGTTTTATTTTCTTTGTTTCAGTAGTTTTGTTAAAACGACTGAAGAGCTTGTTCTTCAGTCGTTGTAGTTTCAGTAGTTTTTATTTTGTACTTAACTTGCTGATATGTTCTCAGTAGTTGTGAACATTTCAGTAGTTTGTTAAGAATTAGTTATTTCTGTATTGGATCTGCCAGTTGTCACTTTTCGTGATAACAGCAGTGACTGTTGCACTCTATATAAGGAGTGACAACCTATTGTAATGAGGGAATGAAATGATGAATTGAATGGAATGAATGATTGATTCGATTAGAAATATTCTTATCTATAAACATTCCCAGAAATCAGAAATACATACTCTCCCTATACTGTATGCGATCTTAATGCTCACATATATGTTAGCTTGCTACAATTTGTCTAATTCGTGTTTGTATTCCGCTGCGTTATATTCTGATACATCAAACCTGTGATCACTGATCCTGTCAAATGGTATCAGAGCAGGTTAATCATTGATCGATCTAATAATTGATCATTGAAACTGCTATTCAAGATCCAAGTTTGATTGAATTAGCTTTTGTTTTTGCAAGAAACGGTTATAGAGATTGAATTTTTCTGTATTTCTGCTCATTCATCCTGAGATCTTTTCTTGGTTCTCATTGAGTTTGTTGTGGTTTGTCTAAAACTTCTTTTTAAACTTGAACTAAACTGTTTTTGAACTGAAAATGACACTCCCTCCAATGATCCTCACAATACTGGTTCCTCAACCAAGCCTCCTATGCTGGTTAGGAATGAGTATAACATATGGCAAAGACGTATGCTCCATCACCTGTCTGTTAACAGCGCAGGGTGTTGGACATCTGTGGTACATGGTCCACACAAGCCTATGGTGAATAACCCGGAAACCAATCAAATGGTTCCGAAGAGGAGGGAGCAATACTCAGATGAGGATAAAAAGTTGCTTGAGATTGATGCAAAAGCCCATGGAATTCTGGCCATGGCTTTGCCCAATGAAATCTATTCTGGGCTAATGCATCATGAAACTGCCCATGACCTCTGGATTGCTTTGAAAGAACAATTTGGAGGAACAGATGAGGTCTTGGCAAATAATAGAGAAATTCTTGCCCAACAATATGAGACATTCTCTCATAGAAAGGGTGAGACACTGACTCAACAATATGACGGTTTTCTTGTTTGATCTCTGAACTAAAAATGGTCAAACTTGAATACACAATATTCAGATGAATAACAGATTTCTCAGATCACTGCCTGAGAGATGGGACACATATACTTGTCCTACGCTCCAGTGCAAGTTTGGACAAACTATCTCTCACCCAACTCCATGGGAAATTGCTCACTTTTGAGAGAGAGATAGAACAGAAGAGAAAGCTGTCTTCATCTGGAAAGCTCACTGAAGACTTTATACAAGGCAACACTGCCTTGGTGGGTCATGAGTCAGAATATGCTGCATCTGAATGCCAGTATGATGAGCATATTAATTTCTCTTCGAGCACTTCTAATTCTGCATTTGTAAGTGTTGATGGTCAGTTACTGGAGGTAATAATGACAATTTATGTTTCATTATGGATGATCTCAAGGGGATTGCTGATGATGACTTAGAAGAGATGGATATTTTGAGCCAAATGGCCTTGATAAATATCAGATCTCAGAAGTTCTACAAAAGAACTGGAAGAAAATTCCCAGGACTCTCTGGCAAAACCAAAGTTGGTTTTGACAAGAGCAAGTTGAGGTGTCACAAATGCCAACGGCTTGGACACTTTGCAAGAGAGTGTAGATCAACTGGATCAAACTACTGCACCCTTTGTGACTTTTCCTGGCAACAGTCAACAAAACAGAGGGCAACATCCTGTCACATCTAGTCATCATCCTCAACAACAATCTCCGGCATATTTTGTTCCTCAGGGTCAAATGCCTTATCAGTACCCTTGTTATTACATGCCACAGTCAAGTCAAGTTCAAGTTCCTATGACACCACAACCTCATGCATTACCAGAACCTCAGCCTTCCCTATCTCATCAACAACCTTCATCTCAACAACACAGCTTCACCCCAGGAGTTGTTGACTGGAGCAGTTTACCAGATGACTTGTCTGGTCATGATCAACTGTTCTCAGGTGCTGGTCAACATGGTGGTGACAGTCCCTTTGGGAATCTAGCTCTTATGGCTTTGGAGTCTGCTGATACTTCATCTCCAATGCCTCTACACCTCAGGTATCACAGGTATCCTCTGAGGCAAAAGCCAAATTATGTTCTGAACAATGCATAGCAGCATTTGCTTCCATTAGAGAAGCAAATGTAGCTTTAATTAATAAGAACATTGAGCTAGAACAAGTAATTTCCAAAAACAAAGCTGAGTTTGAGTTTGTGCTCAAAGATAAAAATGATGAGGTTATAAACTGAATTGCAAAATAATTGATGATAAGGCTAGAGAAGATGTACTTTTAGAGAAGTACAAAGATCTCAAAGAAACCCTTGCAGTTACCCAGGTCGAGTGTGATAGATGGGTACAATCATGCAAAGGTTTTGAAATGCTTCTTAGTAAGCAATCTGCTTCAAATGTGAAGTTTGGAATTGGTTACAATCACACTGCTCCACCTACAGATTTTACCCCAAGAGCAGAGGTAGAATCTGATGGTGAGAGTGATAACCAATCCATCAAGTCATGTGATCTACCTTCTGATACAGCACAATCAGAAGTAGCAGTCAGTATCAAGTCCTCTTGAACCTATCAGCTGATGTTGATGGTCCAAATGCTGACATTCACATGATCAATAAGTTGATCAACTCAGGAGTCAATCCTGAAGGTCCTGAAAGGACTGGAGAGCAGGATTCAACTCCTGAAGTTCAAACTTCAACTGCTGTCAGTACTGAAGAGAAGAAAACTGGCAGTAGAAAGAGTTTG
The DNA here is from genome assembly GCA_025506515.1 of Flaveria trinervia. Lineage (NCBI taxonomy): Eukaryota > Viridiplantae > Streptophyta > Magnoliopsida > Asterales > Asteraceae > Flaveria > Flaveria trinervia. The sequence continues at coordinate 20,132,837 of CM046446.1, forward strand.
AAGACTACTAAAGATGCTGTCAAGAAAGCAACCAATGCTTCCAAAGCATTGAAGAACAAGTCTTCTGTTGCTTCACCATCTTTAGTTGATGATCAACCTAAGATGAAGAAGAAACCATGTGAAGTATGTGGTTTGTTCAATCATCTTACAGATGATTGTTGGTACAAAAGAGGTTCCAAACTCAAACAAAAGGAAGAAATTAATGAGAAAATGGTAAAAATGAAAACTGAGTTTGAGACCACATTTGTATCAGCAACATCAAATCCTGTAACCCTTAAGTCCTTAAAGCAATCCAAAAAGGAAGGAGTTAAACAGGTGACAGCTGAGGGTGCTCAAAAGAAGAAGGTGCAACATAGGACCTTATCTAACTCCACTAGCAATGTGTCTGATGAGCTGAAAGCTTTATCACAAAATCAGACACAGCTGGTGATGATGGTACAACATCTGTTGGGTAGAGTTAACCAACTAGATTCTCCTATGTTGAAACCACAGAAAAGGAGGTCTAAGCCAAAGGACTCCTCTTCTGCACCATCTTCTTCCTCTCAGGCTGTTGTTACAAATAAACATGCTAGTTTACCATCTATTGATGAGACCAGGCCCAAAACCAAAAAGGTTTGGGTCTCTAAAACTAACTGATTGTTTATTATTGCAGGGTTCTTCAACATGCCAAAATAGCATCTGGTATGTAGACAGTGGGGGATCCATGCACATGACTGGGAACATCTCTCTTCTTCATGACTACTCTCAAGGAAAGAAGGGATTTGTCTCTTTTGGCAATGATGCTAGGGGTTATCATCGGTAAGGGCTTTGTCTCCAATGGAGAAATCAAATTTGATGATGTTAATCATGTGGAAAATCTCAAGTACAACCTCTTGAGTGTCAGTCAAATGTGTGATAAAGGCCATGTTGCCCTTTTCACAAGTCAAAACTGTAGGATTCTGTCATCCAAAGTTTTGCCCTTGATTGACAAGGTGTTGGATGATCACACTCTCCTGAAAGCCAACAGGACAGGAAGAGTGTATGCCTTAGATCTCTCTAAGAAGATAGATCTCAAAGGCAATCCTTGCCTATTTTCCAAAGCCTCTTTTCAAGAATCTAAACTATGGCACAGGAGGCTTGGTCATGTTAATCTCAAAAACATGAATCAGCTTAGCCACAATAGTTTAGTCAGAGGCTTACCAATAAAGGAGTTCCACTGTGATGAAACATGCACTGCTTGTTTAAAAGGAAAACAGCACAAGGTCTCATTTCCTCCTATTGAAGTGTCCAAGTCCACTGCCTGCTTGCAATTACTGCATATGGATCTATTTGGTCCTGTGAGAGTAATGAGCATGGCAAGAAGAAATACTGTCTGGTAATTGTGGATGATTACTCCAGATTTGTATGGACTTTCTTTCTACACTCAAAGGATGAGGCTGCTCAGAAGATTATCCACTTTGTGCTGTACATTGAGAAGCAGTATTCCCTTCCAGTCAAGTGTATTAGGAGTGATAATGGAACTGAGTTCAGAAATCATACACTTGATGACTTCTATCTCTCAAAGGGAATCAAAAGGCAGTTCAGCATTCCAAGGACTCCGGAACAAAATGGAGTAGTGGAGAGAAAGAACAGGACTCTCATTGAAGCTGCAAGGTCCATGCTGGCTGACTCAGGTTTGCCATTGACCTTTTGGGCCGAAGCTGTCAACACAGCTTGTTATGTGCAAAATAGAGTTTTAGTAAATCAGAGGTTGATGAAGACTCCATATGAAGTTCTCCATCATTTGGCTCCTCTGATTTCATTTTTCAAAGCTTTGGGTGTCCCTGTTTTATTCTCAACACAAAGGATCAACTCCACAAATTTGATCCTAAGGTGGATGCAGGATACTTTGTTGGTTATTCATCTACTTGCAAAGCATACAGAGTCTTCAACTGCAGAACAAAGATGGTTGAAGAAACTCTACATGTTAAGTTTAATGAATCTCCAAAGGACAAGATTCCACAAAGTCCTGTGGAGTTATTTGATTTGGACATACTGCAATATGTTCCTATCAAACTCCTGCTGTTGCTCCTGTCAACAGTTCACCACCTGGTGGTACTGCTGATGATGATGATGATTGCAGTACTCACCTCTTCAGGTTTAGTGATCAGCTGCCTGATTCAACTAGACCTGATGTTCCTGTAGCGCCAGTAGCACCATCCACAACAAATGCTGATGAGATTTCTTCGAATTCAACTTCCTTTGAATTACCATCCACTGATTGGTTTCAAGGAAATGATTCACCATCACCATCTGTTGCTGGCTGAACCGGCTACAAACACTTGCACAGATCTCATTGTGTATCAAGATCTGAAGAATCACCCCATGTCTCAAATCATTGGTGATATCACTGCTGGAGTATCCAAGAAGTCAATTGTCAAATTTCTGCTTCTATGCTCTCTTCATCAGTCAGCAAGAGCCAAAGAATTATCACATTGCTTTAAAGGACAATGGATGGGTTGATGCCATGCAGCTTGAGCTTCTTCAGTTCAAGAAACAGCAAGTGTGGGAACTGGTTCCTCTACCTCCAGGTAAGTGTGCAATAGGCACTAAATGGGTGTTTAGGAACAAAACTGATGAAAATGGGCTTATTGTTAAGAACAAGGCCAGACTGGTTGTTCAGGGGTTTGCACAAGAAGAAGGTATTGATTATGATGAAACCTTTGCCCCTGTAGCCAGACTGGAAGCAATTCGATTGTTTTTAGCTTATGCTGCTTATCAAAAACTTAAAGTCTTTCAAATGGATGTCAAAAGTGCATTTTTGTATGGAAAAGTTAAAGAAGAGGTTTATGTATGTCAACCTCCAGGCTTTGAGGACAATAAACATCCTAATTGGGTGTATAAGCTTGATAAAGCTCTTTATGGGTTAAAACAAGCTCCAAGAGCCTGGTATGAGACATTATCAAACTTTCTTCTGGAAAACAATTTCACTAGAGGCTCCATGACAAGACTTTATTTATTAAGAAAGCTGGGCAGCATAATCTACTTGTTCAAATTTATGTAGATGATATCTTTTGCATCCTCTGATCCAAAGTTGTGTGATGCCTTTACAAAGTTGATGCAACAGAAGTTTGAAATGAGTGCCATGGGAGAATTACAGTTCTTTCTGGGGTTGCAAATCAAACAAAAGGCTGATGGAATTTTTATTCATCAATCCAAATATACAAAAGATCTTTTGCAAAAGTTTGATTTACAAAACTGTAAGCCCTGTTCTACTCCCATGAGCAGCACCACACAACTGGACTCAGATCAGAAAGGTAAAGTGGTTGATGAAACACTTTACAGATGTATGATTGGGTCCTTGATGTATTTAACAGCTTCTAGACCAGATATTATGTTTGCTACATGTGTTTGTGCTAGATTTCAGGCTGCACCTAAAGAGTCTCATCTGATTGCAGTCAAGAGGATCTTTAGATATCTGCAAGGCACTCCATCTCTAGGTTTATGGTATTCTACCAGACATTCTGGTAAATTAGTTGCTTTTTCTGACAGTGACTATGCAGGGTGTAAGTTGACCAGGAAATCAACTTCTGGTGGATGTCAATTCCTAGGCAACTGCTTGATTTCTTGGCAGAGCAAGAAACAGACCTCAGTTGCTACATCCACTGCGGAAGCAGAGTACATTGCTGCTGCAAGCTGTACATCTCAGGTACTCTGGCTTCAAAACCAACTTTTGGATTATGGCATTACAGAGACTAAGACTCCATTGTTAATGGATAGTGCTTCAGCTCTTTGCATTGTCAAAAATCCAGTCCAGCACTCTAGGACCAAACATATAGAGATCAGACATCATTTTATAAGGGATTGTTTTGAAAAAGGTCTGATTGATCCTAAGTTTGTGCCCAGTGCTGATGAGCTTGCAGACATTTTTACTAAGCCTTTGGATAGTTCAACTTTCCAAAACCTGGTGTTAAGGCTTGGTATGCTGCAGCTAGAATAGGTGACAACTACTGATGCTCTCAGTAATTCATATTGATGATCATGAGTGCCTGTCACATATAAGTACTGATGAGCTCTTTTAACCTCAGTAGTTTTTATAACTACTGAAGGCTAAAAGTTCTCACAAGTACTGAAGTACTTCATCTGCTCTAAACTACTGAAGTAGTTACAACTACTGATGCAGTCATAACTACTGAAATCAGTAAAAACAGATAAGTACTGATGTCCTATGAAACAACTGAAATCAGCCATAAAGACTGATGAATGTGTTGAGGACAGTTTGAAACAGCTGAAAAGCTAAGAATTGACGAAAACAGCTGAAGAGAACTTTCTCCTCAGTCGTTTGTACCACTGCTGTTTCATTTTAAACAACTGAAGCAAAACCACGTCTTCAGCAGTTTTATAACTACTGATGACCAATACCAAGTCTTCAGTTGTTTACAACAGCTGATGACAAAACCACTGTCTTCAGTAGTTTCATAACTACTGATGACAAACACCATGTCCTCAGTTGTTTCAATCACCTGAAGTCAAAACCACGGTCTTCAGTAGTTTTCTAAACTACTGATGCCTAACACCGCGACTTCAGCTGTTTCAACGTCTGAAAGGATAATACCATGTCAACGGTCGTTTAAAACTACTGATGACTAACACCACATCCTTCAGTCGTTTCCTCACCCGTACCCTATAAATACCCTTAACCTGAGCTCTCCATGCTTTATCTTCTTCAAACCTAACGTTCCTCTCCAAAAAATTTCCATGGCGTCTATGCAAATTAAACCGCGACACAACTGTGTTGCCTACCTCACAAAATCGCCGATCTGGACTAAGTTCGATACTGCTATCGATCTTATGGTTCAGTCCCAATACAACAAGGCATTCCTTCTGACCCCGTTTTACATACGAATCCTTGAACCAATTTTGGATGAACGTTAATGTCACTACTGAGGAGAGCAACACACGATCCCTCCGGTCAGTCGTCAACCACAAAGAAGTAGTGATTACTCCTGCAACAATCCGTAAAATTCTTCAACTGAGTGATGCTACTTCTCCTGCTGGATATCCGAAGGGCACCATAGATCTATCATTTGCTCAGCATGGATATCAAGGTGATCTCAATGCCACCACCATCATGAAGAAACACTTTAATGACGCTGAGCGCCTGATCTTTCACATGGTCAATGTATGTTTGGCCCCTAAGACATCGTCTTGGGATCAAATGTCCACCAAATGGCAGCAGGTAATGTATTCTATCCTTGAGCAACAACCACTGAATTTTTCAGAATTAATATTTTCAGAGCTCAAAGATATGGCTCAAAAACTAACTGCCAACCGTTGGATACTCTATCCACGGTTCATAATGGCCATTATAATAGACCAGCTTAATGCTGAGGGACTTGTTGGCTTGGGAGTCCCTGCTACGGCTGTTTTGCCAGAAGTATACTCCCGGCACAACTCCGACCGGACACTCAAACTGGCTGCCAAGCTGCGAAAACCCACGCAGCTGGAACCCACAGCCACCACCTCCAAATCCAATGTCCCCACCAAACCACCAAAAAGAAACCCAAAATGGCTACTCAGGGAATTGAGTCCCCTGAGGATGCTCCTGCACAACAAACGCAGGATATATCCACTAGTCAAACCCCCTAGTGGATACCATGACTCCTCCAGTCACAGCCGCTCAGGCTTCCTCTCAACAGGAGCCTGCAGCAACCCAAGGGGCACCTACTTATCTGGGATCTTCCTCACTTGAGGAGATTGCCATTGAAGAGCACCATCCACCCCAGGTGCACACTGCTTCTACCCCCGTACCCCAAACAACCGCCCCTCACAGCCCAACTTTAATAGTTGCTCAAGTGCTGACTCAATTGCACTCCTCACCCCCTCCCCAGAAACCACTTATTACTGGGAATACCTCTACAATTGGGGGAGGAACACAGTGCACCTGAGAACCCACAGCACAGGGGTTTCCCAATTCTATCTCCTGGTGTAGAGAAGGAGCTTAGAATATCTAGTGAGGCTGCCACCTCCTCTGACTCAGCACATGACCAGAGTGAGGCTGGTAACATTGCTAAGACCTCCCTAGAGGCAACTGCTGATGATGGACATTGTCCTGAGGCTGGAAGTCCCCAGTACCAAGCACAAGGGGCACATGCACCAACTGGTCTACACCCAGTGCATGTACATCCTGCTCTAAGCAGGAGGTCAGGTGATTCAGTATCAACTGATGATGACCTGAGCTTCTTCTACGATGTAGTTGCTCAAAACACCATTCTAGAGGATGAGGTTAGCAGACTCAAAGAGCTGCTGGCCAAGATGTCTCAGGATGCAAGTCCATCTGCCACCCTCATACACCCACAGATGGCACCTTCCCTTGAAGGTTTCCCAAATACAGAGCCACCCCAAAATCAACCACCTGCCTCGCTTCAGGCCCTACTTCTCAGGAACAGAACCCTCCTGAGCAAATAGGTGCTGCACTCAAAAATTCCCTCCCTCTCATCACCCCCCTAATCACTGATATAGTGATCAAAGCCCTTGATGAGAGGCTTTCCTCAACATTACAGCCCTTGGTTGATGCTGCTGTCCACAAGACTCTTTCTGCGGTCTCAACCCCTTCCTCCAATGCAACCAAAAAGGGGGAGAGTCCTGCAGTGAAAGAACAGAAGAGGAAAAGATCCGAGGAAAAGAAGGAAGCGAAGCAAGCCCAAAAGGAGGAGAAAGAACAGCAACCAATGCTCACCTACAAGCGAAAGAAGGTGCTGATGAGCACATTGCTGAAGATAAAGCCTTGGAGCTACTGATAAAAGAGGCTGATGCCGAACACAGTAGATCAATGGACAACATCATTGATCAGCTGTTCAGGCAAGGTCATGACACCAACAAACTTGACTCTGAGATTCGACAGACTAGAGATTGAAGAAATCCAGAATAGATGGGCAAGTTATGAAGTGTTAGAAAGAGAAAGGCTAGAAATCATGATAAGATTTATTGCAAAATATCTTGGAAGATCAATGATTGAGATCAAAGCTTGGTCCAGGGACAGTATCTTGGCAATCACCACCAAGATCTGTTCGTCTGAAGCATACACTAAGGGGCTTGTTATTGAAGCTTTGAATGAAGTGGGTGCTGGAGCAGGACTGAGCTAGCAAAGCAATCAAAAGCCACACTCACCTCAAGGATGCTAGCACAGCCTGTCAACATTCCCACACCAAAACCACCCAAAAACACACCCACCAAACCAACTCCCTTACCCTCAAAACCCATAGCCGATGATATACCCTTGAAGAAGAAGAGAAGGATATTGAGGCTAGAAGAATGAAGAAGATGATGAAGACAGGCTGCCGCTATCAGCTGTGATTCAGTTGCCTAAGGCCACAAGTCACTCCTCAGCAATTACTCCTGAAGTCCAGAGACAAATGGTTAAAGTGAAGCTAGAAGAAGAAGAGCTTCATAAACAGCATGATGAGGAATTGCTGAAGAGAGTTGACAAAGCTTATGCAGCCACATCTTCCATCATCAATATGAAGGAGCAAGCCCTCAGACTTTACACTCTCAGGCATACCTTTCAATATCAAAAGGAAAGAGTGAGGATTTGGCCTGATCCCAGGGTCTCTCACAGAATTCATAAGAACAATATACTCGGAGATACATTGGCCAGGTGAAAAAGATCGTATGAAGTGATCTCTCTGGTCTTTGTAGTTTCACCCTGGGAAATCCTAGAAGACTTCAAGAAGGCCTACAAAGCTAATCTAACCCCTCAGAAGATGCTGGAAAACAATAGTGAAAAAGGGGTTAGTTTACAAGAGGCTTGAGGAAGTCAGGAAAAATGAGCTCCAGTTGTTCCTAGAGGGTAATCACCCGGATGAGTTTGCTTACAGAATAATAACAACTGTGGAGCTAAAGAATGGGAAACAGGCCAATACCTGTCTGAGTATTATGGGCCGGAATCATTGTTTGAAGGAGGTGCTGAAGAGCTAACCATGGAGGAACAAATCACCTTCCTTGAGGCCTACACAAGAGAGTCGTACAGACTCATTATGGGGAAGTGAATCTCATGAATGGGATAACAACTCTGTGTCCAGTTCCCCAAAACAGAGTTCCCATTCATACTCTGCCAAACAAATATTTGAGGTTCTTCCCAGGCCGGAGCGTACATGGGTCATCTCTACTGATCAAGAAGGAAAAAGACCAACATTTTTGCCATCAATAAGTGGGAGTATAAATAAGTTAGAGGTTTTGGCTGCATTGGTTCAGGGGGAGTTTGTTGGACCAAAAGAACCAATGAGCCAAGATCAGAAAACTCTAAGTCCCACACGGTATCACAACAACTGCTGAAAGCCTCATCAGTAGTTTGACAAGTGCTGAAGACTTCAACAGCTGAAGATCAAGTGCTGAAGACCTTAACAGCTGAAGAACCAAAGTGCTGAAGTACAACAGCTGAAGAACACAAGTGCTGAAGCTGAAAGACCAAAGTACTGAAGTACAACAGCTGAAGAGTCACAAGTGCTGAAGATCAACAACTGATGTACAAAGTCTGAAGACAAAGACTGAAGACATCAGCTGATGATATCTACTGAAGTCATCAGCTGATGAAACGCCTGAAGGTCAAAGTCTGAAGATCAAGTACTGAAGCCTCAGTAGTTTGTCACAACTGCTGAAGAGTACTTCTTCAGTAGTTGTGATATCAGTTTTTATTTTCTTGTTTCAGTAGTTTTGTAAAACGACTGAAGAGCTTGTTCTTCAGTCGTTGTAGTTTCAGTAGTTTTATATTTTGTACTTAACTTGCTGATATGTTCTCAGTAGTTGTGAACATTTCAGTAGTTTGTTAAGAATTAGTTATTTCTGTATTGGATCTGCCAGTTGTCACTTTTCGTGATAACAGCAGTGACTGTTGCACTCTATATAAGGAGTGACAACCTATTGTAATGAGGAATGAATGATGAATTGAATGGAATGAATGATTGATTCGATTAGAAATATTCTTCATCTATAAACATTCCAGAAATCAGAAATACATACTCTCCCTATAACTGTATGCGATCTTAATGCTCATATATTGTTAGCTTGCTACAATTTGTCTAATTCGTGTTTGTATTCCGCTGCGTTATTCTGTTACATCAAACCTGTGATCACTGATCCTGTCAGGAAGAAATCTATCTCATGATTTGAGCTTCGGAAGACTTTGTCCTGAGGCTTCGAAAACTTCATATTGGCTTCGAAGATATTGGTCTTGGCTTCGGAATATTTTACACTTAGAGTACTTCTGTTGCATGTGTAAAATTTCCTTAGCATTCTTCTTTAATGCTCATGTGCAGCATGCAGGAAAGACATTGGATATTTAAGTTGCATTAGCGTCTTCATTAGTCTCTACACTTTGAGATCAATCTTAATTTTCTATAATCATCATCATCAAGAGTCAAGTCTTCAATTGGGTTCTTAATGTTTTGTAGATGGCAGCTTGATCCACAGACAGAGTAACCGGAATGTGTGGTCCTTGCAAATTGAAATCCATAATCTATATCTACACCTATTATATAGTTCGTGAATATGATTTTCCATTGTTTAAATTCAAATTTTTTTGTATAAGCATTGGTGGTTTTGGAGTCTAACCTGTTTTGAAAAACTATGTGTATCCATTTTAACAAGGTGTTTTAACTTGTATAAATATTGATTAGGTAAGTTTTGAGATTAATTAGTCCGAATAGTCCAAATCGTTCAACAAATGCTTAGTAAATCGGATCTGTTAATATTTCTTGTTTTGTCGCAACTTTTGTTATATTCCTATTCTTCGAATGAATCTATAGATTTTGTGTATAGTTCTTGAAGGTGAGAACGTGTTGACAGAGGATGTTTTCAGAGTATTTTCTGTTGTTTACTAAGTACAGATGATAGAATACTCTACTAGCAACTCAATCACTAGATCAATCAAGTTCTATTCAGGTCTTGGGTAGATCTGAAAAAGAACCGAGAGCCAAAGCACTGATACCAATTGACTGGGTAGTGAGATAGAGATTCTCACTTAGGATGGAATATAATGATTGAGTTAGTGATTCAATGGCGGAAACAAACAATCAATAAAATTCAATGTAGAAGAAATACTCATAAAATGCTTGTTTTGTATTGATAAAGGTGATATATTACAGTAAATGCTAGGGTTGAGCATAAAATAGTAATAATACACCTAGAGAGTAAATAACAAAATATATTCTAATTGTCTATTGATTGTCACCTTGTACGAGCTTTTCTATTCAATTTATAGGCAGACAATATGCCTTTTTAAAAAATGTCTAAACTACCTGACTGTCACACCCTCAAAATCCACTTGCGGAGTTTTACCGCGAGGCGTGTGAACAAACCAGGATCACAGTCAATAGTTACTCAGAACGACTCTATATGCCATAACATAACAAAATCAACAAAATACCAACGTTAAATAAGCGGAGCGTTTTTGAAAACAACCCAAGTCAATAAAGTATAACTTATGGCAAAACAAGTGCCAAACCAAAAGTAAACCATAATTGTTAAAATGTCACATTGTCTTGAAGCATAATGTCTTAAATGAGTGAACCGTGCAGTGCTCCTATGGCAAGCAAGTTAAGGACCTGAGAAAAGCATACTAAAATGTCAACACATAGGTTGGTGAGTTTAAGAGTTTGAGTTCAATAAACATATAACAGTTGCGATAAATATAAGCAGTGTATGGTAATAGAGAGCTAGTCTATTATCAACAAATATTAATACATAGTGATTTTGCAATTGAAGCTGACTGTGATAGTGTTGCCTCCTGTCACGACTTACCATGTCGTGACAATGATCAATAGGACAAATTGCACCGGTTGACCTCGAGTCACACAGGTGGGGCTCGTCAGACCCAGTAGTACTACCAAGTTTCCCCACTATTAAATATTAACAATTCAAAAGTGTGAGGACTTTTCTCATGGTAAACAGCACTATATTAATATTATACACAACTTAAATCATAAAAGCATTCGTATAAATACCAGTATGCTATCTCCCCCAAAAGAGATTAAGTAAAGAGTGGGGCATGAACTCACCTGATGTATGCAAAGTACTTAGGGTTTATTTTGAGAAACGAGAGGATAGCCAACCTTCACAGGTTACCTAGATCATGTGAGTACATAAGTACGTGTAAATAAAAGACATGTGAAACCCTAATCATACCAAAACCAAAGACTCAAGCTTCCAGACAAATAGACACGTTTGACCTAGTTGACCCGTTTGACCCGTTGGTGACATTATGAGTTATAATCCAAATAAAGCCAATGAGCACATACAACATACATGTTTAACATTTAGATAGTATCATAGATATGCTATATCAACCAGGTGTATCACTTAGATCATCATACAATCAAGTACTATACAAGTCATGCGAATCTAGAACATTAACATAACCACTAGCTACAAAACAACTAACATGTCATACAAGTTCAACCATTCATCACATGCCATGTGAAGCCACTCACGACTTCACATCCTAAACCCTGCCAATCCTACTAAGTAGGGGCCTCAGATCCGCACGCGTGTATAATGATCATAACCAAATTCTTTAAGCATATACATTGCATTCACAACATCACAACAATCAATTACCAGACCCAAGCATGATGTCCTACTACTACACAACTTCCAATCCATACATGATACCAATTCCAAATATCACCCATGATTATCCAAACATGCATACAACTAATTTAACACGTTCTATTACACTAGAATTTATCCTTGAACATACTAGCAAGTTCCTATCATCCCAAACATGATCATAACATCATACTTCAACATTTACACAAAAAAGTTTCCCTTTTGGGAAAGAACATCCCAAAATCTATCAACATCCAAAGCATACATGAATTCATCATTATATACCAATTCAAGCTCATACTAACATCTAAGCATAATCAACAACACTAAACACCTCAATCCAACAATCTTCATAAACAAAGTTTCTACTTTTGGCAAGCTATGATCAACATCAACAAATTAAAGATTTCTAGCATTCATAATATCAATCTAGCATCTAATTATCATCATGAACCCATCCATAACATCAATCCATCACTAGAACCCTTCTACATGCAAAATAAAGTTACTATTCTTAGTAACCTATGAACAATGCGTCAAAATCCCAACTTTCTTGCATAATCAACGTATTCTAACATTCATACAACCCAATAATCATCAAGCATTCATCAAACAATCATCAACATCACATAATCAAGCCATTTTCGAATTAGGGTTGCTTAACACCAAAATTCATGATCAAATCCCTTAAAACATATAATTCTTGCATAATCGACGTTAACTAACATGTATACAATCTAACTAACATGTTAACATCATCAAACAACAACCAATTCGACCCAACAAGGACCAATTTACGAATTAGGGTTCGGCCATAATGAACTCTTCACAAAAACTCGCAAAAACTAACCTTTAAACTTGTGTTAACTTGCAATTGATGATTCCTACGAGATGTATGCCTTGAAATCGATCCAAAATGCAGGTACTATGATGTTCTAGGCTGAATTCGAAGATGGAGAGGGTGTTTGGAGGTGGTTTGCGGCCGAAAGGTGGGTTAGGGTTTGGGAATTTTGTTTTAATTATTTTAATTTACATATTTACCCTTTAAACCCTTGTGTTTTGGTATTTTGTAAAAACTAAGCTTTAAACTCTTTGTAAAGTGTTTTTAACTTCATAATATAAAGATATAAACTTATAAAATCCATTACATAATTTATCTTTATAAAAACACAAGACATACCAATAAATAGACACGTTTCCGCGTTACGCGATAAATTCTTTAATTAATCGTTTATAAATGTGTAAACACAAAACATAACCCAATATCACATAATCACTTAGATTCACATCAAATTAACATTAATCATTATTATTAGGTCACCAACGTTAAACGACAACTAGTGTGTGCTCACGACACGTGTATACAAGACTTAACGGAACTAACGGAGTTTGATAACGGAAATTTACCGGATGTCACATTATCCCCATGTTGAAAGAATTTTCGTCCCGAAAATTGCGTTACATGGTGAGAGTGTTCCATCACTGGTTTCCATCACTGGTCTACTTCATTGGCACACAGAAATCGAAATCGTGTGAGTTTTGGATGAGTTGTCACATGACCTATACATTAGAACTAGTCTATGTTTTGATCTAAATTTCTTCTTGTTCATCCGCATTGGCAAATGCGGATAAGATGGACTTGAGTAGCATTTCTTCACTTGATCATGTGCATTAGTATGTTGGTCATCCGCATTAGGTAATGCGGATGAACAAATACTTGTGTGCATTCTTGTCCAGTCATCTGCATTGGCAAATGCGGATTAACAGAATCTTGTCCGTATTACTTATGGTCTTCCGCATTTGTTAATGTGGAAGAACAAAAACTTGTCAGCATTTGTTCTTTGCCTTCTGCATTAACAAATGCAATAAGCCAATACTTGATCTTCTACTATAGAATCTTCATCCGCATTAATTCTTGGACTTGTGAGAAACTCACCAGAACAACCATCAACTCAGCAATTGAATTGGCATGTATGATCCTTTCAGGACGCAACAAATCAGACTCAGGAAGATTATTCCATGCCAAATGTTGAACAAGAGGAACACTTTGATTACTTCCTAAATTCATCAGCTGGATTGAAGCCATCTGGTTCGATGAATATGACTAACTTGGATTTATCTATTCCAGTTGAATCTACTCCAACCACAATAATTCATAAGATACATCGAATGGACAACATTGTTGATGATCTTGAAGGATTTGATCTGCCCAAGATACATACTAAATTGATGTGGCTAGTGTGATATGATCCAAGTCGGGTCATACCCAATAACAAGCAAAACAAACACCGATAAATATTTATTCGTTGATAAGATCAAACAAATAAATATAAGCACCAACTGACAGGATCAGTGATCACAAGTTTGATGTATCAGAATATAAAGCAGCGGAATACAAACACGAATTAGACAAATTGTAGCAAGCAATAGATATTTGTAAGCATTAAGACCGCATACGGTTATAGGGAGAGAATATGTATTTCTGATTTCTAGGAATGTTTATAGATGTAGAATATTTCTAATCAAATCACCATTCATTCCATTCAATTACTCATTTTCCTCACCGATTACAATAGGTTGTCACTCCTTATATAGAGTGCAACAATCACTGCTGTGTCACAGAAAGTGACAACTGGCAGATCAAATACAAAATAACTAATTCTTAACAAACTACTGAAATGTTCACAACTACTGAGAACATATCAGCAAGTTAAGTACAAAATATAAAACTACTGAAACTACAACGACTGAAGAACAAGCTCTTCAGTCGTTTTACAAAACTACTGAAACATAGAAAATAAAACTACTGATATCACAACTACTGAAGAAGTACTCTTCAGCATTTGTGACAAACTACTGAGGCTTCAGTCTTTTTCTTCAGACTTTGTACATCAGTTGTTTGATCTTCAGTACTTTGGTTAACTCTTCAGCTGTTGCACTTCAGTACTTTGGTCTTTCAGCTTCAGCACCTTGTGTTCTTCAGCTGTTGTACTTCAGCACTTTGGTTCTTCAGCTGTTAAGGTCTTCAGCACTTGATCTTCAGCTGTTGAAGTCTTCAGCACTTGTCAAACTACTGATGAGGCTTTCAGCAGTTTTTGATACCGTGTGGACTTAGAGGTTTTCTGATCTGGCTCATTGGTTCTTTTGGTCCAACAACTCCCCCTGAACCAATGCAGCCAAAACCTCTAACTTATTTATACTCCCACTTATTGATGGCAAAATGTTGGTCTTTTTCCTTCTTGATCAGTAGAGAAGATGACCCATGTAAGCTCCGGCCTGGAAGAAATCTCAAATATTTGTTTGGCAGAGTATGAATGGGAACTTTGTTTTGGGGAACTGGACACAGAGTGTTATCCCATTCATGAGATTTACTTCCCCATAATGAGTCTGTATGACTCACGAACATAGGCCTCAAGGAGAACAACTTGTTCCTCCTGAGAGAGTTCTTTTGCTCCTCCTTCGAAGAGAACTCTGGACCATAGTACTCTGATAAGTACTTCATGGTCCTGCCATTTTTCAGCTCCACCGTAGTTACCTCCCTATATACAAATTCATCAGGATGGTTTGCCTTCAGGAGTAACTGGAGCTCATTCTTTTGGATGTCTTCAAGCTTTTTATATAACAACCCCTTCTTAATCATCTTGTTTTCTAGTAAGGCTTGAGGTGTCTTCTTTGCTTGGTGAGCTTTCTTGAATTCATCAATGATTTCCCAAGGTGAGACTACAACGGCCAACATGATGGTAGATTCTATTGTTTTTCGTACCTGGCCGTTGTATCTGTGTGGGATAGTTCTTTTATGGATTCTAGAACTCACCCTGGGGTCTGGCCATACTCTCTCTCTCCTTCTGATACTGAAAGGTGTGCCTGAGAGTGTACAGCCTTTGAGCATGCCCTTTCATGGCTTGAATAGATGATGACTGAGGAAATTCCTTGTCAACCATCTCAACAGTTGCTCATCGTGCTGTTTCTGCTGTTCTTCTTCTTCTATCTTGACTCTGACCATTTCCCTTGAGAGTCAGGTGTGATCATGGTTGACTTCGGGGTTTTGGTAGCTTCAGAACAGCAGAGAGTGGCAGACTATCATCTTCATCCTCTTCTTCTTCTTCTTCTTCCATCCTCAGCACCCTTCTCCTCCTTCGGGTACATCACTGGATGATGGTTGGGTTGGTGAAGGGATTGGTTTTGATGAAGAGGTTGGATTTTGGCTTAGAGGTTGGTTGGGAGATTTGAGGGATAGGATCTGTTTGAGTGGGTGGAAGGGAAGGTTGATCTAGCATCCTTGTAGTTAATTTCGCCTTTGTGAGTTTAGCCATCTCTACCTTTTGCCAGCCCCAGCCTCATCAAGGGCTTCCACAATAATCCCTTTGTTAATTGCTTAGACAGACAGATTCTGGTGGCTATAGCCAGAATGCTGTCCCTGTCCATGCGCGGATCTCCATTAATGATCTTCCCAAGTATTTTGCAATAAAGCGGATCATTATTTCCAACCTCTCTTTCTCAAGAGCATCATACCCTGCCCATCGGGTTTGTATCTCTTGTACTTCTAACCTTCTGATCTCACTATCCAGTGTGGCTGTGTCAAACCCCTGCCTGAAGAGTTGTTCAATTATTTTATCCATGGAGCGGCTGTGTGTGGTGTCAGCTTCTTTGACCAGCTCCTCCAAGGATTTGTCTTCAGCAGTGTGATCATCAGCACTTCTCTTTCGCTTGTAAGTGAGCAGAGGTTGCTTTTCTTTTCCTCCTCTTGGACTTGCTTCTCTTCCTTTCCTCAGATCTTTTCCTCTTTCTTTCTTTCACTGCAGTACTCTCCCCCTTTTTGGTTGCATTGGAGGAAGGGGTTTGTACCGCAGAAAGAGTCTTTTGGACAGCAGCATCAACCAAGGGCTGTAATGTTAAGAAAGCCTCTCATCAAGGGCTTTGATCACTATATCAGTGATTATGGGGGTGATGAGAGGGGGGAATTTTGGAGTACAGCACCTATTTGCTCAGGAGGGTTCTGTTCCTGAGAAGTAGGGCCTGAAGCAGAGGCAGGTGGTTGATTTTGGGGTGGCTCTGTGTTTGGGAAACCTTCAAGGGAAGGTGCCATCTGTGGGTGTATGATGGTGGCAGATGGACTTGCATCCTGAGACATCTTGGCCAGCAGCTCTTTGAGTCTGCTAACCTCATCCTCTAGAATGGTGTTTTGAGCAACTACATCATAGAAGAAGCTCAGGTCATCATCAGTTGATACTGAATCACCTGACCTCCTGCTTAGAGCAGGATTTACATGCACTGGGTGTAGACCAGTTGGTGCATGTGCCCCTTGTGCTTGGTACTGGGGACTTCCAGCCTCAGGACAATGTCCATCATCAGCTGTTGCCTCTAGGGAGGTCTTAGCAATGTTACCAGCCTCACTCTGGTCATGTGCTGAACAGAGGAGGTGGCAGCCTCACTAGATATTCTAAGCTCCTTGTCTACACCAGGAGATAGAATTGGGAAACCCCTGTGCTGTGGGTTCTCAGGTGCACTGTGTTCCTCCCCCTCAATTGTAGAGGTATTCCCGTAGTAAGTGGTTTCTGGGGAGGGGTGAGGAGTGCAATTGAGTCAGCACTTGTGCAACTATTAAGTTGGGCTGTGAGGGGCGGTTGTTTGGGGTGAGGGGATAGAAGCAGTGTGCACCTGGGGTGGATGGTGCTCTTCAATGGCAATCTCCTCAAGTGAGGAAGATCCCAGATAAGTAGGTGCCCCTTGGGGTTGCTGCAGGCTCCTGTTGAGAGGAAGCCTGAGCGGCTGTGGCTGGAAGAGTCATTGTATCCACTAGGGGTTTTGGACTAGTGGATATATCCTGCGTTTGTGGTGCAGGGCATCCTCAGGGGACTCAATTCCCTGAGTAGCCATTTTGGGTTTCTTTTTGGTGGGTTTGGTGGGGACATTGGATTTGGAGGTGGTGGCTGTGGGTTCCAGCTGCGTGGGTTTTCGCAGCTTGGCAGCCAGTTTGAGTGTCCGGTCAGAGTTGTGCCGGGAGTATACTTCTGGCAGAACAGCCGTAGCAGGGACTCCCAAGCCAACAAGTCCCTCAGCATTAAGCTGGTCTATAATGGCCATTATGAACCGTGGATAGAGTATCCAACGGTTGGCAGTTAGTTTTTGAGCCATATCTTTGAGCTCTGAAAATATTAATTCTGAAAAGTTTAGTGGTTGTTGCTCAAGGATAGAATACATTACCTGCTGCCATTTGGTGGACATTTGATCCCAAGACGATGTCTTAGGGGCCAAACATACATTGACCATGTGAAAAATCAGGCGCTCAGCGTCATTAAAGTGTTTCTTCATGATGGTGGTGGCACTGAGATCACCTTGATATCCATGCTGAGCAAATGATAGATCTATGGTGCCCTTCGGATATCCAGCAGGAGAGGTAGCATCACTCAGTTGAAGAATTTTACGGATTGTTGCAGGAGTAATGACTACTTCTTTGTTGTTGACGACTGACCGGAGGGATCGTGTGTTGCTCTCCTCAGTTGTAAGTAACGTTCATCCAAAATTGGTTCAAGGATTCGGCATGTAAGACGGGGTTCAGAAGGAATGCCTTGTTGTATTGGGACTGAACCATAAGATCGATAGCAGTATCGAACTTAGTCCAGATCGGCGATTTTGTGAGGTAGGCAACACAGTTGTGTCGCGGTTTAATTTGCATAGACGCCATGGAGAAGAAGGAAGTTTTGGAGAGGAACGTTAGGTTTGAAGAAGATGAAGCATGGAGAGCTCAGGTTAGGGGTATTTATAGGGTACGTGTGAGGAAACGACTGAAGGATGTGTGTTAGTCATCAGTAGTTTTAAACGACCGTTGACATGGTATTATCCTTTCAGACGTTGAAACAGCTGAAGTCGTGGTGTTAGGCATCAGTAGTTTAGAAAACTACTGAAGACCGTGGTTTTGACTTCAGATGATTGAAACAACTGAGGACATGGTGTTTGTCATCAGTAGTTATGAAACTACTGAAGACAGTGGTTTTGTCATCAGCTGTTGTAAACACTGAAGACTTGGTATTAGTCATCAGTAGTTATAAAACTACTGAAGACGTGGTTTTGCTTCAGTTGTTTAAAATGAAACAGCAGTTGTACAACGACTGAAGAGAAGTTCTCTTCAGCTGTTTTCGTCAATTCTTAGCTTTTCAGCTGTTTCAAACTGTCCTCAACACATTCATCAGTCTTTTTGGCTGATTTCAGTTGTTTCATAGGACATCAGTACTTATCTGTTTTTACTGATTGCAGTAGTTATGACTGCATCAGTAGTTGTAACTACATCAGTAGTTTAGAGCAGATGAAGTACTTCAGTACTTGTGAGACATTTAGCCTTCAGTAGTTATAAAAACTACTGAGGTTAAAAGAGCTCATCAGTACTTATATGTGACTAGGTACTCATGATCATCAGTATGAATTACTGAGATCATCAGTAGTTGTCACCTATTCTAGCTGCAGCATACCAAGCCTTAACACCAGGTTTTGGAAAGTTGAACTATCCAAAGGCTTAGTAAAAATGTCTGCAAGCTCATCAGCACTAGGCACAAACTTAGGATCAATCAGACCTTTTTCAAAACAATCCCTTATAAAATGATGTCTGATCTCTATATGTTTGGTCCTAGAGTGCTGGACTGGATTTTGACAATGCAAAGAGCTGAAGCACTATCCATTAACAATGGAGTCTTAGTCTCTGTAATGCCATAATCCAAAAGTTGGTTTTGAAGCCAGAGTACCTGAGATGTACAGCTTGCAGCAGCAATGTACTCTGCTTCAGCAGTGGATGTAGCAACTGAGGTCTGTTTCTTGCTCTGCCAAGAAATCAAGCAGTTGCCTAGGAATTGACATCCACCAGAAGTTGATTTCCTGGTCAACTTACACCCTGCATAGTCACTGTCAGAAAAAGCAACTAATTTACCAGAATGTCCGGTAGAATACCATAAACCTAGAGATGGAGTGCCTTGCAGATATCTAAAGATCCTATTGACTGCAATCAGATGAGACTCTTTAGGTGCAGCCTGAAATCTAGCACAAACACATGTAGCAAACATAATATCTGGTCTAGAAGCTGTTAAATACATCAAGGACCCAATCATACATCTGTAAAGTGTTTCATCAACCACTTTACCTTTCTGATCTGAGTCCAGTTGTGTGGTGCTGCTCATGGGAGTAGAACAGGGCTTACAGTTTTGTAAATCAAACTTTTGCAAAAGATCTTTTGTATATTTGGATTGATGAATAAAATTCCATCAGCCTTTTGTTTGATTTGCAACCCCAGAAAGAACTGTAATTCTCCCATGGCACTCATTTCAAACTTCTGTTGCATCAACTTTGTAAAGGCATCACACAACTTGGATCAGAGGATGCAAAAATGATATCATCTACATAAATTTGAACAAGTAGATTATGCTGCCCAGCTTTCTTAATGAATAAAGTCTTGTCTATGGAGCCTCTAGTGAAATTGTTTTCCAGAAGAAAGTTTGATAATGTCTCATACCAGGCTCTGGGAGCTTGTTTTAACCCATAAAGAGCTTTATCAAGCTTATACACCCAATTAGGATGTTTATTGTCCTCAAAGCCTGGAGGTTGACATACATAAACCTCTTCTTTAACTTTTCCATACAAATGCACTTTTGACATCCATTTGAAAGACTTTAAGGTTTTGATAAGCAGCATAAGCTAAAATAATCGAATTGCTTCCAGTCTGGCTACAGGGGCAAAGGTTTCATCATAATCAATACCTTCTTCTTGTGCAAACCCCTGAACAACCAGTCTGGCCTTGTTCTTAACAATAAGCCCATTTTCATCAGTTTTGTTCCTAAACACCCATTTAGTGCCTATTGCACTTACCTGGAGGTAGAGGAACCAGTTCCCACACTTGCTGTTTCTTGAACTGAAGAAGCTCAAGCTGCATGGCATCAACCCATCCATTGTCCTTTAAAGCAATGTGATAATTCTTTGGCTCTTGCTGACTGATGAAGAGAGCATAGAAGCAGAAATTTGACAATTGACTTCTTGTTGATACTCCAGCAGTGATATCACCAATGATTTGAGACATAGGGTGATTCTTCAGATCTTGATACACAATGAGATCTGTGCAAGTGTTTGTAGCCGGTTCAGCAGCAACAGATGGTGATGGTGAATCATTTCCTTGAAACCAATCAGTGGATGGTAATTCAAAGGAAGTTGAATTCGAAGAAATCTCATCAGCATTTGTTGTGGATGGTGCTACTGCGCTACAGGAACATCAGGTCTAGTTGAGTCAGGCAGCTGATCACTAAACCTGAAGAGGTGAGTACTGCAATCATCATCATCATCAGCAGTACCACCAGGTGGTGAACTGTTGACAGGAGCAACAGCAGGTTTGATAAGGAACATATTGCAGTATGTCCAAATCAAATAACTCCACAGGACTTTGTGGAATCTTGTCCTTTGGAGATTCATTAAACTTAACATGTAGAGTTTCTTCAACCATCTTTGTTCTGCAGTTGAAGACTCTGTATGCCTTGCAAGTAGATGAATAACCAACAAAGTATCCTGCATCCCCTTAGGATCAAATTTGTGGAGTTGATCCTTTGTGTTGAGAATAAAACAGGGACACCCAAATGCTTTGAAAAATGAAATCAGAGGAGCCAAATGATGGAGAACTTCATATGGAGTCTTCATCAACCTCTGATTTACTAAAACTCTATTTTGCACATAACAAGCTGTGTTGACAGCTTCGGCCCAAAAGGTCAATGGCAAACCTGAGTCAGCCAGCATGGACCTTGCAGCTTCAATGAGGGTCCTGTTCTTTCTCTCCACTACTCCATTTTGTTCTGGAGTCCTTGGAATGCTGAACTGCCTTTTGATTCCCTTTGAAAGATAGAAGTCATCAAGTGTATGATTTCTGAACTCAGTTCCATTATCACTCCTAATACACTTGACTGGAAGGGAATACTGCTTCTCAATGTACAGCACAAAGTGGATAATCTTCTGAGCAGCCTCATCCTTTGAATGTAGAAAGAAAGTCCATACAAATCTGGAGTAATCATCCACAATTACCAGACAGTATTTCTTCTTTGCCATGCTCATTACTCTCACAGGACCAAATAGATCCATATGCAGTAATTGCAAGCAGGCAGTGGACTTGGACACTTCAATAGGAGGGAATGAGACCTTGTGCTGTTTTCCTTTTAAACAAGCAGTGCAGGTTTCATCACAGTGGAACTCCTTTATTGGTAAGCCTCTGACTAAACTCTTGTGGCTAAGCTGATTCATGTTTTTAAGATTAACATGACCAAGCCTCCTGTGCCACAGTTTAGATTCTTGAGAAGAGGCTTTGGAAAATAGGCAAGGATTGCCTTTGAGATCTATCTTCTTAGAGAGATCTAAGGCATACACTCTTCCTGTCCTGTTGGCTTTCAGGAGAGTGTGATCATCCAACACCTTGTCAATCAAGTGCAAACTTTGGATGACAGAATCCTATAGTTTTGACTTGTGAAAAGGGCAACATGGCCTTTATCACACATTTGACTGACACTCAAGAGGTTGTACTTGAGATTTTCCACATGATTAACATCATCAATTTGATTTCCCATTGGAGACAAAGCCCTTACCGATGATGTAACCCCTAGCATCATTGCCAAAAGAGACAAATCCCTTCTTTCCTTGAGAGTAGTCATGAAGAAGAGAGATGTTCCCAGTCATGTGCATAGATCCCCCACTGTCTACATACCAGATGCTACTTTGGCATGTTGAAGAACCCTGCAATAATAAACAATCAGTTAGTTTTAGAGACCCAAACCTTTTTGGTTTTGGGCCTGGTCTCATCAATAGATGGTAAGCTAACATGTTTATTTGTAACAACAGCCTGAGAGGAAGAAGAAGATGGTGTAGAAGAGGAGTCCTTTGGCTTAGACCTCCTTTTCTGTGGTTTCAACATAGGAGAATCTAGTTGGTTAACTCTACCCAACAGATGTTGTACCATCATCACCAGCTGTGTCTGATTTTGTGATAAAGCTTTCAGCTCATCAGACACATTGCTAGTGGAGTTAGATAAGGTCCTATGTTGCACCTTCTTCTTTTGAGCACCTCAGCTGTCACCTGTTTAACTCCTTTCTTTTTGGATTGCTTTAAGGACTTAAGGGTTACAGGATTTGATGTTGCTGATACAAATGTGGTCTCAAACTCAGTTTTCATTTTTACCATTTTCTCATTAATTTCTTCTTTTTGTTTGAGTTTGGAACCTCTTTTGTACCACAATCATCTGTAAGATGATTGAACAAACCACATACTTCACATGTTTCTTCTTCATCTTAGGTTGATCATCAACTAAAGAGGTGAAGCAACAGAAGACTTGTTCTTCAATGCTTTGGAAGCATTGGTTGCTTCTTGACAGCCTCTTTAGTAGCCTTCAAACTCTTTCTACTGCCAGTTTTCTTCTCTTCAGTGCTGACAGCAGTTGAAGTTTGAACTTCAGGTGTTAAATCCTGCTCTCCAGTCCTTTCAGGACCTTCAGGATTGACTCCTGAGTTGATCAACCTATTGATCATGTGAATGTCAGCATTGGACCATCAACATCAGCTGATAGGTTCAAAGAGGACTTGATGCTGACTGCTACTTCTGATTGTGCTGTATCAGAAGGTAGATCACATGATGTGATGGATTGGTTATCACTCTCACCATCAGATTCTACCTCTGCTCTTGGGGTAAAATCTGTAGGTGGAGCAGTGTGATTGTAGCCAATTCCAAACTTCACATTTGAAGCAGATTGCTTACTAAGAAGCATTTCAAAACCTTTGCATGATTGTACCCATCTATCACACTCGACCTGGGTAACTGCAAGGGTTTCTTTGAGATCTTTGTACTTCTCTAGAAGTACATCTTCTCTAGCCTTATCATCAATTATTGGCAATTTAGTTTATAAACCTCATCATTTATCTTTGAGCACAAACTCAACTCAGCTTTGTTTTTAGAAATTATTTGTTCTAGCTCAATGTTCTTATTAATTAAAGCTACATTTGCTTCTCTAATGGAAGCAAATGCTGTCTATGCATGGTTCAGAACATAATTTGGCTTTTGCCTCAGAGGATACCTGTGATACCTGAGGTGTAGAGGCATTGGAAGATGAAGTATCAGCAGACTCCAAAGCCATAAGAGCTAGATTCCCAAAGGGACTGTCACCACCATGTTGACCAGCACCTGAGAACAGTTGATCATGACCAGACAAGTCATCTCGTAAACTGCTCCAGTCAACAACTCCTGGGGTGAAGAAGCTGTGTTGTTGAGATGAAGGTTGTTGATGAGATAGGGAAGGCTGAGGTTCTGGTAATGCATGAGGTTGTGGTGTCATAGGAACTTGAACTTGATTTGACTGTGGCATGTAATAACAAGGGTACTGATATGGCATTTGACCCTGAGGAACAAAATATGCCGGAGATTGTTGTTGAGGATGATGACTAGATGTGACAGGATGTTCCCTCTGTGTTGTTGACTATTGCCAGGAAAAGTCACAAAGGGTGCAGTAGATTTTGATCCAGTTGATCTACACTCTCTTGCAAAGTGTCCAAGCCGTTGGCATTTGTGACACCTCAACTTGCTCTTGTCAAAACCAACTTTGGTTTTGCCAGAGAGTCCTGGGAATTTTCTTCCAGTTCTTTTGTAGAACTTCTGAGATCTGATATTTATCAAGGCCATTTGGCTCAAAATATCCATCTCTTCTAAGTCATCATCAGCAATCCCCTTGAGATCATCCATAATGAAACATAGATTGTCATTATTACACCCAGTGAACTGACCATCAACACTTACAAATGCAGAATCAGAAGTGCTCAAAGAGAAATTAATATGCTCATCATACTGGCATTCAGATGAAGCATATTCTGACTCATGACCCACCAAGGCAGTGTTGCCTTGTATAAAGTCTTCAGTGAGCTTTCCAGATGAAGACAGCTTTCTCTTCTGTTCTATCTCTCTCTCAAAAGTGAGCAATTTTCCATGGAGTTGGGTGAGAGATAGTTTGTCCAAACTTGCACTGGAGCGTAGGACAATAGTATATGTGTCCCATCTCTCAGGCAGTGATCTGAGAAATCTGTTATTCATCTGAATATTGGTGTATTCAAGTTTGACCATTTTTAGTTCAGATATCAAACAAGAAAACCGCTCATATTGTTGAGTCAGTGTCTCACCCTTTCTATGAGAGAATGTCTCATATTGTTGGGCAAGAATTTCCCTATTATTTGCCAAGACCTCATCTGTTCCTCCAAATTGTTCTTTCAAAGCAATCCAGAGGTCATGGGCAGTTTCATGATGCATTAGCCCAGAATAGATTTCATTGGGCAAAGCCATGGCCAGAATTCCATGGGCTTTTGCATCAATCTCAAGCAACTTCTTATCCTCATCTGAGTATTGCTCCCTCCTCTTCGGAACCATTTGATTGGTTTCCGGGTTATTCACCATAGGCTTGTGTGGACCATGTACCACTGATGTCCAACACCCTGCGCTGTTAACAGACAGGTGATGGAGCATACGTCTTTGCCATATGTTATACTCATTCCTAACCAGCATAGGAGGCTTGGTTGAGGAACCAGTATTGTGAGGATTATTGGAGGGAGTGGTCATTTTCAGTTCAAAAACAGTTTAGTTCAAGTTTTAAAAAGTTTTAGACAAAACACAACAAACTCAATGAGAACCAAGAAAAAGATCTCAGGATGAATGAGCAGAAATACAGAAAATTCAATCTCTATAACCGTTTCTTGCAAAAACAAAAGCTAATTCAATCAAACTTGGATCTTGAATAGCAGTTTCAATGATCAATTATTAGATCGATCAATGATTAACCTGCTCTGATACCATTTGACAGGATCAGTGATCACAAGTTTGATGTATCAGAATATAAAGCAGCGGAATACAAACACGAATTAGACAAATTGTAGCAAGCAATAGATATTTGTAAGCATTAAGACCGCATACGGTATAGGGAGAGAATATGTATTTCTGATTTCTAGGAATGTTTATAGATGTAGAATATTTCTAATCAAATCAACCATTCATTCCATTCAATTACTCATTTTCCTCACCGATTACAATAGGTTGTCACTCCTTATATAGAGTGCAACAATCACTGCTGTTGTCACGGAAAGTGACAACTGGCAGATCCAATACAAAAATAACTAATTCTTAACAACTACTGAATGTTCACAACTACTGAGAACATATCAGCAAGTTAAGTACAAAATATAAAACCACTGAAACTACAACGACTGAAGAACAAGCTCTTCAGTCGTTTTACAAAACTACTGAAACATAGAAAATAAAACTACTGATATCACAACTACTGAAGAAGTACTCTTCAGCAGTTGTGACAAACTACTGAGGCTTCAGTACTTGATCTTCAGACTTTGACCTTCAGGTGTTTCGGTAGATATCATCAGCTGATGTCTTCAGTCTTGTCTTCAGACTTTGTACATCAGTTGTTGATCTTCAGTACTTGTGAACTCTTCAGCTGTTGCACTTCAGTACTTTGGTCTTTCAGCTTCAGCACTTGTGTTCTTCAGCTGTTGTACTTCAGCACTTTGTTCTTCAGCTGTTAAGGTCTTCAGCACTTGATCTTCAGCTTTGAACTCTTCAGCACTTGTCAAACTACTGATGAGGCTTTCAGCAGTTGTTGTGATACCGTGTGGGACTTAGAGGTTTTCTGATCTTGGCTCATTGGTTCTTTTGGTCCAACACCAACATAGAAACCGGGTTTTCTAAAACATTGCTTTTGATAATGAACAACATTATATGGATAATTGTTCATGAGAAATACTTGTTTCTATTATTTAAGTTGGTTAAATAATATTAACAAAAGTGTATTAATTTTATAAGATAAAAGGGTTTTAATCTTATAAAATCAATAGAGTGCAAGGGTGATTTTTTGATATAAATTCAAAATGATAGGGACCCTCCAAGGTCCATTTCGGCCGCCCTTGGGGCTTGCAAGCCTTTTGATGAATCATCTTGGTCCTTGCAATATTGAATTATTACAACACTCTTCCAAGGATACACCTGCTCTCACACACACACATAGCAAAAGAATTTCTCTCTAATCTCTCTCTAAAATTCGGATTTTGGAGCTGAAATAGAAGCAATTTCCAGCTTAAAACAAGAGTTGTTTGGCTGGAAAAATCGATCTTCAAGAGTGTCTTTGAGGTTGGTGTTGCAAGACCTAGCAAGTGGGTGTTTGGAGGAAGCTTGGGGTATCATCTCTTGAGGATTTCTACTTTGAAGTCTTGACATTCAACATCATCTCCTAGCCTCCATTCCACGTTTCTAAAGGTAGTATATATGGTTGATATATGTATGTTGTGATAGTGTGTTATTCCATATAATAAGATCCTTGTTTTGGGTTTTGCCTTAACATATGTATATGATACATAAATCTTATTTGAACTGAAAATCCGCTGCGTTTTACATGTTAATAGTTAATATATCTTTGATTAACATCTACAAAACCCTTCAATGGCATCTAGAGCCGGATTATATGGATACATGCTTCCAACATGAAATTTTCGGGTCCTTTTTCTCTAAAAAGTGGGCTGGAAATTTCTTTACATGGAAGTCCCTTTGTTTTCAAGATGTTACTTTATATGCATGTAAAGATCTTGAAAAATATAGATCATATGATGGTTTGTTTGTTTGGACATAAACCCACATGTTCTTGGTTTGTGTTGGCCAAAAACTTGGGTTAAAAGGGGCTGCCATATTATCGATTTTGGACTTGTTTGGATGTGTTCTAAGTGCACAAAGCCTAGCCATGACCTTGTGATTGATTATTTGTGGTTGTGTTTCATTTGGATGTAATAAAGCATATGTAATTTATTTATTTCATTTGGTATGTAATAAATAGATTAGCTTGTATCTTATTTTACTAGAAAAATGTATTAGGACCTTTTCTATGTAATAAGCTTTTTGGGGCTGTTTTGTAACACATAAAGGAAGCCTAAAGATGATGATGGAATCACAACACAAAAGGCATACTTGAAGCATTTGGATGCAAGTTCAAGTGGGAGTTCATCAACTCAACAATGTGTCATGTTTTACCTTTGGATTGACCCCTTAACACACTTGTTATGGCAAGCAAGTGTGTTCAAAATTATTGGCTTTGGTTGTGCACTTATTATATTATGTTTGGTTGATTGTTTGGTTATCTTGGTTGTGTTTGTTTTGGATTGAAAATTGACAAACTAGTTTAACAACTATGGCGCATCAAGCATAAAAATGGTTCTTTATAATCATTAAATGGATTAATAAAATGAGTTTATTAAGGGTTAATGATTTAATAAAAATGGGTTTTATTAAAAGGAACCTTAAAAATTGTTTTTCAAATAATACCATGCATTTGAATGCATACAAGTTGTATGGTATAAAAGGTTTTCTATAACTAAGTTTTAGAAACTTCAAAACCCTTTTTTTTAAAACAAGTTTAACACCATCCTTTTAAACAACACTCAATTCACTTGTAACTTATTTATGGGATAAAGGTCACCTAACCATAAATGTAGAAACTTGAGAAGTTGAGGTGAAATTACTATATTTGTGGGATAAAGGTCACCTAACCACTTATATTAGTGATATCACACGTGTGTCTAAGTAGGACGACTTGATTTGGAAATCATGCATTAGGATCACCGAAGCATGACGTACAAACGGTGTTGATGGGATTAACATGCCAAACTAAACATAAGATGTTTAAAACGATCCCATAAAAACTAGAAATTGTAATGGGTTACAATTGTCAAAACGTTGACTACCTTGTTAATTTAAATAAAGGGATAAAGGTCACCTAACCGATATTTAAATGTAACGTTGGATTCTAGTTTTAATTATTAATTGTCTATGAGACATAAAAGGGTATTAATAATTAAAAATTGCTTAAACATCGAAATACTAAAATTTGAACTTTGTAATATTGTAGATGGCTAACAACAACAACTCTATCCCGACCGTCCATAACCTATCACTAAGAACGATCCTCGAAAAGGAACGTCTAAACCATGGGAACTTCATGGATTGGTATCGAAACTTGAGAATAGTTCTCAAGCAAGAAAAGAAGTCCTATGTGTTAGACGATCCCATTCCCGATCAACCCGATGAGAGTGACGTTGAGGCTTTGCCGAGTGGGTCAAGTACACCGAGGACTCCGTGCAAGTCTCATGTCTCATGCTAGCGAGTATGATTCCCGACTTGCAAAAGGACTTTGAAAACCACAATGCCTTTGACATGATCACCCAGTTGAAGGAAATGTTCCAACAACAATCAAGGGTGGAGCGCTTCGAAACGGTTCGAGCGCTCCATGCATGTCGGATGGACGAGACCCAATCGGTGTCATCCTACGTTCTTAAGATGAAGAGCCACATTGATCGCCTCGAAAGGCTTAACTGTCGTGTGTCCAACGAGTTGGCAACGGATTTGATCCTCAACTCTCTATCAAAGAAGTTTGATAGTTTTGTTATGAACTATAACATGAATGGTTGGGACAAGAGCATTGGTGAGCTTCATTCAATGCTAAAAACGGCCGAGGCGGGCATGGGTAGAAAGGTTCTGCCGGTCCTTACGATCAATGAAGGAGGTAGTAGGAAGAGGCACCTCCCCAACCCTAAGGCAAGCGTTGCCAAAGGGAAGGGGCACGTCAAGGGAAAGGGAAAGGCAAAAATGGACCCCCCAAACCAAAAGAAAAGAAGCAAAAGGTTGCTCAAGATGACCCTTGTTTTGAGTGTGGTGAGGTAGGCCATTGGAAACGCAATTGTCCGGTCTATCTCAAAGCGTTGAGGTCGAAGAGGGACGGGCAAACCTCAGGTACAATCTTTATGATACATGTTGAGCTAAATGTAATTTCTTCTAACACATGGGTATTAGATACCGGATGTGGAACTCATATTTGCAATTTGTTGCAGGGGTTCAAAAGAAGTAAGCATTATTCAAAAGGGGAAGTTAGTCTCTTCATGGGCAATGGTGCAAAGGTTCATGTGGAAGCCCAAGGAGACTATGTTTTGAAGCTTCCAAGTGGTTTGGAAGTTATTTTAAAGAATATTTTGTATGCTCCTAGTTTGACTAGGAACATCATTTCTGTTTCCCGTTTAAGACAATATGATTATGATTTCAAATTTGTTGACAATGATATTCATGTTACTTTGAATCATGTGTTTTATTTTAAGGCTATTCCTTGTAATGGTATTTATGAATTGGTTCATGATAACACAACATATGATAGCTCAATGTACCAAGCAACCACCAAAAGGCTCAAATTAGATTTGAGTGATTCCTATCTTTGGCATTGTCGGCTTGGACATATAAATAAGAATCGTATGCATAAACTTCAAAAGAATGGTCTTTTGAAAACCAATGAAATTGATTCATTCGATGTGTGCGAGTCTTGCTTACAAGGTAAAATGACAAAGGCCCCTTTTAGTGGGACTAATGAAAGGGCGAAAGATTTATTAGGGATCATACATTCGGATGTATGTGGACCTTTTAAACCAATGACTAGGAATGGTGAAAGATACTTCATTACCTTTACCGATGATTATAGTCGTTATGGGTATGTGTACTTGTTAAGACACAAACATGAATCTTTTGAAATGTTCAAAATATTCAAGAATGAAGTTGAAAATCAACTCAACAAAACGGTCAAGGTTCTTCGCACAGATAGAGGAGGTGAATACCTAAGTAGTGAATTTCAAGAGTATCTTAGAAGTTGTGGGATTGTCTCACAACTTACTCCACCTGGAACACCACAACATAATGGTGTGTCTGAGAGGAGGAATCGAACTCTATTGGATATGGTTCGATCTATGATGGCTAGAAGTACACTACCTCTGTCATTTTGGGGTTTCGCGTTGCTCTCCGCGGCCCGTATTTTAAATATGGCCCCAACCAAGAAAGTGGAAAGGACACCTTTCGAAGTATGGCATGGAAGGGTTCCATCATTATCATATTTGAAAGTTTGGGGGTGTGAAGCTTATCCTAAGCAATACACTCAGTACAAACTGGAAGGGCGATCCACGAAGTGTATCTTCATCGGATATCCTAGAGATTGTATTGGATATTATTTCTATGATCCGACAGAGCAGAAAGTGTTTATTGCTCGAAAGGCAGAGTTCTTGGAAACTAAGTTTCTTTTGGAAGAAACTAGCGGAAGAACAGTGGAACTTGAAGAGGTTCATGATTCACAAGAAGATACACAATTGGTTAATACTAGCAATCAACATGAGGATGTTGAGAATGATCATATGGATGATCAAAATACACAAAACGTTCGCAGATCTGGTAGAATTAGTGTTCCTCCTGAGAGATATGGATTTTTCATGGATGGATGCTATGTGGTAATTCAGATGAACCAACCACATACCAAGATGCAATGTCAAAACCTGATTGTGACAAATGGCAAGAAGCCATGAACGTTGAGATGCAATCCATGTATGATAACCAAGTCTGGGAATTGGTTACACCACCTCTTAAGTCCAAGATAGTTGGGAGTAAGTGGGTTTTCAAGAAGAAAACCGATATGCATGGAAACTTGGATACCTATAAAGCTAGACTTGTAGCAAAAGGTTTCACTCAAACTCAAGGGGTTGATTATGATGAAACCTTTTCACCTGTGGCAATGCTAAAGTCTATTAGGATATTATTTGCCATAGCAGCATATTATGACTATGAGATATGGCAAATGGACGTCAAAACCGCTTTCCTTAATGGATATCTTGAGGAAGATGTCCATATGAAACAGCCTGAAGGTTTTGTCGATCCAAAACATCCTGAAAAGGTATGCAAGTTAAAGAAGTCAATCTATGGATTGAAACAAGCATCAAGAAGCTGGAATCACCGTTTTGATGATGAAGTAAAGAAATTTGGCTTCATCAAAAACGCTGATGAAGCCTGTGTATATAAGAAAGCTAGTGGGAGCACTATCACCTTCCTTGTATTATATGTTGATGACATTTTACTATTTGGAAACGACATTCCAACCTTGGATGGTGTAAAAGCCTGGCTTGGAAGCTGTTTTTCCATTAAAGATCTTGGTGAAGCCACCTATATTTTGGGTATAAAGATCTATAGGGATAGATCAAGACGACTGATAGGTTTAAACCAAAGTGCATACATTGATAAGATCTTGAAAAAGTTCAAGATGGAGAATTCTAAGAAAGGTCTGGTACCTATTCAAAAGGGGACTATATTGAGCTCATCTCAATGCCCTAGTTCAAAGGTTGAACAAGAAAGAATGAGTGGAGTCCCATATGCGTCTGCTATAGGATCCATCATGTATGCAATGATATGTACTAGGCCGGACGTGTCATATGCTCTAAGTATGACAAGCAGATATCAGCAGAATCCTGGTAATAGTCATTGGATGGCTGTTAAAAGTATTTTGAAATACCTTAGGAACACTAAGGACATGTTCTTAATATATGGATCTGGTGAGGAGGAGCTCGTGGTAAAGGGTTACACAGATGCAAGTTTCCAAACTGATCGAGATGATTCTCGATCACAGTCGGGATATGTCTTCATTATGAATGGAGGAGCGGTCTCTTGGAAGAGCTCAAAGCAAGATGTAGTGGCATTATCTACAACAGAATCTGAATACATCGCCGCTTCACTGGCAGCTCAAGAAGCTGCGTGGCTTAGGAAGTTCATTGCTGATCTAGGGGTCGTTGCTACCATTCAAGACCCCCTAGAGATCTTTTGTGACAACGAGGGCGCGATTGCTCAAATCAAGGAACCTCGTGCTCATCAAAACTCGGCACATTGAACGGAGATTCAACTACATTAGGGATGAAGTTGAAAAGGGAAAGATATGTATTCGCAAAGTTCACACCGATCAAAACATTGCGGATCCATTCACGAAGCTCCTAGACAGGTCAAAGCATGAAAGTCATACTTGGGCCTTAGGACTTCGATATTCTAGTAATTGGACTTGATCAAATTTTGTATTTGGATATTGGAACTTATGTAATTTGACTTAATTATATGGTTATAATTTTCATTTGTTCTTCTATTTTAACATGTTTAAATCCGTGAATAAGTAAGTTATTCTAAAACGTCCGTAGTCGATCGTACTTGTGGGAACAACTATGAATGTAAGACTATAATGAACTTGGATTGGTTGATATTCACTAAGTATGAATATAGAGCAAGACGTTGCTACCAAGGTTCATTGATATCTATGGGATATGGATATTGGACTGACCCGCTCTCAATTATTTCTGCATGGAATCTTTGTGATTAGTCATAAGAGATATTGAGTAAAGGCGAATATCATTGTATCCTCATACCTGAGATACATATTGGGTCTTGATATTCACCAAGTATTGTACTTTAAGTTAGTTCTTTGCTGTTCTGAAATATTGGCAGTACATAAGGCTGAGTTCGGGTATAATATAAGGTGATTGTGAGAGACGTATGTAGTCAAGATGGAATTTGTTCCTCTTATTCGTTAAGAGTTAGATGTCTAAGGCCTGTTAAAGTTAAATCAACGGAGAATGACAATTCTATGTCTCTAGGATTTAACATGACATCTGTAACAAAAGGATAAATGATTTATTCACCTAAATCATATTCAAGTAGGGTACTTGAAAGGGATGATGTTATTGAATGGCACTTAGTCATATACATTAGGGGTAGCAAACCGTTGCTAGGCGTTATTTGCTACTTGCATCAATTCTCTATGAATCTTGTGCAAGTGGGAGATTGAAGGATTTGATCTGCCCAAGATACATACTAAATTGATGTGGCTAGTGTGATATGATCCAAGTCGGGTCATACCCAATAACAAGCAAAACAAACACCGATAAATATTTATTCGTTGATAAGATCAAACAAATAAATATAAGCACCAACATAGAACCGGGTTTTCTAAAACATTGCTTTTGATAATGAACAACATTATATGGATAATTGTTCATGAGAAATTACTTGTTTCTATTATTTAAGTTGGTTAAATAATATTAAACAAAAGTGTATTAATTTTATAAGATAAAAGGTTTTAATCTTATAAAATCAATAGAGTGCAAGGGTGATTTTTTGATATAATTCAAAATGAGAGGGACCCTCCAAGGTCCATTTCGGCCGCCCTTGGGGCTTGCAAGCCTTTTGATGAATCATCTTGGTCCTTGCAATATTGAATTATTACAACACTCTTCCAAGGATACACCTTCTCTCACACACACATAGCAAAAGAATTTCTCTCTAATCTCTCTCTAAAATTCGGATTTTGGAGCTGAAATAGAAGCAATTTCCAGCTTAAAACAAGTTGTTTGGCTGGAAAAATCGATCTTCAAGAGTGTCTTTGAGGTTGGTGTTGCAAGACCTAGCAAGTGGGTGTTTGGAGGAAGCTTGGGGTATCATCTCTTGAGGATTTCTACTTTGAAGTCTTGACATTCAACATCATCTCCTAGCCTCCATTCCACGTTTCTAAAGGTAGTATATATGGTTGATATATGTATGTTGTGATAGTGTGTTATTCCATATAATAAGATCCTTGTTTTGGGTTTTGCTTAACATATGTATATGATACATAAACTCTTATTTGAACTGAAAATCCGCTGCGTTTTACATGTTAATAGTTAATATATCTTTGATTAACATCTACAAAACCCTTCAGATCTTAATAAGAGAAACACAAGAAGTCATGGTGGAGCTGCAACATAAGTCTTTTCACTTGTTTTCTTTCACAAGTAGTTCCTCCAACCATCATAAATACTCTAATGGACAATAGCTAGATTGAAGCTATGCAAGAAGAGCTTCAACAATTCAGAAAGTAGAAAGTCTTAGATCTAATTGATTTACATGAAGGTCAACATCCAATTGGAACAAGATGGCTCTTCAAAAATAAACTACATGAAATAGGTATTATTGTGAGAAACAAAGTAAGGTTGATTGCACAAGGTTACACATAAGAGAAGGGATAGACTATGGTGATGTTTTTGCACCGGTCTCAAAAATTGAAGGCATAACTTTATTCCTAGCATATGCATCATATAAGAAGTTCACTGTCTATCAAATGGAAGTCAAATGTGCTTTCTTGTATGGTAATATTGATGAGGAAGTCTATGTATCACAACCTCTTGGATTTGAAGATCTTCATTACCCACACAGGGTACATAAGCTTGACAAAGCTTTGTATGGTCTTCATCAAGCACCAAGAAAGTGGTATGAAACATTATCTTCTTTCTTGCTCAAGCATGATACAAAAGGGGAACCATTGATTAGACTCTCTTTCTTAAATAAGAACATCAAGATCTCTTAGTTGTTCAAATTTATCTTGATGACATTATATGTGGCTCAACTAACAAGAGATTATGCATAGGGTTTGAAGAATTGATGAAATCTTAGTTCCAGATGAGTTCAATGGGAAAATTTGTTGAATTCTATATGCCTAAGACACATAGAACATTGATGCGGTTAGTATGTCATGTTCCAAGTCGGGTTATACCCAATAACAAGCTTCGCAAACACAAACATCTATTTAATTGACGATATGATCATGCAATTAAATAACCACACCAAATTTAGAAAATAGGTTTTCTAAATAAGTTGCATATGAGATGGAACAACTTATTAGGATATTTTGTTCATAAGTATTATTTGTAATGTTATTTAAGTAGGTTAGATAACATCAATAATAAAAGAGGTTTATAACATATACAATTAAATGGTTGATTGTATAACTTATTAAGTGACTAGTTTTATACATGTGTATGTGTTTGTTTAAGAGGGAAAGTCTTTTTTAAAACAATTTTCGGCCGCCCCCCCTTGAAGGGGATTCGCCCTTTTTCTCTCTTGAGAACACACAAAGTAAAGCATGTCATACACTCATTTTGCACCTCTCTCGTTACATGCAATATTGAACCAAAAACACTCCCCTCTCTCTCTCAAATCCTCGGCACTAGCAGCAGATTTTGGGGTTTTCTTTTGGATTGCTTTGGTGTTCATCTCCCTAACAAGAAGAGTGTTTGCACATTAGCTTGGGGTATACAAGCTTGAGGCGTCCTTCCTTCGAGCCTTGGCCCAATCTTAAGCATCCTATAACTCCTTCTTGATCGACATTGAGCTGCTGAAAGGTAGTTGTTCACAGCTCCATGTAGCTGTGATTTTATGTTCATTTACATATTGTTCATAGCTTGCTTATTCACATATATGATACGTTTGTTTTGGGTCTGTTTCATTGATATATGTGTCACCATAAAACATGAAATTTCAGCTTTATAATCATGTTTTAAAATATATATATATATATATCCACTGCGTTTTCTGAAAGTTTCAGAGGTTAAACTCGATTTTATCTTCTAACAAACCCTATAGAATTAACTTTCTTCTTTGGTCTACAATTCATTAGAAGACAAATGGCATTTTCATCAATCAAGAGAAGTACATGCTTCAAATATTGAAGAAGTACAATGTAGCCGATAAGTGTTCATGCAAAACACCAGCCTCAACAAATCATAAAGTTATTCCTGGTCCGATAGGAAAATATGTTGATCAAAGATTATATACACCAATTATAGGATTACTTATGTATTTAATTGCAAGTAGACCTAACATTATGTTTGTTGTGTGTGTTTGTACTAGGTACCAATCAGATCCCAAAGACTCTCGTATGAATGATGTGAAGAGGATTTTCAGATATCTTTATGGAAAACCTGCTCTTGGACTTTGGTATCCAAAGGATGGTGATTTTACTATTTACTCGTATTCAAATACTGACATTGGAGGTTGCAACAATAACAGATAATCCACAACTGGTGGATGTCAATTCATAGGACCAAGACTAGTTTCATGGCAGTGCAAGAAGCAAACAAATGTATTTGTATCCACAACTGAGGCTAAGTACATGGTTGCTTCAGCTGGTTGCTCTGAAGTGATTTGGTTGCAAAACCAATTACTTGATTATGCTTACAACTTCCTTCATACTACAATTTACATTGACAACTCAGCTGCTATGTTTATTACTGCTAATCCAGTGCAACATAGTAAAACAATACATATTGAAATAAGATACCATTTTTTGAGAGATTGCTCAAAAAAAGTTTAATCAAGTTAGTCAAAGTGGATACAACGAATCAGCTTGCTGACTTATTCTCTATGTCCTTTGATTTAGTTAGATTTAATTTTCTAATTGAGTCTTTGGGTATGATTAACTTAGATTAGTCATTATAAACATGAAAGCATGTGTCCATCCTTGTATATACTCATAATTATATTAATAAGAATAAAAAATATCCTTCAAATGTTTTACAATTACCATCGGAAGAAACTTCTAAAACATCTTCCGAATCTTAGAATAAAAATTTATATTCTCTTTCCATATGTGTCTTTTATTTATGCATAGCATATGTATGGGAATTGATAGTACACTATGACTTTTCTTCTTCTAGAATTCTTAAGAATCATTACAATATTATCAAGTTTCTTGATATTTTAGTAGGTTCATCTTGAATGGAAACTACACTAAGTGTATGCCAAACATAGTACAAAGTGACTTGTTTGTGGGAGACTTCATTTTGAGGAACCAACAAGCAAGTGTTATTCTCATATGACCAAATCACTCATCTAAGCACACTATGTACCAACAATTTATAGTGACTATATTTGCAAATGATATACCATCTATTTTTTGTAAACAAAGACCTAGGTGTATGAAAAGATCATGATCATCATCAACCCTCTATTTGTATAAACAAAGACCTGGGTTAATGGCACCTTTTTTTACAGACTTAAAGACCTGGTGACCTGTTGATTATCATATTTATGCTCTCAAAAGAATCCTCTGTGATCAACTGTACATTAAATTTAGAGCTTCTACATAATTGCAATAGTGAGATGTCAAATGCATTTCAAGATAGAACATATAACTTAAAGTACATAGTTTCTAAGAGTGAAAAGGTGATAATTTGACTCACAAAGGGAGGACACACTCTAAGTGAATTGAATATGAAGCCCATAACAGTTACCTCTTAATATAGATGAAAACATGATAAATAGAATGCCTAGTTAACATTGTACTCTTGTATGGATTTAAGTGGACAAACATACTTCCAATCAGAACTAAAATCAGGTATCAAATTATCAAACAAATCAATCAGGAAGATGCTTAGTGTTATAGTATGATCCCATTCTATGTGTATATATGGTTGTACATATCACTCATTTCAAATTTATGTATTTTAAATTTATTTCTGTTTGGCATGTTTGGCCAGACATGTGTGTTTCATGATATTCTTCTTATAAATTTATGATAAATGCTTTTGTTCATCATTGATCAAAATTTTAAGGGGAGTGGAATCATGAAAATAACTAACAATAGAATTGTCTAATGAATTGTCAATATAAAGGAGTTGGAACCTTAGCACTAACTTCGTTTTTGGATAGATAAATCCTTTAAAAAAAGGCTTGTACACAATTGGCATGAATACAAAGTCAACAAGGTCCAATAGAAATAAGTGGTTCTATCACTTGATTAGAACCATACACCAAAATAAGTTTCATTCGTGGCTTGTTGAACATCAATAGAAGCCACATTGTGAAACTTAGCATCAATAGAAGCTACTATTCATTGTAAACATCAACAGAAACCACATTGCAAAACTTAAGTGGGAGTAAAATATGACTATTCGTAGTTTGGTAACCTACGAATGAGTTAATATTTTACAAGTATAATTCATTTCCATATATTGGTAACCTATGGAAAATAAAGTTATACTCCAATTCAAACATTCAATTTTAGTTTAGGCATCCGTATATATCCTACGGATGCACTATGCACTGAAATCTGCGGAACAAATAAATTCCACAGAAGATAATAAAAGAAGGATAATAAGAAAAGTGGGACCCATTTCATTAAATAAATGAAATAAATGTGTCTGAGGAAGTATACAGGACCGGTCAAGTGTATGCATTTACAACAAAACAATACAATGAGGAGAGTTGCTTAGAACACTTAACACATCAAATAGGGAACTGGTTAACCTTTGGTAAATATGCCAAGAAGACAAGTAAATATGAGACAAAACAAGATGGAAAAACAAACAACAAGTCGGTTTTCAAGAATATTGTATATTGCCTCTCAAGTTCTATTATAAATGTTACAAAATCGTATCATAATGTTACAAGTACTTGAGATACATATACTACATCCTACAGCCGGCCATACTTTGAAGGCCAGCTAGATAAAATTGACTAGACAACAAAAAAAATGTAGAGTAAAAGGGCAGATTGCCTTTTGACTAGTGACTATGACATGCCGTAGCTCACATCCTAATATATTATAAATAGGATATAGTACATAAAGTAGAAAGTTACAAACTCAAGACCTCAATGTACAGTTACCAAAATCATGGACCTTTCACCAACTTATGTAAAGTTGGTGTCTCATCAGTGTTCTAGCAGAAAGGGTTTCAGCTTTATGTAAAAGGTACATCAGATAAAGCATGTGTTCAAAAGTCTTCGGAAGAAATCTGTCTTCAATTGTTAGCATCGGAAGACTTTTTCTTTGATGCTTCGGAAGACTTCATCTTTTGGCATTGGAAGATATTAGTCTTGGCTTCGGAAGATTTCACACATAAAGTATTTGCTAAGGCAGATGTGAAACTTCCAAAGCATTCTACTTTAGTACACTTGTGCATGCATGCCGGGAAGACTTTGGGTGTTTGGGTTATATTAGCCATACATTTAATCCTTACAAACTCACCCTAGGCTCATGCTATCAAAACACTTGACCATCCATTTCTTCATAAGATTATCAAGATCACTCAGACTTGCGAAGTGTCTTTTCATGTCAAAGATATCATGGAGAGGCAGATTGAACATATCCAACCATGTGTAGACATTTTCAACACCTTGATCTCTAATGACATTCCATCTTTCTAGATTTGTAGTGTATGTCCAAGACAAGATTGACTTCCTGATACTAAAGGAGCTACTTGAATTGGAGTTGTGGAGAATCCTCTATTTGCACATCCTGAGGATGTTTTGACTCATCCTAAGGTTTGGAGATGGATGCTTCTTCTTTTTCTTCTTTGGCTTTGGTTTGGAAGCCATCCTTTTTCTCCTCTTTGAACCTTTTAACTGAGAAGAGTAGCTAGCAACACCTGATTGATCTTCTTTGTCTTTCTCAGTTTGGTCTTCCTCTCTCACAGGGAAAAATTGAGAGGGGACAGAACCCTGTTGTGGGTTAGAAGTGGAAGCTTGCTATGGCTCAGCAGGAGATTCAGGATTTGTTGTCTCAAATGGTTTAACCTTAATCTGTACTTCCTGAGTGACCTGACTTGGTGGGGAGTGTAAGTCAAAATTTTCACCTCTTTGAAACTTCTACTTGATCACTTTGATGTGCTCATCCATGGTGGACAAAGACATAAGACCAAGTCTCCTTCCGAAGAATCCATACAGCTTCAAGAAGCTCATCATCCTTTGCCTATTAGCAGACTTCTTCATGCTTTTCTGGATGATGCCTCTTGACTTTGCAAGTTCTTCCCTTAACTTCCACTTAGTGATTTTTCATTCTTTGACTATCTCAAGTTCAAGTTGTTTGAGGTACTCAAACTCAGTGTTTGGTAAGGAAGAAGTGCATCAACCTGATAGAGGCCTGTGGCACTTAGGTAGTTGATCATGCTGATCCAATCCTTTCTTTGTCTACTTGAGGTTCTTGTGGAATCACATCGTCTTGTATAGGACTTTCTTGAAGTGGGTAGAGAGTAGGCACACGCTTGTATTGTCTTTTCATTCTTCTTTCTTCTTTGATTTGAAAAAGTAGCTTTGCATCCTCTACCTCCTTTCTTTCCTTTGACAATTCCATATCAGCCAGTTTATTTAATTCATCTAAGGGGAGGGAGATGATATTATCAATGTCGTAGATCGTGGTCTACAAGTAGCTGATCCTGACTGCCCTCAACTCATCATCCTAAGTGTTTGGCTTGGCGGTAGTCCTGATAGCAGCTACAATGAGTCTTACAAACCTAGTAGAGGAACTTTCTCCCTTCAGCTTCCTTTTCCTCTCTCTCTCTCTCTCTCCTTCTCAATCTCCTCAGAAGTCATTTTTCTTTTCCCTTTATCACTCACAGACCTTTGTGACTTAAGGTGGACAGAGCTTTGGCCTTTATTGGTTGGTCTAGCTTCTAAGCTCTGGCCAGAGAGAAGTTAAGATGCACCTTCACCAACAGTTGTCTCATAAAAGGAATGAACCCCTGCAGCAGTTGATGGTGAGACAAAGCTCTTAGGTTCTACCATTGGGCCTTTAGTCAAAGTTTCTCCTATGAAGCTAATATTAGGGTTTGCCTCAACATCAAGTTGACCAATTATATTTCTTAATTGCCTTAGTCTTCTTCCAAAACTAAACTCTGCAGTGATTCTGTCTTGAATTCATTGAGCCAGCTTGTAAGCTTGTCTGGATTAGCTTTGGTTGACAAGTGGGATGCTGACAAAATCAAGACTTAAATAGAAGTTCAAAGTCTGGAAATTGAAGACTTCTTGTTGCCCTTGAACTCTTTGAATGATAAAGGATCTTCTGTTTTCATCATACTTCCACCAAATAGTGTGATTTGAAGTTGGTGGAGATGACATTGTCCTTGGTATACCTTCCTTAAAAAGACTCCGAATGTAGGAGTATATGGAGTCCACAACAATATGAACTTAAGGAAGTTGCTGAGTATGCATAATTGCATGTGAACATGGTGAGTCCTCAATGTCCATACTCCCTGAAGAACTATTAGGTTTCGTAACTGTAATGACTTTCTCCCTCTGTTTGGTAGCATCACCCTCTTGCATAGGTGAGCTAGAAGTTAGGTCAATCACACTCACAGGTTCTTGTGTTCCTGGTTGAGTTTTTCTTAAAGGTCTCCCAGCTAGTGTTTCCCTAAGATAAGAAATCTCAAGTTGTTGATCATTGACCTTGTTTTGCAAGGTAGTCACTAGAGATTCAAGATGACTGACCTTGGAGACTAAATAGGTTCATGTTTGTGATAGTTGTTGCACCTTTAGCCTCAAATTCCCCTAATCTTCATCATAAGAATCATTGGGAAATGAGATGATTGGACCAAACTCCTCTCTCTCATCACCAGTTTCAGGTTCTTGGCTACTGGATTTCCTCTACTCACTAACAGCCTCAATTGAGATGTCAATGGGCTGAGTTGCCATGGTTGAGGTCTGAATGATTTAATCACTTGCAAAAGTGAGACCCTCTTCTATATGGATATCCTGAACAAGTTCAAAAGTATCCACCTTAGTGATGGGTGACTGATGTGGGCTAGACATAGGAGACTCAAGACCACTCATCTCTCTTTGAGAAGTGGAAAAGAAGAGAGAGTCATGGTACTTATTAAACACTAAGTCTTCATCAGCATAGAGGTCAAGGTTAGGAATGGGTTGGTTTAAGTCTAAAGGTTGTGGATGGTAGTTGTCCCCTGAATGTTGTTCACTTGAGTGTTGAGACTGAGAGTGAAGGCTTAAGGCATTTGGGTTTGTGAGCTCATCAGGCTGAGCATGAGGAACCTCAGCTCTGATTATTAAAGTAATGGGAGTGGTTTGCTCCTCAGGAGAAGTGGAAGCTCCATTATCCACTTCCACCTGTATGGTGAGTATATGGGGGGCTACACAAACTCAATAGTTTGGCAGGGGTTCAACACTAGCTTGTGCTGCTAGGTTGTCACCTTGAGCAATGAGGTCTAACATTTTTCGGACAAGTGCTGTTTCTAACCCTAAGAAGCCAACAGTTGGCTTCCTCATGATTTTAAAGATGTCGATATTCATATGTCCTAATTTAAGAATATTACCTATTTCCCTTAACTATGAGCCTCGTTCATAGTTAAGAATGTATTGAACATATCTAAGAAACATGTAGTATTCTAAGTAGTCCAAGTTAGCAAGAAAATTTGTATAAACAAAATGAGAGTACCTGAACTTGAATCTTTGAACCATCCCATGCACTGTGAAGGAGAGAACTTTAGGAAACTGGCCCCACCCTCTGTGCTTGTTGGACAAGCTATGGATAACAAAACGAAGTAGGTATATCAAATGGGATGAGAACTTCCCTTTCCTAAAGGTCTTTATAGAGAAATCTCCCTCATAGCCCATCTGCTCAAAGGAATGGTAAACACCTCTTTTGGGAAGAACGCCTCACCTTCTTCATCATTGAGCTGAAGATGATTGTTGATCATGGCCGGAGTGATGAATATTGTTCTCCCCTGCATTGGGGTAGATAGTGCCTTCTGCCCATCCATAACGACCTCATTGCATGTCTTCCAAAATTCAAGCAAATGATCCTCATATAGAGTAGGATCAGCGGTAAGGGGGTGAAGTAGTTACATAAAGCCAAGAAACGGCAATCCTCTCAGAAATGTGGATCTTTCTCAGACTTTAACAGAGCAACATGATTGTTTTGTTGTGTAGCTGGATGGAGAAATCTGGGTCATTTCTTCGGTTAAGGTTGCCATTGTGAGAAAGGTTAAAGGTGAAGGAAAGAAGAACGAAGATAGTTTCACAGAGAAATTTTGGAATTTATGTTTGGAGGAAAGATGAAGATGATAGAAAGAGGGGAAACCGTTAGGTTTATATGTGAAAAGGATTTAAGACAAAGTTAATGAAATAGGATAAACTTTGAAATCCGGATGTTGGTCACACCTCTGAAAAAGTAGTTTTTTTTGCTCAATCTTGGGTGTCAAAAAGCTTCCGAAGGTAAATTGTCTTCAGAAGTTTTAATGAAAAAGCTTCCGAAGCCAAAATGACTTTGGAAGAATTTCCTAAGAGTTTCGAAAAGTTTTGCTTCGGAAGGAAATTGTCTGAAAACATATAAGTACCTAAGAGGTTTTTAAGCGTCGGAAGATATTTAAGACATTTCTTCAGAAGTGAAATTACTGAATTTGTTATTTGTTTTGAAGGCATAAGTTTCTTCCGAAGGTAAAAGCATATCTTCCGAAGGATCAAAATTTTTCATAATGCTAAGGAAAGTCTTCAAAAGATTTTCTTTCAGAGAAAACAAGAGCTTATGAATGTGATAAACTAGACAACTTAGGACACACAGATTTTAAGAAATAATATGAATTAGTTTTAGAAAAATCTAGTCAAAGTTAATCATCCTAATAGCTAATATAAGATACTTAAATCCTCGTTCATCAAAGGCTTGTAAACAAATCAGCATATTGTTCATTTGTGTTAACTTTGACTAGTTTAATTAATCCCTTTTCAAAATTATCTCTAATTTAATGATACCGGATATTGATGTGTTTTGTCCTTGAGTGCTGCACAGGATTCTCTGTGATAGTGATACACTGTTTTTGTCTATGTGAATGGGAGTCTCCTTGAAATTTAATCCATAGTCTTATTCTAAATCCAAAGCACTTGAGCATAGTAGCTCGCAACAGTAATGTATTCAGCTTTAGCAGTTGATGCAAAGACATAGGATTGTTTCTTGCATTTCCATGAGACAACCCTACCCCCAAGAAACTGAAATCCCCCATATGTAGACTTTGCAGTCATGTTGCAATCACCATAATCACTACCTGTATAAACATACACATTGATGTTAGAATTTTTAGGATACCATGATTTCACGAATACATGTGGCAAACATGATTTCACGCATGCTAGCTATGAGATACATAAGAGACCCAAACATAGCCATGTAAAGGTTTTCACCCACACACTCCCCCTCAAGATCAGACCCAAGGGAGTGGTGTCTTGCTATGTGTGTCTTAGCAATCTTACAATCATTCATGTTGAATCGTTTGAGTATGTCTTGAACATACTTTGACTGACTAATGATGATGGCATATTCAACTTGCTTCACTTGAATTCCCAGAATGAAATTGAGTTCCCCCATGGCACTCATTTTAAATCTGTCCTTCAATAGCTTCTCAAAGTCTTTGTAGAGCTTTATATTTGTTGAACCAAAGATGATGTCATCTACATACACTTGAACTAGCATTAAGTCATTTCCC
Source organism: Flaveria trinervia (assembly GCA_025506515.1). Lineage (NCBI taxonomy): Eukaryota > Viridiplantae > Streptophyta > Magnoliopsida > Asterales > Asteraceae > Flaveria > Flaveria trinervia. Next base: position 20,177,344 of record CM046446.1, read on the forward strand.
TGTACTTTGATAAAGAGAGTACCATCTATAGTACCCTTTTTATATCCATGCTTGGAGAGATACTGAGATAGGGTCTCAAACCATTTCCTTGGTGCTTGATGCAGCCCATAAAGAGCTTTGTCAAGCTTGCAGACTTAGTCAAGATGATCAGTATCTGCAAAACCAGGTGGTTATTTGACATACACCTCTACATCAAGCACCCCATGTAGAAAAGCACACTTGACATCAACTTGATAGACCTTGAAGCTCTTGGATGCAAAAAAAGCCAATAATATCCTAACAGCTTCTAGCCTTGCTACATGAGCAAAGACATCAGTGTAGTCAATTCCTTCTTCTTGTTTGTACCTTTGAATAACTAGTCTAGCTTTGTTTTTTATGGTAGTGCCTCTATCATCTTTCTTATTCCTAAACACCTATTTCGTTCCAATAGTAGTCTTGCCATGAGGAAGAGGAAAAAGGTTCCAAACTTTCTGCCTTTTGAATTGAAGCAGCTCCTCTTGCATGGTTCCAACCCATCTTCCATTTAGAGCCTCTTCAATTTTCTTTGGCTTTATCTGGGACAAGAAAGAAGAGTGAAGACAAACATTGGCTTCATGGGTTTGTCCTCTTGTTTTTACCCCTGTGTCAACATCTCCAATGATGTTTGTGGTGAGGTGAACTTGTGGATCCTTAGTTGACGGATCATAGAAAGTTGCTGAGAGAGATCTAAATTAGAAAATTTTAGATCTGGCAGTGATGTTTCTCCCACCACATCAACCCACTTATCAAGAGAAACTTGATCCAATGAGTGTATGACATCATTAATGTTTTCATCTATGGAATGGTTATCAGCATCAAGAAATTTTTTATCACTATTACCTCCACCATCATTGTATTTTGCATTTGAAGTGTATTTATCTAGTTGTTAAACCCCTGAGTTGGAATTTGAAGGCATCTTAGATGTATCAGCTGAATTTGTCATTGTTGTGCTAATAGAAACCTAATTTGTAGAAGTAGTTACAATTGGACTTGAACATGTGTAGCTTGAAGGTCTTCCCGGTTCAAATCTTGGATCAGGATCTCCTAGGATAAAATATCTGTATATATCCTGAAACATTTTCACAAGATTTGTTAAAACAGTTTAACTAAATCAAGATCAAATAGCCAATCAGGACCAGAACCAGGCACACAGGATGTGTGTTCATTGAAAGTCACAATGGCTGACTCCTCAACAATTCTAGTTTTAAGATTGTATACTCTATAAGCCTTAGCTTGAGAAGAGTATCCAATGAAGTGTCCATCATCTGATTTCTCAGCAATTTGGTAATTTGATCCCTAGTATTCAAGATGGTGCAAGGACATCCAAATGACCTAATAAAACCAATGAAAGGTTTCCTCTTATGCCAAAGTTCATAAGGAGTCTTGCCATGAGTCTTAACCGCTAAAACTTTATTTTGCATATAGTAGGCAGTGTTGACTACCTCTTCCCAGAAGGTGATGGGCATCTTTGAGTCAGATAGCATGGTTCTTGCAGCTTCAATCAATGTCTTGTTTCTCCTCTCAACAACACAATTTTGTTGAGGAGTCCTTGGAGCACTATATTTTCTTCTAATACCCTTTTCATCACAAAATCTGTCAACGATTTGGTTCTTCAATTCAGATCCCTAATCAAATCATATGCTTTCGACCTTATGGTCATATTGATTCTCAATCTTTAAGATGAAATTCTTCAAAATCTTTAGGGTCTCATCCTCTTAGTTTAAGGTAAAAGACCTAAGTGAATCTTGTAAAGTTATCTCTGATCACTAAACAATAACAGGTCCTTCCTAGACTTATTACACTATTAGGGTCAAAGAGATCCACATGTAACAAGTGTAGGGGTGTAGTGATGGAGTTTCTTTCCTTAGGCTTATGAGATACCTTATGTTGCTTCCCTTTCAGGCATGCAACACAATGATCATCACTTGTAAACTCTTTCTTTGGCATTCTAGTTACAAAATCATTCTTAATAAGTTTATTCATGTTCTAAAAGTTTACATGGTGCATTCTTTTATGCCATAGGAAAGACTCATCACTATTAGGTTTAGATAGAAAGCATGAAACCTCTCTTGAGGGAGTTATTTCTTGCAAATCCATCTTGTACATGTTCCCTTTCCTGGGGGATATGAGTAGGATGTGCTCACAAGGAATAACCACCCCAGGCCTAAGAATGAACATGCTTAGTGAAAAGCATGTTATGACTCTCATCACTAATTGGGATACACTCAGAAGATTGTACCCATGCTCCTTTAAAAGTTTTACCTTCTCAATGCTGAGCTTAGGATTAGTGACCGTGCCCCTTCGAGAAATATAACCACCTTCATATCATCCAAAAGAAACTGGCCCTCCATCAATTCTTTCAATGTTTGGAGTAGTGACCTATTGCCTGTCATGTGCTTGAAACAATCATTATCAATGATCCACACATTCTTGTTTGTCTTGAGTTGTTCCTGCACAATGAAAATGATTACTTAATTTGGAAAACGAAGCCTTATTGGTCTTGGGTTCATCTAACGAAATTGAGGTAATGTAATAGTAATAGATCCTATAGTTGTGCTTTGAGGATCGTGTGCTATTGTTGATGGTGAACATTCAATCACTTGGTCTTTCTTGGACTTCCACACCACCTTTGGATGTTTGGACTTGACCTTCAACACTTCAGAAGCTTTTGAGACATTGGAAGTTTTGATGACTGGACCTTCAAAAGATCCTGCAAACACTTCAGTAGAGTTTAGTGCTTCGGAAGTATTTCTTTCTTCTCAGACCAAATTTTCTACCAAATGCAATTTTCCACTTTCCTTCTTATTTTGGAGCTTCCGAAGGAAACAGATTTTCCTTTCGAAGCTGAAATCTTGTTGGAGCTCTTGGAAGTCTCTTTCTTGGTCATATGAAGAGTTCCTCTTGGATTGTATGGACAATCCTTCGCAAGATGAGTAGTACTTTCACACATAACACATTTCACATTTTTCTTCCAAAGAGCCTTCTTCTGCTGACTTTGATTACATCCCTTCTCCGCCTTCACCTTTGCAGATACTTGGACAGTCCTTTTGGGCTGAAAATTGTTCTTGGGGTTAGACGGTCTAGGCTATGTAGTAGTGGTACACAACAAATTAGCCTTCTTCTTGATGTTATGATGATTTGAACATGACTCAAAGCTCTTGGTAGAGGAGTTTCGGTTGATGTCTTTAGTGTTAACCACTTCAAACCCTATAGAGATAAAAAAATGTTTCTGCTTAGAGTGAAAAGTGGCCTTGATTTCTTGAGCCTTTCTAACTTCTCTCTTGCTCTTTCTCATCAACTTCTTCCTTATAGACTTGGTCATCACAGTCTTCCTATTGTCATCAGAATGATTGTGACCCTTCTAGAATCCTCCTCTTCACTCTTCTAAGAAGAATTCTTCACTATCACTTGTTCATACTCTTCACTCAAGGGGTCTATGAGAGGAAGCTCATCTTTACAAGTTCCACACCTACATGATCTTACACATAAGATTGTGTATGGAGGAGCTATCTCACTAGATCCTTGTCCCTACTTATTTTAGTAGCACACCTTGGCATCCAGGGATGACGATATCATGTAGTTGAACGTCTCTTCTTCAAGAAAACATTTTTAGCCCTAGCTTTGCTCATCACTAGCTCAGCCTGGCATTCAATAAACTTAGTTATGAGATCCTTGACCCGAGTCCTATAATTGGTGTGCTCATGTTATAGAACTTAAATAGTTTCTCTAAGTCCTCTATCTTTAGCTTATAGTCAATTTCAGCCTTTATAAAATTAGCTTTTAAGATCTTTATGGACTCAAGATCATATCACATTTCTAAGTTGTGGGACCTGTATCCTGTTGACATAAGCAATACATATGGAGTATAGAGACGTTCCAATACCTTGGATTCATCATGGTCAGCCATCAATGCCTGGTTTGGAGATGCATCTTCCACCTGAAAGCTCCAGTCAAAGCCTCATTCTTTAATAACAACTGCAGCTTGCTGCTTTGGCTTCTCATTCTGCATGGCTTTATCAGTCTAGTTTGGTTTGGATTGTGCTTGGCCACCATTTGTTCTTGGTGCCTTGCATTCCCTAGAAAATTGGCCCATCAAGTTACAGTTGTAATATTTGGCTTTGCTCTTATCCAGTCCAACCATTCCACTATTTGTATTGATAGGAAACTCCCTTCCTATCCGGTTGTACAACTTCTTGGCTCTGTGACTAAGAAGATCCATTTGCTGGACTATCTCCGTGTACCCCAGATCATCTGGATTGATACGGTCTAGGTCTTCAAGGGTGAAGAGAAAGCTGCCATAACTATTATGACAACACACAAAGGCTTGAGAAGAACTTGTCTCTTGTAATGGGCTTCCTTGAGTATAGTTCTCCCTTGGTGTCTTAGGGAAGGTGATGAAATGACCCTTTTGTGAGTTGTCATGGTAGAATATGAGATTATGTTGGGGTTCTATGCTATTCCTTTCAGTCACATGAAGGGCTGAACCCATTTGATTGCTAGATTTGCCAGCTGAACCTTCTATGTTCATCTCTATCTGGTGTCCACTAAGAATCCCATACAACTTTGTCAAGGTGAGAGTCTTCAAGTTGTTAGTTTTCCTGATAATAACATAGTAGTGTGTTAATTGCGTAGGAAGAGAGAATATGAACTTCCTTACAATATCTATGTTCTCAAGAGCTATTCCACCATCCACTAAGGTATTCACAGTCATACCCAAAGTATTGTTGAGTCATGGTTTAACTTGTTTTAAAGGTGAAACTTTCAAACTGCTGCTTTGGGAGATCATTCTTGTTCTCCTTGGCTTTATATGAACCCTCATACATCAGTTTCAATGCATCCCATGGCTGCTTAGTTGTTTTGCATTTCTTGAAAACACTGTATATAGAGTTTTGAAGAGCAGTCTGAAGGGCTGGCATGGCGTTTTGATCAATCTCTACTCTCTTTCTATCTTCATCTGAGTTGTCAGCCACAACCTTGGGGATCATAGCACCTCCAATAGCATAATAGGTTCTTGGTATGTAAGGTCCATTAACAACAGACTCCCACATTCTTGAGTCTTGAGACTTGATAAAGCCTTCCATTCTTTGGCACCAAGTGTCAAAGTCATCAAGAGTAATTAGTGGGGACTTTTTCATGGTTCCAGTTTCCATATCAGATTGAGAACTAGCTACCATTTGAGATGTTAAGTATTTTGTGTGTGTGAGGGATCTTATGATGGTGAGATCTTATATCAAGAGCCTGGAATGCTCTGATATCAATGGAAGGAACGTTAAAGGGTATGCACTTACAACATAACAACACAATGAGGAGAGTTGCTTAGAACACTTAACAGATCAAGTAGGGAACCAATTAACCTTTGGTAAAGATGCTAAAAACACAGTAAATACAAGAAAGAAAAAGATGGCAATAGACAAAAGTAGTTGGTTTTCAAGAATGTTGTATATTGCCTCTCAAGTTCTATTACAAATGTTACAAAAGCATATCAGAAAGTTACAAGTACTTGAGATACATATACTACATCCTACAACCGGCCATACTTTGAAGGCCAACTAGATACAATTGAGTAGACAACAAACAATATTAAATGTAGAGTCAAAAGGCAATTTTCCTTTTGATTAGTGACTATCACATTCCATGGCTCACATCCTTATATATTACAAAAAGGATAAAATACATAATGTAGAAAGTTACAGACTCAAGAGCTCAATATATAGTTACCAAAACCATGGATCCTTCACCAACTTATGTAAAGTTGGTTTCTGATCAGAGTAGCAACGGAAATGGGTTTAGCTTTATGTAAAAGGTACATCAGATAAAGCATGTGTTCAAAAGTCTTTAGAAGAAACTTGTTTTCAACTATTGGCTTCGGAATACTTGTCTTTGAAGCTTCAGAAAAGTTCATCTTTAGCATCGGAAGATACTGGTCTTGGATTCAGAAGATTTAACCCTTGCATTATTTTCTAAGGCAGGGTGTGAAACTTCTGAAACATTTTACTTCAGTACACTTATGCATGCATGCGGGAGAGAATTTGGGTGTTTGGGTTGCATCAGCCTTTTAATCCTTTCAAATTATAAATGATGTTTTTTGGAATTCATTATTCACTTTTTCAAATCACTTTCTCATACCTAGAAAAACGTTCTGAAGAAACATTTCCCTCTTTTACAAACATTCAAAATTACTGAGCCAAACCATCAAACAAACATATAATACTGATATCAGATCATTGTGTTAATGATGAGTGATCGATTTGCAAATGAGCACAATGTGTGCGCATTCTTAAATCCTAACGACCTTGTATTAGAAGGATGCCAAGACATCATCTGCTGTCTAATAAGATCTAGGCTGTTTTATGCCTTATCAACGGAGACGGTGATACATCAATCACACATTGTTGATATCTGGAACTCGGCTATAGTAGAAAACGAAGGAGATGATAAGGTGATACATTTAGATATTATGAATAAAGACTTAAGGATTGATGAACAATGTATCAGAAGAAAACTCAACTTGGGTGCTTTCGAGATAAGTCATCCACATGTGTTCGAGAATGAATACATAGAAAAGATATTCTATTTGATGGGTTATGATGGACATTTTGACAAATGTGAAATCAAGAAAGGAAGATTGTGCGAACCATATAGGTTCCTGTGTCACCCCTATGTGAAGTTCATTTCAAACAAGAAGTCTTGACTAGACAGATTTTCAAGGCACATATCATGTGGAATCATAGGTGTATTTGAAGGGAGAACATACAATTACTCTAAGTACATCCTTGGATGTTTGTGTGATCAAGTAAGAGTTCAGAAGGTAGATAAGATGTACACGTTCCCCAGGTTCCTGATAATCATGGTGAAACGCCTGGAATAACAAGAGATGGAGATGTATTTGTGCAAGCACATTTAGGAAGATCTGTATTAAACAAGATAACTGGGAGATATAAAGGAGAAGACATAGCTATGTTTGAGCATGTAACTGACCCCAATGTCAACATTTCACAAGAACTGATATGGGGAAAAGCTTAAGAGAGCTCATCTACTGACTTTATGGAAGCCCCATCTTCACCTCCTCAATCACCCATTAACCAACAACCTTAAACACCCCTACCATAATCACTAGCCATCCAAAACACTCAACCAATCTCTCCAATTCACCCTCTTTCACCAAATCTTTCTCCAACTCTAGAAAAACAATCCACTGAGAGCTTTTACATGAGGGATATGGTCTTAGCTTCATAAGCCAGTACAGTTCAACTGTCACCTACCAAGACTGACCATCAAGAATAAATAGAGCAAGTAGTTGAGTCCTGTTCAAGCTCAGCTAGTGTAGCCCCTGAAGATGTGAAGGACAAAGTGCATTTATGAGTATTTTTTGCATTTAATGTTTCTTGATTGTTTGATTCCGTGGTACAATCATTAAATCAATCATCATATTCAATCCTTGTTAGAATATCAATCTCACACACATTCAATTGGTATCAGAGTTTGGCTCTTAGTTCTTTTTTAGATCTGCCTAGATCTAAAGAAAACTCGATTGATGTGGTGATTGAGTTGCTAATAGAGTGTTCTATTACCTCTACTTAGCAAATTGTAGAAATCACTTCAACGGTCACTGTTCATTTGTACTGAAATTCAAGAACAAACCCGTGAACAGTCATTACAACCGAAACATATAAACAACTTCACATCTGGCTACAATAAAACTACTTGGACTATTTGGACTAAGTTAAAACTTTACAATCAAACTAATTATTATTCAGCAAGGTTAAACAACATCTAGTTAAAATGGATTCACATAGTTTCTTTGTACATGGTCATACCCCAAAACCACCCATGTTTAAACACAAATTTGAGTTTAAGCAATAGAAAATAAGATTCATGAACTATATTACAGGTGTAGATCCGGACTACTAGATTTCAATATGCAAAGGCCCTCACATTCCACTTACTCTTTCGGTTGATCAAGCTGCAATGTACAAAACCACAATATTTCCTATTATGGATCTCACACTTGATGATGACAACTGCAACAAGATAAAAGTTGATCGCAAAGCACATTCTATACTCACTTAAGCACTGAAAATGGATGTGCTAAACATATTAGAAAAGTATGGAACTGTTAATGTTCTTTGGGATGCACTACTAATAATGTATGAAGGCAGTAGCGAAGTTGCTAAAATTAAAAATGACAAGCTCGTTAATCAATATGAAACATTTCATCACTCAAAGGGGGAGTCAATCTCTAAACAACTGCATAGATTAATGCAGCTGGTTAATAACTTTGAAATCATGGGGGTAACATTAAAAGTCAAAGAACTGAACAAGAAGATGCTTCACAGTCTTCTAGAAAGTTGGAAAGAAAATGTGACAATGCTGAAAAGCACTCTTGATCTAGAGAGTACCACCTTGGTCATCATGATTGCCAAGATAGAAGCTCTTGAACTTGATGAAAGAAGTAAAAATCTTTGTAGACCCAAAGTTATTGAAGCTTATAAATTTCCTACAGACACCACTCTGTAGAAAATGATTTCATCACAGACCATGATGATTTTCTTTCCTCAAGTGATCAAGTGAAGACAACTGGTTTCATTGCAGCTCCACCAACTAACAAGCCTTCAACACCATCACAACAAACTAGGTTCTTTGCAACTACCTCAACTACCCATGAAGATCCAAGATCAGGAGAAAAAAAGGCAACTTACAATGCCTTTGTTGCTCGCTTTGAAGCTTATCTCAGATGTACACTCACCTCTACACATCTGATTTAGGAAGACTTGGAAGAAATGTATCTAGATGATGTCGAAGAAATGGATATGCAGTGGCCAACGGCTATGATTGCAATGAGAGCCAAGACGTTTTTCAAAAAAAGGAAGAAAGCTTATCCTTAACGAAAACACCATACTTGGATATGACAAATCGAAGGTGAAATGCTTCAATTATGGCATTACTGGCAACTTCTCTAGAGAATGTAATGCTCCCGGAAAAAACAACAATATCAAATGGAATTCTCAAAGTCAGTCATCACCATAGCCAAGCACAAGCTTTCACTCCAACAATCACCAACAACAGTATCATCATCAACAACACTAACAACCTTATAAGAATCTACCACAATTGAGTAATCAAGCTCATAGTAGCAGTCAGTCATCTTCAAATGCTCTTGTTATCAAGAAAGATGGAGTATGTGATTGGAGCCTGTATACCGAGAAAGTAAATCCTCAATTCAAGAATCATGCACTCATGGATCACATCAATGATGATCCATCTCCCATGCCACTTGAGGTAAAATCTAACCTTTATAGTGATAAATGCATTACTGAAGTGGAAGGTTATCGAGAGCACAATCATAATCTGGCTGACAAAATAAAAGAATAAAAGGTCAAGTTATAGATTCTTAAGAGAGAAATAAAGGCTTTGAAATAAAAATTAAATCTCTCATATCTGATATTGAAAAACTGCATGGTGAGAAGTACACTCTTGTAGCTGAGAATGTGCAACTATCTGAATAGTTAGCTCAATCAAAAGTTGAACAAACACTTGCTGAAGTGAAATTTGAAAAGTTTCAATTGTCTTTAATCAAGCTGCAAGAGATGCTTGACTCATAAAAGGATCCCAATGATATGTCTGGGATTGGGTATAACTCAGGTCCTCCACCCTACAATGACAACTACACTGTCATGCCTGAATCTGTAACACTCAAAGAGCAAGTTGAACCTAATACTATTGAACCAAAAACAATAGTAAAACAAGTAACAAATCCTCAAAACAAATGTTTACATTGAAACAAATGATGAGAAAATCAATTTAGGTCACCCAATTAAAATCAAGGAGCGTTTAGAAAAAACAGTGAATGTCATCAAACCAACAAGCCCAATCAAGGCCATTGTCCCCTTTGTGAAATGTATACTTGCTATTTCAAAAGAAAAGAAGAATATCGTAAAGTGAGTAAAACCTTCTGCCGAAAGCAGTTCTGATAATGAGATTAAATCTCTAAAAAATTCAAGCAAATCATACAAGGATTCACTACAAAAGAAAAACAAGAGCTCACTAGTTGAAAAACAAAAATTCAGTTAGACCCTCAATCTTCAAAATCAAAAGAAGGAGTAGGTTTTGACATATGCAATAAAGAGAATGTTGATCAGTTTGAGCAAGAAGTAAAGAATGGGTTGAGGAAACAAAAACAGTCTAAAACAGTCAACAAAAGTAGAGTTGTGAAGCAAACTACTAAAAAGGCTAATTTTGATTCCTACCCTAAACCAAAAACTGTGACTCAATTAAGAACGGGTAAATCAACTAAGTCTACTAAAGCAACATTAGATGCAAGAAACAAACATATGTATTATGACATATGTGAAATGTTTAATCACAAAACAAAAGAGTGCTTTTCAGTCAATATTGCTTTATATGTGACAAGAACAATCATTCCACTAAAAACTATTATTTTAATAAATATTGTTCAGTTTATGATAGAACAATCACAATACATCCGATTGTTACTTCAATCAAAAGGGATTTAAAATTTTCCAAAACAAACTCAAAAATCCGTATAGGTCCAATAGCTTATGGTACGTGGACACTAGATTCTCCCAACACATGACTAGAGATCGTTCCCTCCTTCATGACTTCAAGCATTTACAAGGGACTACTGTGGCATTCAGAGGAGATTCACAACGTGGAAGAATAACCGGTGAAGGATGTGTGACAAATTGGATGATGAGCTCTAATAAAGTGAATTACTGTGAACAACTGAACTTGAATCTTCTAAGCATGTCTCAGATCTGTGACAAGAAATATTCAACTCACTTTACCGACACTCATTGCTACATTCTGAAACTAGTATTTCAGATTTCTGAAGAATGGGTTGTCCTAAAGACTCCAAGGAAGAATAACACCTATGTCTTAAACCTGAATTCTATAACACCAATAGAAGAGACATGTCTTCTGTCTAAAGCATCATCTGAAGAGTCTTAGCTTTGGCACAGATGCTTGGGGCACACAAACTTTAAAAACATGAATAGACTGGTCAAAGGAAACCATGTCAAAGAATTTCATTTTGCTGATCACTGATCAACGTGCCTCAAAGGTAAACAACATAAATCTTCTCACAAACCAAAGCTGGTGAACACAAACAATACTCCATTGAAGCTACTTCATATGGATTTGTTTGGACCAACTCCTGTTATGTGTACCCGAAAGAAACAATACTATTTGGTAATATTGATGACTTTTCAATATTTACATGGGTTTTTTTTTACTTCATAACGTGAGTTCATTTTGTGCAACCAAAGACATCGCTCATCAATTCAGTGCAGCTAGAACTCCTCATCAAAATAGGGTAGCTGAAAGGAGAAATAAAAAACTGATTGAAGCTGCATGAACAATGCTAGCCGATGCTAAACTGCTAATTACCTTTCGAGCAGAGGCAGTTAACACATTGTCTTTGTGCAAAATCAAACACTGATTATAAAAGAAAGCAACATGACTCCATATGAACTATTGATTCACAGAAAATCATTTATTGGATTTTTAAGTCATTTGGTAGTCCTGTGTCAATATTAAACACCCAAGACTATTTGGGAAAATTTTCATTTAAGTCTCATGAATGATTCTTTGTAGGTTATTCTTCTGTTACAAAGGCTTATAGAGTATTTAATCCTAGATTAAGCACTATTGATGAATCATCATGTTCAATTCAAGGAAAACTTTTTTCCCAAGTCAACAAATGGTCCCGACTCGTTGTTTGCTATTGACTCATTTACAAAATCTTTTGATCTATTTCACTTGTCTAATACAAGAAACCTACATTTAGCTGAGCCTTCTTCAGGTGTAGAAAAAGGATATATCTTTCCATTGATTCCTCTTATCTCTATTAAGAAATTGAAGGAAGATGTTCCACTCCAAGCTAATCCTATGAGACAACCATCTCAAAATCAAAGTGTTTCAACTAAAGCCGGTCCCAGCTTGTTACCATCACATTCAGAAGATCTATCAACTGAGATCATAAATCAAAAGCAAGCTACCACTCTTGTTGAAACTGAAAGAATCTCAAATGATGAAAGCAATCAAAGTACTGCAAATGTTGAAGCATTCACTGAAACAGAGTTTGATTATCTTCATAACTCCCCAACAGTACAAGATGAAGATGCGTCTCACCATAATGAACTGAATGTCTCCAATCATGATGTAACCATTGCTGGTGATTCAATTACAACCACCACAATACACAAGAATCATCTAGTAGAAAGCATTATTGGTGAAATCAATGAAAGGGCGACAAGAAGCAAGTTAAGTATTCCAAACATCTATTTGTTCTCTTGCTTTCTTTGTCATACAGTACCTAAAAACATCAAAGAGGCTCTTCAAGTCAATAACTGGATTGAAGCAATGCTAGAAGAATTGCTACAGTTCATGAAGTAAGAACTATGGCAACTTGTAGATCTTCCCAAAGGACAATACCCTATCGGTACCAGATGGCTATATAGTAACAAAACTGATGATCAAGGGATTGTCATCATAATAAAGCAAGAACAGTGGCACAGGGATACAAAGAAGAAAAATGAATTGATTATGATGAAATGTTTGCACTTGTGGCTAGATTAGAAACAATTAGAATTTTTCTTGCATATTCAGCATCCATGAAGTTTACTTTTTATCAAATGGATGTGAAATGTGCTTTCTTGTATGGAAAGATTCCTCAAGAAGTCTATGTGAGCCAACCACCTGGCTTTGAAGATCCTGATTTGCCTCATAGGGTGTACAAGCTTGACAAAGCCTTGTATGGTCTTCATCAAGCTCCAAGAAGCAGTATGAGACTCTATCGTCTTTCCTTCTTGAACATGGATATGGAAGAGGAAAGATTGATCAAACTCTCTTGAGAAAGAGAAGAGGAAGAGACATGTTTATGGTCTAGATATATGTGGATGATATTATTTTTGTCTAAACAAACAAGCTTCTCTGCAAAGACTTTGAAGACCTTATGCGTTGCAAATTTCAAATAAGTGCAATGGGGGAACTCACATTCTTTTTAGGAGTGCAAGTCCAACAATCAGCAGATGTAATTTTCATCAATCAATTAAAATGTATGGAAACAATGTTGAAGAAATTCCACTTTGTTGTGTCAGTCTACTAGAACACCTGTAGATACTAAAGTGAAGATATGACCTGATCTAAAGGCAAATAAGAGGATTAGACTCACAATCGATCTATGATCGGTTCACTTATGTATCTAACAACTAGTAGGCCTGACATTATGTTTGGTGTTTGTATGTGTGCTAGATATCAAGCTGATCCTAAGGAATCTCATGTGAATGTTGTAAATAGGATATTCAGATATCCTAAGGACAAACCAACTCTTGTTTTATGGAATCCACATGAAGGAGCCTTCAATCTCTATGCCCTCACTAATAGTGATTATAGAGGATGCAACTTCAATAGGAAGTACACATCTGGAAGTTGTCAATTTCTTGCTCCCAGACTAGTCTCCTAGTAGTGCAATAAGCAGACAAACGTATCAGTCTAGAAAGCAAAAGCTGAGTATATTGCATAATAAGCATGTTGCTCTTAAGATCTCTGGATTCAAAACTAGATGGTTGATTATGGTTTTAACTTCTTGCGTAGCAGAATTCACATTGACAACACAACAAGTATTTTTATTACAAGTAATCCAGTTCAACATTAAAAAACAAAACACATTGAAATCAGATATCATTTTTTGAGAGATTGTGCTAAAAAGGATTAATCAAATTGATTCAAGTTCCAATTGAAAATCAATTAGCTAATTTATTCACTAATGCATTAAACCTAGTAGCTTTGAATACCTAGTTCAATCAATTGGCATGATTAACCTTGAATAAACTCAAAAACAACAAAAACAATTTAAAAAATGTTAGAAAATCACAAAAACAAGTCAATTTTGATGAAGAAATGAATACGAGAGAAATGATATAAGTATAGTCATTATATCATTCATTGTGCTTAATTTAAAATTTGAAAGCCTGTCACGACTTACCAGATATGTTGGTAAGCTCACCTTGGAAGAGAAGATACATGCTATGATGAATTAAAATCTTATTCAATGGTGAAACTCTCATCTCAGAGTACAAGTATGTATTGGCTTATCTAAATGTATGTGTGTGTAATAACCGAAAGACACCATGTAATGATACTTTATAAATCCCTTTCACCTACATGAAGTTTCATCTTTGTTTTGCTAAGCAAAGACCTACAAAAACAATCACATAGTGTAGATGTATTAATCCAAAAGATCACCAATGAGGAACACATCCAATTGAATGAATCTACAATAACAATACATTCCATGTGAATGAAAGAAAAACCAATCATGTATCACCTTCCAAAGTGGAGTGAAAAGAATCCCAATGTGGATCATCATTAAAAGGATCAAAGTAAAAGAATCCCATGAGGATCAGTGAAAATGAGATCTCATGACTTAATTGACCTGGTCAAGAAAGTTGTGAAAAAGTTCTACCATGCATTACATAAGGATGGTTAATCATTCCATGCTTTTATGTGTGAGGTACATGTTGAATAATCAAATCAACCAAAACATGATAACTATCACATGTATATCAGGTTTGAGCTTAAGAGGACAAACATACCTTAAATCAATAAGTTCATAAACATATTCATTTTATCACAAAAGGATGCACATGTGTAATGTAAGATTGATATGATCCCAACAAAAGTTATACTTCTTTTCGCTCTTAAATAAAAAAATAAAAACAAAAATTAATTCATATTCAAAAGTTTTAAATCGTTAATGTTTCTATCTAGATGTGGATATAAACTTTATGGGGAGTAATTTCAAATTTTTACCAGTTTATATAGATATTTACTATCTTAAATTACTTTCTTAAAACTTCTCAAATCAAAAAGAGTCTGTCTGTGTTGGTGTAGAAGTTATTTCCATTTTCTTCAACAATCATACCACGTAGAGCCATGGGAAATAAACATACATAAGAAGGAACATATATATAAAAAAGCTATGCATAAGCATAACTTTATCATACTTATCATACATGACATAACATACATCACATGACCTCATTAAGTCAACTTATATTACACCCTGGAACACCCCAAGTCAAAGTCTACGCTTTACATTTTCCGTGAAAATTTCAGAATGCTTTGTTACTCTAAGCGCATAGGCACTATACAGGCGCGTGGGCATTGTATAGGCACATGACCTTATGGGCACATGTGGAACACTTAAGCTCATGGGAAACTCCCAGGTGCGTGGGCACTATTGCAGAGCATGGTGAACACTTAGGCGTGTAGGCACATTTCTAGGCGCATGGGCACTAAGGCACATGAGTGCTTAGGAGCATGGGCTTTCTGGGCGCATGGACACTTATTCAAGTTTAGTAAATTTTTAGGCGCATGACTACTATTTGGGTGCATGAACTTTGGGTGCGTGGGAACACTTAGGCAGTTCTGAACCATTGGGCGCATGGCCATTTTCAGGCGGATGGGCAACCAACCTACATTGTAATCATTCCAATTCAGTCCAATCATCAAACTAACATGTTACATTCTAAGCAACATGATATGAGCATAAAACCATCATAACAACATATATCACCCAATACCAACCCACTCGCACTCACACATATAACATATGGGCACAATACCCATTTTTATAAAAGCATTTAAACATGCATTTCTAAATCCAAAATTAGCTACTTCGTAATTCCTAATGACCTTTTTTATTGAAGCTATGAATACAACATGCAATGTCATAACAGAACATTAATTGTCAAAGAACATACTAAAACACCATATGAGCTTTTATTTAAAAGAAGCCTTACATAGCGTATCTTAGAGCTTTTGGGTGTCATGTATCTGTTTTAAATACAAAAGAACAATTATGAAAGTTTGTAGAAAAAACATATGATGGTTTCTTTGTTGGATATTCTTCAACATCTAAATCATATAGGATTTATATTCCACTACAAAACATTGTATAAGAAACTCCTGATGTGTCATTTAATGAGTCGTTACATCCAAAATTGTTAAAGGATCTTCATGGCTGTTTGATATAGATGCACTAACAGAATATTTTAACTCCAGTTATTTGGATAATGCAGCTACTGAAGATGAATGCTATCCATTTGTGCCTCTAAACATGAATGAAGTATCATTATCTGTTGATCCTCTAAGACTTCAAAATTGAAGTGTGATTGAATAAGGACCTACACATCATGCTAACAATCCATCCAGGACCAAACAAATAGATCTACGTTCTAGATGAAAACACTACATCAACAACTGCTAACTCTACATCCATAGATGAGTGTTCTACATCCGGAGATATAGATATTGCATCAGTAGATGGTCCATCTACATCAGCACATAATGAGCAGGTGTTCAATCAAAATCAACTTTTAATTCACTCAATATTAGCACGACAACAACTCCATCTGTGGATGTTCATGTAACTCTTGCAGATGTTCACAACACAACGGTAGATGTTCCTACGGAAGATGTTAACACTACATGTGATTTTTAAAATAAAGAGGGATATCATTCATCTTTAGATGATCCACAAGAGCAATTTGATTATTTAATAAATTGTTCATCTCAACTGAACCCATCTTCATCAATAAGTTTGAATAACTTGGAATCATCTATTCCCGTTGAGCCTATTCCAACAACAAGAATTCATAAGTCTCATCCAACTGAACACATTATTGGTGATCTTAATGAAAGAACTACAAGAAGCCATGGGGGATCTCCAATCGTTTGTCTTTTCACTTGTTTTCTTTTACAATTGGTAACTCAATATATCATAGTTGCATTAAGAGATAAAACTTGGATTGAAGCTATGCAAGAAAAACTTCAGCAATTCAGAAAGGTGAAAGTCTAAAATTTAGTTGATCTACATGAAGGTCAACATTTCATTGACACAAGGTGATTATTAAAAAATAAACTAGATGACAAAGGCATAATTGTGAGAAACAAAGCTAGGCTGATTGTTCAAGGATATTCTTAAGAAGAAGGAATAGATTATGATGATGTTTTTGCACCAATTGCAAGGATTAAAGCCATAAGAGTATTCCTAGCCTATGCTTAATATAAGAAGTTCATAGTCTATAAGATGGATGTGAAGTGTGCTTTCTTATATGGGAAAATTGATGAAGAGGTCTATGTAGTTTTGAATATTCTCATTATCCACATAGTGTATGCAAGCTTGACAAAGCTCTGTATGGTTTTCATCAAGCTCCTAGAAAGTGGTATGAAACATTATCATCTTTCTCACTCAAGCATGGATATAAAAGGGGAAGTATTGATCAGACCCTTTTCCTCAAACAAGAACATCAAGATCTCATAGTGGTTCAAATTTATGTAGATGACATTACCTCTTAGAAACTTTTTCATACCTAGAAAAACGTTCTTCTGAAACCCTTTCCCTCCCATACTCAAACTTTCAAATTACCATATCATAACATCTAAAAATATCATAAACTTAATATTAGATTAGCGTGTTCAAGGTAAAACTTATCATTAACATCAATCATCACTGATTGATTTATCATTTTATTCTAAACACTTTGTATTCTTAGATGTGATGAATTTTTATAACGTAAAATTCTGCATTCTTATCAATAGATTACTAATCGCTTTCTGAGAGAGCACAATGTATGTGCATTTTTCAATCCACACGACCCTGCGACAGAAGGATGTCCACATATCATCAGATTCTTATGATGATCAAGGTTGTTCTATGTTGTGACGATAGACCCAGTGATCTATCAGTCACACACTGTTAACTTCTTGAGCTTTGCTCGCATAGAAAATGAAGGAGAAGATGAGGCGATACATGATGAGATCTGGAATGAAAATTTAAGAATAGATGAACAATGCATTAAAGATATCTTGAGTTGGGAGAACAAGACATATGTCACCTGGATGTATTTGAGAATGAATACATAGAAAATATCTTATACCTGATGGGTTATGATGATAATTTTGACAAGGGTGAGTTAAAGAAAGGGGGATTGTGCAAGCACTACAGATTCCTATGTCACCCTTACCTCAACTGTATCTCCAACAAGAAATCAGGATTATATAGATTTTCAAGTCACATCTCATCGGAATTATTGGTATCTTTGAAGGGAGAACTTACAATTACTCAAAGTACATACTAGGGTGTTTATGTGACCAAATTAGAGTTCAAAAACCTGAGAAGATGTTCATGTATCCAAGGTTTATGCAACCGATCATCAATGGTGAATTTCCTGGGATAGATAAAGATGGTCATGTTTTCATCAAGCACACCTAGGTGAAGATATGCAATTTTTTGCACATGTGCCAGATGCTAATGTCAACATTCCACCAAAATTGGTGTGGGAAGATGAGCAAGAGAGCTCATCTGCTGATACTGAGCAAGTCTCACTCTCTCCTCCTCAATCACCCATAGACCACTATGATTAATCTCCACAACCCTAATTGTCAGCCTCCTAAAACACTTAGCTAATTTCCTAACTCATCCACAATATCCCATACACCATCATCATCAATCACCAATTCATCATGAAACATCTCCACAACCTCATTCGCTAACCAGCCAAAACAAATAACCAATTCCACCAATCAAAACCAATTACAAATTTATCAACAACCTCCAACTCCTGAACATCAATCATCTAAGAACATTTACACTAGTAAGATTGAGTTAGCCTCTCAAGCTAGCATAGTTCCTCATACTATAACAATTTCTCCAAGCCCTCTTCACTCAAACGATACTAAGCTTTTGTCTCAATCATTAATCCTCAACAACAACAAACACAACCACTCCAAGAGAAGGCATATGAAGCTGCTAAGTCAAGTTCAAGCTCAGCTAGTGTACACCCTACTGATCAACATCAAGAAGGAGAAGAAGAAACCAAGTATGTTGATGTGATTGCATGTCATGAAGATGATCTAAGTGAAGAACACATCCCTATGAGCAAAAGTCATCTGGTGGCTAAATACAACAAGCTAATTGTATAATCAAACAAAATGTTAGAACAAATAACAAAGTTGAAAGTAATGATAAGGGAGAAAGAGGAGATGATGAACAATCAAGAAGCTTCACCGAAAAGGATAAGAGAAGACGTATAAAGCAATAATGAAGTAATTGATGCATTATATCAGCATGTAAAAGAACTCAAGTAGTCATTGAAATAATAAACTGATAAAAATGAGAAGCTCCTATTGGAAGTTGAGAAGGCAAACAATTCTATGATTAATCAAGTTGCTTTGTTGAAAAGAAAACATCAAGAAATTGATAATCTCATGATGAAAATTTGTGCACTTGAATCAAGTGCACCTGCAACAAAACAATCAAAAGAATCTACAGAAACTTCAACACAAGTAATCCAATATTGAAGAAAAAGGATGTACTTGGGATCCTTTAAGAAAGAAATAATTGATGTTGAACAGTCACCCAAAAGAACAAAACCTATTTTTGTAGAGCACACTCCTTTAGTGGATGTTTCCACTTTGAAGCCAATATCTCAAGCTAAAATTGACAGTGATATTGAATTGAATAAGCTTACAAAGGTTAAAATTCCCAAAGCACATAAAGAATCAAAAACTGTTGACCACCAAAGACATACAAGAAGAAAGGGCAAAATATTTAATGTTTATGACTCGAATCAATCATGGCTTTTCGTATAAAATGGTATAGAGGATGAACACGAATGAGATGCAAGATATGCTCAAGGAGTTTGAGCTTGCAAGTTTTTTGATTCCTAACTGCAACTATAAATGATTCACAACCTTTCAAGAAATACATAAAACAAAGAAGGATTTGGGTCACTGTGATACATCAAGGCTAAGCAAATACAATATGACTTGATGGTTACAAGGTCATAACTACAAATTACATGAGCTGAAGGGAAGATAGTTCATAATCTTAGGAGAATGATTGTGCATATGATGAATGTTGAGCTTGAAACTATTGTGTGCTTCAGGAGTTTGATCAACATAACATAGGCTGACATGTTGAATGGTTGGTTTGTGCACGAAGCACATATACCAAATGATGTAGTGACATGAATTCATTCCATCTATTCTTTGTTTCGGACAACCAGTGTTGGAAGATGTGAATCAGGAATCTCCATTGCAAGTCCACTAACCCTTTCACTATGTGTTTTCCCTCATATCATCCCTCATAGCCAATGTTGGCAAAGAAGATCATAATCTCATCATCATCCAATTCCAATGCAGTGTGTGTATCATCACCAAACTATAGACAATGTCTCATAGTTTGTTAAGTGATGGCAAGAGTTTGATCTTTAGTAATTCTTCGTGAAATAGTCCTTATACCATCTATATCTGTCACTTTAGTAGTTCCCCATAAAGATCTTATGATTTTCTCATTCATAATTTGTCTGACAATAAGAGCATGAGCCACTTTAATAATCAACATGAATCTGATCATGTCTTTTAATCCTTTTTCCTCAGGTACATTAGGGTCATGATAACCACTGACATTATGGAGCTTGTTCCATGTAAGGGTAGCCATTGTAACATGCATTACAGGCATATGAATTAGAATAATAAATCATAAATCATAAATCAGAATGAATTTTCTCTATTTGACTTTTCATGGTGAAAATTGAGTGTTCATAGATATTGTTTCATAAGAATTTGACCTAATCCGATTTAGTGATGCATAATCATTTTTATTGAGTTATTCATGGTTGTATTGATTATCTTTTCTGATTTTAACCCATTTCAATCCTTGGAATGAACTTTTGTTTTCGACATCTCAATTTTTTTAGTTACCCTGATCATGCGATGACCATAATTCATGAAAATCACTTGTTTGTTATTTCTCCTCATCATTGTCAAGTTCTTTAAAGTTGAAAATGTCAATGATTTCTTAATTTTAGTTTGATTTTTGGTGTTTCTTTCTTGACCTAATGTTCTAAGTTCAACATCATTGTGAATGTTTGACGGTTGTAAGTTATGAACATTGAAGATTTTCACCTTTTCATTTATACTAGTAGTGTAATGAATCAAAGCTGAGGAATATGAGGCTGAATGGATCTAAGAACAAAGGTTTTAGATTTTTTGGTGATGGAGATGATGATGGATGAAGAACAGTGATGACCGCTCATCGTACTTTTATGTCTCTTAATTTGAAAGATACTAAATGACTTTCAGATTTGGATTATATAGTCGACCTCATGACTTTTGCAAATGTTACATGTTTTAAAGCAATGCGGACATGATTTGAACATCACTGCAGCAAATGCGTTAAGGAAATTGTTCATTAGCATTTTTGTTCAATGTTGCAAATGCGGAAGTCCAAAACTTAATAGCATTTGTTTACTATAGCAAATGTGAATGTTTAAAACTTAACAACATTTGTTCACTATAGCAAATGCGGAAGTTTAAAACATAACAACATTTTTTCACTATAGCAAATGCGTCTAAAAAGCAGTTATCAACATTTGTATATTACAATAAATGTGGTAGAACAAATTTTACCAACATTTTTTCATTGTAGCAAATGCGATAGAGCAAATTCCTTGATTCACTTATAACTTCAACAAATACGGTAGACCAAAGGTTCGCTCGCGTTCTTGACTTTGATGCATCATCATGACAAAAGACATTAAGCACATTATTAATTTATTTTAATATACAAATTAGTTTTTAGTGTTGATGTCAACCACATTGAGGAAATGCGATGAGTAAAAGAAATGCACATGAACAAAAGTTTACTACATAAATAAATGCGATTGGACACTTTTGTCCGCGTAGTTTTTTAACGCTTCAAACTTTTTATGTTTAGTTCTTTGAAACAAATGCGGTAGCATTAACTTATCCACATTAGTTTCACATTGTTTTTAGTTACATGAAAACAATTACCTGCATTGGTTATATGCTTGGGTTACCTTCACTCGTATTAACAAATGCATTTACACGCATTAATATTTGAACTTAATCAAAATGAATGTTTTTCAAATTGAATTCTTTTATGTTTTATGTTGATCTATTCGTTGTCATGAAGAACTGTCTTTGCTTTTGGCTTGTTTCTAATGAAGTTTTTACGGTTGTTGAGATTGTCAATTGTTGCTTTTGCTTTTGGCTTGTTTCTTATGAACTTAATCAAAACTGATGAACTTGTATATGAGATGTGATACAAGTTTCCGAGCATTTGACTGATCTTGGACTTTTATGTTTCCAATATATGCATAAGCTAACATACCATAGTATAACTTCTGCACCAACACAGTCAATTTCATTTTCGTTTTGATTTTACAACTTTTAAGAAAGAAACTACCCGTACACATTGATCAAAATTTTAAATTACTCCCCCTAAAGTTTTTATCCATGTTTTAATGGAAACTTTAAAGATTTAAAAATTTTGGATATTAAAATCTATTTGTAATTTTTTTTCTAATCAGTACATGAAGAGGAAGTATACTTTTGTTGGGATCATATCAATCATACATTACACAATTGCAAGATTTCGTTGATAAAATAGACATATATGATCTTATTGATTGAACCTATGTTTGTCCTCTTCAACTCATACATGGATAATATTATATGCATGTGACATTTATCATGTTTTGATTGATTTGAATATTCAATATGTACGTCACGCATAGAAGCATAGTTTGATAAACCATCCTCATGTAATTCATGTTAGAATTTTGCACTGATACTCATTGGGATTCTTTTACGATTATCCTTTTACTGATTTAATCCACATTGGGATTCTTTTGCACTTCAATTTGGAAGATGATACATGATATGATTCTTTTTGTTAATGGATCTAGTGTGGATGTGTTCGATCTTTTGGTTCATGACATCAGCACTATGTGCTTGTTATAGTGCTTGTTTCTCTAGTTCTTTTCTCTAGTTATGTACATGAAATAGATTCATAATTAATCATTACCTGGTGTGTTTAGGTTGTTACACACAAATACACTTGGATAAGCCAATACTTATCAATACTCTGAGATGAGTGTTTCATAGTTGAATATGGGTATTTAGTTCATGACAGCATGTATCTTCCTTAGAAGTTGAGCCTACCCATATATCAGGTCAGTCATGTTAGTCTTTTGAAACATTTGAATTAAGCATAGTGAATGTTATGATGACTATAATTATATCATTTCCCAAAGTATAATATAGAAGCTTCAATAAAATGATTACTTTTTGACAAGTATAAGACACAGCCTATAATTTTTTTATTTATAAAATAATTTACATATATTTTTTATTTTTAGTTTTACTCTGTTGGGTTTTGTAACAAGTTTATCAAAGCAAGTTTTACCATTTAAACTTGAAAATTCAGTGGATATTAGTGGTTAAAGTATGTTAAAAAATGTGAAATTTTTAACCATTTTAACAAAAGACAAAACCCAAGAACAAGGATCATTAATATATGTGGAATGACATGCTATCAAAATGAAAAGAACAACCATAGAGTGTTCTTGAAACTACCTTTCAAGAACAAGATGTTGAAGTATGGATGAGATAAAGATGATGATGCTCTTGAATGTCCAGCCCCCAAGAGAGAAAGCCTCAAGTTTGTATACCCACAAGCTCTTCCAAACACCTAGCTTGTTACGGAGCACAACACCAAAACTCTCTACCTATGCTCCATCAAAATCCAAAATTTCAGCTTGTTGTGCCTTGAATCTGAATTTTTTAGCTTTGTTTAGAGAGTTCTTTGCTTGTGTGTGTGTGAGAGAGAGTGTGTGTTTATTGAAGAGTTCAATATAGGTGACAATGTAGTATCCAGGACTAAAAGACTCCTCAAAGCCCACAAGCGGCGGCTAAATCTAAGTTTCAAAATGTGTTCCCCCATTTTGAAATTTTTATAAAATTGCACTCTTTAAACATTAGTTTATAAAATTAAAACCTTTTTTAATTTATTACATTAACACACTTTTATTTGTTATTATTTAATCAAATTAAATAATGAAACAAATAATTTCTCAAGAACAAATCATCCATATAATGTTGTTCTATTACAAAAGCAACGTTTTAAAAAACCCATTTTCTAATTGGTGTCAATATTTATTTGTATTATCTCATCAACAAATAAATATTTATTGGTGTTTTTTTAGCTTGTTATTGGGTATGACCCGACTTGGATGTTAACCTACTAACCACATCAATCTTGTATGTGTCTTGGGCATACAAGATCCAACAATCTCTCACTTGCAGAAGTACATAGAATATTGATGCAAGTAGTAAATACCACTTAACAATGTTTTACTACCCTTAATACGTATGACAAAGTTCTATTCTATAACATCATCCCCTTCAAGTACCTTACTCGAAATGTTTTAGGTGAATCAATCATCTTTCCTATTGTCAGAGATGTCATGTTAATTCCTAGAGACACAAAGTGATCATTCTCCATTGATTAATCTTTATCAAGCCTTAGACATCTTACTCTCAACGAATAAGAGGGACAAATCCCATATTGACTACATACATCTCTCACAGTTACCTTATATCATACCTGAACTTAGACTTATGTACTACCATGTTTCAGAACAGCGAATAACTAAGTCAAAGTATAACATTTGGTAGTTATGAAGACGCAATATGTATCTCAGGTTAGAGGATACCAAATGATATTCACCTTTACTCAAAATTACTTATGAACAATCAGAAAGATTCCATGTAGTATATTTGAGATGCAGGTCAGTCCAATATTTGTATGCCATAAATATCTATGAACTTTGGTAGCAACCTTTTGCTTTATATTCATCCATATGAATATCTACCAATCCATGTTCATAAAAGTCTTACCTTCATAAAAGTCTTACCTTCGTATTACCTTCATATTAATGAGCAGGTATGGCAAATAATATCCTGATAGACTTTAGCATTGCAACCGGTGAGAAGTTCTCATCATAATCAACCCCTTGAGTTTGAGTGAAACCTTTTGCTATAAGTCTAGGTTTATAAGTATCCAAGTTTCCATGCATATTGGTTTTCTTCTTGAAAACCCACTTACTTCCAACTATCTTCGAGTTAAGAGGTCGTTGAACCAAGTCCCATACTTGGTTGTCATACATGGATTGCATCTCAACGTTCATGGCTTCAAGCCATTTGTCAAAATCCAAATTGGATATTGCATCATGATAGGTGGTTGGTTCATCGAAATATACCACATTGGAAAAATCCATGTCTTTCAGGTGGATTACTAACTTACCAGATCTGTGAATGTTTTGTGTGTATTGATCAACCACTTGATCATTCTTAACATCCTCACGTTGAGTTCTAGTGTCAACCAAATGTGTATCGGTTTATGGTTCTTGATCCACCTCAAGATCCATAGTTCTATTACTAGTTCCTTCCGTAAAGAACTTAGCTTCTAAGAACTCAGCGTTCTTGGCAACAAATTCCTTTTGTTTCAATGGATCATAGAAATATTATCCCATAGAATCTCTAGGATATCCAATGAAGATACACTTAGTGGAATGGCTTTCTAGCTTGTTTGAGGTAGGAGTCTTAACATAAGCCTCATAACCCCATACCTTTAAATATGATAGTGATGGAACCCTTCCATGCCATATTTCAAAAAGTGTCATTTACACTTTCTTGGTTGGGGCCATATTCACGATACGGGACGCAGAGAGCAAAGCAAAACCCCAAATGATAGAGGGAATGAGCTTCTAGCCATCATAGATTTAACCATATCGAACAGAGTTTGATTTCTATGCTCGGACACACCATGTGTTGTGGTGTTCCGGGTGGAGATAATTGTGAGACAATACCACAACTTCTAAGATGATCTCTGAAAGCATCACTTAGGCATTCACATACTCTATCGAGGTGGAGAATTTTTATTTTCTTTTTGAGTTGATTTTCTACTTAATTTTGGAAGATTTTGAACATTTCAAAAGCTTCATCTTTGTGTCATAACAAGAACACATAACCATAATGACAATAGTCATTGGTAAAGGTAATGAAGTATCTTTCATGGTACTTAGTCATTGGCTTAAAAGGACCAGATACATCCAAATGTATGATGCCAAATAAATCTTTTTCCCTTTCAGATTTGCCACTAAAAGGTACCCTAGTCATTTTACCTTGTAAACAAGATTCACATACATCAAATGAATCATATTCACTTGCTTTTAAATGACCGTTCTTTCGATGTGTTGGTATACGCTTCTTGTTATATGACCAAGACGACAATGCCAAAGATAGGTATCACTCAAACCCAATTTGAGTTTCTTGGTGGTGGTTTGGTATAATGAGCTATCATATAATGTGTTTTCACGAACCAATTCATAAATACCATTAATAGGAATAGCTTTAAAATAAAATATGCCATTTAAAGAAATATGTATTTAATTTTCAATAAATGTCAAAACATACCATATTGTCTTAATTGGGCAATAGAAATAATGTTCGTAGTCAAACTAGGAGCATACAAAATATTGTTCAAAATTGCTTCCAAACCATTTGGAAGCTTCAAGATGTAGTTCCCTCGGCCTTTAACTTGAACTTTTGCCCCATTCCTCATGTAGAGGCCAACATCCCCTTTCTTGAAGTCCTTACTTCTTTTGAACCCCTGCAATGCGTTGCAAATGTGAGTTCAACATCCGTGTCCAATACCCATGTGTTAGAGGGTATTAATTTAGATCAATCTGAATCATGAAAATTGTACATGAGGTTTTCTCAGCATCCCTCTTAGCTTGCATTTCTTTGAGATGGACTAGGCAATTTCATGCCCAATGTCCAATCTCCCCACACTTAAAAAGCACGGTCATTCAAGAAACGTTTTGCTTCTTCTCCATTGGTTTTGGTGGTGGCACACTTACCACTCCGTTTCCATTTCCCTAAACGTGCCCCTTATCCTACCCGTTCAAGTTATAATTCATGACAAAGTTGTCAAACCTTTCGAGACGGGACAATTAATCCTTTCGGGACAGTCGATGTGGCTTTTCATCTTAAGTACATAAGATGAAATAGATTGGGTGTTATCCATACGACACGCATGAAGTGCTCGAACCGTTTCAAAGCGCTCTACGCTTGCTTGTTGTTGGAATATTTCCTTCAACTGGGCTATCATGCCGTATGCTCCATGATGTTCATACTCCTTTTGGAGATACGGAGTCATACTTGCCGTCATCAGGCAAGACAGTTGGACCGAGTCCATAGTGTATTTCACCCAAGTATTGTAAAGCCCCATTCCCGAGACGTTTACAGCTAGTCAACCATTACACATAAAATATACATTTACAGAAATTTTAAATAAACATTTGCAGCGGAAACATTCAAAAATGGCATTTCATTTCATCATAAAAACTTTTGCAAACTAATGCATCGTTTGTCGGTTACAAAATTTCATTTTGTATTACATCATAAAAGCTTTATATAAATGGATGCCATCCAAAAGGGCTGGCAGCTACCTCATGCCATCTCAGCAACATTACCTGCTAACTGAAGTCAGCGTTTCTGAGTGAGTTCTAGTTCTATAACAAAGCATACTTTTCATTCGTAAAACCATTCTTTCTTTCAAAATCATATTATGCTTTACATTCGTTCATGATCATACATCGTACGTACATACAGATAATATAATTATTATCTTCTTTAATCTTTCATGCCTCATTCTTTACTTTTCCTGCCTGTCATCCATAAACCCTTCCCTTCTATTCATGGTACTGAACCTAGGCCCATCATAGACCTTCTATAACGGTGCATCGCACCTCGTGGTCACAATACCTAGGGTAAAGTTTAGGTTCACTATGCAATATCTTTCTATTCATGGTTTTGGACCTAGGCCTCCCATAGACCTTTTATAACGGTGCATCGCAACTCGTGGTCACAGCAGCCAAGATATGGATGTAAATGTACCATTGCCATAAGCAATACCTTTCTGTTCGTGGTTCTCGACCTAGGCCTCTCATAGACCTTCTATAACGGTGCATCGCACCTCGTGGTCACAGTACCTAAGGTATGCAACAATAGTTCTATGCAAATTTCAATCACAAGGAAAGACCCCGATGTGCATGCCATTCTTACAAGACTATCAATACATTCATTACTTGTTAATGCATGCATTCTTGCTTCATCTTCCTCTTTCATTATCTTTCACGTTACGTTACATAATACTTCGTTCATTTATTAACATGCCACGTAAATCCACGGGAAAGATAAACACACATCATAATAAGGAATATAAACATATCATTCATACATCATCATGCAGGCATCATACATACATAACATACATCATCTATAACCATGCAACATCATCATCAACATCATGCATAAGCATCAATCACAATACATTACATGCCCATCATACCATCTGTGACCTCAGAAGTCAACTTTCATAACCCCCGGGAATCTCCTAGGTTAACGCCTACATTACCTCTTTTTCCCAAAAGTCAGAATTTGTCTAAATGTTCATCCGCATTTCCTATAGTTCATCCGAATTTGCTATAGTTCATCCACATTTGCTATAGTTCATCCGCATTGGACTTACTTCATCCGCATTTACTATAGTTCATCCGCATTTGTCATATGCATTGGACTTACTCATCCGCATTTCCCAGACTTAGTCAAATGCTCATCCCCATTGACTTCATCCACATTTCCCAACTTAGTCAAATGCTCATGCG
Source organism: Flaveria trinervia (assembly GCA_025506515.1). Taxonomy (NCBI): domain Eukaryota; kingdom Viridiplantae; phylum Streptophyta; class Magnoliopsida; order Asterales; family Asteraceae; genus Flaveria; species Flaveria trinervia. Next base: position 20,205,987 of record CM046446.1, read on the forward strand.
CATTGACTTCATCTGCATTTCCCAAACTTAGTCAAATGCTCATCACCATTTCATGCACTTAGTCAATGTTCATCCGCATTGAATTCATCCGCATTACCCTTTCCATCCGCATTTACTTCCAAACACTTAGGCAGATTTAAAAACTTAACAAGTGGGTCTAAAACATCATATTCGATTTTCGTGCACCATTCAACATGTTCTAAGCTTAAATCTTACCTCTAAGCCTTAGAAACACAATCATACATCATCAAGCATGAACATAGTCACACATCACATCATAACATCATCATACACATATTCAAGCATGCGGGTCCGAAACCCGTTTAATAAAAACACATTCATGCATTTCCAACCCCAAATCAGTTCAAACCCAGTAAAAGAGGGGTCCTGGAACTGACCTTTGCAGCTCTTGAGTATGGCTTCCTCCAAACTCGTTTGAAAATTGAATTCAACCATTAAGAGACCCACTAAAAACAAACCTCAACACATACAAACACACATAAGCATAAACACGAGGATAAGACCAGTCAAGAACATCATAAAAACATGAATTCTTACCTTGAATTCAAATTCCTTCAAGTTCTTCCTTCAAGGCCGAGAACTTGCTGCTCTTTCTCTCTGTAAAACCCGAAGATCAGTGGTGTATGTGACATGTGGGTGGCCATACCACCTTTTACACCCACTTTCAAACATTTTGTTCTTTTGGGCACTTTTTACCCCTAGACTTGGGTTTTATTTCTTTTCCCTTCTTTTCTTTCATTTTATTCTTCTTTCTTGTCTAAAAATAGCCGGATGTTAAAAGTCCACCCCCCTAAATAGGTTTCATCCTTGAAATTTGTTATTCCTCAAAGAATTGTGGGTAATGTTGTCTCATCTCTTGTTCAGTCTCCTATGTAAACTCAGATCCCTTCCTGTGCTTCCACTGTACATGCACATTGGGAACCACTTTATTTCTTATCCTCTTCTCTTTTCGATCAATGATTGCCACTGGTTGCTCCATATAAGTGAGTCGTTCGTCTACTTTGATATCCTCCAGTGGAACACATGCCTTCATTAGCTAAGCACTTCTCAGATGAGATACATGGAATGTCGGTGAATTCCACTTAACTCATTGGGTAACTCTAATCTATAGGCTACCTCTCCTACTCGAGCAATGATTCGGAAAGGGCCTATGTATCTCTGGCTCAACTTGCCCCGCTTTCGGAAACGAATCATACCCTTCCAAGGTGAGACCTTCCACATAACCCGGTCACCCACCTGGAACTCAATCGGTCTGCGTCTTTTATCCGCATACAAACTTCTGTCTATCTATGGCTGCCTTCATGAAGGCCTTGATCATATGAAGGCCTTGATATTCTCAAGCTTCTTAGTCATAGCCTCGATTACCTGGACGCTCCCTAATTCCTTCTGCCTAATATCACCCCAACAAACGGGTGTTCTGCATCTCCTACTGTATAGCATCTCGTATGGTGGCATGCCAATGCTGGCATGATAGCTGTTGTTGTATGAGAATTCAGCTAACGGTAGGTGGTCATCCCAACTCCCACCAAAATCAATCACACATGCCCGAATCATGTCTTCAACGTCTGAATGGTCCTTTCTGACTGACCATCAGTTTGGGGATGATAAGCCGTGCTAACATGTACCCTCGTCCCCATTGCATCGTGGAATTTCTTCCAGAATTTAGATGTAACCGGGTGTCACTATTGGACACAATAGATACCGGCACACTATGACGAGTTAAACCGGGTGTCACAATTGGACACAAGAGATACTGGCACTCTTCGTCAGATGGTCCACAATCACCCATATCTCATCTTACCCTTTCGGAGTACGTGGCAGCTTTGTAATAAAATCCATGCTGATATGCTCCCACTTCCATTCTGGTATATCCAAAGATTGGATCTTCCCATACGGCTTTTGATGCTCGACCTTCACTTGTAAGCAAGTAAGACACTTACTCCCATACCCTACCACGTCGCACTTCATACCCGGCCATGGATGAATTCTAATGTGATAAAACATGTTAAATTAGTTGTATGGAATGTTTGGATAATCGTGGGTGATGTTTGGACTTTGATGATCATGTATGATGTTGATGTTGATTCGTAGTTAGGACATCATGTTTGGGACTGTAAATTGATTGTTGTGATGTTGTGAATGCAATGTACATGGCTAAAGGATATGATTATGACATCATACACGCATGCGAATCTGAGGCCCCTACTTAGTAGGATGGCAGGGTTTAGGATGTGAAGTCGTGAGTGGCTTTCAAGGCATGTGATGAGTGGTTTGATCTTTGTGTGACATGTTGTGGTGTTTAAGTAGGGATATGTTAAGGTTCTGATTCGCATGACTTTTATGATACGGGTGGTTGATGATCTAAAGTGAGTGATACACCTAGATAATATAGCATACTTATGATCTATTGAATGTTAACTTGTATGATTTATCTGTATGATTAATTTAAGGGGTTAAAATCATAAAGTCACCAACGGGTCAACCGGGTCAACTGGATCAAACAGTCGGTTTTGTTTTCTGAAATCTGAGTCTTTGGTTGTAGTGTACTTAGGGTTCAATGTTCTTGTTTTCACGCATCCTGTACTTAATGATCTAGCTAACCTCTGAAGGTTGTCTGTCCATTCTGTTTGTCAAGTAAAACTCTAAGTGTCTATCCCGCGTATCAGGTGAGTTCAGCCCCCACTAGTTATCTAATCTGTTGGACCAAAAGAACCATGAGCCAAGATCAGAAAACTCTAAGTCCCACACGGTATCACAACAACTGCTGAAAGCATCAGTAGTTTGACAAGTGCTGAAGACTTCAACAGCTGAAGATCAAGTGCTGAAGACCTTAACAGCTGAAGAACCAAAGTGCTGAAGTACAACAGCTGAAGAACACAAGTGCTGAAGCTGAAAGACCAAAGAACAACAGCTGAAGAGTTCACAAGTGCTGAAGATCAAACTGATGTACAAAGTCTGAAGACAAAGACTGAAGACATCAGCTGATGATATCTACTGAAGTCATCAGCTGATGAAACACCTGAAGGTCAAAGTCTGAAGATCAAGTACTGAAGCCTCAGTAGTTTGTCACAACTGCTGAAGAGTACTTCTTCAGTAGTTGTGATATCAGTAGTTTTATTTTCGTTTCAGTAGTTTTGTAAAACGACTGAAGAGCTTGTTCTTCAGTCGTTGTAGTTTCAGTAGTTTTATATTTTGTACTTAACTGCTGATATGTTCTCAGTAGTTGTGAACATTTCAGTAGTTTGTTAAGAATTAGTTATTTCTGTATTGGATCTGCCAGTTGTCACTTTCCGTGATAACAGCAGTGACTGTTGCACTCTATATAAGGAGTGACAACCTATTGTAATCATGGAGTGAAATGAGTAATTGAATGGATGATGATTGATTCGATTAGAAATATTCTACATCTATAAACATTCCTAGAAATCAGAAATCATATTCTCTCCCTATAACTGTATGCGATCTTAATGCTACAAATATCGTTGCTTGCTTGCTACAATTTGTCTAATTCGTGTTTGTATTCCGCTGCTTTATATTCTGATACATCAAACTTGTGATCACTGATCCTGTCAAATGGTATCAGAGCAGGTTAATCATTGATCGATCTAATAATTGATCATTGAAACTGCTATTCAAGATCCAAGTTTGATTGAATTAGTTTTTGTTTTTGCAAGAAACGGTTATAGAGATTGAATTTTCTGTATTTCTGCTCATTCATCCTGAGATCTTTTTCTTGGTTCTCATTGAGTTTGTTGTGGTTTGTCTAAAACTTTTTAAAACTTGAACTAAACTGTTTTGAACTGAAAATGACCACTCCCTCCAATGATCCTCACAATACTGGTTCCTCAACCAAGCCTCCTATGCTGGTTAAGAATGAGTATAACATATGGCAAAGACGTATGCTCCATCACCTGTCTGTTAACAGCGCAGGGTGTTGGACATCAGTGGTACATGGTCCACACAAGCCTATGGTGAATAACCCGGAAACCAATCAAATGGTTCCGAAGAGGAGGGAGCAATACTCAGATGGATAAGAAGTTGCTTGAGTGATGCAAAAGCCCATGGAATTCTGGCCATGGCTTTGCCCAATGAAATCTATTCTGGGCTAATGCATCATGAAACTGCCCATGACCTCTGGATTGCTTTGAAAGAACAATTTGGAGGAACAGATGAGTCTTGGCAAATAATAGAGAAATTCTTGCCCAACAATATGAGACATTCTCTCATAGAAAGGGCGAGACACTGACTCAACAATATGAGCGGTTTTCTTGTTTGATCTCTGAACTAAAAATGGTCAAACTTGAATACACCAATATTCAGATGAATAACAGATTTCTGAGATCACTGCCTGAGAGATGGGACACATATACTATTGTCCTACGCTCCAGTGCAAGTTTGGACAAACTATCTCTCACCCAACTCCATGGGAAATTGCTCACTTTTGAGAGAGAGATAGAACAGAAGAGAAAGCTGTCTTCATCTGGAAAGCTCACTGAAGACTTTATAAGGCAACACTGCCTTGGTGGGTCATGAGTCAGAATATGCTTCATCTGAATGCCAGTATGATGAGCATATTAATTTCTCTTCGAGCACTTCTAATTCTGCATTTGTAAGTGTTGATGGTCAGTTCACTGGATGTAATAATGACAATTTATGTTTCATTATGGATGATCTCAAGGGGATTGCTGATGATGACTTAGAAGAGATGGATATTTTGAGCCAAATGGCCTTGATAAATATCAGATCTCAGAAGTTCTACAAAAGAACTGGAAGAAAATTCCCAGGACTCTCTGGCAAAACAAAGTTGGTTTTGACAAGAGCAAGTTGAGGTGTCACAAATGCCAAGGCTTGGACACTTTGCAAGAGAGTGTAGATCAACTGGATCTAACTCTACTGCACCCTTTGTGACTTTTCCTGGCAATAGTCAACAACACAGAGGGCAACATCCTGTCACATCTAGTCATCATCCTCAACAACAATCTCCGGCATATTTTGTTCCTCAGGGTCAAATGCCATATCAGTACCCTGGTTATTACATGCCACAGTCAAATCAAGTTCAAGTTCCTATGACACCACAACCTCATGCATTACCAGAACCTCAGCCTTCCCTATCTCATCAACAACCTTCATCTCAACAACACAGCTTCTTCACCCCAGGAGTTGTTGACTGGAGCAGTTTACCAGATGACTTGTCTGGTCATGATCAACTGTTCTCAGGTGCTGGTCAACATGGTGGTGACAGTCCCTTTGGGAATCTAGCTCTTATGGCTTTGGAGTCTGCTGATACTTCATCTTCCAATGCCTCTACACCTCAGGTATCACAGGTATCCTCTGAGGCAAAAGCCAAATTATGTTCTGAACAATGCATAGCAGCATTTGCTTCCATTAGAGAAGCAAATGTAGCTTAATTAATAAGACATTGAGCTAGAACAAATAATTTCCAAAAACAAAGCTGAGTTTGAGTTTGTGCTCAAAGATAAAAATGATGAGGTTTATAAACTGAATTGCAAAATAATTGATGATAAGGCTAGAGAAGATGTACTTCTAGAGAAGTACAAAGATCTCAAAGAAACCCTTGCAGTTACCCAGGTCGAGTGTGATAGATGGGTACAATCATGCAAAGGTTTTGAAATGCTTCTTAGTAAGCAATCTGCTTCAAATGTGAAGTTTGGCATTGGCTATAAACACTGCTCCACCTACAGATTTTACCCCAGAGCAGAGGTAGAATCTGATGGTGAGAGTGATAACCAATCCATCAAATCATGTGATCTACCTTCTGATACAGCACAATCAGAAGTAGCAGTCAGCATCAAGTCCTCCTTGAACCTATCAGCTGATGTTGATGGTCCAAATGCTGACATTCACATGATCAATAAGTTGATCAACTCAGGAGTTAATCCTGGAGGTCCTGAAAGGACTGGAGAGCAGGATTTAACACCTGAAGTTCAAACTTCAACTGCTGTCAGAAGAGAAGAGAAAAACTGGCAGTAGAAAGAGTTTGAAGGCTACTAAAGAGGATGTCAAGAAAGCAACCAATGCTTCCAAAGCATTGAAGAACAAGTCTTCTGTTGCTTCACCATCTTTAGTTGATGATCAACCTAAGATGAAGAAGAAACCATGTGAAATATGTGGTTTGTTCAATCATCTTACAGATGATTGTTGGTACAAAAGAGGTTCCAAACTCAAACAAAAGAAGAAATTAATGAGAAAATGGTAAAAATGAAAAATGAGTTTGAGACCACATTTGTATCAGCAACATCAAATCCTGTAACCCTTAAGTCCTTAAAGCAATTCAAAAAGGAAGGAGTTAAACAGGTGACAGCTGAGGGTGCTCAAAAGAAGAAGGTGCAACATAGGACCTTATCTAACTCCACTAGCAATGTGTCTGATGAGCTGAAAGCTTTATCACAAAATCAGACACAGCTGGTGATGATGGTACAACATCTGTTGGGTAGAGTTAACCAACTAGATTCTCCTATGTTGAAACCACAGAAAAGGAGGTCTAAGCCAAAGGACTCCTCTTCTACACCATCTTCCTCTTCTCAGGCTGTTGTTACAAATAAACATGTTAGTTTACCATCTATTGATGAGACCAGGCCCAAAACCAAAAAGGTTTGGGTCTCTAAAACTAACTGATTGTTTATTATTGCAGGGTTCTTCAACATGCCAAAGTAGCATCTGGTATGTAGACAGTGGGGGATCTATGCACATGACTGGGAACATCTCTCTTCTTCATGACTACTCTCAAGGAAAGAAGGGATTTGTCTCTTTTGGCAATGATGCTAGGGGTTACATCATCGGTAAGGGCTTTGTCAATGGAGAAATCAAATTTGATGATGTTAATCATGTGGAAAATCTCAAGTACAACCTCTTGAGTGTCAGTCAAATGTGTGATAAAGGCCATGTTGCCCTTTTCACAAGTCAAAACTGTAGGATTCTGTCATCCAAAGTTTTGCACTTGATTGACAAGGTGTTGGATGATCACACTCTCCTGAAAGCCAACAGGACAGGAAGAGTGTATGCCTTAGATCTCTCTAAGAAGATAGATCTCAAAGGCAATCCTTGCCTATTTTCCAAAGCCTCTTTTCAAGAATCTAAACTGTGGCACAGGAGGCTTGGTCATGTCAATCTCAAAAACATGAATCAGCTTAGCCACAATAGTTTAGTCAGAGGCTTACCAATAAAGGAGTTCCACTGTGATGAAACATGCACTGCTTGTTTAAAAGGAAAACAGCACAAGGTCTCATTTCCTCCTATTGAAGTGTCCAAGTCCACTGCCTGCTTGCAATTACTGCATATGGATCTATTTGGTCCTGTGAGAGTAATGAGCATGGCAAAGAAGAAATACTGTCTGGTAATTGTGGATGATTACTCCAGATTTGTATGGACTTTCTTTCTACATTCAAAGGATGAGGCTGCTCAGAAGATTATTCTTTGTGCTGTACATTGAGAAGCAGTATTCCCTTCCAGTCAAGTGTATTAGGAGTGATAATGGAACTGAGTTCAGAAATCATACACTTGATGACTTCTATCTTTCAAAGGGAATCAAAAGGCAGTTCAGCATTCCAAGGACTCCAGAACAAAATGGAGTAGTGGAGAGAAAGAACAGGACCCTCATTGAAGCTGCCAGGTCCATGCTGGCTGACTCAGGTTTGCCATTGACCTTCTGGGCCGAAGCTGTCAACACAGCTTGTTATGTGCAAAATAGAGTTTTAGTAAATCAGAGGTTGATGAAGACTCCATATGAAGTTCTCCATCATTTGGCTCCTCTGATTTCATTTTTCAAAGCATTTGGGTGTCCCTGTTTTATTCTCAACACAAAGGATCAACTCCACAAATTTGATCCTAAGGTGGATGCAGGATACTTTGTTGGTTATTCATCTACTTGCAAGGCATACAGAGTCTTCAACTGCAGAACAAAGATGGTTGAAGAAACTCTACATGTTAAGTTTAATGAATCTCCAAAGGACAAGATTCCACAAAGTCCTGTGGAGTTATTTGATTTGGACATACTGCAATATGTTCCTATCAAACTCCTGCTGTTGCTCCTGTCAACAGTTCACCACCTGGTGGTACTGCTGATGATGATGATGATTGCAGTACTCACCTCTTAGGTTTAGTGATCAGCTGCCTGACTCAACTAGACCTGATGTTCCTGTAGCGCCAGTAGCACCATCCACAACAAATGCTGATGAGATTTCTTCGAATTCAACTTCCTTTGAATTACCATCCACTGATTGGTTTCAAGGAAATGATTCACCATCACCATCTGTTGCTGCTGAACCGGCTACAAACACTTGCACAGATCTCATTGTGTATCAAGATCTGAAGAATCACCCTATGTCTCAAATCATTGGTGATATCACTGCTGGAGTATCAACAAGAAGTCAATTGTCAAATTTCTGCTTCTATGCTCTCTTCATCAGTCAGCAAGAGCCAAAGAATTATCACATTGCTTTAAAGGACAATGGATGGGTTGATGCCATGCAGCTTGAGCTTCTTCAGTTCAAGAAACAGCAAGTGTGGGAACTGGTTCCTCTACCTCCAGGTAAGTGTGCAATAGGCACTAAATGGGTGTTTAGGAACAAAACTGATGAAAATGGGCTTATTGTTAAGAACAAGGCCAGACTGGTTGTTCAGGGGTTTGCACAAGAAGAAGGTATTGATTATGATGAAACCTTTGCCCCTGTAGCCAGACTGGAAGCAATTCGATTGTTTTAGCTTATGCTGCTTATCAAAAACTTAAAGTCTTTCAAATGGATGTCAAAAGTGCATTTTTGTATGGAAAAGTTAAAGAAGAGGTTTATGTATGTCAACCTCCAGGCTTTGAGGACAATAAACATCCTAATTGGGTGTATAAGCTTGATAAAGCTCTTTATGGGTTAAAACAAGCTCCCAGAGCCTGGTATGAGACATTATCAAACTTTCTTCTGGAAAACAATTTCACTAGAGGCTCCATAGACAAGACTTTATTTATTAAGAAAGCTGGGCAGCATAATCTACTTGTTCAAATTTATGTAGATGATATCATTTTTGCATCCTCTGATCCAAAGTTGTGTGATGCCTTTACAAAGTTGATGCAACAGAAGTTTGAAATGAGTGCCATGGGAGAATTACAGTTCTTTCTGGGGTTGCAAATCAAACAAAAGGCTGATGGAATTTTTATTCATCAATCCAAATATACAAAAGATCTTTTGCAAAAGTTTGATTTACAAAACTGTAAGCCCTGTTCTACTCCCATGAGCAGCACCACACAACTGGACTCAGATCAGAAAGGTAAAGTGGTTGATGAAACACTTTACAGATGTATGATTGGGTCCTTGATGTATTTAACAGCTTCTAGACCAGATATTATGTTTGCTACATGTGTTTGTGCTAGATTTCAGGCTGCACCTAAAGAGTCTCATCTGATTGCAGTCAAGAGGATCTTTAGATATCTGCAAGGCACTCCATCTCTAGGTTTATGGTATTCTACCAGACATTCTGGTAAATTAGTTGCTTTTTCTGACAGTGACTATGCAGGGTGTAAGTTGACCAGGAAATCAACTGGTGGATGTCATTCCTAGGCAACTGCTTGATTTCTTGGCAGAGCAAGAAACAGACCTCAGTTGCTACATCCACTGCGGAAGCAGAGTACATTGCTGCTGCAAGCTGTACATCTCAGGTACTCTGGCTTCAAAACCAACTTTTGGATTATGGCATTACAGAGACTAAGACTCCATTGTTAATGGATAGTGCTTCAGCTCTTTGCATTGTCAAAAATCCAGTCCAGCACTCTAGGACCAAACATAGAGATCAGACATCATTTTATAAGGGATTGTTTTGAAAAAGGTCTGATTGATCCTAAGTTTGTCTAGTGCTGATGAGCTTGCAGACATTTTTACTAAGCCTTTGGATAGTTCAACTTTCCAAAACCTGGTGTTAAGGCTTGGTATGCTGCAGCTAGAATAGGTGACAACTACTGATGATCTCAGTAATTCATACTGATGATCATGAGTGCCTGTCACATATAAGTACTGATGAGCTCTTTTAACCTCAGGTTTTTATAACTACTGAAGGCTAAATGTCTCACAAGTACTGAAGTACTTCATCTGCTCTAAACTACTGAAGTAGTTACAACTACTGATGCAGTCATAACTACTGCAATCAGTAAAAAAGATAAGTACTGATGTCCTATGAAACAACTGAAATCAGCCATAAGACTGATGAATGTGTTGAGGACAGTTTGAAACAGCTGAAAAGCTAAGAATTGACGAAAACAGCTGAAGAGAATTCCTCTTCAGTCGTTTGTACACTGCTGTTTCATTTTAAACAACTGAAGCAAAACCACGTCTTCAGCAGTTTTATAACTACTGATGACCAATACCAAGTCTTCAGTTGTTTACAACAGCTGATGACAAAACCACTGTCTTCAGTAGTTTAAACTACTGATGACAAACACCATGTCCTCAGTTGTTTCAATCATCTGAAGTCAAAACCACGGTCTTCAGTAGTTTTCTAAACTACTGATGCCTAACACCACGACTTCAGCTGTTTCAACGTCTGAAAGGATAATACCATGTCAACGGTCGTTTAAAACTACTGATGACTAACACCACATCCTTCAGTCGTTTCCTCACCCGTACCCTATAAATACCCTTAACCTGAGCTCTCCATGCTTCATCTTCTTCAAACCTAACGTTCCTCTCCAAAACTTCCATGGCGTCTATGCAAATTAAACCGCGACACAACTGTGTTGCCTACCTCACAAAATCGCCGCTCTGGACTAAGTTCGATACTGCTATCGATCTTATGGTTCAGTCCCAATACAACAAGGCATTCCTTCTGAACCCCGTTTTACATGCCGAATCCTTGAACCAATTTTGGATGAACGTTACTGTTACAACTGAGGAGAGCAACACACGATCCCTCCGGTCAGTCGTCAACAACAAAGAAGTAGTGATTACTCCTGCAACAATCCGTAAAATTCTTCAACTGAGTGATGCTACCTCTCCTGCTGGATATCCGAAGGGCACCATAGATCTATCATTTGCTCAGCATGGATATCAAGGTGATCTCAGTGCCACCACCATCATGAAGAAACACTTTAATGACGCTGAGCGCCTGATTTTCATATGGTCAATGTATGTTTGGCCCCTAAGACATCGTCTTGGGATCAAATGTCCACCAATGGCAGCAGGTAATGTATTCTATCCTTGAGCAACAACCACTGAATTTTTCAGAATTAATATTTTCAGAGCTCAAAGATATGGCTCAAAAACTAACTGCCAACCGTTGGATACTCTCCACGGTTCATAATGGCCATTATTATAGACCAGCTTAATGCTGAGGGACTTGTTGGCTTGGGAGTCCCTGCTATGGCTGTTCTGCCCGAAGTATACTCCCGGCACAACTCTGACCGGACACTCAAACTGGCTGCCAAGCTGCGAAAACCCACGCAGCTGGAACCCACAGCCACCACCTCCAAATCCAATGTCCCCACCAAACCCACCAAAAAGAAACCCAAAATGGCTACTCAGGGAATTGAGTCCCCTGAGGATGCTCCTGCACCACAAACGCAGGATATATCCACTAGTCCTAACCCCCTAGTGGATACAATGACTCTTCCAGCCACAGCCGCTCAGGCTTCCTCTCAACAGGAGCCTGCAGCAACCCAAGGGGCACCTACTTATCTGGGATCTCACTCACTTGAGGAGATTGCCATTGAAGAGCACCATCCACCCCAGGTGCACACTGCTTCTAACCCCTTACCCCAAACAACCACCCCTCACAGCCCAACTTTAATAGTTGCACAAGTGCTGACTCAATTGCACTCCTCACCCCCTCCCCAGAAACCACTTACTACTGGGAATTCCTCTACAATTGAGGGGGAGGAACACAGTGCACCTGAGAACCCACAGCACAGGGGTTTCCCAATTCTATCTCCTTGTGTAGACAAGGAGCTTAGAATATCTAGTGAGGCTGCCACCTCCTCTGACTCAGCACATGACCAGAGTGAGGCTGGTAACATTGCTAAGACCTCCCTAGAGCAACAGCTGATGATGGACATTGTCCTGAGGCTGGAAGTCCCCAGTACCAAGCACAAGGGGCACATGCACCAACTGGTCTACACCCAGTGCATGTAAATCCTGCTCTAAGCAGGAGGTCAGGTGATTCAGTTCAACTGATGATGACCTGAGCTTCTTCTATGATGTAGTTGCTCAAAATACCATTCTAGAGGATGAGGTTAGCAGACTCAAAGAGCTGCTGGCCAAGATGTCTCAGGATGCAAGTCCATCTGCCACCATCATACACCCACAGATGGCACCTTCCCTTGAAGGTTTCCCAAACACAGAGCCACCCCAAAATCAACCACCTGCCTCTGCTTCAGGCCCTACTTCTCAGGAACAGAACCCTCCTGAGCAAATAGGTGCTGTACTCCAAAATTCCCTCCCTCTCATCACCCCCATAATCACTGATATAGTGATCAAAGCCCTTGATGAGAGGCTTTCCTCAACATACAGCCCCTGGTTGATGCTGCTGTCCAAAAGACTCTTTCTGCGGTACCACCCCTTCCTCCAATGCAACCAAAAAGGGGGAGAGTACTGCAGTGAAAGAAAGAAAGAAAGAGGAAAAGATCTGAGAAAAGGAAGAGGAGGAAAAAGAAAAGCAACCTCTGCTCACGTACAAGCGAAAGAGAAGTGCTGATGATCACACTGCTGAAGACAAATCCTTGGAGGAGCTGGTCAAAGAAGCTGACACCACACACAGCCGCTCCATGGATAAAATAATTGAACAACTATTCAGGCAGGGGTTTGACACAGCCACACTGGATAGTGAGATCAGAAGGTTAGAAGTACAAGAGATACAAACCCGGTGGCAGGGTATGATGCTCTTGAGAAAGAGAGGTTGGAAATAATGATCCGCTTTATTGCAAAATACTTGGGAAGATCATTAATGGAGATCCGCGCATGGTCCAGGGACAGCATTCTGGCTATAGCCACCAGAATCTGTCTGTCTGAGCAATTCAACAAAGGGATTATTGTGGAAGCCCTTGATGAGGCTGGGGCTGGCAAAAGGTTAGAGATGGCTAAACTCACAAAGGCGAAATTAACTACAAGGATGCTAGATCAACCTTCCCTTCCACCCACTCAAACAGATCCTATCCCTCAATCTCCCAACCAACCTCTAAGCCAAAATCCAAACATCCTCTTTCTTCAAAACCAATCCCTTCACCAACCCAACCATCATCCAGTGATGTACCCCGAAGGAGGAGAAGGGGCTGAGGATGGAAGAAGAAGAAGAAGAAGAGGATGAAGATGATTGTCTGCCACTCTCTGCTGTTCTGAAGCTACCAAAACCCGGAGTCAATCCATGATCACACCTGACTCTCAAAGGAAATGGTCAGAGTCAAGATAGAAGAAGAAGAACAGCAGAAACAGCACGATGAGCAACTGTTGAAGATGGTTGACAAGGAATTTCCTCAGTCATCATCTATTCAAGCCATGAAAGGGCATGCTCAAAGGCTGTACACTCTCAGGCACACCTTTCAGTATCAGAAGGAGAGAGTGAGAGTATGGCCAGACCCCAGGGTGAGTAGAATCCATAAAAGAACTATCCCACACAGATACAACGGCCAAGTACGAAAAACAATAGAATCTACCATCATGTTGGCCGTTGTAGTCTCACCTTGGGAAATCATTGATGAATTCAAGAAAGCTCACCAAGCAAAGAAGACACCTCAAGCCTTACTAGAAAACAAGATGATTAAGAAGGGGTTGTTATATAAAAAGCTTGAAGACATCCAAAGAATGAGCTCCAGTTACTCCTTGAAGGCAACCATCCTGATGATTTGTATATAGGGAGGTAACTACGGTGGAGCTGAAAAATGGCAGGACCATGAAGTACTTATCAGAGTACTATGGTCCAGAGTTCTTCTTCGAAGGAGGAGCTGAAGAACTCTCTCAAGAGGAACAATTGTTCTCCTTGAGGCCTATGTTCGTGAGTCATACAGACTCATTATGGGGAAGTAAATCTCATGAATGGGATAACAACTCTGTGTCCAGTTCCCCAAAACAGAGTTCCCATTCATACTCTGCCAAAAAAATATTTGAGATTTCTTCCCAGGCCGGAGCATACATGGGTCATCTTCTCTACTGATCAAGAAGGAAAAAGACCAACATTTTGGCCATCAATAAGTGGGAGTATAAATAAGTTAGAGGTTTTGGCTGCATTGGTTCAGGGGGAGTTTGTTGGACCAAAAGAACCAATGAGCCAAGATCAGAAAATCTCTAAGTCCCACACGGTATCACAACAACTGCTGAAAGCCTCATCAGTAGTTTGACAAGTGCTGAAGACTTCAACAGCTGAAGATCAAGTGCTGAAGACCTTAACAGCTGAAGAACCAAAGTGCTGAAGTACAACAGCTGAAGAACACAAGTGCTGAAGCTGAAAGACCAAAGAACAACAGCTGAAGAGTTCACAAGTGCTGAAGATCAACAACTGATGTACAAAGTCTGAAGACAAAGACTGAAGACATCAGCTGATGATATCTACTGAAGTCATCAGCTGATGAAACACCTGAAGGTCAAAGTCTGAAGATCAAGTACTGAAGCCTCAGTAGTTTGTCACAACTGCTGAAGAGTACTTCTTCAGTAGTTGTGATATCAGTAGTTTTATTTTCTTTGTTTCAGTAGTTTTGTAAAACGACTGAAGAGCTTGTTCTTCAGTCGTTGTAGTTTCAGTAGTTTTATATTTTGTACAACTTGCTGATATGTTCTCAGTAGATGTGAACATTTCAGTAGTTTGTTAAGAATTAGTATTTCTGTATTGGATCTGCCAGTTGTCACTTTCCGTGATAACAGCAGTGACTGTTGCACTCTATATAAGGAGTGACAACCTATTGTAATCAGGAGTGAAATGAGTAATTGAATGGAATGATGATTGATTCGATTAGAAATATTCTACATCTATAAAAATTCCTAGAAATCAGAAATCATATTCTCTCCCTATAACTGTATGCGATCTTAATGCTCACAAATATCGTTGCTTGCTACAATTTGTCTAATTCGTGTTTGTATTCCGCTGCTTTATATTCTGATACATCAAACTTGTGATCACTGATCCTGGCATAATCTCTTTTGGGGGAGATAGCATATCGGAATCACATACGCTTATTATTCAAATTGTGTATAATTTTGAATATAGCGTTGATTCATGGAAAAGTCCTCAGACTTTCGAATTGTTAATATTGAATAGCGGGGACTTTGGTAGACTACTGGGTCTGACGAGCCCCACCTATTTGACTCGAGGTCAACTGGGTGCAAGTGGTCCTATGAACATTGTCACGACGTTTAAGTCGTGACAGGAGGAACAACGTAACATAGTCAGCTTCAATTGCGAAATCACTATGAAATAATATTTATTGTAAGGACTAGCTATATGTACAATGCACATTTTATATCTAATGTTGTCAAATGAGCTGTGTGAGTATCACTCTTGAACTCACCAAACATTGTGTTGACATTTTGTATGCTATTCTCAGGTCATTATCTTGCTGCCATTAGGAGCATACATGGTGTCACTGCATTCTAAGACTTGGTCTTCAAGACTTTTTATCATTTAATGGTGAAGTTGACTCTTTTTGGGTGTTGGGCAGTTTTGCATAGTATACACTTTTATTTCTTTAGGTTGTTTTACAAAACGCTTCCGCACTGTTTAAAGTTTAACATGGTTGATTTTTTTTAATTATGGCATATAGAGTCGTTCTGAGTAACTATTGACTGTGATCCTAGTTTGTTCACACGCCTCGCGGTAAAACTCCGCAGGTGGATTTTGAGGGTGTGACAAAATCTTGCATGTTTCATCTTATCAATTTCAGCTGCAGAGTTAGAAGAATATTGAAACCTTTGTTCCCTGTTTCTCTGAAGAAATTTGACCCGTTTTAGATTATCAAACATCATTTTTGAATTATGACGATCATGTGTTTGTTTGATGTTATGATATTTGGCTCCTTAAGATTTCTGATTTTGGGTTTCACATATGAGATTGCTCATATGGGCTTGTTTTTCAAAATTCTCAACCCTTTCTGCTTGAAGGAACAATGATATATTTTAGTTGGTCATGTCACAGACTGAACACTATTTGTCAAAGTGGCAGTTTTTGGTGGAATGATTGTTCGTGTAATAGATTGTGTTGTATTGATTCAAATATCACTAATCGATACTCTGATTAGACATTTCACACACATCACAATACATGTGTTTGTATTTTGATGTTGATCTTGATGTTGTGACCTTAGTAGATTTAACTATTTTCAACGGAGTTTCAACCTTTGATTTTGGTGAGGAAACAAGATCTGTCTTTTTAGTATTTTGTTTCACAACACTACTAGGTTTGTCCAGCTTGATTGTTTCAATTTCTTTACCCTTCTTCTTACCTCCCTTTATAATTGATTTACATGTTCTTTATTACAAATGTCAAAACCAACCCCTTTCTTTGGTTTTGAAGATTGAGAATGTAGCTTGATTTTTGTGTTTAGATACTAGTGAAATTTTGTTTTTTCTTTGGATCATAAACGTTGTCAAATATGATTCAATTTTTTGGAGATTTGATCTCCTAATCAGAACTGGTTTCAGCAGAAGGTTTTAGTGAAACCTCGATTTTCTTATTTTCTTTGGAAATTGCAGGAATAGATTTCATAAAAGGCACTATGGCTTTGACAGGGCTTCTTGGTTTAATGAGATTCACTGTCTTATCCGAGTACTCGTTGATTTAGATAGGATGACCTAACTTAATTTTTTCCTTGTTTGTTTTAATGTGAACAATTGGTTTATTTCAAGGAATAGTGATTTGTGTTTCTATTGATTTCAAAACTTTTGGTTTCTCTTTTAAGCATCTCAAATTTTAGTTTTTATTTTTTGATTTTATTTGGTTGGTTAGTTGTGGCTAACTTTGATAGAGTTGGGCGTCATGGAGGTGAGCCATAAGAGCATGATTCTGAAATTAAGGCTTCACTTCCTCAGCATATAGACTCCAATCACATACTCCATCTTGTCTGATGACAAATGCATTTGAAGTAGTCTGGGTGCTTCCATGAGCTTGGTTGGTTAGTTGTGGCTAACTTTGATAGGGTTGTTGTTGGTGATGATACTATTACTGATGATTGTTGGATTGATAAATTGAGCTTGTTATGAAGATGATTGACCCTGAGAAATCCTTTAGAAACTGTTGATTTTTCTTGGAGCATTACATTCTCTCGAAAAGTGGCTAGTCATACCATACATAAAACATTTGACTTTGGATATGTCATATCAATGTTTTGTATTTTCATTCAGACTAAGCTTTCTCCCTTTTCTGAAAAACTTCTTGGCTCTCATTGCTATCATATCCATTTGCCACTGTAAATTCACTTCTTCCACATTTCCTAGATCCATTTCTTCTAAATCTTCTTGGATAAGGTGAGCAGAATTAAGTCTTCCTCCCATGTAGGCTTTGAAGCTTGCAACAGAGGCATTGTAAGTAGCCTTCTGCTCTTCAGACCTTTGATCTTTAGACAGACCTGTAGGTGTGGCAGTAAGCCCTGTTTGGTGAGATATGGTTGATGGCTTGTTTGGTGATGGAGCAGCAATGAAACCGGTTTTTTTCACTTGATACCTTGACGAAAGAAAATCATCATCCTTAGTGATGAATGTATTTTTTACAATGTGAGTGTCTAATGGAAATTTATGTGCTTCAATAACTAGAGCTTCAATTTATATGTGAAGCAAGGTTCCTACTCCTTTCATCAAGTTCAAGAGCTTCAATTTTGCAAACATCATGTCCAAGGTGGTACTCTCTAGATCAAGAATGTCTTTCAACATGGTAACATTTTGTTTCCAACATTCTAGATGGTTGTGAAGCATCCTTTTGTTAGCTCTTTGACTTTATATGTAACCCCCAAAATTCTAAATCATTCACTAGCTGCACAAAAGTATGTAGTTGTTTAGAGATTGACACTCCCTTGGAGTGATGAAAGGTTTCCTATTGATTAACATGCTTATCCTTGTTAATTTCATCTACTTTAACGCTATATTCACACATAATCAGTCGTGCATCCCACAAAGCTTAGTTATTCTATACTTCTCAATCCTGTTTAGCACATCCATCTCACTACTTGACTGCTTTCACATCAATTTTCATCTTCTTGTAGTCATCATCATCAAGAGTGAGATCCTCAATAAGTATTCTTGAGGTTTTGTACACTGCGGCCTCATCAGTAGAAAGTGTCACTAGGATGTGAAGCCCTTTACATAGGGAAATCCAATAGCCTGAATCTACACATGTAATGTAATTCATGAACTTGATTTTTGATTGCTTAAACTCAGATTTGTATTTAAGCGTACGAGGTTTAGGAGTGTGGCCAAGTTTAGAGAAATTATGTGAATCCATTTTAATAAATTGTTTTTAACTTGTTTAACTAAAGATTAGATTGATTGCTAAGTTCAACTAGTCCAAATAGTCCAAGTAGTCCAAAATAGGCTTATGTAACGAGATATGCTTAGTCTAGGCTCAAATTTGTTAGAACTTCTTATGTAAATTATGATGTTTTTATGTTTGTGTTATGATTTTTAATGGTTTAGAAACTGTTCACATATTTGTTCTTGAGGAAGAGTACATATGAATAGTGACTGTTGAAATATTTAAGTAGATTTTTTCAACTTGTATAATGAATAGAGGTTGTCAAACACTGTACTAGCAACTCAATGACTAAATCAATCGAGTCCAGCTTAGATCTAGGCAGATCTTAAGAAGAACCGAGAGCCAAAGCTCTGATACCAATTGACTCGGTGTGAGAATGATATTCTCAATTTATGTGAATCAACAAGGACCGATTATGATGACTGAGTCAATGATTATAAGGCAAAATCAAAAAATCACAGAATATTGTATGCAAGAAATAATCATAAATGCTCTTTCTATTAATAAAGGTCAAACAGTTAGTATGAATGCTAGGGTTTGAGCATAAAACAGTAACAATACACCTTGTGAACATAAGACTAATCAAAATATTCTCATTCTCTAAAATGTCTGAAAATCACCTCACATACGAGGATTTTTATTCTATTTATAGGCTAACAAAATACCTTTAAACAAAAGACTAAACTACCCTGACCCATTTATCAAAGAACTAGTCTAAGTACAAAAGTAATCATTAGCAATTCTTCTATTCATACGCATTAACGAATGCAGATTTGTGATCATCATCAACATTTCTTTTTTTAGCATTGGTATTTGGTTATCAACATTAACAAATGCAGATGAACATACACTTATGAGCATTGGTTGTTGAACATCCGCATTAGTAAATGCGGATGTACAAAGTACTTGTCAGCACTTGTTCAGCTATCCGCATTTGTTAATGCAGAAGGACAAACACTTGTCTGCATTGTTCTATGGTCATCCACGTATACAAATGCGGGTAGCCGACACCTCTATTATTTTGTTGATGCATATTCCTCATCCGCATTGGTTTTTGGACATAAGGAGTTTTTAGCAGAACAACCATCGACACACCACTAGAAATGGCATGTATGATCCTTTCTGGGTCAAAAATAGATCTCAGACAATGTTAATGAAAAATGATAAACTTTGAAATCGAGATGTCGGTCCCACCTCTAAAAAGGTAATTCGCTATTTGCCCAAAAGTAGTTTTCTTGGAAGTCATAAATCTTTCGAAGGTAATTTGACTTCGGATGTTCGAGAAGAAAGCTTCTAAAGCCAAAGTGACTTTGGAAGAGATTTCAAAGATTTTAGAGAATTTAGTTTCAGAAGAGATTAACCTTCATAAGTTGTAAAAGCCTTTGAGAGTTAATTAATTTCACAAGAAAAAGGTTCCTTAAAACATACAAGTACTTAGAAGCAAATTTAAGCTTTGGAAGGTATTTTGGAAATTTCTTCTGAAGGTAAATCTTCTGTTATGGTTTTTTGTTTAAAGACATAAATTTCTTCCAAAGGAAGAAAAAATTCTCAAGAGAAATTTTCAAAAATCTATGAAAAGTCTTCAAAAAGAATTTTACTTCCAAATCAAACAAGGGATTATGAAAGTGATAGATATAGACAACTTAAGGACACACAAATTTTTTGAAATAAGATATGATTATGTTTTAAGAAAAGTCTGCACAAGCTTAATCATCCAAATAGTTGATAGAAGATATTTGAGTCTCTATTTATTAAATGCTTTGGTGAACATATTTGCATATTGTTCATTTCTATTAACATTCAGCAGGTTGATTAATCCTTTCTCATAATTAAATCAAATCAAATGATACATTATATTTATGTGTTTTGTCCTTGAGTACTACATAGGATTCTCACAATTATGGTGTATATGAATGCCAGTCTCCTCGAAGTAGAACCCGTAGTCTAGCATCCAGTTCTGAATAAAAAAAACCTGAGCACAATAGCTTGCAGCAGGAATATGTTTAGCTTAAGTAGTTGATGTAGAGACCACTGATTGCTTCTTGCATTTCCATGGGACTACTTTTCCACCAAGAAACAGACATCCCCTTGATCTAGACTTTGCAGTCGTATTGCATCGACCATAGTTACTAGCTGTATATGCATAAAGATTAAAGTCAGAATTCTTTGGATACGAAAGGCAAGTGTTGAGGCACCTCTTACATATCTTAAAATTCTCTTGATAGTGATAAGGTGTGACATCTTGCGGTTAACTTGATATCTTGCACAAATACATGTGGCAAACATGATATCTGGCCTGCTAGCTTTGAAGTACATAAGAGACCCAATCATTGCATTATAAAGCTGTTCATGCACACACCCCCCTCAAGGTCAGGCCCAAGAGAGTGGTTTATTACTATTTGTGTCTTATCAACCTTACAATCAATCATGTTGAATCTCTTGAGTATGGCTTGAACATACTTTGACTGACTTATAAATATGCCATCCTCAAATTGCTTCACTTGAATTCCTAGAAAGAAATTGAGTTCCCTCATGTAGTAATTTCAAATATGTGCTTCATTAGCTTTTCAAAGTCTTTACAGAGCTTTGGATTAGTTGAACTGAAGGTGCTATCATCTACAAATACTTGAACTAGCATCAAGTCATTCCCTGTTCTTTTGATGAAGAGAGTTCCGTCTATCGTACCACTTCTGTATCCATGTTTGTAGAGATACTGAGATCGAGTCTCATACTTTTTTCTTTGTGCATGATTCAACACAAAAAGAGAGCTTTATCCATCCTGGCAGACATGATCGGGATCTGCAAACCGAGTGGTTGTTTGACATACACCTATTCGTCAATCACTCCATAGAGATAAGCACAATTGACATCAAGTTGGTAGACCTTCAAGTTGGTAGACCTTAAAGAAAATCTTTGTAGTGAAACCGTTCTTCTTGTATGTACACTTACGAAACTAGTATTGCCTTTTTAATGAGAAGTCCTCTATCGTTCTTTGTGTTCCTAAAAACCAATTTGGTTCCTATAGTAATTGATGCAGTGCGGAGTATATATATTTTGATAAAGATTTTTTCCATGGATTCAGTTTTAATTGGTTATTACAAATACTAAACCACACATACAAAAGGAAAGTGTACTTGTCGTGTGCTAATATAGTATTTGTAAGAACCAAGTGACAATACGTTGACACAACTAGCCTACTAAACAACCTTGACGTTTGACTATAGATTTGTTGGCACGATTTGTTGTCTACGCTGCTCCGTAGTGACTAGGATCACGTCAAACTGATTTGACTACTTTAGATCAAAGCCCTAGTAATGTATGTGATTCTTTTGTGACCTATTTGATATAGGATATCTGAAAGCGTAACTTAACGATAAAAAGAGAGTTCATCACAAGTTACTTAAGTTCAATCCAATTAGGATGAAATAAGAGTTTAACTCATAATGAGCTTGAACATAACAACAAATAACATATAAAGTAGATATAAAATCATCGTTGAAATGAAATAATCAAACTGGTGATCCATAATGGATGACATTCAGATTATACCAAGCTTCTTCCAAGTGTTATATGCACCTCCTGAGCCTCTAAATGGTCTTGAAGACTCAATTAACATAAGCCTTTATTTATAGGCTTTCTGGAGTGTTTAATCATGGCCCTGTGCTAGTATAATGCTTACAAAAGTTGGTCGGCTCGTATGTGCAGTTTGGGTCAGGCACAACCGCGTGCTTGATGGGGCACGACCCTATCGTGCTTGATGGGGCACGACCCTATGTTGGAGGTGGAGCACAGCCTCGTGTCTCATGGACACGACCCTGTGTTTGCTTTTAGGAGAAAATAGTTTTTGTCTTGTCAGATGTCCAAACACGGGGGTGTGTCCATTTTGTTTGGGGGTTTGTTTTAGGAAAGGCATGGGGGTGTGCTTAATGAGGCACGACCCCATGCTTGGACTCCAAAGCTCGGGATACTTCAAATTCTTGTCAAATATGCTTCTTTTGCCCTTCTTTCCCTTTTAAACACCTGAAAACATAATTTAACATTTTTAAGTACAAATTCATCGTTTTAAGGGACATATTGAGGAATAATTGACATGCTTTTGATACGATTTATTGTTGATACAAATGTACCTAGTTTACGATCTTAATGTAATATGTCTATCATGTCCTAAATGTAAATGCAATGTATGAGTTGAATGAAACAGAATATGTGATTGATGATCATAATGTTAAATGTTTCAATGTATTTATTAACGCATATAGAACTAACTATATAGGTTTGTTGTTGTTTGAATAGATCTTAGTCAAGTAATGATTGAGAAACATATTCAAACTTACTTGTCTGAAGTTTTCATGTGAATTGACCATGCTAATGGACCCGTCGCACGACTGAAGCAGGAGACTAGATCAGTCGCACGACTGAGACATACGGATGACTCAGTCGCATGACTGAACCTTCAGTCGTGCGATTGACTCAGTCGCATGCTTTAGTCGCACGACTGAACCCTGCTAATCATCCAATCGTACGATTGACTAACCCTAACCTATAAATACCACTTAATTCATGAAAAAATGGAACACTTTCAATATTCCGACTCCTATTCGTCCAGAGACCTTAGAGACCCTGTTCCAAGTTCATAGATTGCTCAAAATCATATTTGCATTCGTTCTTAACGTTTAGATTCATTCTAAGATCGATTCTACGTGCGTTCTTACAGATTGGATCGCCAATCAAATAAGATTCCGCACTATTTGAGTTGGAATACACGTAAACCAGTTAGTACTCCGCCCGTACACGGTCTTAACAAGTGGTATCAGAGTTTTGGCTGTAGATTTACATGTGATTCAATCGATTTTGGCCTAAAAATCATGTTTTTCACTAAAAAATTCAATCTTTTTGTGTTGAGAAGTGTTTTCGAAGTCTTCTGGTCACAAAGTTAATGTTTTTCGTCATACGACAATTAGGGTTGGTAAGAAATTCGTGTTTTTGCATCAAAGTGTTCAAAACTTTCGTTTTTGCAGAAACAGCAGCCTTCAGTCGCATGATTGACTCAATCGCATGACTGAACACATTCGCACCCTCCATACGCACGATTGAACTCAGTCGACTCCTTCATTCGCACGATTGACCAGCTTCATTCGCATAGACTCCAACCGCACTCTCCTTCCATACGACTGAATCCAATTGCATGATTGAATTCATCCACATACTCCATGCGCACGATTGACCCAATCGCATAAGTTCAATTGCACAAGTGGTGCATTCGCATAAGCAAAGTATTTGACTTAAAAATTTAAAGTTGACTAAATGGAAGAGCAATACTCGGCTTTTACTGTAGGGAGAGACACACGAATCCAGAACCTCTTACTTCTAGAAAACGAGATAGGGAATCACAATAAACCTCCTAAGCTAATAACTTAGAAGATTACCCTTAATGGAAGCAACCTTTTGAGATTTACTTAAATGGAGTTGATCACAATATTTGGGAGTCAATCGAGACAGAGTATGAAATTCTAGCAGGTGCTGATCGAGCGAAACTGACTTTGGGAGGGATGAATGACGCACAGAAGGCAAAATATAACACATAGAAGAAAGTGTACGCCCTGTTAACTCAGTCTATACCGATGGATATATTCCATCAATTCTCTAAGAATTAACAGGCTAAGAAACTTTGGATAGCCTTAGAAAAACGCTACGATGGGAATGATTCGTTAAAAGCTCTAAAGGCAAAAGCATTGAAGAAGGAGTTTAACAACTTCACTTCAATGGGTAAGGAAAGTCTAGATGATGTAATAGACAGGTTCTATCATCTCATGATTGTGCTACATATTAATGGAGTTAAAATGTCGATCGAAGATAAGGTTTCCACTTTGGCTGATGGGTTACCAGAGAAGTGGGATTCATTTGTATAAGACGGAACAGTATTTTGGTAAAGTTAGATATAAATGATTTCATCCTGAAATTAAGAGGGGACGAAATTAGGATGAAATATAGGTCAGAAAGGAACGTATAATCAAAATCCTTCCGTTTACAATGCCTCTTCAACAACAACTAGTTCAGGGGCACCCCTTTAGACGACTTTTGTTTCGTGTTCAACTGCTACTTCACAAACTATAACTTCTAGGTCTAACACGTATGGGTCATCAAGTACCCATTTATTGCACTAGAGGCTAATGCTACGAATTTGAAGACTGAGAACCTTGGGAACGCCACTATGGAGGTGGCTAAAGAACACATGGATTTATTGGCGGCTATGGTACACTCATATGAGGTGTTGGTTGCCAGAAAGATTGGTAACTGCCATCTAGCAGATGAAGACTACGAACAGGTAGATGAGAATGCGCTTGGACGTATGTACATAATGTGGGCGTTAGCAAGTGCTGTCCGGTGGGCTAAGAAGTTTGTTTAAAAGACGAGATAAAACTTGATAGCTTCCAAGGACACTACATTTGGGTTTGACAAGTCCAAAGTGAATGTTTCAACTATGGAGAGAAGGGGCACTTTAAAAGTGAATGTGTAAAGCCCAAGAAGATTGGCAACGAGAACCCATTCTCGACATTCAACCGTCAGGATACACCAACTGGGGGAGCTACATCATCTAGCACCAAGACAAAGGCCTTGACTGCTCAAGGTGATGAAGGGCAAGACTGAACCTTCAAATTCATGCCTCTGGGAGAATCCAACATTCGAGGTGTTGGATGACGATACTGAAAGTGAAGATGATATCGTAGTTGAAATAGCCATGTCAAAAACTGAAGAAGCTGCGAAAGTGGTCTAGCCTGTGATTGAAGAAGATGACAAAACTACATGTTCAGAATCTCTAGCAGTTGAAGAGACAACCTCTGCACTGATGGCGAATTGAACTGATTCTTTTCAGGAAAGTTCTACAGACCAATTGTTTGATAATCATGCTTGTTTTGAATGTAATAAATTTAGGGAAAGCATTGATTTGAAATGTGCAAGGTTATTAGATCATAACGATAGCTTACTAAAAGACTTGCAACTATGCACAAGAGCAAATCGCATTTTTTAAACAAAACGAGCACAGTTACAATGAAAAAATAGAACTATAAGATAAACAACCAAGGGAAACCAAAGTTGTGGCTTTTAACCAAGCAAATGACATTAAGTTCTATTTAAACTCCCTTGAAGAAACTAAAAAGGAGAAAGCAGTTTTGGAAGTTCAAGTAAATTCTTTAAAACAAAAACTGTAGAGTTGGACTTGTTCTTCACACATAGTAAAAAACTTGGTCAAAGAACGAAACAACAGGGAGGGATTAGATCACAAAGTGGTTCCACCAACACATGAGATTTTGCTAAATATGAAATGTCGACCAGTAAACAATAATCATATTAAGGATCATGTGGTGACCACTCCTCTAGTTAGTGATCCGGATTCCATGTGTCACAAGATGGAATCTGCCACTATGAGAATGAGGACACTTTGAAATCTAAGGGTAAAATTCTGATTGTTAATTTGGATGAACAGTTTAAAGAGGTTAATATATTGTCAGGATCTACCACTTCTTCTTCTGAATAGAAAGTGACTAAACAAACTAACCAACCACAGGTTCCACGTAATAGTCCAAACTAACAAAAGGCAAAAGATGTTTCAAATGCTCAAAAGATAAAGTTTATTAAAGCAATTAAAACATCCGAACAAGAAGAGTTGAAACCCAACAAGACCAAAGTCACCCCGGTCTCACATTCTTCCCCACAGAGACGTGTTTCCCAACATGTAGAGTTCGATCATGCTACAATTATGGAAGGAGAGGACATATAGCTTCTAATTGTCCTCAATATTAGATACCAAGAAAGAAAGTTGAGCTTTAAGATTCAAAACAAATTTCTTCTAAAAGGAGTTCTATTACTCCACCTAAAAGAAATAATGAAACTATGGTTCAAACCATAAACCAGTCATCTGTTTATCACAAACAGGCATTGCACAAAGCTGGCTTGTGGAAGGAAAAACCAAGTCAAATATCTGATACTGAGAGCAGTAATAAGCATGATATGCTCTCGCCCTCAAATGGACACTGGGTTGACTTTTTGATGTGTGATACCTCTGGGATACCCAAGCCAGTTAAGGCTTGGGTCCCAAACCTTAACTAATCATTTCCTTTGTATGTGTAGGAGAAGTGGGAAATGAGAAAGTTAAGTTTGAAAAGGTCAACTACGTTCAACAACTATAAAACAACTTATTTTCTGTATCCCACATTTGTGACAAAGGTTTCAAGGTGGTCTTTGACAACAAGAAGTGCTATGTGTTGAAGAAGGAGTACACCATTCCTCAAACCAGGTCTTAATGTCAGCTTCAAGATACAATGATTTATATGTCTTGGATCTAACAAAGTTCTCAACAACCGATAAACAAGTCCAATGCTTCTTGTCAAAGGCAACTGAGAAAGATTCCATCTCCTGGCAGTCAAAGCCAATTGAGGAATATTCCATCTCCTGGCATAGGAGAATGGGACACATAATTCCATGGAAGATGAATCATCTCATTCAGAATGATTTGGTCAACGGAGTTAATGTCAACAAATTTCAACTTCTGCATTTCTGTGTTGCGTGTAAGAAGGGGAAACAGACCAAGAAGTCTTACAAGGAAAAGAATGTCAACTCTATTGAATTGCCTTTTGTACTTCTACATATTGATCTGTTCGGTCCAGTGAGCACCAAGAGTATTGTTGGGGATCTGTACTATTATGTAGTCCTCGATGACTATTCCAGATTCTCTTGGGTGATGATTCTGAAATCCAAATCAGAAACATTTGATTCGTTCAAACAACTTTTGACCACTTTGGAATCTCTATTCATGTTAAAGGTACGTTAGATCCGCTCAGACAACGGGACAGAGTTCAAGAATCAGTGGATGGAGGCATTTTGCAAAACAAAGGGAATTGTACTTTAGTTCACATCTGCCTACACTCCACAGATGAATGGGGTTGCTGAAAGGAAGAATAGAAGCTTGATAGAGACTACCAGGACGTTGCTAGCAGACTTGAAACTACCTATCCAATTTTGGAACGAGGCAGTGTCCAATGCATATTACACTTTGAATCAAGTCTTGGTGGTTAAACGACTTGGAAAAACGTCTTATGAGTGGCTACAACGACCTACACCTAATCTGGAGTACCTCGAACTGTTTAGGACACCATGTACGTTTCTGAAGAAACATCAGTGAGGCAAGTTTAGTGAAAAGGCTGAAGAAGGGATTTTTCTTGGATACAACATACCGAACAAGAGGGTTTACAACAACTTAACATGTCAAGTAGAAGTGTGGTGCAACGTCGATGTTTAGAGATACACCACCTCTCCTGCAGTAAAAGGACCAGCCTTCTTTTTTGATTGTGATGGATTCTTCAAGTCCTTCAACATTCCTGTCACGCTATTTGATGATGAGCTAACTACAAAGATGATGTAGGCTGTCTTAAACACACCGCCCCTAGACTCGACAACATTTGGTTCACAAGGCCAATCTTCTAGCAAATAAAGGGGAGTACCAGAACATAGTGAATCTTTGTCTGACGATGAAGATGTGGAGAATGTTCAGGTCGAACATGAGGAACAGGTTCCTGCTACGACAAGTACACATGCATCTGATGCTGATGCCTGTGACACTTTGGAACCTCAAACTCCAACAGCTACAAATTCTGACTCTAGAACTCACAATCTAGGTCAGGATGTAGCTGTTCCCACCACTCCTGGGTAGCGACTTAATTTTTATCATCATGGACAATGTCATAGGGGATGTAAAATCAGGAGTATAGACATGAAATCAGCTATACTCAGTTGATTATACCTCAATCATGGAAAAAGGATACCTTCACAACGGAGCTTATCGATATTTTGTGTCTTAATTTGAGCCAAAATATGTAAGTGACGCCTTGAACGATGAGGCATAGGTGAGTGCCATGCAAAAAAAAACTTCTTCAATTCAAGAAGTTAGGTGTGTGGACTCTGGTGGATAGACCAAAAGGTGATAAGGTCATTGGCACTAAATGAGTCTTCAAGTGTAAGAAGGATGACGAAGGGGTCATAATCAGGAACAAGGCTCGACTTGTAGTTCAAGGATTTCGGCAAGTCGAGGGTACTGATTACGACGAAGTGTTTTCACCCGTGGCAAGAATGGAAGCCATCCGTATCTTCCTAGCCTATGCATCATATGTGAAGATTAAAGTATATCAACTTGATGTGAAGAGTGCATTACTTCATGGTGAAATCCAAGAGACAATGTATATCAGTCAACCGAGGGATTTAAAGATCCATATCATCCGCACAGAGTTTACAAGCTAGACAAGGCTTTATACGCGCTTCATGAAGCCCCCAGAGCATGGTACGAGAAACTATCCACTCATCTTGTGAAACACGGGTTTCAAAGAGGAGTGATTGATTCTACACTATTTATCAAAGAAAAAGAGGTTGACTTGGTCCTCGTACAGATCTATGTTGATGACATAATCTTCGGATCCAAAAACGAAGAGTTATGTAAAGAATTTGAAGCAGTAATGAAAGCAGAGTTCAAAATGAGTGCAATAGGAGAAATGAAGTTCTTCCTCAGATTACAGGTGGATGAGACACCTAAGGGAATTTTCCTACATCAAACCAAGTATGTAGGCGATATTCTCTGTTGATTCGATACGGAGAATGCTTCGGCAGCCGGAACTCCTCTTGGTACATACCACGATGTAGCACCCGATGAAAGTGACAATCTGGTTGATGCCACCATGTACTGAGGAATGATTAGATCCCTCATGTATCTCACAACCCCATGACCGGATGTCATGTACGCGATGTGTCTATGCTCCCGATATGAGGAAAAATCAAAAGTCTACCATATTAGTGGGGTTAAAAGGATATTTCGTTATCTGAAGGGTACACCAACACTAGGGTTGTGGTATCCTCATGATGATGACTTCGAGCTTACGGCGTATAGTGACTCGGATTACTGCGGTTGCAAATTGAAGTACAAGTCAACATTAGCAGGATGTCAATTCTTTAGGAGGAGATTAGTGACCTGGTAGTGTAAGAAGCAGAACTCGGTTGCTCTGTCAACCTGTGAAGCTGAATATGTTGCTGCTGCAAGTTGCTGTTCACAAATCATCTGGATTCAACAACAAATGCGGGATTACGGTTTGCAATTCTCTCATACTCCTATGTATGTTGATAACTCTGCTACGATAGCTGTAACTCAAAATCCGGTCCAACATCCGAAAACAAAACACATCGGGATTAAATATCATTTTATACATGATTGTTTTGAAAAACATCTAATCGATGTGGTTAAAATTAATATGGATTTTCAACGCGCTGACCTCTATACAAAAGCTTCTGATAAACAGAGATTTCTATATCTCTTAGAGGTTAATGGCGTGAAAAAGGAAAGTGACGTAATCTCAAAAGATGAAAACATGTAGTCCGACAGTGTGTTTTATTTTAAGCTGAATTTTTAATTTTTTTTAATTTCATGTCTTATAAAATTCAAAAACTGCAAAAAGATTATCAATTTTAGAATTTTAGGGGGAGAATAGGTTAAGAAGTTAGTGTTAATTTTAGTTGTTCTAATTTCAGTACTGATGGGTGCGGATAGTATATATATTTTGATATAGATTTATTGCACAGACTAAGTTTTAATTGGTTATTACTAATAGTAAATCACACACACAAAAGGCAGTGTACCTGCCGTGAGGTAATATAGTTTTGGTAAGAATCGAGTATCAATCCTGGACACACCTAGCCTACTCAACAAACTTGTGTTTGACTATCAGATTTGGTTTTTGTTAAAGAAAATGATAATTGTATAGAAAGATTTTTAGTATTTAAACATAAAGCATAATAGAAAGACAGTAAACTAAGAGTCGAAGCGTTGAGATTTAAAACTAGGGAATAAAAGTTATCATCCTAATTAGATTCCACTTATGTAACCGTGATGAATTGGTGGTGTGATTTCAAGATATGGATTAATTTAATTATGTTCATGTTTATAAAGATGAGTTGGCGCTATTTCTCATCTATCCTACTGGCGTAGTGACTTGATCCTGTCAGGCTGAGTTTTACTGCTCAGATCAAAGCCGTAGTAATGTACGTAAATCTTTTGACCTATTTGACATACGATTCCTGAAAACATAACTTAATGTCAAAAAAGAGAGTTGATCAGGTTCCTTCCTAACATACCATTAATTTTAGAAAACCGCAACAATTACTGAAGTTTCCGAACAAATAAAAGGGAACCCGCAAATGATGAGAAAGTTAAAGTGATATGATTTCTAATAACCATTTCTAGTTCATTAGCCATGGATTTATAATGAAGGCCGGTTTCGCGAATGAAAATTAATCATAGGTTTTTCAACTTTGTATGATGATAACAATCACAAACCATAAATTTATAACGTCCCGTTCAAATGTAGATGCTACCCATCAATAGTTTTCCCAACACCACCATAACATTAACATCATATTTATCACACCATTAGTTCATCACAAATTACACAAGTTTCATCCGACTAGGATAATAAAAAGAGCTTAGCTCATAATGAGCTTGAACATAACAACATATAACAAAGAAGATAGATATTTAATCATCGGTGAAATGAAACAATCAAACCGATAATCCACAATGGATGGCGTTAGACGATTCCGAGATTCTTCCAAATGTTCTATGCACCTCCCGAGCCTCCAAAAGATCTTGAAGTCTTGATTCCCCAGAGACTTCTACAGAGTAACTCTCCCACCAAAGCTTCCAAAAATGGTGAACTTAGGCTTCTATTTATAGGCTTTCCGGAGTGTTTAAGCACGACCCCGTTCCTAAAAAGCACAGCCCCGTGCTAGTACAATGCTTACGAAAGTTGGTCGGCTCGTACATGTAGGTTATGTCGGGCACGGCCTCGTGTTGGTGGTGGGGCACCGCACCGTGCCTAAAAAGCACGGCCCCGTGTCTACGTTTAGGGAATAGTGCTTTTTGTCCTTTGAGGTGTCCAAACACGGGGGTGTGTTTCTGGCAAAGCATGGAGGCGTGCTTAAAGAGGCAAGACCCCATGCTTGGACTCCAAAGCTCAGATTTCTTCAATTTCTTGCTAAGTATGCTTCTTTTATCCAACTTGCCCTTTTAAACACCTGAAAACACAATTTAAGACTATTAAGTACATTTTGATCATTTTAGGAAGATATTAAGGAATAATTGATGTGCTTTTTATATGATTTTTATGTATAATTTGGAGCACATCAAGTACATAAAAAAAGAAAAGAAAACAGCCGAGGGAGGAGGACAGGCTAGCTGATAGAAATGAGATCATATCTGTGATACTGATTCAAGGACTTTGGAAAATGATAGTACACAGGAACAAAGAATTTTGATCATTTTAAATTCAATTAAATGCAAAATTCAAATTATAAGTCTGAGAAGTCTGAGCAATATAAGAGGAAAAATGATAGTAAAATTGGCTACTACTAAGGTAACACAAAGAAAGTAGATCTAGACGTTGTTAGACCACTACATGATGTGTCGGTAGATTCAACACAATAGATGATTAGAATGGTGACTTCAATTCAAACTAAGTTGTTCAACTAGCTGTGGCTTCCCATCTTATCACTGGTTAACAATATTAATTATTTCCAATAAGAGGTGACGAGCAAATAAACGGCACAAATGTGTGCGGAAGACCACAAAAATAGCAAAGCACGAAAAAAATGAAAAATAAACGCAATCAAGCTAATAACAAATGCTGTTGGTGCGTTATGTGCAAAAAGAAAAAATAACTCCCTAAGAAGAAGATAAGTTGTGTGCCTCTCTGCTGTGCGGTGGCACTAACCTGAGGATAAGCATAACCTAGATATTCTAGAATTCATTGTTGTTTGCCGCCTCTTTGCTCTGCGGTGGCACTGACCTGAGGCTTGGATTCTCTTTGAAAGCTCTGAGAATAGTTTCTTGTTTTCAAAATACCCGTAGACCGCTCCAAAATATCATGAGGAATGTTGATTACCATATAAGCATGGGATCCACAAATGCTGGTTGAAATAATTAAACCTAATGTATCACCAATCTGTGTCAAAAGTCTGAGTATGGATTTAAGTGGAAAAGTATACAGACAATCATCAGGGCGACAATTCTTGAAAGTCCAAATCAATGTGTGCATCTTATAGTACTAGTATGATTTCCTAAAGTTGCTAATGACTGTCGATGAAAACAAGAATCTAGCATCAAAAGATTTTGGTAACACGTCCTGAATGATTTGATTACTTGTATGATTCCATAATGAATCGTTCCAGTTATGGTCACAATAACTTGAAGTTATACTAGTCTAGAAAGAAATCTGCTAGATATCTATCTTAAAATTTTCACCTCACACAAAATCACAAAAATAAGTTCAGTTTTATCATTTAGTTATAGTTGTTTTATTTTGTTTAAATTTTAAGTCAAATTTAGTTCTATTTGTCGGACTATATAGTGGTATTTTATCTAGGATTTAATCACTTAAAAAGGTCATGTCTGAGGTGACCACACGTGTTTTCAAATGTCAAATGAGTCACGTCTAAGGTGACAAAATGTTTTACTCTTAAATGGATCACGTCTGAGGTGATCAAATGTTTCCAAAGTTAAAAACGATCATGTCTGAGATGATCGAATGCTCGTAATGTTTTACCAAGTGTTAAAAGGGATAAATGTAAAATGTACAAAGAGTCAAAATTATAAGAATGAGCCATTCGAACGACTGGACCATAAGTATGGATCAGCCGTACGATTGGGCCATACGAATGAGCCAAATCGCACGACTAAGCCACACGTATGGCCCATACGTACGATTGGACCATCAGCATGTGTAGATTCATGCGATTGGATCATCAGAATGAACCAATTTCACGAATGGAAGCAATCGAATGGGGTTGTTGCATGACTGAAACCCAGTCACACGACTGAAGGTGATCGATTGAGTTAGTCGCACGACTGAGACTCAATCGCATGAACCAGCTGTGCGAAGTCCAGTCGCACGACTGGAGAGAACCCTAGTATAAATAGAGGGGGAGTCGGTCGCAAACCCTATTCACCCCCAATCGGTCTTGTTATCGGACGACTTAACGAAACTCTGCCTGATTTTCGTGTGATTGCTCTAAACAGCTATTTGTTGTGTTCTAATGATTTCCAGCAATTGTCCAGATAATGCGCGATGTTCTACACTCCCAGGATTCAACAATCTGTGCCCACGACACTCGACTTTATGCCCTAAAACTAACGAGACTAGTTTGACCAATAAACTGATAAAACTAAGTTAAATGTTAAAATGAAGGTTATCAGGAGCTATGTTTGGTGTTTGCGAGACTAGGGAGCCATACCACGACGTCTAACGCTACGATTTGCTCAAAATTTGAATTTGAATGAATCAACAGTTGTCATGCGAATGGGCTTAATCGTATGTTCAACCGCTTGGTAGAACATACGATTAAGCCCAGTCGCAAGCTGATTCATGTGTATAAGCTCAATCGCACAACTAAACCTCAGTCGCACAGTTCATTCGCATGACAGAATAGAAAGATTCAAATTAAGAAATTCAAATGTTTATTCATTTACACACTATAATGTTTATCAATATTGTGTAACACATGACGAGTCGCTGAACCATGAGCACTAAGCACAACATATGTGATCACCTAGATTTGACTTCTAGGAATGCTACAGAGTTCTCAGGCATCATCACATTCCTACGGAGATCTACGATATTTCGAGCCATCTCGACACCATGTACTCCTTATCGCTCAGTCCAACAGGCTTTCTACGAAAGTGCTGTTGTGGACAGGTCCTCTAAGCCGCATTGCATCAAGAGCTCGATATTCGGCCGTGCCACTGAGATCACAGAGGATGATCTCAAGATTGTTTTAGAGTTTGGAGATGACGCTGATTGCCCCACGTGATTACATCCACTTACGGTCCGAGGTTTTTTTCTAAGGGCTAAGTACTCTGGTGACATCAATGCAGGTATGCTCAACAAGAGCAACCTGTGCCCCCAGTTTAACTACCCCGCCCATGTGCTGCTCAAGTGCATAGCTTCGCGTAAGGGAGGGTTTGACGAGCTATCCGATTAGATCTAGAACACTTACATGGCTTTGGTGCTAAACCACCCGTTCAGCTTCTCTATGATGTTCTTCACCTATCTGGTGGAGAACATTTTAGGGTAAAGGAAAGAGGGGTTTTGTATTTATCCTCGATTTATTCAGATGATCATAGATCAGAAGCTACCGTCGTTGCCCAAAGAGAAGGAGCATGCAGTAGTGCTTGAGGTGATGGATGATAGCATCTTGGGCCGCATCATTGTATACAGGGGGAAGCAGGTGAAGACCCATGTTAGGAGATTGTTCAAGCATCTGGCCCGAGAGGATTATGTGGCGCTCGCTAGGATGAAGTGGTGCCATGAGGACAGTGATTCAGATGTCGAGCAGATTGTGCTCCCAGATGATAACTCCGATAATGATGATAGTGGTGATGGTGGAGATGTAGGGCTCGCCCAATCGAGGGCCCCCACTGCTGATATAGCATCTCCATCATTCACCCAAGGTGGAGCAGAGTTAGCTGGTTTCCATCAGGAGTTTCGTCCTGATGAGGAGAAGGAGACAGGCGAGGAGCCTTTGAATCGTATGGTGTGGAGAAGGGTGGTTGCCACCGAATGAGTTATTCGGGAGGTTGGAGGACGCCTTAGCAAGTCAGGGGAGACTATTGCAGATCCCACTTATGCCCTTGATTAGCCTAGAAACATCTTAGGGGGAGCATCCTCCTCAAAGGGTATGCCGAGAAAAAGGATGGCTTAGCCCAATGGGATGAAAACTAAGAGGAGGAGGATTACACTCATCACTACCACCACTACCGCCACCACTACCTCTACCACAGCTACCACTACCACCATTCCACCCGCCACCACTACCTCTACCACTACCACCACTACCACCATTCCACCCAACACCACTACTACAACTCCACCCACCATAACTACCAAAACCTCCACCTGTCACCACTACAACCACCCTTTCACTATCCATACATTTCCCACCACCCATCTACTCTACATCCACTACCACCACCACCACTCATGGAGCCAGGACCTCATCACAAGTCCCACCTACTTTTGGATCCCCTTTCCCATCCGTTGGGTTGGAGGAGCTGCTGGCGACGGATGAGCAGAGAGCCACTCAGCTTAATTAGCTGATGGAGCTCAATGTCTACCAACCCCAGAGGATTGAGGCTAAAAGCCAAGAGATCGCGGAGTTGCATAAGATGCAGACTTTGTCTGTATAGAGGATTGAGGCTCACAGTGAGGAGATCACAGAGGTACATGGGATGTTGACATTCTCTATATAGAGGATACAGGATTTGGAGGCAAAGAACAAGAAGCTCACGTTAAGGCTCAAGGGATACAAGGATGAGCCTCTAAAGATTAGAGAAGGGGATGACAATAGTGATGATGATGATGAGGATGAGGATGATATTGATGATGATGGAGGAGACGATGATGCGGGAGAGGATGAGGGTGGAGATGATGGTACATCTACTGCCACTCGAGCAAGGGAGAGACGATCCAAGATAGCTCAGGATCAGGGTGCCTCGTCCTTGGCCCCGCCTGCTGAAGAACCCATGATTCAGGATCAATGTAATGATTAGATGATTATGTATTTTGAACTTTTGTGTAATTGAATCATGTATTAAAACTCATGTACTGAATGTTTATGTATGTATTTGATTATTTAACAGTCCTGATTATTTACTAATGAATTATATGTTACATGTATTAAATCAAGCAGATCAACCATATCAGCAGGATGAATATGATGTTGCTCCCCTGTAGCAGATCAAGTCTCAATTCACGATGATACTTGATCTGCAATGGATTGTTAGGAGGTCAATAAGCTATACTCCTGAAGAAGGAGAAATCATTCACGACTTATTGATGAGCAACTCGCAGAGATGTTCCGATTAGATCTGGATGAATTGGTTAAAGATGCACCTACCATCGATGTTGGTAATGATGACAAGCTCAACGATGTGGATGAGAGAGAGATTGAAGATGTCACAGCACAACATTATCCTGAATATACTGATCGAGAGGGAAATGTGGTTCTTGATTTTGGGGATACTCTCGATAGTGATATCTATGCTAAACTGGATACGATGGAGATGGAGGCCGAGAAATCAGAAAGCCAAGCCCAAGCCTCGGACGCCAATGTTGAGATCAAAAAGGCTGAATGGGCGGCTTATTTTGCAGAGATCCGTGCCCAACGCACAACACCAAAGCTGAAAGCCTACACCAAGCTCTACAAAGTAAAGATGCATCTAAAGGTGTCTGGGAAGATTATAGAGTGGACTTATTTGAAGACCTTAATGTATATACAGTAAAGAGGGAGAAGGGAATCAAGTACTTTAGATTCCCACATGATGTGATGACTCTCCTTGTTTTTGAGCTAAACCAGCTGGCACGCATGAACCTGCTATATGCTAACCCCAGGAAGATATCAGGCTAGATTGAAGTTGCGATGAAGAAAGAATACCACACTAGATGGGTTAACATCAAGCCTCAACAACCTACGAGGTATATTCGAAGGTCGGAGGTGGACCCAAGGACTGGAAACCCAAAGTGGTGCGGAAGTGGAGTCCTCCATGCACAATGTCAAAGATTCCCATCATGGAAATGCCATAGGACTTCACTCCCCACTTCAAGTGGTGGTATTATGATTGAAGAATAGGTGAAGCAGTCATAATATTGCAGAAAGAGCGCCAAATGGAGACCATCTGAGTATTCGACCCAATGTGGCTAACCAACCTGTCAGCTAGTGTTGTTTATACTGCATACAGGTGGCCATTATTCTATGATACGCAGGATATGGTACAGGCCCTCCAGTTTTAGAACGTGATAACACTCTGTTTTGCATTTGAGATACATGTTGGAGTCACAGTCGAGGAGAGGCATATGAAGTTTGATGAGCTAATGAAGGATGCCAGACGATGAAGGAAACTAGGTCCATAGGGGAGTTTGTTGATACATATGTACCTAGTTTATGATCATTATGTAATATGTCTATGATATCCTAAATGTAAATGGAATGTATGAGTTAAATGAAATAAAATATGTGGTTGATGATCTTAATGTTAAATGGTTTGGTGTGTGTTTCAATGTTTATTATTTTTTAACGCATATGGAACTAACTATATAGGTTTGTGGTTGTTTGAATAGATCTTAGTCAAGTAATGATTGAGAAACATATTCAAACTTAGTGGTATGAAGTTTTCATACAAATGGACCATACGCATGAATAGTTCATGCTAATGGACTAGTCGCACGACTGAACTAGGAGACTGGATTAGTTGCATGACTGAGACATACAGATGATTCACTCACACGACTGAACCTTAAGTCGTGTGATTGACTCATTCGCATGCATTAGTCGCACGACTACACCATGCTAATGGTCCAGTCGTACGATTGACTAACCCTAACCTTGAAATGCCACTTAATTCGTGGCAAACCGAATCACTTTCGATATTTCGACTTCTATTCGTATCCTAGCCATCGAGAGACCTTAGAGACCATGTTCCAAGTTCATAAATGGCACAAAATCGTATTGCAATCGTTCTTAACATTTAGATTCATTCTAAGATCGATTCTACATGCGTTCTCACTGATTGCATCGCCAATCAAATTGGAGTCCGCACTATTTGAGTTGGTATACACATAAATCAGTTAGTACTCCATCCCTACATGGTCTTAACATTTATATGTATAATTTGGAGCACATCAAATATCCTCACACTTGAACTTTGCTTGTCGTCAATCAAAAATCACATGAAATGACAATTCCACCTAAAACCATAAATTAAATAATAAATATGATTTCTGGGAAATACGCATGTAAATATAGTTTCATGGAAAATTAAACTATTTAAGCACATGTTAAGTTACACTCTAGCAAATAATATATTGGTTAGTAAAGATTATTATCATGTAAAAATCCACGCTCCTCACAAGATGCACTCACAGTCGGCTAAATATATGGAGTCATAACTAAATTATGTATAACTAATTCACTCAATTGCCTAGTATGAATATGTGTGAAATCATATGCTTGTTAAGGTATCCAATCTCCACCTACTTAGATATTTACTTGCATAAATTCTTAGGTCTTTGATGGGTTGTAACTTGCCTCCTGCTCGGGTATGGAATATTCTATAAAGTGGGTAATTGTTAAAGAGGACGGTCTTCCCTTATTTTTCTAATATAAACTACAAGGAAAGCAATAAAAGGTTCCCTATAGAATACTTCAAGGTAGAAGGGATATGCTAACTCGAGAACTTGTTTGAGGTCAGATTGTAAGACCGTACTTTGATTCAAGAACCATACTTCATCTTTCACCCTAAGATACATAAAACTCTCATTTCGTAAGGATTTTTTGGCTTGAAGCCTAATAGCACCCAATCAGATCAGTTATGTGTATTTGTATTGAGACTCAGTTTGGTTCTTTTTGCATTTCCCGATGTGGGACCAATTTCCATAGTTCGGGCATCTTTCGTATCATTTCACACGTCTCTTTATAGCACTTTTTGAAATCCCACAAAATGGCGAAACTTGTTCCTTTTTTCGTCATTTCTTTCTTGCATTTGAAAATTTGTTCGGGGATTCCGGGTAAGTCCTGGTTTTGCATGGTGAAGGCAAAAAGCAAATTAAAATCAAAAGAATGTATTCCACTTCTTTTAGGTCTGCTAGTAAAAAACTAATTTTTTTAAAGCCAAAAACGTGTCTTTAACGAAAAACAGGTTTTGTTGATACCTTTGGTTAAGTGACTTGGTGGTTCGGGTGATTGAAAGATAAGAATGTTTAAATTCGACGGGGCTAACTATGGCTGTTGTTCGGGTAAGCAAAATTAAATGAAAATGGTTGGGGTTGAATGCTTAAGGTTTCCTAATGCCTAACTCATTTTTAAGCAACTAATACTAATTAAGGTTTGGAAATGTATACCCAAAGCAAGGTCTAATCACATGTATCATATGGCACCCTCATCGAAATCCATAATGAAAGTAGAATTGCCATTTGCATAAGTTGTTTAGGGCTCGAAAATAAACTCTCAAACGGATGACATTAGGTAAAAGTGTTTCATTTTACATGATTAAATATTTTTACTAGCTTATTGCTTTTAAGGATATCACAAAAAATCTTTTTCAATTTTATTTGGATGTCGTTTACTAACTTATTTTTGTCCGAGAACATATATTTATAATTTTGTTTATCAAAAATTCCTTTAAAATTTTGGTTTCTTGTCACAAAAATTAATTTTATGTGATGTTTTTATAAAATTTTAAATTTGGACCATTTTGCAAAGTCAAATGCATTACCTCCATCCCTACACTTAAAATTTACATTGTCCTTAATGTGATTAATATATTAAGCCTGAGAAACGGTAATGAAATAACTCCCCTAATAATGATGTGTTTGTCTCTTGTATTTGGTTGCCCTCACGTTGAGAAAAACCTCGGGATCCCCTGAAATGTCACCAATTTCTTGAAAGCATTAAAATCCTAAACACAGAAAATAAAAATAAAACGACATAAATTAAAAGATAGATTGGCACGAAAAAACTATTCCCCAACCTCGAAAGTGATTTGATTTTCAAGGGCTTTGTAGCGGGATATCCCCACTCATGATATATTCGGTTTCTCATGTTAGTGACATCATTGCTTAGGTCATCGACTTGGGAATGCAAATCTTTGACTCGGTTGAAGGCTAGATGGGCAAATTCAAATGATAGCCTTGCATGGTGATTGGTGGCTTGGATTGATTCATAAAGGTCTAACATGGTTGGGAATTCCCTAGTACACGAATTTGAAGATCCGGCTCCGTTTCCATCCGCCTGTATGAGCATATAGAGGTCGATGATTATTTCTTCGGGATCCGTCGGATCCCAGATTTGTCCCATTTTATCCGTAAACCTTGGTTGCCTATTTGGTAGGTTTGTCACCATGTACATACTTGTTCAAATGCTCAGGTCCAACAGTCTTGGCATCCCTCCTCAAGTTTCCTCAGTGTTACACCCATAACTCTCATATAGTTTCAGAATTCAACTTCCTCCAAACATGGGTGTTGGAGCACTTGTAATCGCATTCCGAGCAAACAAATTATAAAACAAATACCAAATATTCTATGGCAAATGATTAACCATACAATATAAATTTAACAAGTCCCTCAAATTAACAACTCCCTCGCTTTGACCACGAGTAGTTATCGAATGGCTAACTAACCGATGAATGTATTGCAGGAGCAGGTCTTGTATTTGGCTGCTTTTTGTTTTACTAGAGTTGAACCCTTTGGTTCCAATACGTTCCCAAAAGGCTTTTCACAAGGAACCACTTTTCGTGTCTTTACATTCCTCATCTAGAAAGGTATGGTATGCTGGTATTCCTCATATTGCTTCCTCCTCCATTTCTTGATCTATGTAGATATCGAGATATAAACCGAACAAGACAATGGATATCATATGTAAACGACCATCAAGACTGAATGAAACTGCACTATCATTCCAAGGGTGATAAATAGAATGTCTATTTTGTGAGAATAAACCCTTCCACTGAATACTCAGTAAATTATCATATCTTTCAAGTTGTTCGAATACTGCCATTGTTTTTTCGTCTGCTTGTATATGGGATCTTTTGACCCTTCGTAGCAGTATTCGAACACTATCGTGACACCATCTCTCGCGCTTCACTTCAATT
Organism: Flaveria trinervia; assembly: GCA_025506515.1. NCBI lineage: Eukaryota > Viridiplantae > Streptophyta > Magnoliopsida > Asterales > Asteraceae > Flaveria > Flaveria trinervia. Next base: position 20,247,178 of record CM046446.1, read on the forward strand.
TGTAAACAGGGATGATCCATGATTGTGAAATTTTAAAAATAAGTTAAGCTATACAAAAGAAATTTCTCAAATGGTTTCATGACATTAGTGACAATCATGGGTTTCACAAGACATCACACCATAATTTTACAACTCATGTTTAAAAGAACTATAAATTTGACATCCAAGAAAAAAGTTGTTAAACATGAGGGTGTGTCTTGTGAAAAATGGGGGTGCGGTTGATATTTTGAGGTATGAAATTTTTACTCGAGCACACGTGGTTTTGTTTGTAAACCATCGATTCATCATAGGTTTAACATTTTCTTGTTTGAAAAACCAGAGATTATACAGTTAGCATTTTAATCACTTGTTAAAAATCATCACTTGTTAAAAATAAACATACTCAAAAAAATATGTAGTGTTTATCACCATTTGTGAATTCTTGTAAGTTGAATATGATTAATAATGATTTGACCACGAATTATGAAGATACTCTTATGACCAATAAAAGAAAACTAACTAGTAACTAACTAAAACACTAATTAACACTAATCAACTATAAAAAGAAACATGAGCAAGAAGGTTTAAAGCATTCATCATTCCATAATACGTTTAAGTACAAGGCTTTACATATAATTGCTATGATTTTGGTTGCTTAGAGAACTAGTCACCTAACTACATGTAAATGGCCATCATAATCTTAGGAATTAGTATACTAACATCTTTATCAATACCCTTGAAAGAACTTTTGAAAAGGTGAAAGAAAACTGAAAAATATGGTGAAAATGGAAGAGGATACGAACATTGCAGGTAATGAGCTTGGTTTTTATCATGCAAAATTGATGGGAACATGAAAAAACGCATAAAAAAGTCAGATGGTCTTATTTCTTGTTGAGCATGGGGCCATGCCTCATGAAGCACGGGGGGCATGCTCCCCTTATGTTGTTCTGTTTTAGTATTCGTTGTTTCGTTTTTCTATTAGCATGTTATGCTATTTACCCGGTTAAGTTCCAAATTATCATAAAAGATACGAAAATTGTCCTAGTGTTACTTAATGGAAGCCAAATTGCAAATTACATTTACTAGAGTCTATAGTTACATGATATGTTCAAAGCCATGAATCTGAAACTGCAAAACCAGACTCCTTAACGTGCATGAGTGCACCTAAACATCACGAATGCTTCTAAAAGAAGCCTCCACACATTCCTTGTGGAGGGTTTGGGATGGGATATTGAGAAGTGCGGTTGCTTAGTTCTGCAGGCTGCCGGTTAATGGAAACAAGTTCCTCGCACATCTCCTAAACTTTTTGGATAAGTTCAGCTAAGCGTTGGATACGATGAGGTTCATTTGTGTTAGCTGCTTGATTAGTTCATGCAACTTGGGAAGTATTCTTTTGTCGTTGGCTCTCGTGTTTCAGAACGCCGTTTCTACTCAGGATTCAAGTTTGAACTTCCATGACTTGACTCTTTTATTTTTCAGATGTTTTAAGCAGGAACGGGTGTGATGAAAAAATAAACAAGTGTGATAATTATATATTGGTCATGAAAAGTGAACACAGGGGCGTGCTTGGCCAGGCATGGCCCGTGCTTGTCAGAATTCGTTTAATTCGACCTTCAACGTTCTAGAGTTGTCGGCGAAGACCATTGAAAAAATTTTTCAGAGACACGGGGGCATGCTCCCCTTATGTTGTTCTGTTTTAGTATTCGTTGTTTCGTTTTTCTATTTAGCATGTTATGCTATTTACCCGGTTAAGTTCCAAATTATCATAAAAGATACGAAAATTGTCCTAGTGTTACTTAATGGAAGCCAAATTGCAAATTACATTTACTAGAGTCTATAGTTACATGATATGTTCAAAGCCATGAATCTGAAACTGCAAAACCAGACTCTTAACGTGCATGAGTGCACCTAATACATCACGAAATGCTTCTAAAAGAAGCCTCCACACATTCCTTGTGGAGGGTTTGGGATGGGATATTGAGAAGTGCGGTTGCTTAGTTCGCAGGCTGCCGGTTAATGGAAACAAGTCCTCGCACATCTCCTAAACTTTTTGGATAAGTTCAGCTAAGCGTTGGATACGATGAGGTTCATTTGTGTTAGCTGCTTGATAGTTCATGCAACTTGGGAAGTATTCTTTTGTCGTTGGCTCTAGTGTTTCAGAACGCCGTTTCTACTCAGGATTCAAGTTTGAACTTCCATGACTGACTCTTTTATTTTTCAGATGTTTTAAGCAGGAACGGGTGTGATGAAAAAATAAACAAGTGTGATAATTATATATTGGTCATGAAAAGTGAACACAGGGGCGTGCTTGGCCAGGCATGGCCCGTGCTTGTCAGAATTCGTCTTAAATTCGACCTTCAAAGTTCTAGAGTTGTCGGCGAAGACCATTGAAAAAATTTTTCAGAGACACGGGGGCATGCTTCATGGAGCAGGGGCCCGTGCTTGTGCTTGTGAGGTCGTATAATAGTTTTAATAATCAAGAAAAACTATGTATAGGTTCCACGTTTAAGTTTCAGGTCTTCGGCGCGACCCTTCCACACTCTTAGTTTTCTTCGGGGTGGAAGTGTAATTACTCCAAAAGAATATTATTAGGTCCATCATTATACAACTTCAAACGATGACCATTTACTTTGTAACTTAAATCCTCGTGATTTTTAATTTCAATGGCACCATTCGGAAACACGTTTTCAATCGTATATGGTCCAAACTAACATGATTTCATCTTTCCAGGAAACAAACGCAAGTGAGAGTTATATAGTAGGACATGTTCCCCCACATGAATCGTTTTGTGTTCTTTAATTGAGCGTCGTGGAATTTCTTTGTCTTTTATTTGTATACCCTAGCGTTTTCATATGCTTGTTCTCTCAATTCCTCAAATTCGTAAATTGTAGGAATCAATTAATTCTTGCAAGGTCTTGGTCTAGATTTGCTGCTTTAAGTGCCCACAAGGCCTTGTGCTCTAGTTCCACACGTAGATGACATGATTTCCCATAAACTAGTTTGAACGGTGTTGTGCCAATGGGAGTCTTATAGGATGTTTGAAAAGCCCATAGTAGTCATCTAGTTTGGTAGACTAGTCCTCGTGATTTTGACCTACATTTTTCTCAAGGATTTGTTTGATGCCTCAGTTAGTGACTTTGGCTTGCCCATTCACTTGTGGAATGTATGTAAAGGTCAAGTGATGGTGCACTCCATAGCGGGCCATTGCTTGTTTGAGCCGGTTTTTACAGAAATGTGTTCCTCGGTCACTAATTAAAGCTTTGAGGACAACAAAATGAGAGAATAGTTTTTAATGCATTTGGCAACATTTAATGCATCATTGGTAGGTAGGGCTTGAGCTTCAACCCATTTTGAAACGTAATCAACTACTACCAAGATGTAACGATTACTAAATGACACCAGCAATGGCCCATGAAATCAATACCCCATATATCAAATACCTCGCATACTGAACCGGATATTGAGGCGTCTCCTCCCGTTTTGAGATATTGGTTGCTCTTTGACATGCATCACAGGCGGGTATCATGTTGTGAACATCTTTGAAGATCATGTCCAGAAAAATCCAGAGTCTGATACTTTCTTGGCTGTTAGGGTTGCTCCATGGTGTCCTCCTGTGGGTCCTTCATCATAGTGCCTTAGGATCTATTTTGCTTCACTTCGGTTTACAAATCTTCAAATAAGTTGGTCTGCATCGATTCTGAATAGATATGGGTCCTCCCAGTATCAATGCTTGATATGAGTAAAGAATTTCTTCTTTTGTTGATAAGTCATTCCTTTGAGAAGATTCCACTTGCCAAGTAATTTGCGAAAATTGGCAAACCAAGGATGTTCATCAATTGAGGATTGGATGTGCACAAGGAACTCATAAGAAAAATTATCATTTATTGTGGCTTCTCAGCTTATGAAGAACTTGAATCATCAAGACGTGAGAGATTACCGAATGCTAGATTTTTGCTCCTTTCATATCATGAATTTCAATGTCAAATTCTTGAAGCAAAAGTATCCTACGGATCAATATTGGATTTGTATCTTATTTTTTGAAGATATAACAAAGGGCTGCCTGATCGGTGTGAAAGATTGTTTTATAAAGGATTAGATACGAGAGTAATTTGTCTAATGCTAAAACTACCACAAGAAGTTCTCTCATGGTGACTGTGTGGTTTTCTTATGCGTTGTTTAGGGTTTTGCTCGCATAATAAATTGGGTGGAATGCTTGTCTTTCCTTTGTCCTAATATGGCTCCTACCGTTAAATCGCTATGCTAAATCAATATTTCAGATCATTGAGCTTGGATCTTAGGATTCATCTCGTTTAGATCTTGAAATCAAACTTAAGATGGGTGGACGTGTGTGACTCTAAGAAGAAAGAGATTGATAATAATAATGTTGTGATTTCATTGATGTGATAAACAAGTAACAATGAGAATCATAGATGGCTGGTGAAATCAAACCCACCCAAGGAGAGGATTTCTCCTTGGATGGGGATTTACACCATGAAAAACACACACAAAAAAGCCACACTTGCAAAAATGCACTAGTGGGTCTATTATATATTATTACAACAAGACCTAATTTTGACTTCTAATTGTTGATGTTTACTTTGTCATGTTGAATTGTCTTGTATTGTTGTTTTTGTTGTAATCAACTTGGTCTCTGAAGTTGTACAATTGTTGATTTTGTAATATGAATTGTCTTGTATTGTTGTTTTTTGTGTAATGAGATCTTCAGTTGATTGTAATTATGATTTGGTAAGCTTCACTTTATTCATTTATTGAACCCCAACAGCTTATGTCACATATGAGTTCAAATGGGAGTGTCCAATCTACGGAAACCATGATTGGAGCGATTACCAATCTCTCTATAATCAATATGAATGCACTAATGCATTCGTCAGAAAATACGAATTATGTGTCTTTCCTAAGAAGATGAGTCATTATTCTAGCGATTTTTAATAAATCATTGATTAAACGACGGTAGAATCGTGCATGGCCTAGGAAACTTCTCATATCTTTCATGGTTGTGGGAAGTGGGAGTTTAGAAATAGTGTCGACTTTAGCTTGATCGACTTCAAGCATTGCTCGAGAGATTTTGTTTCATAATTCTATTCATTCCATAACCATGAAGTGGCACTTTTCCCAATCTGTGACAATGTTAGAATCTTCACATCTAACTAACATCTTTTCCAGATTTTCAAGACATTGCTCAAATGAGTCCCAAAGATGGAGAACTCATCCATGAACACTTCCATTGAGTGTTCAATCATGTCATCAAAGATTTGCAACCATGCATCTTTGAAATGTAGTAGGAGCATTACACAATCCAAAGGGCATTCTGTTAGGGGACCGTATACGTAAGGAATACTAACCGATAATGCGTGTATATCTAATCAAATAGCGTGGAATCCTTTTTGATTGGTGATCCAGTGAGTGAGAACGCAGTTTCAATCAATTTAAAGATTAATGAAACGTTAAGAACAATTAGAACATGATCAACTACGAACTATGAAGTTGGAAAATGTTCTCTGTAGTCTCTGGACGGCTAGGGTACGTATGTGAGTCAAAATTCTTGAAGTGTTACGTTTTTCCATGAATTAGGTGGTATTATTAGGTTAGGGTTTGTCAATCGTACGACTAAGCCATTAGCATGGTTGAGTCGTGCAATTGATCCATACGCACAACTGAAGGTTATGTCATGCAACTGAGCCAATCTTATGTCTCAATCATGTGACTGATCCAGTCTCCTGGTTTAATCGTATGACTGGTCCATTAGAATGAAGTGTTCATGCTTATGGTCCATTTGCATGAAGACTTCATACGATTAAGTTTGAACATGTTTCTTAATCAGTATTGACTAAGAATTATGCAAACAACCACAAACCTATATAGTTAGTTTAATATGCTTTATTACACAATAAACGATGAAACATTAAACATTATAAGCATCGATCGCCTATTGCATTTCATTCAACTCATTCATTACACATATATAAGACATGAAATACATTTTACATTAAGCTCCTAAACTATGAACATATGTATCAACAAACTCCCCCTTGGACCTAGTTTACAGTAGTGTAAAACATTCTTCCTAGATCCTCAAATTTCTTGTACTTTTCCTCTCTAGTAACTCCGACATGTATCTGGATACAAAATAGAGTCGTATAACATTCTGGAACTTGAGGGCTTGTACTATATCTGAAAATCATAGAATAGTGGCAATATGTATAATGTATATAAATAGTCTGTGTTAGGACCTGGTATTTGACCGAAATACCTAGAGATTAACGTGTAAACCAGATCAAATAGTGCGGAATCCTATTTGATTGGCGATCCAATGAGTGAGAACATACGAAGAATCAATCAAGAATTGAAACTAATGTTAGAAATCGATTGGGAATCGATCTAATGTGTTCTATGAACTTGGAGAACGTATTGAGAGGTTTCTGGACGGCTAGGGTACGTCTGGAATCGTAATTGATCGAGAGACCTTTTTCACGAATTGAGTTGTATTTATAGGTTGGTATTATTCAATCGTGCGACTGAACCATTAGTTTGGTTCAGTCGTGCGATTGAACCATGCGGTTGATTCATTCGTACGACTGAGTGTTCAGTCGTGCGACTGAGCCAATCTTATGTTACAATCGTACGACTGATCCAGTCTCCTGGTTCAGTCGTGCGACTGAGTCAATCGTGTGAAGTTATTCATGCGTATGTTCATTCGCATTAGCCATTCGCATGAGAACTTCACTAAGTTAAGTTTGAATGTTTTAATTAATATAACATAATGTGCAACCATTCAAACAATCATAAACCCAATCAATTTAATCACGACTCATTAATGAAATATTAAACATCACAGGTAACAAACCATTTATGTCATTTCATTAATCAATGCAAATTACATCATACTCAGACAGATAAGATTCATTACATTTCAAATCATGATCTAGGGACATACATGCATCAACAAACTCCCCTTGGAGCTAGATCTATCTATCTCTTTTCTTCTACATACCTCCTTATACTTCTTGTACTTCTCCTCCTAGTGACTCCTGCGTGAATCTCAAACGCAAAACAAAGTCGTATAACGTTTTGGAACCGGAGGGCTTGTACAATGTCTTGTGTGTCATAGAACAGTGGCCACTTGTATAATGTATTGACATCATTAGCAGACAAGTTGGTTAGCCACATCGGGTCGAATACCCTGATAGTATCCATTTGGCCCTCTTTATTCAGAACTATGATAGCTTCAACAGTTCTCCAATCGTAGTACCACCATTTGAAGTGTGGAGTGAAGTCCTGTGGCATTTCCCTGAGAGGGTTCTCAACATAGTGCGCGGAGGACTCCACTTAAACACAATCTTGGGCTTGCCAGTACTGGCATCAACCTCAGACCTTCTTATATACCTCGTAGGCTGTTGTGGTCTGAAGTTAACCCATCTAGTGTGGTACTCCATCTTCAGGGCAGCCTCGAACCAGCCTGACATTTTTCGTGGGTCAGCATACAGCAGCTTTAGCTTAGCCAGCTGGTTGAGCTCAAAACCAGGTAGAGTCTTCAGATCATGTGGAAATCTGAAGTACTCTATGCCATGTTCCCTCTTAACTGCATACGTGTTAAGGTCATCAAAATAAGCCATGCAATAATCCTGGCTGACACCTTATAGTGTTTCTTGACTCTGTAGTGCTTGGTGTAGGCATCTTTCTTTGGTGCAGCACGCTGGGCTCTAACTTCTTCAAAACAGGCAGCCCACTCAGCCTTTCGAATGTCTACGTCATCATTTGAGGCTTGGGCTGTTCCTTCGGTCTTTCCTGTTTCCTGCTCCATCTTGTCTAGTACCTCAAACATATCACTTACTAGGGACTCACCCAGATTGGGGACCACATTACCCTCGTTGTCAGCGTACTGCGGGTACTCTTCTGCAATAATATCTTTAACCTCAACTTCATCAACGTCATTTAGTTCTTCATCACTGGTTGAATAAACTGTTGAAGCATCCTTGACAATTTCATCAGGATTGAGTCTGAACATCTCTGCCAGTTGCTCGTTAGATAGGTCATGAATTATTTCACCTTCTTCTGGGGTATAACTCACAGACCTTCTTACAATCCCTTGCAGATCAAGTGTCATGGTTAGTTGAGTCTTGACCTGTTGAAGGGGAGCAATGTCAAACTCATCCCTTTGAAAGTTTGGATCTGTTTGATTTAAACATTCAACACATAAACCATTAGTAAGTAATCAAACAGATTTATATCAACTTAATATATAAACATTCAACACACTTGTTTTTCATTCCATGATTCAAAGACAAAATAAATAAATACATAAGACATCTAATCTATACTTTTGTCTTGAATCCTGGGCTCGTCGCTCGGAGGAGCAGAAGTGGTAGATGGCTAATCCTGTCGATTCTTGGATCTTCGCTCTTGACCAGAAGCAGAGGCCGATGCAGCCGCATCCCCTCCTTCTGCTTCGTCATCATCATCTCTACCTTCTGTCCTTTCTTCCTCTGTCTCTTCTTCATCCTCATCATCTTTCTCATCGTCATCATCATCTTCATCACGACCATCTCCATCATCCCCATCACCCTCCTTTATCTTCAAAGGCTCATCCTTTTACCCCTTTAACCTCAGCATAATCGTCTTGTTGGTCGTCTCCAACTCTTTTATACGTTTGGCTGATTGGGTCTGCTGGTCTTGGAGTTGGGACATCTCGACTCTCCTAGCATCGATTAGTTGGGTCTGCTGATCTATCACCCGAGCCTGCTCTGCCATCTGCTGAGACTGGGCAGCAGTCAGATCGGTCAACTGGCGAATCTGTGCCGCTTTCTCTTCATCTGCAGCTAGCAGGTGCATCACCATACGGTAAGCGCCGACAGCTGCTCCTCTACCCCGATGTGAGGTAGAGTAGATCTATATACATGTGATGGCTGGGCTAAAGGTCCGGCATGATGTGAGGTGGTGGTGGTAGTAGCAGTGGTGAATATGGGTCGGTAAGCAGGTGCTGGTGATGTAGGTGTGAATGGTATGGTGGTGGATGGGAAGGATACAGTGCTGGTAGGTAAGGTGGTGGTTGTGGTAGCTGTAGTGGATGTGGTGGCTGTGGTAGCAGTAGTGGATTGGTGGCTGTGGTCGCAGTAGTAGATATGGTGGTTGTTGGGATGGGTGGTATGTCAATGGAGGTGGTAGTGGTGGCTGTGGTGGTGGAAGTAGTGGTAGCAGTGGTAACGAAGGATAGGCGACGCTTCTTCTTCTTCAGTCCATGGGGTTGAGCCATCCTCTTCCTCCTAGTCCCGGTGGAAGTGGATGCTCCCCCTGCAGCTCTGCCCACTGAACCCGAGAGCATAGCTTGGGTCAGTCTCTCTCTCAGTGGAGTCCCGAGGGTGTTCACCAACCACCCTAAGCCGTGTTCTGTGAACAACTTTGCTTCCCACAGTCCTAGTGAGGGGCTCCTCATCCGACTCCTCCTCCTCCTCCTGATCACCAACAATGAACTCCTGATGGAAACCGGCCGTCTCAGCAACCTCTCCGGCAGTGTCAGACCCTGGGGAATAACATCTGACTCAGTGCCTCTTTGTGTAGCAGGCATGTCATCCCGGTGTTGCCGCTATCATCATCAGAATCCATATCTGGTAGGAGCAACCTCTCATCATCGGAGTCGCTGTCATCATGACGCCATTTGCGTCTGCCAGGCGCCACATACCTCTCGTTGGCCAGGTGGCCAATCAGTCTCTTCACTTGGGCTTTACCTGCTTTCCCTGTAAACTCTCATCCTGCCCAGAGTAGTATCATCCATAATCTCTAAGGCCACTGCGTCATGATTCTCTTTGGGCAACTATGGCAGCTTCTCGTTGAAGACGAGCTGTAAGAATCTGGGGTACATACAAAACCCCTCTTTACCCGTGGCCTCCAAGTTCTCCACTAAGTAGGAGAATATCATGCTGGAAAAACTGAAGGGGTGGTTCGAACCAGTGCCACGTAGGCATTTTGAATCTGGTCTGAGAGGTCGTCAAACCCACCCCTCCTCGATGCAACACACTTGAGGATCACGTGTGCTAAGTACTTGTACTAGGGGCTCAGGTTGCTCTTGTTGAGCACACCTGAGGTGATAATCCCAGCGTAGTTTATCCTCAGGAAGCATCCTCTCACTGTCAACGGATGTAGTCTAGTAGGATGATCAGTGTCGTCCCCAAACTCTAGGACCCTCTAAATGTTGGCAGCAGAGATCTCAATATCATGGCCCAATATAGAGCTCCTAATACAATACGGCTCGCGAGAGCGGTCCACCGAGGCATTCTCCCAGAATGCCTGATGGAGTGATCTATATGGCGTGCAAGGTGTGGAGACAGCCTTATGAATCCGGGGCCGTGTCAAAAAGGCTATAATGTCAGTAAACTCGGCCCCGTTCCTGGTGGTGTGATCCAAATGAGCACAAATGTTGTGCTTTGGATTTTTGGACCACCTTCTGTCATTTACCTGAAACACACAAGACATAGAACCATAAGTACATAAGACATGAAAAATTCTGTTCTAAGTGTTAAGTTGAAAGTCATTCTGATTCATTCGTGCGAATGAATCATGCGACTGAAGTCAATCGTCTGTTCTTTCATGCGACTGTACTCATTCTGGTCAATGTGATATGCGATTGGGTTCATTCTGCTGACTGAGTCTGCGAACGGTTCAGTCGGCCGACTGAGATCAATCATATGGTTCATTCGGCCGAATGACCCAATCGCCAGATTCAATCGTGCGATTGGAGTTCATCAGACGACCAGTCGCCTGTCTCAGTTGTTCAGTCGCCGTGGTTCGAGTCTTGATCAATACAAGTGATTTAACATGGATTACCGTTCAATGTACTCGCATTCTGTTACTAATAACCTATTAACCTCAATTTTAACATTTTGCATAGTTAAGTAGGTATTAGGTCGCGTTCTGTCTGTTCTTGTTTTCGTTCGAATATTCACCACATTGTGGTTCAATCCTTCTGATTTCAATGAAAAAGACTTCAATCTACCTGTATAATGAATGGCGAACGTTAGTGAATCAAAAACAATGATAAACTAGGGCTAATAAAATTTTGGCAGTGTAAGGTAGGGAGTGCGATTAAGGGCGATTTGGGAGTGATGAGTGAAATGCGATCGACAGAGCCCTTTAAATACTGAAGCTGAGCTCAGTCGGCCGACTGGCCTCAGTCTCCCAGTTCATTCGGGCGACTCAGGCTCAATCGTACGATTAGCCCAACTAGTCGCATGCACTTGACCGACTGAGATTCAGTCGGTCGACGGCTCAGTCGTGCCTTTCATTCACATGTTTAGTTGACCGAATGAGTTTCAATCGGTCGACTGACTCATCGCCCTCTTCCAATCGGTCGAATGGGCTATTTTGACGAGCCATTCGTGTGAGTGGAAGCCATTCGCATGGTTGGTCCATTCTCATGGTCCAATCTGTGAATGGGTCACACTTAGTTAATTTTCTGCCATTTATACCAATTTACATTTAAGCCCTTTTAAATTAATTGAAACTAACGTTATGAGCCTTTGATCATCTCAAACATGATCACTTCTCTTAAAACATTTTGATCACTCAAACGTGACTATTTTAAACTTTCAAAGCACATATGGTCATCTCAGACATGACCCTTTTAGTGATTTGATTCCTTCTGATTCCTGATGTAGCCCGACACACGCCTACATTAAATTAAAAACAACTAACTAATTTAAAACCTTAAACTAATTTCATAAACAAACTTATTTTTGGCTTTTTTGAGAGATAAATCCAGAGATTGATATCTACGGGATTTGGTCGGGAGTAGACAGCTTCAACTTAGATTGATCATATCTGGACCAATTCAATTTTGGAATCATACAGTAAGTCAAATCATTTGGGACTTGTTTAAAACTTTTGATGCTTAAATTCTCGGTGTTCACCAGAGTCGTTAGCAACTTAAGGAAATCATACTGGAACTCTTAGGTTTTCACATTGATTTGAACTCTTGAGAATGTAGCCACTAAGATTGTCAGTATGTTTGTCCCTTAAATCCATACACAGACTTTTGACGTAGACGGTGACTGATTTAGGTTTAATTATTTCAACTAACATTTTGATCCCGCACTTATATTGTAATCAACATTCCTCAGAATTTTTGAGCGGTCTACGGGTATTATTACAAGAAGAGACTATCTTAGAGCTTTCAAAGAGAAGCCTGTCCTCAGGTCAGTGCCATCGCACAGCAGAGAGGCGGCAAACAACAATGAATTCTAGAATATCTTGGTTATGCGTATCCTCAGGTCAGTGCCATCGACACAGCAGAGAGCCACACAACCTATCTCCTTGTTAGAGCAGCTTATTTTATCTTACACAATATGCACCAAACATAAGTCATTAGCTTTATTGCATTGTCTTTCATTTTTTCTTGCTTTGCTCTAATTATGGTTATCCGCACACATTTTGGCATTTAAATGCTCATTACCCCTTATTGAATATATTGATTGTGTTAACCAGTGATAAGATGGAAGCCCACAGTCAGTTGAACAACTTAGTTTGATCTTGAGATCACCAATCGGTCTAATTGTCTATTGTGTTGAATCTACCAACATATCATTTGTGGTCTAGCAGCCTCTAAGTCTACTTTCTTTGTGTCACCTTAGGAGTTTGCCAGTTTTCTATCATCTTCCTTTTTATATATTGCTTAGACTACACAGAGTTTAAATATAAGAGACGAAAATAAAACAGATAACATAAATAAAATAAACTTTAACTAAACACATCGGACTACACCTTATTATCATCAGGAATTACCTCACTGTTCTTTTTAAGGCCGTTGACCTCTAGCAATATTGAAACGTGGTTTATCAAAGGCTTTAGTATAGAGGTCAGGGCGTTGAAAATCAATATTATTTTAACCACATCAATTAAGTTCTTTCAAAACAGTCTCTTATGAAGTGGTATTTAATACCGATGTGTTTGGTCTTAGGATGTTGAACCGGATTTTTAGTTACGCAATTGCAGCAGAGTTATCAACAAAAATAGGAGTAGATGAGAATTTTAAACCGTAATCCCGCATTTGCTGTTAATCCAATGATTTGTGACAGCAACTTGCAGCAGCAACATATTCGGCTTCACAGGTTGAAAATGCAACCGATGTCTGCTTCTTACCTGCCAGGTAACTAATCTTCTCCCAAGATTGACACCCCGCTGATGTAGACTTGTAGTTCATCTTGCATCCCCCGTAATCCGAGTCACTATACGTGGTAAGTTCAAAGTCATCATCATGAGGATACCACAATCCAAGTGTGGGTGTACCCTTCAGAAACGAAAAATTCTCTTGACCCCGATCAGATGGTTGACCTTTGGTTTAGCCTGATATCTAGAACATAGACATGTAGCATACATATATCGGTCTTGAGGAGTAGATACATGAGGGATCCAATCATTCCTCGGTACTAGTGGCATCTACCGATCTCCATTCTCATCAGGTGCTATATCATGATTCGTAGCAAGTGGAGTCCCAGCAGCAGAAGCATTCTCCATGTCAAAGCGACTGAGAATGTCTCCTACATACTTGGTCTGATGTAGAAAGATCCCATTAGGTGTTTGATCCACCTTTAACCCGAGAAAAAACTTCATCTCCCCCATACACTCATCTCAAACTCTTCTTCTTCATCACTGCTTCAAACTCTTTGCATAACTCTTTTTCTTTGACCCGAAGATTATGTCATCAACATATATCTATACAAGCAGTAGGTCACCATCCTTTTCTTTAATAAACAGTGTACAGTCAATGACTCCCCTGCAAAGCCGTGTTTCACAAGATGAGTCGAGAGTTTCTCATACCAAGCTCGAGGAGCTTGATGAAGCCCATATAAAGCTTTGTCGAGCTTGTAAACTCTATCCCGATGATAAGGGTCTTCAAATCCCTCGGGTTGACTTACATAGACTGTTTCCCTGATTTCCCCATGAAGGAATGCACTCTTCACATCTAATTGGTAGACTTTAATCTTCATGTACGATGCATAGGCAAGGAAGATACGAATAGCTTCCATCCTTGCCACAGGTGCAAACACCTCATTATAGTCAATCCCCTCGACTTGGCGAAAACCTTGAACCACCAGTCGAGCTTTATTCCTGATAATGACTCCTTGGTCATCCTTTTTGCATTTTAGTACCCATTTGGTGCCAATGACTTTAGCACCTTTAGGTCTATCAACCAGAGTCCAACACCTAACTTCTTAACTGCAGAAGTTCTTCTTGCATGGCACTCACCCACGCCTCATCAATTAGTGCTTCACTGCCATATTTTGGCTCAACCTGCGAAACAAAACATCGATAAGCACCATCATGAATGTAACCTTTCTCCATAACTGAGGCGTAATCAGCTGAGTATAGCTGATTTCGGGTTTGTACTCTTGATCTGACATCCCCTATAACATTGTCAAGGGGATGATAGACGTTTAGTCGTGATCCTGGAGTAGTAGAACAGCCACCTCAGAACCGAGATTGTGAACATTTTGTTCTGCATCTGAGGAAGATGGAGTTTGAGGTTCTGAAGTCAAAGGTGCATCACTCATGGATGCTTGTGGACTTTCACGAACTGGAACCTGTTCCTCCTGACTGTTCTGGTCATATGCTTCAGTTTCATCTTCAGAGGAGGACTCATGTCATCGACTACCCCCCCTGACTGAGTAGATGATACTCCCTGTGTGCTACATGGTGTATTTAGAATATCATACATCATCCTAGTAGCTAACTCATCATCCGAGGGAGAGAGAGGGATGTTGAAGGACTTGAAGAATCCATCATAATCGAAGAAGTATGCAGGTCCTTTGCCTGTAGGTGTGTGGTATATCTCTAAACGTCGACATTACACCACACTTCTACAAGACCCGTTGAGTTATTGTAAACTCGCTTGTTCGGTATTTTGTATCCTAGAAATTCCTTCATCTGCCTTCTCGCTGAATTTGCCTTCTTGTGTCTTCTTCAAAGTGTACACGGCGCGCCAAAAGGTTCAAGATACTCCAAATTCGGTTTGCGTCTTTGTAGTAGCTCATAACATGTCTTTCCGTGACGCTTGACTATTAGGACTCGATTCAGTGTATAACATGCATTTGCCACCGCCTCATTCCAGAATTGGATAGGCCGTTTCGAGTCTGCCAGCATAGTCCGTGCTGTCTCTATCAAACTCCTGTTCTTTCTCTCAGCAACACCATTCATCTGAGGTGTGTAAGCAGAATTGAATTGATGCACAATTCCTTTTCCTTGCAGTATGCCTCCATCCCTTGATTCTTGAATTCTGTCCCGTTGTCTGAGCGTACTTGTCTAACTTTTAGCTTGTAGAGAGATTCCAGTGTTGTTACTAATTCCTTGAATGTCTCCAATGTTTCTGATTTGGATTTTAGAAACATACCCAAGTGACCTTGAGTAGTCATCAGTGACCACAAAACAGTACACGTCGCCTGTAATGCTCCTTGTACTAACTGACCAAACAGATCCATGTGAAGAAGCTCAAGAGGAAGTTCTATTGAATGAGCTTTCTTTTCCTTATGAGACTTCTTTGTCTGTTTGCCTTTCTTGCAAGCTACACAAAAGTCAGGAAGTTGGAAGTTCTTGACATTTACTACCTCACTAAATCTTTCTAATCAAATGATTCATCTTCCTTTGACTATGTGTCCCATTCTCCTATGCCAGGAGATTGAATCCTTCTCAGTAGCTTTAGATAGAAGCACTGAACCTCATGATCCGTTGTAGCAGCTGTTGACAGATCCAAGACATAAAGGTCTTTATATCTTGAAGTAGTCACAGAACTGGTCCTCTGGGATCATATATTCTTTCTTCAGCACGTAACACTTCTTGTTGTCGAAGATGACTTTAAATCCTCTATCACAGATTTGGGAAACAGAAAGTAAGTTGTTCTGAACTGTTGAACGTATTCACCTTATCAAACTTAACTTTCTGATTTCCCATTTCTCCCTGAGCTGTGATATAGCCTCCTTTGTTTCCTGCAAAGGAAACATGCCCTCCTTTTATTTGTTTGACGTTTGATAAAAGGGCTCTATTTTGCTGTCATGTGCCTGGAATGCTCCGTTCTCTATAATCCACGTGTTAGTCTCAGCACTGTATCGAACACCCTGCACATACAAAGTAAATGAATTAGTTTAGGTTAGGAACCCAAGCTTTTACTGTCTTGGGTTTCCAGAGGCATCACACATCATAAACTCCACACCATTGACCCTTAGAGGGTGAGGGTAGCTCAGGTTCCTTCTGTCATCAGTATCAGACACGTAGGTGACTTTTTCCATAAGCCAGATTTGTGCAATGCCTGTTTATGATAAACAGTCGTCTGGCTTACAGGTTGGACTTTAGGTTCACTAGCTCTTCTAGGTGGAGTTAGAGAACTCCTCTTAGAAGACCTAGGTCTAGAGTCCTGAAGATCAATCTTCTTCCTAGGTGTCTGATAGAAATAACAATAGAAGCAATGTGTCCACATTCTCCACAGTTGTAGCATGACCTGCTATCAACTTTATGAGTAGACTTTCTTGGTGGAGAAGTGCATGACACTCTAGTAACATCAATCACCTTAGTTTTGACTCTTGTATGTTTGATGTTTTCTCTGATTTAACAAACTTTACTGTTTTAACCTGTTTCACTTTTGGTTAACTGGTTTTTGACTTGAAGCATGTGAAAAAGTAACATTTGAAGTCCTTTTAGGTTCTGATTTGACTCTGTTTGACCCTGACTTTAAGTTACCTTTTTCAAATTCATTTTCCAGATTAACACAAGGCAATTTACCCTTTGCCTTTGAAGTGGCCTCTTTTTGTTTCTGTCCAGATTCAGTAGATGAACATGAGGTGTCTGGATCAGTAATAAGAGGAGTAATCACCACATGATCCTTGATGGGGTTATTATTTACTGGTCTAGACTTAGTGTTCATCAAGGTCTCAGGTGGTGGTGGAACCACTTTGTAGCCTAATCCCTCCCCGTTATTCCTTTCTCTCAATAAGTGTTGAACTATGTGTGAAGAACTAGTCCAACTATGCAGTTTCTGTTTTAATGAATTAACTTCTACTTCTAGAACTGTCTTTTGCTTCTTAGTTCTTCTAGGGAGTTTAGATAGTACCTAATGTCATTTTCTTGGTTAAAGGCCACTACTTCGGTTTCCCTAATTGTTTAGTCAATAGGTCTATCTTTTCTTTATAACTATGTCTTTTTGTTTTAGTACTCTATTAACTCAGTGCATAGTCGTAAATCTTTTACTAAGTTATCATTATGATCTAATAACCTAGCAATTTTTTCATCTATGCTATTCCTAAAAGTATCACAATCAGAACAAGCATGATTATTAAACATTTGGTCAGTAGTACTTACCTGAGTTGGTTCAGAAGAGTTAGCCATCAGTGCAGCATCAGATGTCTCTGGTTCTGGTGATTCTGACTTTTCTGTCTCTGACGTGGAAATCTCCTCATTTGGCTTGTAACTGACCTCGGCTGCAGTTGTTTCTTCCACTATGTGACATTGCTATCTCAACTGCTAGATCACCTTCACTCGCAGAATCATCATCAATATCCTCAACACTGGCAATGTTAGATTCTCCTGGTGAGACAAACCTAAAACTCCAATCCTGTCCTTCATCATCTTGAGCAGTCAAGGCTTTTGGATCCTTGTTTGATGATGTAGAACTGGAGGCTTGGTTGTCTTGGCGAGTAAAGGACGAGAACGGGTTCCCATTACCCGTCTTCTCTTGCTTGACACATTCTCTTTTGAAGTGCCCCTTCTCTCCACAGTTGAAGCAGGTCACTTTGCTCTTGTCAAAGCCAAATGTGGTATCCTTAGTAGCTATCAAGTTCTGTCCAATCTTCTTAACAAACTTCTTCGCCCTTCGGACAGCGCTAGCTAAGGCCCACATTATATCCATCCTCTCAAGCTCCATTTCATCCACCTGCTCGTAGTCCTCATCTGCCAAATGGCAGTTTCCAATCTTCCCGCACAACAAGTCCATCATATGAATGAACCACTGCTGCTAAAAGATCCATATGCTCTCGAGCTACTTCTACGGTCACATTACCGAGGTTCTCGATCTTCAGTTTGGTAGCACTTGCTTCTGATCCAATATAATGGGTACATGACGACCCAGACGTGTCTGATCCAGAAGGAGAAGCATGTGAAGGACCTGACGAGCTAGACACAAAAGCAGTCTGGAGTGGTGCTCCAAATGTCTTAGCTTCAGGCGTGGCGTTGTATAAAGCTGGATTTTGTGTGTACGAAGACTTCTGAGCTCTATACTTCATCCTTAGTGCTTCTTCTCGCAACTTAAGAATGAAGTCATTTATATCCAGCTTTACAAGCATTCCATTCTGTCTCAGGTTAGACACAAATGTAGCCCACTTAGCAGGCCATCCGTCTGCGAAGTTGCTTACTTTCTCTTCCATAGTCGT
Organism: Flaveria trinervia; assembly: GCA_025506515.1. Lineage (NCBI taxonomy): Eukaryota > Viridiplantae > Streptophyta > Magnoliopsida > Asterales > Asteraceae > Flaveria > Flaveria trinervia. The sequence continues at coordinate 20,265,579 of CM046446.1, forward strand.
TTCCACTCCATGTGTATGCAATTCGCTCATCAAGTGGTAGAATCTGTCTATGACTTCGTCTAAACTTTCATTACCAATCATGAGAAGTTATCGAATTCCTTCTTTAACTCCTTTGCCTTGATTGCCTTCAATGACGCATTCCATCATATCTCTTCTCTAGCTCATCCCACAGTTTCTTGGACTGCTTGTTCTCTGAATACTGGTGGAATATGTCTTTGGGGATAGACTGAGTGATCAATGCATAAACTCTTTTCTCTGCATTGTACTTTGTTTTCTGTGCGTCTGTCATCCCGCTTAATGTTAGCTTAACTCCATCAGCTCCCACCGTGGTACTATAACCGATCTCAATGGCTTCCCACAGATTAGGATCTACTCCATTAAGGTAGATCTCAAAACGTTTTTTCTAGTAGGGAAACTCATCTAAAGTCAAAAGCTTTGGTGGTTTATTGTGATTACCCACCTCACTCTCAAGCAATAGCAGGTTCTGTATCCTTGAGTCCTTCCCAGTAAAAAGGCTGACATATGATCTTCCATGACTAATAACTTAGAATCTAATCAAACAAACTTTCACTGATGCGACTGAAGGATGCGAATGATCTAATCGTGCGTATGAACTCTGCGACTGGTTCAATCGTGCGGCTGAACTGGGCGATTGGTTCAGTCGGGCGAATGAATGTGGTGTGTATGAGCTATGCGAACGAACGGTTCAGTCGGCCGAATGAGGGTGCAACTATGTCCAATAGTGCGTATGAGCAATGCGAATGGAGTCCAGTCGTGCGAATGAGTCACTTGTGCGACTGAAGCTACTGATTTGCGAAAATTTCTTAGTTTGACGGGTTTCAGCCGTAAAGATTCGAAATTTCACATGTTCTAATCGCCTAAGTCCGTAGAAACCAAACTTCAATGAGCAGGGAACTTCCAAGTTCACTTTTGATGCCAAAGATTGCGTTTTTAGTGCAAAAAGACAAACTTTTATGCAATCTTCATTGAATCAACACGTAATCAAGGGTCAAAGCTCTGATACCACTTGTTAGGACCTAGTATTTAACCGAAATACCTAGAGCTTAACGTGTAAACCAGATCAAATAGTGTGGAATCCTATTTGATTGGCGATCCAATCCGTGAGAACACACGAAGAATCAATCAAGAATTGAAACTAACGTTAGAAATCGATTGGGAATCGATCTAATGTGTTCTATGAACTTGGAGAACGTATTGAGAGGTTTCTGGACGGCTAGGGTACGTCTGGAATCGTAATTGATCGAGAGACCTTTTTCACGATTGAGTTGTATTTATAGGTTGGTATTATTCAATCGTGCGACTGAACCATTAGTTTGGTTCAGTCGTGCGATTGAACCATGCGGTTGATTCATTCGTACGACTGAGTGTTCAATCGTGCGACTGAGCCAATCTTATGTTACAATCGTACGACTGATCCAGTCTCCTGGTTCAGTCGTGCGACTGAGTCAATCGTGTGAGTTATTCATGCGTATGGTTCATTCGCATGAGCCATTCGCATGAGAACTTCATTAAGTTAAGTTTGAATGTTTATTTAATATAACATAATGTGCACCATTCAAACATCATAAACCCAATCAATTCAATCACGACTCATTAATGAATATTAAACATCACAGGTAACAAACCATTTATGTCATTTCATTAATCAATACAAATACATCATACTCAGACAGATAAGATTCATTACATTTCAAATCATGATCTAGGAACATACATGCATCAACAGTCTGCAGACAAGTTTGTCAGCCACATAGGGTCGAACACCCAAATTTCCATTTTGCTCTCTCCGTAGAACTATGACCCCTTCCCCTCTTCTCCAATCATAATACCACCATTTGAAGTGTGGAGTGAAGTCTTGTGGCATTTCCCGTAGGGGAATCTTCGACATTATGCATGGAGGACTCCACTTCAGCACCACCTTAGGCTTTCCAGAAATGGGATCCATTTCAGACCTTCAGATGTACCTCTTCGGTTGTTGAGGTTTGAAGTTTACCCACATGGTGTGGTATTCTTTCCTTAGTGCAGCCTCAAATTAGTATGACATTTTCCTTGGATTGGCATATAAAAAGTTTAAGCAAGCCAGCTGGTTGAGCTCAAAAGCAGGAATAGTCTTTAGATAGTTTGGGGATCTGAAGTACTCTATACCCTTCTCCCTATTAGCCGCATAAACGTTAAGATCCTCAAAATACACCCATGCAATGATCTTTCCTGACACCTTTAGATGTTTCTTGACCTTGTATAGCTTGGTGTAGGCATCCGGCTTTTATGCAGTTCGTTGGGCTCATATCTCAGCAAAACAAGACGCCCATTTAGCCTTCTTTATATCAACATCAGTGTCTGAGACTTGGGCTTGGCTTTCATTCATCTCTGTCTCTTTTTCCATCTCAATCATTTTGTCAAACGTACCACTACCGAGAGTGTCCCCCAAATTGGGATCATATTGTCCTCTCGGTCAGTGTACTCTAGATAGTACTCAGTTGTAACATCATCAATCTCTATTTCATGTACGTCGTTTAGCTCGTCATCACTAGTAACATTAAAAGTAGGTGCATCTTTGACAATCTCATCTGGGTTTAGCCAGAACATCTCTACAAGTTGCTCGTCAATCAGGTCATGTATGATTTCTCCTTCTTTGGGAGTATAGCTCACCGACCTTCTAACATCCTTTGCAAATCAAGAATCATTGTTAATTGAGACTTGATTTGCTGTAAGGAACCAACATCATATTCATCTTTCTGAGATGTTTGATATGCTTGATTTAAAAATTTAAAACACATTAATCATTAGTAACTAATCAAGACATTTAAAGATTAGACAAATATAGATAAACATTAATTACACAAATGTGATACAAAAATCATGTAGAAAAGTTTTCAAATAAATAAACATCTAATCGTTACTTTTTTCTTGACTTGCAGGCTTCTCAGTAGGAGGGGTGGAGGATGATGCTCCTTGATCTTCATTCCTTTTGGTCCTCCTCAGTTGAGTTCAGGAGAGGCTAATGCAACAACATCACCTTCTCCATCAGTATCATCTCTTTTCTTTCGCTCTGTCTTGCGTCATTACCTTCATCTTCTTCATTTGAATCATCCTCATCATCGTCGTCATCATCATCAGTATCATCATCCTTGATCTTCAGAGGCTCAGTCTTTGACCCTTTTATCTTGAGCATGATCTTCTTGTTCTTCCTCTCAAGTTCTTCGATCCTTTTCACTGAAGCCAACACCAGCTCATTTTGACTATTGAGAGCATGGTGTGCTCGGCTTAGAGCTCTCTCGTAAAGTTCAATTTTCTTACTGAGCTCTAAGATCTTCTGAGCTTGAGTTGTGTTTACCTCCATCATCTTATGTAACTGATTTGCCCTAAGCTCATCAGTGGCAGGTAGCCTAAGCACTATGTTGTTTAGAATTGCCAGCTGTTCCTCTAACCCAATGGGGGTAGAGTCGATCCTGGTGCGAATGAAGGATGTGATGATGGACTTCCTTAGTGGCAGGTGGTGGTAGATGTGATGAATATAGGTGGTGGGATATGAGTGGATAGTGAAGCGTTGCCTGTAGTAGTGGTAGTTGGGAGTGTGGTAATGGTGGTAGTTGTGGTGGATGTGGTAGATGTAGTGGTGGCTGTGGTAGTAGTGGTGGCTATGGTAGTGGTAGGGGATCGTGTGAATTGAAATCTTGGCCTGTTACCCTTTTTCCTATAAGGGTGAGCCATCCTCTTCTTCGTGGAGCATTTAGAAATAGAGGCTCCCCTTGGCTACTGGGCTGGTCCGGGGCATACAAACGATCTGTATCAGCAGTAGTGGCATCCCCGGACTCAACTTGTCGTCCACCAACCGCCTTGAGCCCTCCCTTAATGGCTATGACACAACTCCTCACCATCCAACCAGAGGCTCCTTGCCCAACTCCTCCTCCTCATCCATTTGAAAATCAGGATGGATTGGAGCCGGCTCGGGTCCACCCGGACCATCACCTCCTAGACCATCACCTTGGTCATCATTGTCAGAATCATTGGAGGGTAGAGCAATAGGCTCAATATCAGAATTACTATCCTCGTGCTGCCACTTCCTCCTAGCTGGCACCACATAATCCTCCCGGGCTAGATGCACAAACAGTCTCCTCATAGGAGGTTTCACCTGCTTCCCCCTGTATACCTTCATCCTCCCGAGGGTAGTGTCATCTATGATCTCAAGTGTGACTGCATCGTCAATCTCCTTGGGCAGTGAGGGTAGCTTTTGATTAATGATCATCTGAACGAAATGCGGGTACATACAGATGCCCTCATTTCCCTTGGCTTCTATGTTCTCGACCCATAGGTGAAGATCATCCGCGAGAAACTGAATTGATGATTCGGTACTAGAGCCACATAGGCGTTCTGGATTTGATCAGACATCTCATTATAGCGTCCCTTCCTTGAGGCTATGCACTTGAGTAGCACATGGGCTAAATACTTGAACTTGGGGCACATGTTGCTCTTGTTGAGCACACCTATGTTTATGTCCCCCGCGTACATAGCTCGAAGAAAAAAAACTGCAAATTGTCAGTGGATGCAGTCTGGTTGGGCAGTCACCATCCTCTCCTAACTCTAACACTCTTCTCAGATCTTCCTCACTGATCTCAATCTCCTCCCCAAATATGGAAATCCGAATACGATGCAGTTCAGCAGACCTATCTACTAAAGCGCCTTCCAAAAAGGCCTGCTGAATCGATCAATATGGTGTGCACTCGGTAGATATGGCCTTGAAGAACCTCAATCTTCATAGGAAGGCAATAATACCTACCAAATCAGATGCGTTCCACGAGGTGACGTCCTCATGCGCACAAAGGTTTTCCTTTGTGTTCATAGTCCATCTACTCGCCATGTTTCTGTTACACAAGATAAATAAATGTTAGACTTTGTGTAAGTGAGTGACATTTGAATTTTATGGACTTGAATCATTCTGTTTTGACATGCTAACGGACAATGCGACTCAGTCTTAGTCGTGCGAATGAGCTCAGTCATGCGAATGAACCTATGACTTAACTGAGTCGTATGTTGTTCTATTTGATTGAACCATTCGTGCGACTAAGTTCATATGCATGGTTCATTCGTGTGATTGAGTCTTTGCCCATTTCAATAATGCGATTGAAGTTCATCAGTTTGGGTATTCGCATATGCCTCTGTACGGTACTATAGAATCAGTTCTTAGACTATACTTGATGTTAAATGTTTAGGTTAGACTCATTTGACATGCAATCTTTCAAAATAACACTTAATACAAAGTAGATCGATGATTAAGTCCTTGTTAGTGGTTTATTTTGATGATTTTGTCTAGGTTTAGTTTTCGCCTAGTTAAGTCATTAGGGCTTGATTAAACTAAGCATTTAGGTCGAATGTAGTCTCACACTACCTGTAGAAACAAAGCGTAATTGTTAGTGTCACAAACAAGAGGCTAAATCATAGATACTAAATTTGGGCAGAGTAATCTGGCTTTCGTACGATTTAAGGGCGATTTGGGGGTGATGAGTGTGTGTGACCGACTCCCCTCTATTTATACTAGGTTTTCCTTTAGTTGTGCGACTGACCCTATTCGCACTCTTGATTCGTGCGACTGGGGTTCAGTCGTGTGACTGGCTCAGTCGGTCACATTTAGTCTTGAGTCTAGGTTTCAGTCGTGCGATTGACTTATTTGGTAACCTCCATTCGTGCGAGTGGTTCATTATTGTTATCCAATCGTGAGAATGGTTCGTACTCATGTTCAATTCGCACGTCTAGACCATAAGAATGGATTAGTCGCATGAATGTCTATGAGTTAAGAATTTTACCTTATGCACTTTCAACCACTTAATATGTTAACGATTGATTAAGACATTATGACCAGTGATCATATCAGACATGATCCTTTTAACATTGAAAACTGTTGATCAGCTCAGACGCAATCCTTTTAACAATGAACCGATTTTGTCACCTCACACGTGACTCATTTTATTTTTGAACTTTTTAGTCACCTCAGGTGTGACTCTTTTGAGTGAGTGATTCATAGATTGAATTTCGATGCCTATTCCGACTTTTACCAACTAAACGACTAAAATTTAATACATAAAGCAGCTTGAAAATTTAAAAAACAAAATTAAGACATATTTTTTATTAGAGATGGATTTTAAACCTATTAGAGTAGTTCTAATGGATATTACTTCTGGACAGCCCAACTTTAATTCCTTTTTATTATTTCTGGTACGATTCATTTGAGAATTATATAGGTAAATCAGAATCACTTGGGACGTTTTAATAACCAATCTTGATGCTTGATCCTTGTTTTCATTGAGAGCGAATAGCAATTTTAGGAAATCATACTAGAGCCACAAGATGCACACAATGATTTTGAATTTCAAGAACTACAGCTCACGATGATTTTCAGTATACTTGTCCTCTTAAATCCATACACAGATTTTTGACACACATTGGTGATTACTTATGGTTTTATTATATCAACTAGCATTTGTGGATCCCACGCTTATATGGTAATCAACATTCCTCACGAGATTTTTGAGCGGTCTACGGGTATATTTCAACAAGAAACTATTCTAAGAACATTCAGAGAGATGCCAAGCCTCAAGTTAGTGCCATCGCACAGCAGAGAGGCGCAAACAACAATGAATTCTAGAATATTTAGGTTATGCTTATCCTCGTGTTAGTGCTACCGCACACTAGAGAGGCACACAAACTATCATCTTGTTTGAGCAATTATTTTCTTTTTGCACCAAATAAGTTATTAGCTTGATTACGTTTTGCATTTTTCATGTGCTTTGCTCATATTTTATCGTCGTCCACACACATATGTGGTGTTTATTTTGCTCTTCACCCCTTATTGGAACCGTGTTGATTGTGTTAACTAGGGATAAGATTTGAACCCATAGCACGTTGAACAACTTAGTTTGTAATTGAAACCACAAATGATGTCAACTTGTCTATTGTGTTGAATCTACTGACACATCAAATAATGAACTATCAGCCTGTAGGTCTACTTTCTCTATGTTACCTTGGTAGACTACTAGTTTTACTATCATTTTTCCTTTTATTTTGCTTAGACTTTTCAGACATAACCTTTGACTTTTGCATCATAATCATTTAACCTTTTGAAGTCCCAAATAATCTATTCCCTATGTGCTATCATTTTCCAATATGTTGAATTAGTATAACATATTTGATTACTTTCCTTTTAGCTAAGTTGTCCTCCTCCCTTGTATTTTTTACTAATTTAATAATAATCTAACCTATTCTCCACCTAAAATTCTAAAACCAAAACTATTTCTTGAGTTTTTGGATTTTATAGAAATGTATTAAAATAAGAAAAATAAACGAAAATATAAAATAAAAGTTGTCGGACTAAGCATTTTCATCCTCTATGATCACATCAGTTTTCTTTTTCATTGCATTAACCTCTAATAGATATAAAAGTCTCGGTTTATCAAATGCTTTTGTGTAGTGGTCGGTGCGTTGAAAATCCGTATTTATTTTAACGACATCGATTAAATGTTTTTCAAAACAATCATGTATAAAGTGATACTTAATGTTGATTGTTTAGTTTTAGGATGTTGGATTGGATATTTAGTTACGATTATGACATCAGGATCATCAACATAAATAGGAGTGTTAGAGAATTGCAGACTGTAGTCCCGCATTTGCTATTGAATCCAAATGATCTGCGAACAAGAACTTGCAGCAACAACATATTTAGCTTCACAGGTGACAGAGCAACCGATGTCTGCTTCTTACAATGCTAGGTGACTAATCTTCTCCAAAAAAAATTTACATCCTGCAGAAGTTGACTTGTAATTCATTTTGCAGCCACCGTAATCCGAGTCACTATATGTTGTATGCTCAAAGTAATCGTCATGAGGATACCAGAACACGAGTGTTGGAGTACCCTTCAGATAATGAAATATTCTTTTAACACCAATGTGATGGTTGACTTTGGGTTTTGCCTGATATTTGGAACAAAGACAAGTCGCATACATGATACCAGGTTATGAGGCTGTGAGTTACATGAGAGATCCGATCATTCCTCGGTACATGGTGGCATACCCAAATCACCATTTTCGTCGAGTGCAACGTCGTGGTTTGTTGCAAGTGGAGTCCCAGCTGCCAAGGCATTCTTCATATCGAACCCACTTAGGATATCACCTACATACTTGCTCTGATGTACAAATATTCCCTTTGGTGACTGATCCACCTGTAACCCAAGAAAGAACTTCATCTCTTCCATGACACTCATCTCCAATTCAGCTTTCATTATCGCTTCAAATTCCTTACACAATTATTAACTTTTGGAACCAAAGATTATGTACCAACATAAATCTGTACTAGTAGTAAGTCACCATCCTTATCTTTGATGAATAGTGTGCAGTCAATCACTCCTCTGCGAAAGCCGTGTTTCACAAGATGAGTCGAGAGCTTCTCATACCATGCTTTTCGGGCTTGTTGAAGCCCATAGAGAGCCTTATCCAACTTGTAAACCCTGTCCCGATGATACGGATCCTCAAATCTTTTAGGTAGACTAACATACACTGTCTCCTGGATTTCACCATGAAGGAATGTACTCTTCACTTCTAGTTAACAAACTTTAATCTTCATATAAGATGCATAGGCTAGGAAGATACGGATTGCTTCCATTCTCATCACAAGTGCAAACACTTCATTGTAATCAATGCCTTCGACTTGTCGAAAACCTTGAACTTCCAGTCAAGCATTGTTTCTGATAATGACCCCTTGGTCATCTTTTTTGCATTTCAAGACCCATTTAGTGCCAATGACCTTAGCACCTTTAGGTCTATCCACCAGTGTCCATACTCCTAACTTCTTGAATTGAAGAAGTTCTTCTTGCATGGCACAAACCCATGCCTCATCATTTAAGGCTTCACTTACATATTTTGGCACAAATTGAGACACAAAACATCGATAAGCCCGTCATGAAGATAGCCATTTTCAATGACTGAGGCATAATCAGCTAAGTATAGTTGATTTCTTGTTTGTACTCCCCATTGTACATCCCTTATGACATTGTCTAGAGGATGATATACATTATGTCGTGATGCGGTGTGGTTGGAATGACTACTTCCTCATCCAGATTGTGAATTCATGGTTCGGTATCTGTAGCCGTTGGAGTGCGAGGTTTCGAAGTGTCAAAGGCATCAACATCTGATGCTTATGTATTTTTCACAGCACGAACATGTTCCTCCTGTTCCACTTGGACATTTTCCACTTCTTTATCGTATGGGGAAGAGTCACTTAACCCCAGTGCTCCCCCTGAATGACTAGAAGACTCACCTTGTTAATCTGATGCTTTCGAGTCTATTGATGGTGGGTTTAAGACATCATACATCATTTTGGTCAATAACTCATCATGAGCAAGGGTGATAAGGATGTTGAAGGATTTACAGAATCCATCATCCTCAAAGAAGAATGCGGGTCCGTCCAGCAGGGGGTGGTGTATCTCTGAACATCGATGTTGTACCACACTTCTACTTGACCCGTCGAGTTGTTGTAAACTCTCTTATTCGTATATTGTATCCTAGAAAAATTCCTGTCAGGATCAGTGATCACAAGTTTGATGTAATGGAGCGTAGCACAGTGGAATAGAGCAAGAATTAAACAAATTGTAGCAAGAGTTTGATACTTGTACGCATTAAGAACAAATACAGTTATAACAAGAGAATATATTTCTGTAACAAGGAATGTTTCAATAATATCGAATATTTCTGATCAAATCATTCGTTTATTACATTAGGTTGACACTCCTTATATAGAGTGCAATCGCTGCGGTTATCACGGGTAAGTGACAACTGGCAGATCTATTACAAAAATAATTAACTCTTAACAAACTACTGAAATGTTCACAACTACTGAGAACATATTAGAGTGTTAAATACAAAATAAGAAACTACTGATAAGAAACTACTGAAACTACAATGACTGAAAAACAAGCTCTTCAGTCGTTTTACAAAACTTCTGATAAATATAAAACTACTGATGAGCACAACAACTGAAGAAGTATTCTTCAGCTGTTGTGTCAAACTACTCAAAAGATAAAACATAAAACTACTAAAAGGTAAACCGTCACAACTACTGAAGAAGACCTCTTCAGCTGTTGTGACAACGTCTGATACTTTGGTCTTCAGCACTTGTGTCTTCAGACTTTGTCTTCAGCACTTATGTCTTTGGAATTGTCTTCAGCACTTGTGTTCAGACTTTGTCTTCAGCACTTGTTTCTTCAGACTTTATCTTCAGCACTTGTGTTCAGACTTTGTAATCAACTGTTGTCTTCAGCTGTTGTGGTCTTCAGTAGTTGTTGTGACGTCTGTGGGACTTAAGGTTTTTCTGATCCGGCTATTGGTTCTTTTGGTCCAACAAACTCCCCCTGAACCAATGTAGCCAAAACCTTTAACTTTATTAAGGTCCCACTTATTGTTTGCAGAATGGTTGGTCTTTTTCCTTCTTCATCAGTTGAGAAGAGGACCCATATAAGCACTGGCCTGGAAATGAGTCTCTGATTATTTGGTTTGCAATGTATGGACGGGAGCTCTGTATTAGGGAATTGGACACTGAGCTGTTCCCCCATCCATGAGACTAACTTCCCATGTATAAGCCTATAGGATTCTCTGGTGTATGCTCTGAGAAACATAATTTTTTCTTCCATGGTCAGGTTCTCGGCTTCACCATCAAACAATCCTTCATGCCCATACAGCTCTGAGATGTACTTGGCCTGTTTACCATTTTTGAGCTCAACTGTTGTAATCTGTCTGTATGCAAACTCATCAGGATGAGTCCCTTCAAGTAACAGACTGAGCTCATTTTGTTTGAAGTTCTCAAGCCTCTTGTAGACTAACCCCTTTTTAATAATTCTGTTCTCTAACATCTTTTGGGGTGGTTGTTTAGTCTCATAGGCCTTCTTGAAATATTCTACAATCTCCCAGGGTGATACTACAAGGACCACTGTGATCTCTTCATCTACGATCCTTTTTACTTGGCCCTTGTATCTCGAAGGAATGTCTTTCTTTACAATCATGTGAGCCACCCTAGGATCAGGCCATACTCTCACCTTTTCCTTCTGATATTGAAATGTGTTGGCAAGGGTGTACAACCTCAGAGCTTCTTTCTTCATACTTATTATTGATGACGAAGCAACATAAGTTTTGTCGATGCTTTTCAGCATTTCGTCATCATGAAGCTTTTTCTGGTGTTCTTCTTCAATCTTTACTCTCACAGCTTCCATCTGTAAGGTGGGAGTGATGGGCATGGGTTTGGCTTTAGCCAATGTTAGAACTGCAGACAGAGGCAGCCTATCTTCTTCCACATCATCCTCTTCTTCTTCTTCTAGCCTCAACACCCTTCTCTTCTTCTTCCTAGGTGCATCATCGGCTGTTGGTTTAGATGGTAAGGGAGTTGGTTTTGTGGGTTGTGGTTGTGGTTGTTTTGAAGAGGGAATGTTAACAGGCTGAGTTAGCATTTTGGAGGTGAGTGTTGCTTTTGAGTATTTGGCTAGCTCAGTCCTGCTCCCTGTTCCTGCTTCATTCAAAGCTTCGACTACTAACCCCTTAGTGTATGCCTTAGATGAACAGATCTTGGAGGTTATGGCCAAGATGCTATCCCTGGTCCATGATTTTACTTCGATCAATGATCTCCCAAGGTATTTGCTGATGAATCTGATCATGATCTCAAGTCTCTCTCTATCCATAGTGTTGTAGCTGGCCCATCTTTGTTGGATCTCTTCGATCTCTAATCTTCTTATTTCAGAATCCAGCTTTTTAGTGTCGAAACCTTGCCTAAACAGCTGATCAATGATATTGTCCATTGATCTGCTGTGTTCAGCATCAGCCTCTTTAACCATTTCGTTCAAGTTCTTCTCATTCTCAGCACTCTTCTTTTTCTTTTATGTGACATGAAAATCTTTTTGACTTTCATGTACTTTTTTAATTTCAGCTCCCTTCTCAATCACATTCTCCTTCTCTTTTTCGGCCTCATGCACATAATCCTTCTCTTTTTCCACCTCTTTATCTTTCTCTTTCTCTCTCTCCTTCTCCATCCTCTTTCTTTTAGCTTTCACTACTGAACTCTCCCCCTTTTTGGGTGCATTGGTTGCAAGGGATTGAGTAGCATAAAGTTGTTGCCACAGTACATCATCCACCAGAGGTTGTAAGATAGTAGAAATTCTCTCATCAACAGTTTTAATAATAATTCGGTTAGCTGTGGTGTGATGAGAGATAGGGGATTTTGAGGGATAACATCCATTTTCTCAGGAGGGTTTTGGTCCTGAGAAATGGTGCCAGAAACAAAGGCAGGTGGCTGAGAATTTTGTAGTGGCTGTGTGTTTAAGGGACCTTGAGAGGAAGGTGCCATCTGTTGGGTTAATGTGGTGGCAGATGGTCTTTCTCCTTGAGAAAGTTGGTCAAGTAGTTTTTGCAGCCTACTGACTTCCTCCTCTAGGATTGTGTTCTGGGCAAGCACGTCATAAAAGAAGCCAGGTCATCATCAGCAGATGCTGAATCACCTGACCTCCTGCTTGTAGCAGGATGTACATGCACTGGGTGTAGACCAGTTGTAGCATGTGCCCCTTTGTCTTGGAACTGGGGACTTCCAGCCTAGGACTTTGCCCTTCATCAGCTGTTGCCTCTAGTGAGGTCTTAGGAATGTTACCAGCCTCAGTCTGATCATATGCTGATTCAGAAGAGGTGGCAGCCTCACCAGATGTTCTGGTCTGCATATCCACACCAGGAGATAGAACATTTAAACCCCGGTGCTGTGGGTTGTCAGAAGCATGGTGATCCTCGTCCTCAATAGCTGTGGTTCTCCCGTTTGTTGGTGGTTGTTGGGGAGGAGGAGAGGCATGCAACTGAGTCAGCACGTTTGCAATGATAAGGGTGGGACTTTGGGGGGCGGTTGCATGGGGAGATGGGGTAAAAGCAGTGTGCACCTGGGGAGAATGGTGCTTTTCAATGGCAATCTCCTCAAATGAGGAAGATCCCAGATTTGTGGGTACCCCTTCTGTGGTTGCTGCAGGCTCCTTTTGAGAGGAATCCTGAGCGGCTGTGGTGGGAGAGTCCTTAATTGCATGGTCGCCATTGATGAAGAGAGGGAGAGAGTTTTTGAACGTTAGGTTTGAGAAGAGAAGAATAAAACTTTGAAGGTGGGATAAGGTATTTAAAGGGTCGGTATAGAAAACGACTGAGGGTTTTGGTGTGAGTCATCAGTTGTTGAAACTACTGATGACGTGGTATTAACCATGAGACGTTGAAACAGCTGAAGTCTCGAATTTAGTCATCAGTAGTTACAAAACTACTGAAGACAGCTGAAACAACTGAAGACTTGGTATCAGTCATCAGTAGTTGTGAAACTACTGAAGACATTGGTTTTGTCAGCAGTTGTAAACAACTGAAGACTTGGTGTTAGTCTTCAGTAGTTTTAAACTACTGAGGACATGGTTTTGGCTTCAGTTGTTTTGAAACAGAAATTGTAGAGACAACTGAAGAGAAATTACTAATCAGCTGTTTTCGTCAATTCTTAGCTTTTAAGCTGTTTCATACTGTCCTCAACACTTACTCATCAGACTTTGCATCTGCTTTTCAGGTGTTTCATAGGACATCAATACTTATCTGTTTGTACTGATTTCAGTAGTTGTAACTACATCAGTAGTTGTAACTACATCAGTAGTTTAGAACAGATAAAGTACTTCAGTACTTGTGAGGCATTTAGCCTTCAGTAGTTATAAAAGCTGCTGAAGGTGAAAGAACTCATCAGTACTTATATGTGACATGGTTACCAATGATCACCAGTACTTATTACTGAGATCATCAGTAGTTGTCACTTATTCTAGCTGCAGCATACCAAGCCTTAACACCAGGTTGTGGAAAGTTGAACTATCCAAAGGCTTAGTAAAAATGTCTGCATGCTCATCAGCACTAGGCACAAACATGGGATTAATTAGACCCTTTTCAAAACAATCTCTTATAAAATGATGTCTAATTCTATATGTTTGGTCCTAGAGTGCTGGACTGGATTTTTGACAAAGCAAAGAGCTGAAGCACTATCCATTAATAACGGAGTCTTAGTCTCTGTAATGCCATAGTCCGAAAGTTGATTCTGAAGCCAGAGTACTTGGGATGTACAACCTGCAGCAACAATGTACTCGGCTTCAGTAGTGGATGTAGCAACAAATGTTTGTTTCTTACTCTGCCAAGAAATCAAACAGTTGCCTAGGAATTGACACCCACCAGAGGTTGATTTCCTGGTCAACTTACACCCTACATAGTCACTATCAGAGAAAGCAACTAATTTACAAGAGTGCCTAGTGGAATACCATAAACCTAGAGATTGTGTACCTTGCAAATATCTAAAGATCCTCTTGACTGCAATCAGATGAGACTCTTTAGGTGCAGCCTGAAATCTAGCACAAACACATGTAGCAAACATCATATCTAGTCTAGAAGCTGTTAAATACATCAAGGACCCAATCATACATTTGTAAAGTGTTTCATCAACCACTTTACCTTTCTGATCTGTATCCAGTTGTGTGGTGCTACTCATGGGGGTAGAACAGGGCTTACAGTTTTGTAAATCAAACTTTTCCAAAAGATCTTTTGTGTATTTGGACTGATGAATGAAAATTCCATCAGCCTTTTGTTTGATTTGCAAACCCAGAAAGAACTGTAATTCTCCCATGGCACTCATTTCAAACTTCTGTTGCATCAACTTTGTAAAGGCATCACACAACTGAGGATCAGAGGATGCAAAAATAATATCATCAACATAAATTTGAACAAGTAGATTATGCTGCCCAGTTTTCTTAATGAATAAAGTCTTATCAGTGGAGTCTCTAGTGAAATCATTTTCCAGAAGAAAGTTTGATAATGTCTCATACCAGGCTCTAGGAGCTTGTTTCAACCCATAAAGAGCCTTATCAAGCTTATACACCCAATTAGGATGTTTATTGTCCTCAAAGCCTGGTGGTTGACATACATAAACCTCTTCTTTAATTTTCCCATACAAAAATGCACTTTTGACATCCATTTGAAAAACTTTAAGTTTTTGATAAGAAGCATAAGCTAAAAACAATCAAATTGCTTCCAGTCTGGATACAAGGGCAAAGGTTTCATCATAATCAATACCTTCTTCTTGTGCAAACCCCTGAACAACCAGTCTGGCCTTGTTCTTAACAATAAGCCCATTTTCATCAGTTTTGTTCCTAAACACCCATTTAGTGCCTATTGCACACTTACCTGGAGGTAGAGGAACCAGTTCCCACACTTGTTGTTTCTTGAACTGAAGAAGCTCAAGCTGCATGGCATCAACCCATCCATTGTCCTTTAAAGCAATGTGATAATTCTTTGGCTCTTGCTGACTGATGAAAAGAGCATAGAAGTAGAAATTTGACAATTGACTTCTTGTTGATACGCCAGCAGTGATATCACCAATGATTTGAGACATAGGGTGATTCTTCAGATCTTGATACACAATGAGATCTATGCAAGTGTTTGCAGCAGGTTCAGCAGCAACAGATGGTGATGGTGAATCATTTCCTTGAAACCAATCAGTGGATGGTAATTCAAAGGAGGTTGAATTTGAAGAAATCTCATCAGCATTTGTTGTGGATGGTGCTACTGAAGCTACAGGAACATCAGGTCTAGCTGAATCAGGCAGTTGATCACTAAACCTGAATAGGTGAGTACTGCTATCATCATCATCATCACCAGCAGTACCACCAGGTGGTGAACTATTCACAGGAGCAACAGCAGGAGTTTGATAAGGAACATATTGCAGTATGTCCAAATCAAATAGCTCCACAGGGCTTTGTGGAATCTTGTCCTTTGGAGATTCATTAAACTTAACATGTAGAGTCTCTTCAACCATCTTTGTTCTGCAGTTGAAGACTCTGTAGGCTTTGCAAGTTGAGAATAACCAACACAGTACCCTGCATCCAGCTTAGGATCAAATTTTTGGAGTTGATCCCGTGTGTTGAGAATGAAACAAGGACACCCTAAAGCTCTGAAGAATGAAATTAGAGGGGCCAAATGATGAAGAACTTCATATGGAGTCTTCATCAACCTCTGATTTACTAGAACTCTATTCTGTACATAGCAAGCTGTATTGACAGCTTCAGCCCAAAAAGTCATTGGCAGTCCAGAATCAGCCAACATGGACCTTGCAGCTTCAATAAGGGTCCTGTTCTTTCTTTCCACTACTCCATTTTGCTCAGGAGTTCTTGGGATGCTATACTGCCTCTTGATTCCCTTTGACAAGTAAAACTCATCAAGTGTGTGTTTCTAAATTCAGTAACATTATCACTCCTCACACACTTAACTGGTAGGGAATACTGCTTCTTAACGTGTAACACAAAGTTCATAATGGACTGTGCAGCCTCATCCTTTGAATGCAAGAAGAAAGTCCATACACATCTGGAGTAATCATCCACAATTACCAGACAGTATTTCTTCTTAGCCATACTCATCACTTTCACAGGACCAAAGAGATCTATGTGAAGAAGCTGTAAGCAGGCAGTGGACTTAGGTTCTTCTATGGAGGGAAATGAAGCTTTGTGTTGTTTTCCTTTTAAACAGGCAGTGCAGTTATCTTCACACTTGAACTCCTTCATTGGCAGTCCCCTTAATAAACCATGGTTTATCAGCTGATTCACGTTTTTGAGATTAACATGACCCAGCCTTCTATCCCATAGAATAGATTCTTGGGGGGAAGCCTTGGAAAATAGGCAAGGATGGCCTTTGAGATCTATTTTCTTGGAAAGATCTAAGGCATACACTATTCCTGTCCTATTGGCCTTTAAGAGAGTGTGTTCATCCAACACCTTATCAATCAAGTTTAGAACATTGGATGACAGAATCCGACAGTTCTGACTGGTGAAAAGAGCAACATCGCCTTTGTCACACATTTGACTGACACTCAAGAGGTTGTACTTGAGATTTTCCACATGGTTAACATCATCAAACTTTATTTCCCCATTGGAAACAAAGCCTTTTCCAATGATGTAACCTTTTGCATCATTGCCAAATGACACAAACCCCTTCCTTCCTTGAGAGTAGTCATTAAGAAGTGATCTGTTTCCTGTCATATGCATGGATCCTCCACTGTCTACATACCAGATGCCTCTGAGGTATGTTGAAGAACCCTGCAAGATACAACAAATTAGTTAGATTTTGAGACCCAAACCTTTTTGGTCTTGGGCCTGTTCCCATCAACAGATGGTAAACTAACATGTTTGTTGGAAACAACAGCCTGAGAGGAAGAAGCTGGTGAAGAAAAGGAATCCTAAGCTTGGACCTCCTTTTCTGTGGTTCAACATAAGAACATCTAATTGGTTAACTCTTCCCAATAGATGTTGAACCATCATAACCAGCTGTGTCTGATTTTGGGATAAGGCTTTCAGCTCTTCAGACACATTGGCATTGGAGTTTGATAAGTTCCTATGTTGCTCCTTCTTCTTTTGAGCAATCTCAGCTGTTACCTGTTTAACCCCTTCCTTTTTGGATTTCTTTTTGGACTTGAGGGTTACAGGATTTGATGTTGCTGGTACACATGTGGCTCCAAACTCAGTTTTCATTTTAGCCATTTTCTCTTGAATTTCTTCTTTATGTTTGAGTTTGGATCCCCTTTTGTACCAACAATCATCTATAAGATGAATGAACAAACCACATACTTCTCATGGTTTCTTCTTCATCTTATGATGATCATCAACTAAAGAGGATGAAACTACTGAAGATTTGCTCTTCATTACTTTAGAAGCATTATTTGCTTTCTTGACTTCCTTTTAGTAGTCTTCAAACTCTTTTTACTGACAGTTTTCTTCTCTTCAGTGCTGTCATTAGTTTGAGTTTGAACTTCAGGTGTGAAATCTTGCTCTCCAGTCCTTTCAGGACTTTCAGAAATAACTCATGAGTTGATCATCTCTTTTATCATGTGAGTGTCAGCAGTAGAACCATCAATATCAGCTGATGGGTTCTGAGAGGGCTTAGTGCTGACTTCAACTTTTGATGATGCTCTATCAAAAGGTGAATCACATGATGAGGTGGATTGGTTATTGCTTTCTCCATCAGATTTCACTTATGCTCTTGAAGCAAAATCTGTAGGAGGAGCGGTGTGATTGTAACCAATACCAAACTTCACATTGGAAGCAGATTGCTTACCAAGAAGCATTTCAAAACCTTTGCATGATTGTACCCATCGATCACACTCTACCTGGGTGACTGCAAGGGCTTCTTTTAGATTTCTCTGGTCATCCAGAATAACCTCCAGCTTAGCCTTTTCATCATTTAGTTGGCATTTAAGCATATAAATCTCATCATTTTTACAATTAAGAGCAGACTCAAACTCAGCTTTTCTTTTGGAAATGGTTTTCTCAAGCTCAAGTTTTTGATTTATTAATGCTACATTTGCCTCTCTAATTGAGACAAAGGCAGCAATGCATGATTAAGAACATAACTTGGCTTTAGCCTCTCAAGATACCTGAGTTACCTGTGAAAATGATGCATTTGAGCAGGAACCCTCAGTAGACTCCAGGGCCATGAGAGCCAGATTCCCAAAAAGACTGTCATGTAATAACAAGGGTAAGGATATGCCATTTGACCCTGAGGAACAAAATATGCAGGAGATTGTGGTTGAGAATGATGACTAGAATTGACAGGATGTTACCCTCTGTGTTGTTGACTATTGCCAGGGAAAGTCACAAAAGGTGCAGAGGAATTAGATCCAGATGATCTGCATTCTCTAGCAAAGTGTCCAAGCTTGTGGCATTTTTGACACTTCAAATTACTCTTGTCAAAACCAACTTTGGTTTTGCCAGAGAGTCCTGGGAACTTTCTTCCAGTTCTTTTGTAGAACTTCTGAGATCGGATATTTATCAAGGCCATTTGGCTCAAAATATCCATCTCTTCTAAGTCATCATCAGCAATCCCCTTGAGATCATCCATGATGAAGCATAGATTGTCATTATTACATCCAGTAAACTGACTATCAACACTCACAAATGCAGAATCAGAAGTGTTTGAAGAGAAGTCAATATGCTCATCATACTGGCATTCAGATGAAGCATATTCTAACTCATGACCAACCAAGGCAGTGTTGCATGGTACAAAGTCTTCAGTGAGCTTTCCAGATGAAGACTGTTTTCGTTTCTGTTCTATCTCTCTCTCAAATGTGAGCAATTTCCCATGGAGTTGGGTGAGAGATAGTTTGTCCAAATTTGCACTGGAGCGTAGGAAAATAGTGTATGTGTCCCATCTCTCAGGCAGTGATCTGAGAAATCTGTTATTCATCTGGCTATTGGTGTACTCATGTTTGACCATTTTTAATTCAGATATCAAACAAGAGAACCGCTCGAACTGTTGAGTCAGTGTCTCACCCTTCCTATGAGAGAATGTCTCATATTGTTGGGCAAGGATTTCTCTATTATTTTCCAAGACCTCATATGTTCCTCAAATTGTTCTTTCAAGGCATTCCAGAGGTCATGGGCAGTTTCATGATGCATTAGCCCAGAATAGATTTCATTAGGCAGTGCCATGGCCAGAATTCCATGGGCTTTTGCATCAATCTCAAACAACTTCTTATCCTCATCTGAGTATTGCTCCCTCCTCTTCGGAACCATTTGATTGGTTTCCGGTTATTCACCATAGGCTTTTGTGGACCATGTACCACTGATGTCCAACAACCTGCGCTGTTAACAGATAGGTGATGGAGCGTTCGTCGTTGCCATATGTTATACTCATTCCTAACCAGCATTGGAGGCTTGGTTGAGGAACCAGTATTGTGAGGATCATTGGAAGGAGTAGTCATTTTGAGTCCAAATACAATTTAATTCAAGCTTTTAAACGTTTTTATTAAGACCACAACAAACTCAATGAAAACCAAGAGAAAATCTCAGGATGAATGACCAGAAAAACACAGAAAATTCAATCTCTATAACCGTTTCTTGCAAAACACAAAAATGCTAATTCAGTCAATCTTGGATCTTGAATAGCAGTTTCAATGATCAATTATTAGATCGATCAATGATTAACCTGCTCTGATACTATTTGTCAGGATCAGTGATCACAAGTTTGATGCAATGGAGCGTAGCACAGCAGAATAAGAACAAGAATTAGAGAAATTGTAGCAAGAGTTTGATACTTGTATGCATTAAGAACAAATACGGTTATAACGAGAGAATATATTTCTATAACAAGGAATGTTTCAATAATATCGAATATTTCTGATCAAATCATTCATTTATTCCATTAGGTTGACACTCCTTATATAGAGTGCAATCGTTGCTGTTATCACGGGTAAGTGACAACTGGCAGATCTATTACAAAAATAATTAACTCTTAACAAACTACTGAAATGTTCACAACTACTGAGAACATATCAGAGTGTTAAGTACAAAATAAGAAACTACTGATAAGAAACTACTGAAACTACAACGACTGAAGAACAAGCTCTTCAGCCGTTTTACAAAACTACTGATAAATATAAAACTACTGATGAGCACAACAACTGAAGAAGTATTCTTCAGCTGTTGTGTCACACTACTGAAAAGATAAAACATATAACTACTGAAAGGTAGACCGTCACAACTACTGAAGAAGACCTCTTCAGCTGTTGTGACAACGTCTGATACTTTGGTCTTCAGCACTTGTGTCTTCAGACTTTGTCTTCAGACTTTGTCTTCAGCACTTGTGTCTTCAGACTTTGTGTTCAGCACTTGTGTCTTCAGACTTTGTCTTCAGCACTTGTCTTCAGACTTTGTCTTCAGCACTCAAGTAGTTGATCATCTTGATCCTATCTTGGTCTTTCTTTACTTGAGGTTCTTGTTGAACCACATCCTCCTGTGCAGGACTTTCTTGAACTGGGGAGAGGTAGGCATATGCTTCTACAGTCTTTTCTTTCTTCTCTCTTCTTTGATTTGTACTAGAAGTTCTGTATCTTCTGCCTCCTTCTTCTCCCTTGACCTTTGCAGGTCAACCAGTTCATTTAACACTTCTAAGGGGAGAGAAATGGCATTATCTATGTCATAGTTTCTTGTCTGCAGATAGTTTATCATGTCTGCCCTCAACTCATCATTCTTATTGTTTGGTCTTAGGGTGGCCCTGATAGAAAACTCCATGAGTCTTGAGGACCCAGCAAAGGAACTTTCTCCCCTTAGCCTCATTTTCCTCTCTCTCTCTTCCTCCTTTTCCTCTGTGACTCAGGGTGGAGATAGCTTTGGCCTTCATTCCTTGATTCAGCTTCTAAGCTCTTGCTATAGAGAGGTTGAGAATCACCTTCACCAGCAGCTGTCTCAAAAAGGGCATTGATTACAACAACAGTTATTGGTGATAAGACTGGGCTCTTAAGTTCTGTCCTTTAGTCAAGCTTTTCCCTATGAAGCTAATCTTAGGGTCTGTCTCAACATCTAGTTGACCGATGACATTACCTAATTCCCATGTCTGCTTCCAAGGCTGAACTCTACAGTGATCATGTCTTGGATTCTTTGAGCCAACTTGTCAGCTTGTCTTGATTTGCTTGGATTGACAAGTGGCATGCTGACTAGATCCAGAGTGTCATAGTAGTTCAAGGTCAGAAAGTTGAAAATCTCTTGCTGCCCTTGAACTTTCATGACGATTAGGGCTCTCCTGTTGTTATCATACCTCCATCCAATGATATCATTGGAAGTTGATGGAGATGACATTGCCCTTGGTATCCCTTCCTCAAACAGACTCTATAACAGGGAGTCTATAGAGTTTACATTAATGTGAACTTGAGGAAGTTGTTGAGCAGGCACAATTGCAAGTAAGGATGATGAGTCCACAGTGTCCATACTCCCTGAAGAACTCCCAAGTTCTGTGGTAGTAATGACCTTCTCCCCCTTTTTGGTAGCATCACCTATTTGCATAGGTGAGCTAGGAGTTAGGTCAATCACCTCCACAGGTTCTTGAGTTCCTGGTTGAGGCCTTCTTAAAGGTATCCGAGCTAGTTTTTCCTTAAGATATGAGATCACAAGTTGTTTATCACTGACCCTGTTCTGCAAGGTAGTCATTTGAGATTCAAGGACTACCTTGGAGACTAAATAGGTGCATGTTTTAGATAGTTGTTGCACCTTTAGTCTTAGGTTTTCCTCAACTTCATGAGAAGACTCATTGGGGGATGAGTTAATTGGACCAATGTCCTCACTCTTACCACCAGGTTCAGGTTCTTCGCTGCTAGATTTCCTCTACTCACTAGCAATCTCAATTGACATATCAGTGGGTTGAGTTGACATGGTTGAGGTCTTAATATGCAATCACTTTCAAAAGTGAGAGCCTCTTCCATATGGACATCCTAAATAGGTTCAGAAGTGTCCACCTTAGTAGTAGGTGACAGATGGGGGCTAGAAAGAGGAGCCTCGGAATCACTCATCTCTCTTTGAGTAGGAGAAAAGAAGAGAAAATCATGGTACTCACTGAAACCTAGATCTGCATCAGTGTAGAATTCAAGATTGGGAATTGGTTGGTTGAGATCTATAGGCTTGGGATGATAACTGTCCCTTGAAGGTTGATCACTTGAGTGTTGAGACTCAGAGTGATGGCTTAAGGCAGTTTGGCTAATGAGCTCATCAGGCTGAGCATGTGGAACCTCAGCACTAATTCTTGAAGAGATGGGAGTGGTCTGCGGCTCAGGAGAAGTGAGAGCTCTAGTGACCACTTCCTCCTCAGACTGAATAGTCTGCGCAGGGGTTCGTTTGGATTTTCTTTGGTATGTGAGGGTGATTTGAGGCTGTGTGGGTGGTTGGGATGTAGCAGGTGTGGGTTCAACACTATATTGTGTTGCTAGGTTGTCACCTTGAGCAATGAGCTCTAACATTTTTGGGACTAGGGTTGTTTCTACCCTAGAGAAGCCAACAATGGGCTTTCTTAGTATTTTAAAGATGTCGGGCTTCATCTGTCCCAGTATAAGAATGTTACCTTTTTCCCTTAACTATGAGCCCAGTACACAGTTAAGAATGTATTGGACATATCTAGGAAACATGTAATATTCTAAGGAGTCTAAGTTAGCAAGCAAGTTGGTATAAACAAACTGAGAATACCTGAACTTGACTCCCTGAATCATCCCATGGATGATGAGGGAGAGATCCTCAGGAATCTGGTCCCATCCACCATGCTTGTTTGATAAGCTATGGATGACCACATGGAGTAGGAATCTCCATTAAGATGAGACCTTCCCTTTCCTAAAGGTCTATACAGAGAAATCTCCCTCATATCCCATCTGCTCAAAGGAATGAATAACAGCTTCCTTTTGGAAGAACACCTCACCTTCTTCATCATCCAGCTGAAGTTGCATGTTGATGATGGCTGGAGTGATGAAGACTGTTCTCCCCTACACTGTGGTAGAAAGTGCCTTCTCCCCATCCATGACAACCTCTTGGTAGGTTTTCCAAAATTCTAGAAGATAATCCTCATAGAGTGGAGGATCAATGGTTAGGGAGGTGAAGTAATTTGACAAAGCTAAGAATCGACAAACCTCTGAGAAATGAGCATCTTTCTCAGAACTTAACAGAGCAACTTGGTTTTGTTGCTGTGTAGCTGCATGGTAATGTTTGGGTCATTTCTATAAGCAAGGTTTATATGTAAAAAGGATTTTAGATAATGTTTAATGAAAGCAGATAATTTTGAAATCCAGAAGTCTGTCCCACCTCAGAAGAAGTAGTTTACTTTTGCTCAAAAAGTAGCTTTCTTTGAAGTCAAAAAGCTTCTGAAGGTAAATTATCCTTGGAAGTTTTAATATAAAAACCTTCCGAAGCTAAACTTAATTGCTTTTTTATATAAAACACAAAGCTTCTAAGAGTTTATTTTGCTTCGGAAGAAAATAGTCCTTAAAAATAAATAAGTGTCTAAGACAAGTATTTAAGCTTGGGAACATAGATTGGAAACCTCTTCCGAAGGTAAATTTCTTAGACAATTATTTGTTTTGAATGCATGATTTGCTTCCAAAGTTAAAAGCACAACTTCCAAAGGATAAAAAATTGTCAAAAATATAAGGAAAGTCTTCAAACATATATTTTCATCCAAAGAAAACAGGAGCTTATAAAACTAATGAACTAGACAACTTAGGACACACATATTTTAAGAAATAATAAGAATTAGTTTTAAAAAAAACCTACTCAAAGTTGATTAACCCAATCGCTAATATTAGATATTTAAATCTTTGTTCATCAAAAGCATTTGTAAACAGATCAGCATACTATTCATCTGTGTGAACCTTGACTAGTTTAATTAATTCCTTCTCATAGTTATCTCTTATTAAATGATACATGATATATATGTGTTTGGTCCTTGAGTGTTGCACAGGGTTCTCTGTGATTGAGATGGAACTGTTGTTGTCTATGTGAATAGGAGTCTCCTTGAAGTTTAACCCATAGTCTAACATCTGATTCTGAATCCAAAGCACTTGAGGACAAAAGCTTCCAGCAGCAATGTATTCAACTTCAGTAGTTGACGCGGAGACACATGATTGTTTCTTGCATTGCCATGAGACAACCCTTACACCAAGGAAATGACATCCTCTTGATGTTGACTTTGCAGTCAAGTTGCAACCTCCATAATCACTATGTGTATAAGCATACAGATTGAAGTCATGATTCTTTGGGTACCATAAACCAAGTGTTGAAGCACCTTTAAGGTATCTTAGAATCCTCTTGACAGTGATGAGGTGAGACATCAGAGGGTTGAATTGATATTTTGCACACATGGATGTAGCAAACATAATATTAGGCTGCTAGTAGTAAGATACATAAGAGACCCAATCATAGCCCTGTATAAGTGTTCATCTTCACACTCCCCCTCAAGATCAGGTCCAAGGGAGTGCTTTCAGCTATGGGTTTCTTTGCAATTTTACAATCATTCATGTTGAAACTTTTGAGCATGTCTTAAACATACTTTGATTGACTTATGAAGATGCCATCTTCAACTTGCTTCACTTGAATTCCTAGAAAGAAATTGAGTTCGCCCATGGCACTCATTTCAAAACTGTCTTTCATGAGCATCTTAAAGTCTTTGCAAAGCTTTGGATTAGTTGCACCAAAGATGATGTCATCCACATACACTTGAACTAGCAAATTGTCATTTCCAGGTCATTTGAGGAAGAGAGTTCCATCTACAGCATGTTTGCAAAGATACTAAGAAAGTGTCGCATACCACTTCCTAGGTGCTTGATGCAGCCCATAAAGAGCTTTGTCAAGCTTGCAGATATAATCAGGATGATCAGGATCTACAAACCCAGGTGGCTGTTTGACATATACCTCGTCATCAATCACTCCATACACAAAGGCACACTTCACATCAAGCTGAACAACATTGAAGTTCTTGGATGCAGCAAATGCCAGGAATATCCTAACAGCTTCTAATCTTGCTACTGGAGCAAAGACATCAGTGTAGTCAGTCCCTTCTTATTGATCAATGTCACCCCCACCATTGTTGTCTTCCACAATTGAGGTATTCTTATCTGGTTGTGGAGCCTCGGAGCTGGAATTTGAAAGTACCTCAGATGTAACAGTTGAGTTTGTCATTGTAGTGCTGATAGATACCTCATTTGCAGAATTACTTCCAAGTGGCGTTGAAGATGTATGACTTGAAGTCTTCTTAGCTCAAATCATGGATCAGGATCACTTGTATTTAGATTTTCTACAGATCCTAAAACATTATCACAAGATTTGTTAAAACAGTTGGTAACTGAATCAAGATCAAATAGACAATTAGGATTAGAACCAACCACACATGATGTGTATTCATTAAAAGTCACATTGGCTGACTCCTCAACAAAAAGCATGAAACTTCTCTAGAGGGAGATGTTTCTTGCAAATCCATCTTGTACATGTTCCCTTTCTTGGGGGCTCTAAGCAGGATGTGCTCATGAGGAATGACCATACCAGGCTTGAGAAGAATGCACTCATGCTCAGTAAAGATCATGTTATGACTCTGATCACAAAATTAGGATACACTCAATCTCCTTGACAAAGTTTAAATTTTCAATGTTGAGCTTACTATTTGTGACCTTGCCCCTTCTTGAAATGTAACCACCTTTATCTTCTCCAAAAGCAACTGGTCCTCCATCAATCCTTTCAATGTTCTAGAGTAGTGACCTATTGCCTGTCATGTGCCTAGAACAACAACTATCAATAATCCAGACATTTTTGTTTATCTTTAGCTGTCCCTACACAAAGAAAATGATTAGTTACATTTGGAAACCCAAGCCTTGATTGTCTTGGGCTCATTAAGAGAAACAGAAGGTAATGCAATAGTAATAGATCCTATGGTTGTGCTAAGAGGATCTTGAGCTATTGTTGATGGAGAATTTTTAGTCACTTGGTCTTTCTTAGACTTCCACGCCACCTTTGGAGTCTTGGACTTGACCTTTAAAACATTAGAAGCTTTTGGAACTTTGAATGTTTTGATGACTGAATCTTCAAAAGATTTTGCAGACACTGCAGCAGACTTCAATGCTT
Source organism: Flaveria trinervia (assembly GCA_025506515.1). NCBI lineage: Eukaryota > Viridiplantae > Streptophyta > Magnoliopsida > Asterales > Asteraceae > Flaveria > Flaveria trinervia. Next base: position 20,292,073 of record CM046446.1, read on the forward strand.
CGGAAGACCTCCTTTCTTCCGAGACCAACTTCTCTTCCGAAAGTAATTTTCCACTTGGCTTTTTCTTAGACTTGGAGCTTTCGAAGGGAACATATTTTCCTTCTAAAGCTTGAATGTTCTTGGGACCCTTTGAAGTCTTTGTCTTGGTCATATGGATAGTACCTTTAGGATTCTAGGGACAATCCTTAGCAATGTGAGTGGTGCATTCACACATGACACACACTATTTTCTTCATCACAAGAGTCTTATGCTGTGAACAAGACTGTCTTTGGTCACATCCCTTCTCCACCTTCATCTTTGCAGATGCTAAGACAATCCTTTTGGGCTGGGAACTATTCTTGGAGTTTGATGGTCCAGGCTATGCAGCAGTGATACACTGCAGATCAGTCTTCTTCTTGTTACTAAGTTAATTTGAAGAAGATCAAGAACTCTTAGCATAATAGTTTTGGTTGATGTCTTCAGTCCTTACTACTTCAAACCCTGCAAAGATGAAAACTAGTTTCTGTTTAGAATCAAAAGTAGCCTTGATCTCTTGAGCCTTCCTTGCTTTTCATTTGCACTTTTTGATCAAGTTCTTTCTCATGGACTTAGTCATTATAGTCTTCTTCTTCTCCTCAAAAGAATAGTGGCCCTTCTTAGAATCCTACTCTTCACTCTTCTCAGAGGAATTCTTCACTATCTCTTCTTCATACTCTTCACACATAGGATCTATGAGAGGAAGCTCATATTCACAAGTTCCACACCTAGGAGGTATTAGAGACAAGATTGTGTGTGGAGGAGCTGTCTCATTGGATCCCAGTCACTACCTGTTTTGATAGCACATCTTGTTGTGCAGGGATGAGGATATCATGTTCTTGATGGTCTATTCTTCAAGAATACTCTTTTTTGCCCTGGCTTTCTTGATCATAAGCTCAGCCTGGCAATCAGTCAGCTTGGTTATGAGATCTTTGATTTGAGTCCTAAAATCTTTAAGTTCATGTTTTAGAACTGAAATGGTTATCTCAAAGTCCTCTATCTTTAGTTTATAATCATTTTTAGACTTTCTAAAATCAGATTTTAAAATGTTTAAGGACACAAGATCAATTCTCATCTCCAAGTTATAGGACATATATTTATTTACTTTAGCAATGTATTCAGCAATACGGAGATGTTCCAATACATTGCCTTCATCATGATCTGTCATCAATTCTTCAGTTGGTGAAGCATCTTCCACCTGAAAGCTCCAGTCAAAGCCTCATTCTTCAATAGCAACAACAACCTGTTGCTTTGACTTCTCATATTGGAGAGCTTTGGCAGTGAAGTTAGGTCTGGACTATGTTTGGCCACCACTTGTTTTAGGTGCTTTACACTCTCTGCCAAAGTGGCTCGTCAAGTTATAGCTATAACACTTGACTTTGCTTTGTCCAGGCCAAACTTTTAACTAGTTGCATTGCTTGGAAATTTCCTTCCAGTCCTCTTGTACAAATTCTTGGCTTTGTGAGTAAAAAGAGCCATCTGCTGGACCATTTCAATGTATTCCAGATCATCTGGATTAATATAGTCCAGTTCTTCAAGAGTGAACAGAGAGTTGCCATAACTTTCATCAAAAGACACAAAAGCTTGAGAAGAGCTTGTCTCTTGGAATGGGCTTCTTTGAGTGTGGTTCTCCATTGGTGTCTCTCGGAAGGTGATGAAAGGACGCTTTGATGAGTTGTCAGGGTAGCATATGCGATGATGTTCAGGTTCTATGCTATCCCTTTCAGTCACATGTAAGGCTGAACCCATTTGATTGTTGGAGTTTCCAGATGAACCTTGCATGTTCATGTCCATCTAGTAGCCACTGAGAATCCAATATAACTATGTCAGAGTAAGAGTTTTAAGATTTTTTGTTCTCTTGATCACCATAAAGTAGTGTGTCCAATGCCTAGGAAGTGAGGACATGAACTTCTTTACAATGTCTCTGTTGTCAAGAGAAACTCCTCCATCCACAAGGGTATCCACAATCTCAACATACTTGAAGTATTGCTGAGTCATGGTTTCACCTATGGTGATGTTTTCAAGCTGCTTCTTCAGGAGATCTTTCTTGTTTTCTTTGGCTTCAGATGAGCCCTCATACATCAGTTTCAGTGTATCCCACAGCTGCTTAGCTGTTTTGCACTTCTTGAAACCTCTATACACAGAGTTTGGAAGAGTAGTTTGAAGGGTTGTCATGGCTTTTCTGTCAATCTCTACTCTCTTCCTATCTTTATCAGAGTAGTTAGCCATATCCTTAGGGATCAAACGAGCACTAGTAGCAGAGGGGGTGCTAGGTATGAAAGGTCCATTCTCAATAGACTCCCACATTCTTGAATCTAGAGACCAGATGAAACTTTCCACTCTCAAACACCATGTATCAAACTCATTAAGAGTGATCAGTGGGGACTTGTTCATGGTTCCAGTTTCCATATCAGTCTTGGAAATGGCTACCATTTGAAAAGTTTTGTATTTGTGTATGTGAGGGATCTTAGGATGGTGAGATCTTATACCAAGAGCCTGAAAAGCTTTTATACCAAATGCAGGACCAGTGAAGGGGGCCACTTACAACACAACTACACAAAGAGGAGATTAACCAAACTTAATCAAATAGCAACATTGGATTAACCACAAGTTTGACACTAAGAACACAAGTGATATGTAAGAGACTAAACAAGAGAACACAAGTGTTTAGTTTTCAAGGATGTACTATATTGCCTTCTCAAGTTCGATTACAAGTGTTACAAAGCATAATGGAAAGATACAAGAACAAGGAATACTTATACTACAACCTACAGCCGGCTATACCTTGAAAGCCAGCTGGATAAAATTGACTACACACAAACAAAATCAATTGTAGAGTCAAAAGGTAGATTTCCTTTTAACTAGTGACTATGACATGCCATAGCTAACATCCTTATCTATTACAAAAAGGATAAGCTACATGTATTAGAAAGTTACAGACTCAAGACCTTAATGTACAGTTACCAAAAGCATCGACCTTTTCACCAACTCATGTAAGTTGGTGACTTTACAGAGATGTAGCGGAAAGGTGTCTAGTTTATGAAATAGTACATCACATAAAGCATGTGTCAAAAGTCTTCGGATGAAATCTATCTTCATGAGTTGAAGCTTCGGAAGACTTTGTCTCTGAGGCTTCGGAAGACTTCATCTTTGTGTTCGAAAGATATTGGTCTTGGCTTTGGATGATTTCAAACATAGAATATTTTGGTTCCATGTGTGAAACTTCCTAAGCATTGGTTCCATGTGTGAAACTTCCTAAGCATTTTTCTTCAATGCACTTGTGCAGCATGCAGGATAGACTTTAGATGGTTGGGTTGCATCAGCCTCTTCATTTATCTCTACAGTTTTTAACATCTTTAGCCTTTAGTTCTTTGGATTGTGACGTGGAGCACGTGTTTGGTTAACTGGTTTGGTCCTTTTGGGATTAGAAACAGACATGTTGGACCTTGACTTTACATTAACCTTTTTAAATTGTTCTTCCATATTCACTATAGGCATCTTACCTTTAGATTTCAAAGTAGCCTCCTTTTGTTTAGTGACAGATTCCACCGATATACACATAGAATGTGGACCACTAACTAAATGAGTGGACACCACATGATCCTTAATAGGATTGTTATTTACTGGTCCACATTTAGCATTTAACAATATCTCATGTGGTCGTGGAACCACTTTGTAACCCAACCCCTCCCTGTTATTTTGTTCTTTCACTAAGTGTTGAACTATTTAAGAAAACTAGTCCAACTGTGCAGTTTTTGTTTTAATGAGTTGACTTCGACTTCTAAAACTGCCTTTCCTTTCTTAGTTTCTTCCAGGGAATTTAAGTAGAACTTTATGTCATTTGATCGATTAAAATCAACGACTTTGGTTTCCCTTAATTGTTTATTTAAAAGTTCTATTTTCTCTTTATAACTATGCTCATTTTATTTTAAGCTATCATTATGGTCTAATAACTTAGCAAATTTTAAATCTATGCTTTCTCTAAATTTGTTACATTCATTACAAGAATGATTTTCAAAGAGTTTGTCTTTGGTACTTACATGTGAAGATTTAGTTGAATCAACCATAAGCACAGAGTTTGACTCTTCAAATGCTAGAGATTCTAAACATGTAGTTCTGAGATCTTCTTCAATTAGGTGATTGACCACATTCACAGTATCTTCATTATCTGATATCACTAGTTCAACTGCGAATTCACATTCGCTTGCGGTGTCATCATCCAAACCCTCAACATTGGTAATGTTTGATTCACCCAGATACACAAAGTTGAAGGTCCAATCCTGTCCTTCGTCACTTTGAGCAGTCAAGGCCTTTGTCTCTTTGCTTGACGAAGAAGCTCCACTTGTCGGTTTGTCTTGACGGTTAGAAGAAGAGAATGGATTCACGTTACCTATCTTCTTGGGCTTTACACATTCATGTTTGAAGTGCCCCTTCTCTAGATAGTTAAATAAAGAAAACTTTTTCGAAACCAAAAGTTGTATCCTTTGGGGCTATCAGGTTCTGTCCTGTCTTCTTCACAAACCTTTTCGCTCTCCTGACAGCAGTTGCCAAAGCACACATAATGCCCATTCATTTTAGTTCATTCTCGTCCGCTTGCTCGTAATCCTCATTTGCCAGATGCCAATTTCCGATCTTCCTGCAACTAGACCTTCATAAGATTGAACAACCGCTGCTAGGAGATCCATGTGCTCCTTTGCAACCTCTACAATAATATTACCGAGATTCTCAGTCCTCAACTTCGTAGTATTTGCTTCAGGTACTATGAACTGGGTGCAAGATGACCCTGACGTTTCAGATCCTGAAGTAGTGGCTTGAGAAGAAGCTGCACAACTAGACACAAATGACGTTTGTAGTGGTGCTCCTAAACTTTTTGGAGTGGTAGACGAGTTATAAAGTGATGGGTTCTGATCATATGATCCTTTCTGTGATCTGTACTTCATCCTTAATTCTTCTTCTCTTAGCTACAAAATGAAATTACTAATATCCAACTTCGCAAGCATATCATTCTGTCTCAGATTTGACACAAACGAGACCCACTTCTCTCGCAATCCATCTGCAAAACTTAACACCTTATCTTCCATGGACGTGGTTACCCCATGAGTGTGCAGCTCACTCATCAAGTGATAGAATCAGTCGATAATGTCATCCAGGCTTTCTTTCCCTATCGAAGAAAAATTATCAAACTCCTTCTCCTGAGTCTTTGCCTTTTAGGCTTTCAACGTTGCATTCCCGTCATACGTTGCATCCCGTCATATCGACTGAGAAAACAGAGCATACACCTTCTTTTCAGCATTGTCTTCACCTTCTGGCTATCAGTCATGGCGCCCAAAGTAAGTTTAACACCATTAACACCAACCGACATACTATAACCTGTCTCGATTGATTCCCATAGATTGGGATTAACTCCATTTAGATATATCTCGAACCTTTGCTTCCATTGTGGGTAATCATCTAACGCTATAAGTTTGGGTGGTTTATTATGATTCCTAATCTCATTTTCTAGAAGAAAAAGGTTCTGGATCCGAGAGTCCCTACCGGCAGTATACGTAGAGTACTGATCTTCCATTTCTATTAACTTTGAACTTCAACCTAAGAATTATTCACTCGTACAAATGGAGAAGTGTGAACGGGCCAATCGTGCGATTGAACAAATGCGGATGGGTCAATCGTGCGATTAGACAAATGCCGATGAACAACCGTGCGATTGGACAAATATGGATGAACAACAGTGCGATTGGACAAATGTGGATGGACAATGCGAATGGAGTGGTTCAGTCGTACCATTGAATTGGGTGAACGAGTTCAATTGTGCGAATGGGAGGTGCGATTGAGTTCAGTCATATGATTGAGTTCAATTGTGCGAATGGGAGGTGCGATTAGACAACTGTTGTTTTTGAAAATTCGAAGGTTTTTGATACTTTGACACAAAAACATGAGTTTTCAAGAACCCTAATCTGCCGTATGCCAAAAACATAAACTTTTAGACCCGGAGACGTCGAAAACATAATTTTACTCAAAAAAGGTGACTCTTTGAATGAAAAATGTGATTTTTGCACCGAAACTAATCGAATCACCCAAAAAATGCGGGGCGATCCATTAAGTGAGAATGCAGTTTCGATCAATCTAAAGATTAATGAAACATTAAGATCAATTAGAAAACGATCAACTGCGAACTATAAAGTTGGAACAGGTTATCTGGAGTCTGTGGATGGATAGGGTACGTATGTGAGTTGAAATTCTTAAAGTGTTACATTTATCCATGAATTAGGTGGTATTTATAGGTTACGGTTTGTCAATCGTACGACTGAACCATTAGCATGGTTCAGTCGTGTGACTGAATCATGCAATTGATGCATAAACACGACTAAACCTTCAATGTGCGACTGAGCCAATCTTATGTATCAATTGTCCGACTGATCCAGTCTCCTAGTTCAGTCGTGCGACTGGTCCATTAGCATGAAGTGTTCATTAGCATGGTCCATTCGCATGAAGACTTCATACAATTAAGTTTGAACATGTTTCTCAATCATTATTGACTAAGAACTATGCAAACAACCACAAACCTAAATTGTTAGTTCAATATGCTTTATTACACAATGAACATTATAAGCATCAATCACATATTTCATTCCATTCAACTCATTCATTACACATATGTAAGACATGAAAGACATTTTACATTAAGCTCTTAAACTAGGTACGTATGTATCAACACATTTGCCGATAGGCAAATGTGCATTATGGACAGGTGAATGCCATCTTTTCTTGATCTTTGGGAGTAATAGGAATTTTGAAATAACCTGAGAAACCATCCAGGAAATAATAAATTTTTTTTCAGATAATCTCTCAAGCATTTGGTCGGTGAAAGGAAGAGGGAACTGATCTTTCCTTGTTGCGTCCTTTAGTGTGCGATAGTCGATGCACACTCTCCATCTTATAACCGTACGAGTGGGAATGAGATTGTTTTTCTAGTTTTTCATAATGTCATTCCTCTTTTCTTTGGAACAACTTGGACGGGAGTGACCCAAAGCGAATTAGAAATAGGGTAAATCAAACTGGTATCTAGCAGTTTGATTACTTCTTTCTTCACCACCTCTTGCATGCTTGGATTTAAATGTCTTTCAGGTTGAATGATGGATTTGAAGTTCTCCTCCATCAGTATCTTGTGAGTGCAAAAGGATGGATAGATTCCATTAATGTCCATGATTTTCCATGAATTTGCTCATTTGTGTGCCTTAAGCAAATTGAGGAACTTGCTTTTGTTCAATGAATTCATAAGGCGGATAGATTATGATAGGAAGTGGAGGTGTATTTTCAAGAAAGGCGTATTCGAGATGAGATGAATGTTTTTGAGCTCTTAAACCGGAGGTTCTTCGATAAAAGGTTTGGCTTTAGGTTCTAGGTTTTGTTCAATGATCTCAAATGCTTCTTGATGAGATAATGTTTCATCAACTTCTAGTCCTGGAATGATTTGATTTTCACAGATGGGTTCAGGGATTTGGACTTCTATTAGTTGAGTGTTGCAAACTTCATTTCAAAGAGTTTCTTTAAATGTCAGCTTATGATTGAGTCACAAGTATCAACGTAACAAAGTGAGTCATCATGATGTTGAGGGTGTTTCATGGACTGCCCTATATAGAATGTTACTTTATCCTCGTCTACTCGGAGCATGAGTTAGCCTGTGCAAACATCAAAGAGTGCTTGAGCAGTCTCTAAGAAAAGTTGATGTAGGATAAGAGACCATTCTTGTCCTCATCCTTGTCAAGAATCATAAAAGCAATGGGAAATACGCATTTGTCGATTTTAACTAATAGATTTTCAACGATGTCGTGGGATATGTAATAGAACGGTGAGCTAGTTGGATGCCCGTACGGGTAGGTCTAGGTTCACCTAAGTTTAACTGTTCAGTACCGCATAAGGCATAAGGTTAATGCAATCACCAAAATCATCTAAAGCATTGCTGACAGAAAGATTTCCGTTAGGCAAGCTATGGTGAAACTTCCTCGATTAGTCATCTTTCGACGTAGTTTGTTTTGAAGAACTGTAGAGCATTCCTTATTCAACACTACGTGTCATAACTCTTCTAGTTCTTTTTTTTTTCAACAAGACACCATTTAGAAACTTAGCATAGCTTGGCATTTGGGCTAAGGATTTAACAAAGGGCAGAGTGATGTGGAGTCGTATGAACAACCCATGCCTTGTTGTGCGTCCATTCGTTGTTGTGTTTAACGACCTGGATAAGGAGGTATTGGAACATAGGGTAGCGGTGGTATGTATTTCTCGGTGGTTCTTCAACAACAATAGGTTTCTTTTGCTTATCATTTACATTACATGGAGTTTCGGTTTCTACTTCTTCAATGATGGGTTGTAATGCAGGTGCACCACCTTGAGTGGTTTTGCCACTCCTGGTGGTGATGGCTTTGACTTGAGCATTATCGTTTGTCACAGTTTTGCTAGGCAAAGTTCCTTAGGGTCTTTTCAGATAGTTGTTGTGCTATCTGACCTACTTTGTGTTCTATGGTTTGTAATGATGATTTGTTGCTTTTGATGTTAGTCTTGTTTCTTTGGAACCACTCATTTCTTCAATTGGATTTCTAAATGTACTCATCTATGGATTGTGTGGTTAACAAGTGCTGCAATAAGACTTCCATTGATGATGCTCCACGGTCTTGGCTACTACTGCTTGGACCTTGGTATGGTGATTTTGGTTGCTGGCGAGTTGGCCATCGGTGAATCCAGATGATGATTGGTTGTTACTACCATGTCTATAATTCGAGTTGCTTCTCCATTTTGAGTTGTTGGTACATGTGTTTTTTAGGCCTCCTACGTAGTGAACGTATTCAACCATCATAATGCCTTGTGGACATTCGTTGGTCTTCTATGAATTTCCACATGTGTTACATCGTGTTGCAGTTTTCTTTAGCTCGGCTAGCAATTGTTCGAATCGTTTGGTTAGAGCATCTAACTAGGCTGCAATTAGTGTTTTAGAGTCTACATGATGAATGCCTTTATAACTGGATTTGGTTCTTCAGGGATTATAAGCAAAGCTCTTCTTAGCTACTTTTTTCTAGGGCTTGGAATGCCTCGGTTGGCGTGACACTTCCGAAATCTCCTTTCGCACTTTGGTCAATAGTTTGTTTGTGTGCTCCACTGATTGCATCATAAAAGCTTAGACACTTCAGCCACAGATCAATTCCATGATGTGGGCATCTCCAAAGGAGACCTTTGTATCTCTCTCATATTGTGTGTAATGATTCATCATCGTGTTGGTGAAAGCTTGTGATGCTGGTTCTCAGTTTAGCAGTGTGATCGGGTGGAAACTATTTCAAAAGGAATTGTTCAGCCATTTCCGCCTATGTTGTGCTGGAACCATGCGAAAGCGAATCAAGCCAGTTAATGGCTCGGCCACGAAGTGAAAATGGAAAATGTCTTAGTCGAATGGCATCATCTGAGTAGTTATTGATTTTGAAGGTCATACAAATACGAAAGAATCATGAGATGTGTATGTTAGAATCTTGGTCTTGCAATCCATGGAACTGAATAGAGTTTATAATTAGTTAGATAATACTAAAATTAATCTTGAAATTGTTGGCCGCTATTGCTGGTTGGACAACACTAGACTCGTAACCATCCATTGACGACATGGCATAGTGTGTTATCTTCATTTCGTCGTCTTGGTTAGCAATGTCTTCTTCACATGGTATAGCTTCCAAAATGTCTTCTTTAATGATTGGTGCTGCTTGTTGTGGTCCTTCGCGTAATCTTTAACCACCAAGTCATTCGGGTTCCAAAAGAGGTGAAACAAGTTAAGGGCTAGACGTGTCGGACATACATTAACTTAAAGAAGCAAAGGCTACTAAGGCTTAGAATGAATCAGAAAATGTAATCTAAACCAACTAAGGAAACCTTTCTAAAAAAAATAAAATAAAGTTTGAACAAAAATATATTAACAAGTTATACACAAGATAGTCAAAATTTATATAGTCTTTCAAACTACCACATGCCCCTGGCAACGACGCCAAAAACTTGATGCAGTGCGGAGTGTATATATTTTGATACATATTTTTTGCATAGATTAAGTTTTAATTGGTTATTACAAATATTAAATCCCAGACATAAAAGTCAAGTGTACCTGTCGTGTGGTAATATAGGGTTGGTAAGAACCAAAGTATCAACCCGTGGACACACTTTGCCTACTCAACAACCTTGAGATTTTTACTATCCGATTTGGTTTTTGTTTCAGAAAATGATAAAGTGCATTGGTAATATTTTTTTAGGGTATATAACAATAAATTAAACTAAGATTGAAGCGTTTGGATTTAAAACTAGGAATAAAAAGATACCATCCTAAATAGACTACACTTTTGTAACTGTGATGAATTGGTGGTATGATTTAAAGTTATTGATTAATGTAATTATGTTAATGTTTATAAAGATGAGTTGGTGCGATTTCTTGTTTATCATGCTCTGTAGTCACTAGGATCACGCTAGACTGATTTTACTACTAAGATCAAAGCCCTAGTAACGTAGGTTAATCTTTTATGACTTATTTGACATACAATTTCTAAAAACATAACTTAATCTTAAATAGAGAGTTGATCAGGTTCCTTTCTAACATACCATTGATTTTAGAAAACTTTAACAATTACTTTAGATTTCTCAGACTAATAATAGGGACCCGCAAATGATCAGAAACTTAAGGTGATATGATTTCTAATAACCGTTTCTAGTTTACTAGCCATGGATTTATTAGGAAGACCGATTTTATTAGGAAAACGGTTTCACGAATGAATGTTGATCATATGTTTTTCGACCGTGTATGGTAATGACAATCAGAAACCATAAATGTGTTACTTCCCGTTCAAATGTAGATACTACCCATAAAAAGTTTTCCCATGACCACCATAACATCAACATAATATGTATCACACCATTAGTTCATCACAAATTACATAAGTTTCATCCAATTATGATGATAATAAGAGTTTTGCTCATAATGAGCTTGAACATACGACAAAATAACATAAAAGATAATTAGTAAATCATAGATGAAATGGAACAATTATACCGGTGATTCACAATGGATGACGTTTAAATGATCCCGAGCTTCTTCCAAGTGTTGTATGCACTTCCCGAGCCCCCAAATGGACTTGAAGACTCAACTCCTGAGAGAATTACGCTGAGTAACACTCCCACCAAATCTTACCAAAAATGGTAAACATATGCCTCTATTTATAGGCTTTCTAGAATGTTTAAGCACAACCCCATGATAGTACAATGCTTACGAAAGTTGGTCGGCTCGTACAGGCAACTTGTGTCAGGCATGAACACGTGCTTGATGGTGCGAGACCCCATGTTGGAGGTGCAGCATGGGCCCATACTTGCTTTTAAGGGATAGTATTTTTTGTCTTGTCAGATGTCCAAACACGCGGGTATGTGAATTTAGCACAGGGTGTGTTTCAGGCAAGGCATGGGGGCATACATAATAAAAATTGACTCTACTCGTCAGACTATTTACTGTCCTCTTCTGGAATCACTTCACATTTCTTTTTCCCGCGTTGACCTCTAATAAATATAAAAATCTTGTTTTATCAAAAGCTTTTGTGTAGAGATCAGCGCATTGAAAGTCCGTATTAATTTTAATGACATCGATTAAATTCTTTTCAAAATAATCACGTATAAAGTGATATTTAATTCCAATGTATTTGGTCTTAGGATGTTGGACATGATTTTTAGCTACGGTTATAGCAGCTATAAACACATATAGGAGTGTTAGAGAATTTCAAACCATAGTCCCGCATTTGCTGTTGAATCTAGATGATTTGTGAACAGCAGCTTGCAGCAGCAACATATTCAGCTTCACAAGTTCACAGAGCAACTGATGTCTACTTCTTACACTACCATGTGACTAATCTTCTCCCAAAGAATTGACATCCTATTGAAGTTGACATGTAGTTCTTTTTTCATCCGCCATAATCCGAATCGCTATACGTTGTAAGCTCAAAGTCATCATCATGAGGATACCACAACCCTGGTGTTGGAGTACCCTTCAGATAACGAAATCTCCTTTTGATGCCTACGAGATGGTTGACTTTCGGTTTGGCATGATATCTAGAGTAGAGACATGTCGCATAAATGATATTAGGTCGTGAGACAGTGAGGTACATGAGGGATCCGATAATTCCTCGGTACGTGGTGGCATCCACCAGATCACCATTTTCGTTAGGTGCCACATCGTGGTTTGTTGCAAGTGGAGTCCCAACTGCCGAAGCATTCTCCATATCAAACCGACTTAGGATATCACATACATATTTGCTTTAATGTAGAAATATTCCATTTGGTGTATGATCCAACTGTAGCCCGAGAAAGAACTTCATCTCTCCCATGGCACTCATCTCAAATTCAACTTTCATTATTGCTTCGAATTCTTTGCATAATGCTTCGTTTTGGGAACCGAAGATTATGTTATCAACATAGATCTGAACTAGCAGTAAGTTACTATCCTTTTCTTTGATAAACAATGTACAGTAAATCACTCCTTTGCGAAAGCCGTGTTTCACAACATGACTCCAGAGCTTTTCATACCATGCTCTAAGGGCTTCGTGGTGCCCGTAGAGCCTTATCAAGCTTGTAAACTGTATCCTGATTGTATGGACCCTCAAATCCTTTGGATTGACTCACATACACTTTCTCCTGGATTTCACCATGAAGGAATGCACTCTTTACATCTAGTTGATAAACTTTAATCTTCATCTAAGATGCATAGGCTAGGAAGATGCAGATTTCTTCCATTCTCGCCACATGTGCAAACACTTCATTGTAATCAATACCCTCGACTTGTCGAAATCCATGAACTAGAAGTCAAACCTTGTTTCTTATTATTACTCCTTGGTCATCTTTCTAGCATTTCAAGACCCATTTGGTGCCAATGACCTTAGCACCTTTAGGTCTATCCCCCGGTGTCCATACTCCTAACTTCTTGAATTGAAGAAGTTCTTCTTGCATGGCACTCATCCATGCCTCATCGTTTAGGGCTACACTAACATATTTTGGCTCGAATTGAGACACAAAACATCAATATGCACCATTGTGAAGATATCCATTTTTCCATTACTGAGGCATAATCAACTGAGTATAGCTGATTTATTGACTGTACTCCTAATCGAACATCTCCAATGACATTATCCAAAGGATTATAAACATTTAGTCATGATCCAGGAGTGGTTGGAACAACTACCTCATTATAATTCATTATAATCATTATATCTTGAAGCTGACATTAAGACTTGAGAGGTCCAAGACATATAAATCATTATATCATGAAGCTGACATTAAGACTTGATCCTCCAAAATTATATACTCCTTCTTTAACACATAGCCCTTCTTGTTGTCAAAGACTACCTTGAATTCTTTATCACAAAACTGAGATACAGAAAGCAAGTTATTTTGTAGTTGTTGAATGTAGTTGACCTTGTGATATTTGACTTTTTTGCTTCCCACTTCACCTTGTGTTATGATACAAACTCCTTTATTTCCAGCAAATGAAAGGTGTCCTCATTTTATTTGATTGACATTTGACAAAACAGACAGGTTCTAGTCATGTGCCTTGATGCCCCACTATCAATGATCCAGGTACTTGTAGAAGCTCAATATCAGACACCCTGCACATTTAAAGGAAATGATTAGTTTAGGTTAGGTACTGAAGCCTTAATTGGCTTGGGTGACCCTAAGGAATCACACATCATAAATTCTACCCACTATCCATTTGAGGGAGAGGGCAGATCAGACACTAGACTTGATTTTTATTTCCATAAGCTAGTTTTGTTTAAGGCCTGTTTGTGATAAACAGATGACTTGCATACGATTTGAACATTATGTTCACTAATTATTTTTGGTGGAGTGATATAACCCCATTTAGAAGAACTTGGTTTATAATCATGAATTTCAATTTTCTTTCTTGTGTCTCATAATAAGGATAGTTAGAAGTAATGTATCCAAACTTTCCACAATTGTAGCATGATCTACATTCAACATGTTGGTTGAACTGTTTCTATGGGGAAGTGTATGACACATGTGTGACTTTAGTCTGTTTGGGTTTTGACACTTCTTGTTTAGATGATTTATCTTCTTTAATGAAATGCATTGTTTGAACATTTTTAACATCCTAACCCTTTTGTTTATTTGGACTAAGACATGGTGCCCGTGGTTGGTTAAGTTGTTTGGTCTTTTTGGGTTCACAATTAGACATGTTTGAACCTGACTGTAACTTTACCTTTTCAAATTGATCATCCAAATTAACAATAGGAATCTTACCTTTATATTTTAAAATGGCCTCCTTCTATTTAGCGATAGATTCCACTTATTTACTTATGGTATCCGGATAACTAACTAGAGGAGTGGACACCACATGTTCCTTGATTGGGTTGTTATTAATTGGTTTACATTTAGCATTCATCATGGTCTCATGTGGTGGTGGAACCACTTTGTTACCCAAACCCTCCCCGTTCTTGCGTTCTTTCACTAAGTACTGGACTATGTGAGAAGAACTGGTCCAACTATGCAGTTTTTGTCTTAATGAATTTACTTCGACTTCCAAAACTGCTTTCTCTTTCTTAGTTTCTTCTAGGGAGTTTAAATAGAACTTTATGTCATTTGCTTGGTTAAAAGCAACAACTTCAGTTTCACTTAGTTATTTATTTAACAGTTCTATTTTCTCTTGATCTGAACTTTGTTCTCCCTGATTGGATCGCCAATCAAATAGGATTCCACACTATTTGAGTTGGTATACGTGCAGAATCAGTTAGTACTCCATATGAAAACGGCCCTAACATTGTCTACTTTATTTTTTAGGTTGAGTCTAACAAGCATATCATTAAAGAATCTATTTGATTTTCTTTTACTTGCAATTAAAAATATGATGTGAATCAGATAACAACATCAGTTACTATCATTTCTCATTTTTTAAATGCAAGTCATGCAGAAACAAGCATTTCAATAAGATATACATTCATTTCCTAGTCATCTCGAATCAAGTTCGTAGTTCTCTTTTCATATTTTTATTTTCATTTTGATATACTTGTTGGGTTTGTTGGACCATTATCAAAGTTGTTTAACCATTAAAACATGAAAATGTAGCGGAATCAAAACTTAATATAATGTTTTGTAAATTGAATATTAAGGCTTATTACAACAAAACAACAGACCCCAAAGTATAGGATCAAATATATGTGAATGGACTAGCTACCAAGAAGAAATAACAACCAAACATTAGCCATAATGCTACCTTTGTAGAGCTGCTGAAAAACATGAAATAGATGAAGAGAATGTGGTTCTTGAATGACCAAAACACCGAGGAGAGGTGTCCTCAAGCTTCCATACCCATAAGCATCAAGCAAAGACTCTTTTGTTAAGATTTCAACATGAAAACCGAACCAAGAAGAGCTGAAAATCTGATTTTTAGCCTTGAACTTCTTCAATAAGATAGAGAGAATATGTTGTTCTTGGTCCTTTGCATGTGAGAGAGAGAAGAGATTGAGTGCGTGTGTTTCAAAGTTGTGTAGTCTCAAGAAAGCAAAAGGCCAAAAACATAAAGGGGGGAGGGGGTGTAATCTTTAAATTGGGGTTTCCCCCTCAATTTTTGTCAACCTTTTTATTTAACTAGACATTAGGATGAGTTATGAAATTAACCTTTTAATTATATAACTCATACAAACACTTTTATTACTTGATGTTATTTAACTAATTTAAATAACATTACAAATAATACCCATGAACAAAATATCCTTATAATTTGTTCCATCTCATATACAATTTATTTAGAAAACCCACTTTTCTCAATTGGTGTAATTATACAATTGCATGATCATATCATCAATTAAATATTAATTGGTGTTTGCTAAGCTAGTTATTGGGTATGAACCGACTTGGATCCTAAGGTACTTACCACATCAATATTTTATGTGTCTTGGGCATAAAGAATCCAACAATCTTCACTTGCACAAGATTCATAGAAGATTGATGCAAGAAGTAAATACTGCCTAACAACAGTTTACTACCCTTAATACGCATGACTAAAAGCCATTCAATAACATCATCCCCTTCAAGTATCCATGTTTAAATGATTTAGGTGATTGAATCATTTATCCTTTTGTTACAAATATAATGTTAATCCACGGACACACAATGATCATTCCTTGTTGATTTAACTTGATCAGGCCTTAGACATCTTGCTCTCAACGTATAAGAGGAAGAAATTCCATCTTGACTAGATACGTTTCTCACAATCACCTCGTGTCTCACCTGAACATAGCCTTATGTACTGTCCATTATTTCAGAGCAGTGAAGAACTAGCTCAAGGTATAAAACTTTGCTAAATATCAAAACCCAATATGTATCTCAGGTCAGAGGATAGAAAATGATATTTGTCTTTTCTCAAATTCACTTATGATCAATCTAGAAGATTCCATGTAGTAAAATTTGAGATGCGGGTCACTCCAATATTCGTATCCCACAAATATCTATGAACTTTGACAGCAACAAATTGCTTTATATTCATGCCTTATGAATATCCACCAATCCATGTTCATAATAGTCTTACGTTCGTATTTGTTCCACAAACATGACCGACTACGGACATTTAGAATAATAAACATATTCATTGATATATACATGATAAAAGGAACATAACTCATAATATCACAAATATATAAAGAGTTAAATATTAAATTGTTCCAAACATTTAAATACTAAACACATCAGTTCCAAATCACTAGAATATCAAAGACCTAAGGCACAAGTATGAATTTCATGCTTTACCCTTTCAAGGAGCTTCATGAGTGGATCCACAATGTTTTGATCAGTGTTAACTTTACGAATACATAACCTTCCTTTTTCAACTTCATCCTTTATGTAGTTGAATCTCCGCTCAATGTGTCTAGTCTTTTGATGTGCATGGGATTCCTTGATTTGTGCAATCGCACCCTCGTTATAACAAAAGATTTCTAGGTGGTCTTGAATGGTAGAGACACCCCTAGATCTGCAATAAATTTCTTTATCCATGCAGCTTCTTGAGTTGCTAATGAGGCGACTATGTATTCGGATTCTGTAGTGGACAATACTCTTCCATTCATAATGAAGACAAACCCCGATTGTGATCGAGAATCATCTCGATCAGTTTGGAAGCTTGCATCCGTCTAACCCTTTACAACGAGTTCCTTTTCACGAGACCCATATATTAGAAACATATCCTTAGTCCTCCTAAGGTATTTCAATATACTTTTAACAGCCATTCAATGGCTATTACCTTGATTCTGCTGATATTTTCTTGTCATGATTGACGCGCATGACACGTCCGGTATAGTTCATATCATCGCTTACATGATGAATCCTATAGCAGACACATATGGGATGTCCTTCATTCGATCTTGCTCAACATTTGAGCTTGAACATTATGATGTACTCAATATTGTCCCTCTTTGAATAGATACCATACCTTTCATAGAGTTTTCCATCTTGAACCTTTTCAAGCCTTTATCAATATATGCACCTTGGTTTAGACCTATCAACCGCCTTGATTTCTCCCTATAGATCTTTATTCCCAAAATATATGTGGCTTCACCAAGATCTTTTATGGAAAAACAACTTCCATGGCAGGTTTTAACACCTCCATGGTTGGAATATCATTTCCAAAAAGTAACATGACATCAACATACAGTACTAGGAATGTAATTATGCTCCCACTAGTCTTCTTATATACACAAGCCTCATCAGTGTTGTTGATGAAACCAAATTTCTTGATCTCTTTATCAAAACGTTGATTCCAACTCCTCGATGCTTGTTTCAATCCATATATTGATCTCTTTAACATGCATCCTCTATTAGGATGTTTTGGATCGACAAAACCATCAGGCTGAACCATATGGACAGTTTCATCGAGATGTCCATTGAGAAATGTGGTTTTCATATCCATTTGCCAAATCTCATAGTCATAATATGCAGCTATGGAAAATCATATCCTAATTGACTTTAACATTGCCACAAGCGAGGAAGTTTCATCATAATCAACCCCTTGAGTTTGAGTGAAACCTTTTGCTACAAGTCTTGCTTTGTAAGTATCCAAGTTTCCATGCATATCCATTTTCTTCTTGAAAACCCATTTGCATCCAACTGGTTTGGAGTTAAGTGGAGGGTCAACCAATTCTCAAACTTGGTTGTCATACATGGATTGCATCTCTACCTTCATGGCTTCCAGCCATTTGTCACAATCCGAATTGGACATTGCATCATGGTATGTAGTTGGCTCATCGGAGTCAACCACATAGCATCCATTAATGAAAAATCCATATCTTTCAGGCGGAATGCTTACTCTACCAGATATATGGTTTGGAGTTAAGTGGAGGGTCAACCAATTCCCAAACTTGGTTGTCATACATGGATTACATCTTTACATTCATGGCTTCCAGCCATTTGTCACTATCTGAATCGGACATTGCATCATGGTATGTAGTTGGCTCATCAGAGTCAACCACATAGCATCCATTCATGAAAAATCCATATCTTTCAGGTGGAATGCTAACTCTACTAGATATGTGAATGTTTTGTGTGTATCGATCAACCTCTTGATCATTATCAACAACCTCTTGTTGATTGTTAGTGTCAACAAAATGTGTATCTGCTTGTGGATCTCGATCCACATCAAATTCCACTCTTGTATATGTTATTCCTTCCGTAAGGAACTTAGCTTCAAAGAGCTCTGCCTTTCAAGCAATAAATACCTCTTGCTCTGTTGGATCAAAGAAATAGTATAGAATACAGTCTTTGGGATATCCAACAATTACACATTAGTTGATCGACTTTCCAACTTGTTTTGGGTGTTTAGCTTAACATATGCTGCACAACCCCATACTTTTAAATATGATAGCGATGGAACTCTTCCATGCCATTTATCAAAAGGTGTCGTATCCACTTTCTTGTTCGGGGCCATATTCAATATACGAGCCACGGAGAGCAACACGAAACCCCAAAATGAGAGAGGTAGTGAGCTTATAGCCATCATATATCGAACCATATCCAATAGGGTTCAGTTTCTCCTTTCGAACACACCATTATGTTATGATGTTTCGGGTGGAGTAAGTTGTGAGACGATCCCACAACTTCTTAGATGATCATAAAATGCCAAACTTAGGTACTCACCTCCTCTATCTGAATGAAGAACTTTGATAGTTTTATTGAGTTTATTTTCTACTTCATTCTTGAAGATTTTGAACATTTCAAAAGCTTTATACTTATGTGTCATCAAGTACACATAATCATAACTACTGTAATCGTCGGTAAAAGTAATGAAGTATCTTTCACCATTTCTTGCCATTATCTTATAAGGACCACATACGTCCGAATGTATGATTCCAAATAAGTCTTTTGCCCTCTTGTTACTACCACTAAAGGGCGACTTGGTCATCTTACCTTGTAAACAAGATTCACACTTATCAAATGAAACATTTTCATTTTTTTTCAAAAGACCATTCTTTTGAAGTGTTCGAATCCGATTCTTGTTTATGTGACCAAGATGACAATTCCAAAGATAAGAATCACTTAAACCCATTTTAGGTTTCTTGGTTCTTTGGTATAATGAGTTATCAAAGGATGAAATATCATGAACCAATTCATAGGTACCATTAAAAGGAATAGCCTTAAAATAAATCACATTATCCATACAAACATAAATACCATTATTAACAAACTTTATATCATAACCATATTGTTTTAAAAAGAAACTAAACCTATGTTCCTAGTCAAACTAGGAGTACACAAAATGTTCTTAAGAACAACTTCCAAACCATTTGAATGTTTCAAAATGTAGTCTCCTTGGGCTTCGACATCAACTTTTGCTCCGTTGCCCATGTACAGACTTGTCCCTTCTTGCAATGCTTATTTCTTTTGAACCCTTACAACAAATTCCATATGTGAGTTCAACATCCGGTATCCAATACCCATGTGTTTGAATAAATAACATTTAAACAAATATGAATCATGAAAGTTGTACCTGAGGTTTGCCGAGCATCCCTCTTGTTTCTCAACTCTTTGAGATAGGTTGGACAATTCCTTTTGCAATCTCCTATCCCACCACACTCAAAGCATGGATCGTTTTGCGTTACCTTAGGCTTCTTAAGCTTAGGCTTTGGAGGTTCCACTTTAGCCTTCCCTTTCCCTTTGCCTTTGATGTACCCCTTTCTTTTGGCAACATTTGCCTTGGGATCGGGGAACAAACTTTTCTTATTGCCCCCCTCATTGATTGAAAGAACAGGTAGAACATTTCTACCCATCCCTACCTCGGCTGTTTTAAGCATTGTGTGAAGCTCACCGACGCTCTTTTCCCACGCGTTCATATTGTAATTCATTATGAACGTCTCAAACTTTTTAGTTAGGCCATTAAGGATCAAATCCATGGCCAGCTCCTTTGAGCCGGGAGAGTTAAGCCTCACGAGGCAATCAACGTGGCTTTTCATCTTAAGAACATAATGCGACACGCATGAAGCGCTCAAACGGTTTCTAAGCGCTCTACCCTAGCTTGTTGAAGGATCATTTCCTTCAATTGGATAATCATGTCATATGCCACATGATGCTCCAAGTACTTTTGGTGTTCAGGAATCATAGTTCCCAACATGAGGCAAAAAACCTGCACGGAATCTTCAGTATACTCAAGCCAATCGTTATAGGCCTCAACATCCTCGGGGTCGAGTTGGCTAGGAATGGGATCCTCAAGGACATTTGCCTTTTTCTCTTGCTTGGGAACAATTCTCAAGTTTCAAAACCAATCCATAAAGTTATTATGGTTAAGACGATCCCTCTTTAAGATGGTTCTCAGCGATAAGGTAGGGATGGTCGGGGTGGTAGCATTGTTGTTTGCGGCCATTTCTACAAAACTTACAAAGTTCATATTAGTATTTCTGAAAATTTCATTTTAATCATTAGTACCTCTTCATGTCTCATAGACCACTAATAATTTAAATCTAGAATACAACATTACATTTAAACGATGGTTAGGTAACCTCTATCCCATTATTTAAATTAACAAGGTAGTCAACATTTGACAATTGCAACCTTTTGCAACTTCTAGCCTTATATGATCAGTTAAACATCTTATGTAAAATTCCATCAACACCATTGGAGGCCATGCTTCGGCGACCCTATGCACATGGTTTCCAATTCAAGTTGTCCTAGTTACACACACGTGTGAGTTTACACATACAAGTGGTTAGGTGACCTTTATCCCACAAATACGTTAACGCCACCTCAAACACACAAGTTCCCTAAAAGTGGTTAGGTGATCTTTATCCCATAAAATAGTTCTAAAGTGATTCGAGTGTGGTGTAAAAGGATGGTGTTAAACTTGTTTCCAAAGGGATTTTAGTTTCTATTAATTCTAGTTATCAAAACTTTATGTACCTTGTATTTGCATGGTTTAAAATACATGGCACCCTATGGTTCTCTTTTTAGTAAAAGCCCTTTTTATTAAAATCATTAATCCTTTTAATAACCTTTTATTAGTCACTTAGTGATTAGGAACCATAAATTTTCAGCTTGTAATGTTTGTTAATTAGTTTGTAAGCACATCCAAATATCAAACAACCATCATATAACAAACAACCAAACAAGCATAATCAAACAATCACAAGTGCATAACCATAGCCACTATTTTGACAACAGTTATTTGCCATCACAAGTGTTGTCATTTGGTCTTTCCTAAGGGTTGAACATAACACAAAAGATGAGATCTGCAGGATCGTTAAAGGGTATAAGTTACAACACAACAACACAAAGATGAGATTAACTAAACTTTAATCAAACAGTAAACTGGATTAACCAAGTGTTTAGATACTAAGAACACAAGTAATCCCGGAGACAAAGAACACAAGGAGCATAAGTGTTTGGTTTTCAAGAATGCAGTATATTGCCTTTTCTATGTTCTATTACAAGTGTTACAAAACATATTCGAAAGATACAAGAACATGAGATACTTATACTACGTCCTACAGTTGGCTATACTTTGAAAGCCAGCCGGATACAATTGACTAGACACAAACAAAATCAATTGTAGAGTCAAAAGGTAGATTGCCTTTTGACTTGTGACTATGACATGCCATATCTTACATCCTTATCTATTACAAAAAGGATAAAGTACATAAAGTAGAAAGTTACAGACTCAAGACCTCAACGTATAGTTACCAAAAGCATCGACCTTTTCACCAAACCATGTTAGTTAGTGACTTGCAGAGTTGCAGCGGAAAGGTGTCCAACTTTATGGAACAGTACATCAGATAAAGCATGTTACTAAAAGTCTTTGGAAGAAATCTGTCTTCATAAAGTTGAAGCTTCGGAAAACTTTGTCTCTGAGGCCTCGGAAGACTTCATCTTTGGCTTCGGAAGATATTGGTCTTGGCTTCGGAAGATTTCACACTTAGAGTATTTCTGTTGCACATGTGAAACTTCCGAAGAATTCTTCTTTAATGCACTTGTGCAGCATCCAGGAAAGACTAAAGATGTTTAGGTTGCATCTGCCTTGTCATTAATCTCTACAAACTCCCCCTAGGCTGATGCTACCGAAACACTTTGAAAACTTCAAATATTAACAGTCCTCATTAGGATGATCACCATTCCTTTCTTCATAAGATGATCAGGTTCCTTCAGGCTGTCAAAGTGTCTTCCGATGTCAAAGAGGTCATGTAGAGGAAACTGAAACATATCTTGCCATGTATAAATGTCTTCAATGCTTTGATCTCTAATAACATGTCATCTTTCTCGATTTGTGGTGTATGTCGAAGACAAGATGGGTCTTCCTGTTGCTAGAGGAGCTACTGAAGTTGGAGTTGATTGAGCATCCTCTTGCTGCACATCCTCAGGCTGTTCTGATTCATCCTGAGGTTTAGAAGGGGATGTAGGCTTCTTCTTTTTCTTAGACTATGGTCTAGAAGCCATCCTCTTCTATCTCTTTCCAAATTTTAACTGACAAGACTGACCTGCAGCACCAGATTGATCTTCACTGTCTCTCTCAGTTGGGACTTCCTCTCTCTCTGGTTCAGATGGAGAGGGAGGTTGACCCTGATGTGGATCAGAAGATGAAGCTTGCTGAGCATTAGCAGGAGGTCCGGGTTGTGTTGTGTCTGGTTGTCCAACCTTAACCTCCACTTCAGGTAGAGCATGACTTGGAGTGGAGTGTAAGTCAGTGAGCTCTCCACTCTTAATCTTCTGCTTGATTACCCTGATATGCTCATCCATAATGGATAGAGACATGGGTCCAAGTCTCCTTCCGGAGAATCCATACAGCTTCAAGAAGCTCATCATCCTCTGCCTATGAGTAGACTTCTTCATGCTCTTTTGGATGATGGCTCTTGATTTTGCAGCTTCTTCCCTTAGCTTCTTCTTTGTTGTCTTTCTTTCCTTGACTAGCTCAAGCTCAAGTTGTTTTAAGTACTCAAACTCAATAAAATCATAAGGGAAGGATTGCATCTGCCTGATAAAAGCCTGTGGCACTCAGGTAGTTAATCATCTTGATTCTGTCATCTTCCTTATCTACCTGAGGTTCTTGTTGAACCACATCCTCTTGTTCAAGACTTTCTTGAACTGGTGAGAGGGTAGGCATACATTTGTACAGTTTTTTTCTTCTTCTCTCTTCATTGACTTGTACTAGGAACTTTGCATCTTCTGCCTCCTTCTTTTCTCTTCAATTCATCCAGGGGGAGAGAAATGACACTATCTATGTCATAGTTCCTTGTCTGCAGATAGTTAATCCTGACTGCTCTTAACTTATCATTCTGAGTATCTGGTCTCTGGGCAACCCTGATTGCAGACTCCATGAGTCTTGGAGACTAAGCAAAAGAACTTTCTCCCCTTAGCCTCCTTTTCTTCTCTCTCTCCTCCTCCTCAATGTCGTCGGATGTCATTTTTCTTTTCCCTTTGTCACTCATAGACCTTTGTGACTCAGGGTGGAGAGAGCTTTGGCCTTTATTGCTCGTTGCAGCATCTGAGCTCAGGTCAGAGAGAGGTTGAGAAGCACCTTCACCAGCAGGTGTCTCAGAAGGAATATGGATCTCTACAGTAGTTTGAGGTGATGAGACAGGGCTCTCAGGTTTTGTCACTGGGCCTTCAGTCAAGGTTTCCCCTATGAAGCTAATCTGAGGGTCTGCCTTAACATCCAGTTGACCGACGAGACATTGCCTGATTGCCTAAGTCTCCTTCTTAGGCTGAACTCTACAGTGATCCTATCTTGGATTCTTTTAGCCAGCCTGTCAGCTTGTCTCGATTGGCTTGGGTTGACAAGTGGCATGTTGACTAGATCCAGACCTTCATTGTAGTCCAAGGTCTGAAAATTGAAATCTTCTTCCTGTCCTTGAACTCTTATGATGATGAGGCCTTCCTGTTGTTGTCATACCTGCACCCAATGATGTGATGTAAAGATGGTGAAGGTGACATAGCCCTTGGAATCCCATCCTCAAACAGACTTTGTATGAAAGAGTCTGTGTAGTCCACATCAATGTGAACTAGAGCAGGTTGCTGATAATGCATAGATGTAAGTGAGGATGGTGAGTCCTCAATGTCTATTCTTTCTGAAGAACTCCCAGGTTGTGTGACTGTAATGACTTTCTCCTCCTTTTTGGTAGCATCACCCACTTGCATAGGTGAGCTGGAAGATATGAAATCTTAAGTTGCTGATCATTGATCCTATTTTGTAAGGTAGTCACCTGAGATTCAAGATGACTGACCTTTGAGACTAAATAGATATGAAATCACATCCATAGGTTCTTGTGTTCCTGGTTGAGCTCTCCTTAAGGGTCTCGCAACTTTTTTTCCTTAAGATATGAAATCTTAAGTTGCTGATCATTGATCCTATTTTGTAAGGTAGTTACGTGAGATTCAAGATGACTAAACTTTGAGACTAAATAGGTTCATCTTTTGGATAGTTTTTGCATTTTTAGTCTCAGTTCCCCCTCATCTGCATCAGAAGAATCACTAGGGGTGGAGAAGAATGGACCAGAGTCCTTTCTCTCATGACCAGTTCTAAGTTCTTGGCTACTGGATTTCCTCTGCTCACTAGCAGTCTCGGTTGAGATGTCAGTGGGCTGAGTTGCCATGGTTGAGGTCTTAATGATGTAATCACTTTCAAAAGTGAGAGCCTCTTCCATATGGACATCCTGAATAGGTTAAGGAGTGTCCACCTCAGTTGTAGGTGACTTATGTGGGATAGATGTAGGAGACTCAGGAGTACTCATCTCTCTTTGTGTAGAGGGAAAGAAGTGAGATTCATTATACTCACTGAAACCTATATCTTTAGCAGTTTAGAAATCAAGGTTGGGAATTGGTTGGTTGAGATCTATAAGTTGGGGATGGTAACTGTCCCCTGAAGGTTGATCACTTGAGTGTTGAGACTCAGAGTGATGGCTTAAGGTAGTAGGGCTAATGAGCTCATCAGGCTGAGTATGAGGAACCTCAACACTAATTCTTGAAGAGATGGGAGTGGTCTGCTCCTCAAGAGAAGTAGGAGCTCTAGTGTCCACTTCTTCCTGTATGGTTGAGTATACGGGGGCCTCCACAGACTAAATAGTCTGAGCAGGGGTTCGTTTGGATTTTCTTTGGTAGGTGATAGAGATTTGAGGTTGTGAGGGTGGTTGGTAAGTGGCAGGTGTGGGTGCAACACTAGCTTGGCTGCTAGGTTGTCACCTTGAGCAATGAGCTCTAACATTTTTGGGACTAGGGCTGTTTCTACCCTAGAGAATCCAACACTGGACTTTCTCAGTATTTTAAAGATGCCGGGCTTCATCTGTTCCAATTTAAGAATGTTACCTGTTTCCCTTAGCTGTGAGCCTAGTTCATAGTTAAGAATGTACTGGACAAATCTTGGAAACATGTAATACTCTAAGGAGTCTAAATTAGCAAGCAAATTTTTATAAACAAACTACGAGTACCTGAATTTGACCCCTTGAAACATTCCATGCATTATGAAGGAGAGAACCTCAGGAATCTGGTCCCATCCACATGCTTGTTGGATAAGCTGTGGATGACCACATGGAGCAGAAATCTCCATTGGGATGAGACCTTCCCTTTCCTAAAGGTCTTTATAGAGAAATCTCCCCCATATCCCATCTGCTCAAAGGAATGATTGACAACTTTCTTTGGGAAGAACACCTCACCTTCTTCATCATCCAAGTGAAGATGTCGGTTGATGATGGCCGGAGTGATAAAGATTGTTCTCCCCTGCACACTGGCAGACAATGCCGTCTCCCCATCCATAATGACCTCTTGGCAGGTCTTCCAGCATTCAAGCAACTGATCCTCATAGAGTGGAGGATAATGGTTAGGGAGGTCAAGTAGTTTGATAGAGTTAGAAAACGGCAAACCTCTAAGAAATAAGGATCTTTCTCAGAGCTTAATAGAGCAACCTGATTATGTTGTTTGTGTCGCTGCATGGTAAAGTTGGGATCATTTCTGTGAACAAGGTTAGCCATTTTTATGTAGCTTAAGGACGAAGAAAGAAGAAAGAAAGAAATTTCATAGAGAAATTTGGGGTTTTAGGTTTGGAGGAAGAACAGATGATAGAAAGAGGGGGGAAACCGTTGGGTTTATATGTGAGAAGGATTTCAGATAAAGTTTAATGAAAGAGGATAAACTTTGAAATCCGGATGTCGGTCCCACCTCTGAAAAAGTACTTTACTTTTGCTCAAAAGTAGTTTTCTTGGAAGTCAAACAGCTTCCGAAGGTTAATTATCTTCGGAAGTTTTAATTAAAAAGCATCCGAAGCTAAAATGAGTTCGGAAGAATTTCCTAAGAGTTTTGAGAATTTTGCTTCGGAAGAAAAATTAAAACTTGAGTGCTTTATGTATAAACTAACAAAGCTTCCGAGAGTTAATTTTGCTTTGGAAGTAAATGGTCCTTGAATATGAGTAAATGTCCGAGGCAAGTATTTAAGCTTCGGAAGATAAATTTGAAAACTCTTCCGAAGGTAAATTTCTCAGACAGTTATTTATTTTGAAGGCATGATTTTCTTTCGAAGTTAAAAGCATAACTTCCAAAGTATCAGAAAGTTTCAAAAATCTAAGGAAAGTCTTCAAAAAGAGATTTTTTATCCAAAGAAAACATGAGCTTATGAAAGTGATGAACTAGACAACTTAGGACACACACATTTTAAGAAATAATAAGAATTAGTTTTAACAAAGATCTACTTAAGGTTGATCATCCCAATAGCCGATATAATATATTAGAATCTCTGTTCATCAAAAGCCATTGTAAACAAATCAGCATACTATTCGTCTGTGTGAACCTTGACTACTTTAATTAATCCCTTTTCATAGTTACCTCTTATTAAATGATACCTGATATTGATGTGCTTTGTCCTTGAGTGCTGCGTAGGGTTCTCTGTGATTGAGCTTGCAGCAGCAATGTATTCAGCTTCAGCAGTTGATGCAGAGACACAGGATTGTTTCTTGCATTGCTATGAGACAACCCTTCCACCATGAAATTGACATCCCCTAGATGTAGACTTTGCAGTCATGTTGCAACCACCATAATCACTATTTGTCTAGGCATTCAGATTGAAGTCAGAATTCTTAGAATACCATAGTCCAAGTGTTGATGCACCTTTGAGGTATCTTAGAATCCTCTTGACAGTGATAAGGTGAGACATCTTAGGGTTAGCTTGATATCTTGCACAAATACATGTAGCAAACATGATATCAGGTCTGCGAGCAGTAAGATACATAAGAGACCCAATCATAGCCCTATATAAATGCTTATCTACACACTCCCCCTCAAGATCAGGACCAAGAGAGTGGTTTCTAGCTATGTCCTAAACATACTTTGACTGACTTATGAAAATGCTATCTTTAACTTGCTTCACTTGAATTCCTAGAAAGAAATTGAGTTCCCCCATGCCACTCATTTCAAATCCATCTTTCATCAGCATCTCAAAGTCTTTGCAGAGCTTTGGATTAGTTGAACCAAAGATGATGTCATCCACATATACTTGAACTAGCAATATGTCTTTTCCTTGTCCCTTGATGAAGAGAGTTCCATCTATAGTACCCTCCTGTATACATGTTTACACAGATACTCGGATAGTGTCTCATACCACTTCCTGGGTGCCTGATGCAGCCTATAGAGAGCTTTGTCAAGTTTGCAGACATAATCAGAATGATCCGGATCTACAAAACTAGGTGGCTGTTTGACATAAATCTCTTCATCGATCACTCCATACAAAAAGGCACACTTAATATCAAGTTGAAAGACCTTGAAGTACTTGGATGTAGCAAATGCCAAGAATATCCTAACAGCTTCTAATCTTGCCACTAGAGCAAAGACATCAGTGTAGTCAATCCGTTCTTCTTGTGTGTATGCTTAAACAACCAGTTTAGCTTTGTTCTTGATGATGATGCCTCTATCATCTTTCTTGTTCCTAAACACCCATTTGGTTCCAATGGTAGTCTTCCCGAAAGGAAGAGGACAAAGGTTCCAAACTTTCTGCCTTTTGAATTGAAGCAGCTCTTGTTGCATAGCTTCAACCCATCTTCCATCCTTTAAAGCTTCATCAACTTTCTTTGTCTCTATCTGGGATAGAAACCAAGAGTGAAGACAAACATTTGCTTCATGGGTTTGTCCTCTTGTCTTTACCCCTAAGACAACATCTCCAATAATGTTTGTGGTAGGGTGAGACTTGTGGATCCTAAGCTGAGGGATCACAGCAAGTTGTTAAGAAAGATCTAAATTTGAGAAATTTAGATCTAGCATGGAAGTTTCTCCCACCACATCAGCACACTTTTCAAGTGAAACTTGATCCAAGAAGTGTGTGACATCATTGATGTTCTCATCAATGGTGTGGTTAGTGGCATCAAGAAATTCTTGGTCACTGTCACCACCACCATTGTTGTCTTCCACAGTTGAGGTGTTCTTGTCTAGCTGTAGAGCCTCTGAGCTAGAATTTGAAGGCATACCAGATGTATCAGCTGAATTTGTCATTGTTGGGCTGATAGAAACCTCATTTGTAGAAGTGGTTACAAATGGAGCTGAAGATATATGTCTTGAGGATCTTCCTAGCTCAAATCTTGGATCAGGATCATGTGTATTTCAATTTTCTGCAGTTCCTGAAACATTCTCACAAGATTTTTTAAAACAATTGGTAACCAAATCAAGGTCAAACAACCAATCTTGACCAGATACAGCAACACAGGGTGTGTGTTCATTGAAAGTCACATTGGCTGACTCCTCAACAATTCTAGTTCTGAGATTGTATACTCTATAAGCCTTAGCTTGGGAAGAGTATCCAATAAAGTTTCCATCATCTGATTTCTCAGCAAACTTGGCAATTTGATCTTTGGTATTCAAGATGGTGCAAGGACATCCAAATGACATGAGAAAACCAATGAAAGGTTTCCTCTTGTGCCAAAGTTCATAAGGAGTCTTGCCATGAGTCTTAACTACTAAAACTCTATTCTGCATATAACAGGCAGTGTTGACTGCCTCTACCCAGAAGGTGATGGGCAGTTTAGAGACAGACAGCATGGTTCTTGCATATTCAATCATGTCCTGTTTCTCCTCTCAGCAACACCATTTTGCTGAGGAGTCCTAGGAGCACTGAATTCTCTTGTAATACCCTTTTCATCACAATATATATGGGATATGGTTCTTAAATTTGGTTCCTTGATCACAAATTATGATGTTGACCTTCTGATCAGATTGATTCTTATTCTTGAAGATGAAATTCTTCAGAATCTCAGGAGTGTCCTCCTTAGTTCTAAGGAAGAAAACCCAAGTGAATCTTGTAAAGTCATGTGTGATCACTAGACAGTATAAGGTCCTTCCTAAACTCATTACACTAGTGGGGCCAAAGAGATCCATATTTAACAAGTGTAGGGGTGTAGTGATGGAGTTCTTTTCCTTAGGCTTATGAGATACCTTATGTTGTTTCCCTTTCAGGCATGCAACACAGTGGTCATCACTTATAACTCTTTCTTTGGCATTCTAGTTACCAAATCATGCTTAACTAACTTATTCATGTTCTTAATGTTTACATGGCACATTCTTTTATGCCATAGGAAAGACTCATCACTTTCAGGCATGCAACACAGTGGTCATCACTTATAAACTCTTTCTTTAGACATGATCATCTTGTACAAAGGAGAAGTTTCTTGCAAATCCATCTTGTGCATGTTTCCTTTCTTGGGGGCTCAAAGCACGATAGCTCATGAGGAATGACCACAGCAGGCTTAAGAACAATGCACTCATGCTCAGTAAAGAGCAGGTTATGACTCTGATCACAAAATTGAGATACACTCAGAAGATTGTATCCAAGCTCCTTTACAAAGTTTACCTTTTCTATGCTGAGCTTACCATTTGTGACCTTGCCCCTTCCAGAAATGTAACCAACTTCATCTCCTCGAAAAGAAACTAGTCCTCCATCAATCCTTTCAATGTTCTGGAGTAGTGACCTATTGCTAGTCATGTGCCTGGAACAACCACTGTCTATGATCCAGACATTTCTGTCTGTCTTTAGCTGTCCCTGCACAAAAAGAATGATTAGTTACATCTGGAAACCCAAACCTTGCTTGTCTTGGGCTTATTTGCAGAAGGTAATTTAACAGTAATAGATCCTATGGTTGTACTAAGAGGATCTTGAGCTGTTGTTGATGGAGAAATTTCATTCACTTGGTATTTCTTAGACATCTACACCACCTTTGGAGTCTTGGACTTGAACTTCAAAACTTTAGAAGCTTTTGGAACTTCAGAAGTTTTGATGACTGAACCTTCGAAAGATTCTGTAGACACTGTAGCAGACTTCAGTGCTTCAGAAGAACTCCTTTCTTCCATGACCAAATATTCTTCCGAAGAGAATTTTCCACTTCCCTTCTTGTTAGATTTGGAACTCTTAAGGGAAACTGGTTTTCCTTTCGAAGCTTGAATCTTCTTAGAACTCTTTGAAGCCTTTGTTTTGGCCATATGGATAGTACCTATAGGATTGAAGGGACAATCCTTGGCAATGTGAGTGGTGTTGTCACACATAACACAATTCATTTTCTTCTTCACAAGAGCATTGTCTTTGGAATATGACTGTCTTTGGTCATATCCCTTCTCCACCTCCATCTTTGCAAATGATGATCCTCTTTGGCTGAGGACTGTGCTTGGAGTTTGATGGTCCAGGCTGTGCAGCAGTGGTACATAGCAGATTAGTCTTTTCTTGCTGCTGAGGTGAGTTGAACAAGAACCAGAATTCTTAGCAGAGGAGTTTTGGTTGATGTCTTCAGTCCTTGCCCCTTTAAACCTTGCAGAAATAAAAACTTGTTTCTGCTTAGAGTAAAAAGTAGCCTTGATCTCTTGAGCCTTCCTTGCCTTTCTTTTGCTTTTCCTCATCAAGTTTTCTCTCATGGACTTGGTCATCACAGTCTTCACTTTCTCCTCAGAAGGATAGTGGCCCTTCTTGGAATCCTCCTCTTCACTCTTTGCAGAGAGATTCTTCACTATCTCTTCTTCATCCTCCTCACTCATAGGATCTATGAGAGGAAGCTCATCTTCACAAGTTCCACACCTAGGAGATCTTACTAACAAGATTGTGTGTGGAGGAGCTATCTCATTGATCCCAGTCCCTGCCTGTTTTGATAGCACACTTTGTTGTGCAAGGATGAGGATATCATGTTCTTGAAGATCTCCTATTCAAGATCACTCTTTTCTGCCCTGGCTTTGCTGATCACAAGCTCAGCCTGACACTCAGTTAACTTAGTTATGAGATATTTAGTGTGAGTCCTAAAATCTGTGTGTTCATGTTTTAGAACTAAAATGGTTTTCTCTATGTCCTCTACTTTCAGCGTATAATCATTTTCAGACTTTCTAAAATTAGATTTTAAAATGTTTAAGGACTCAACATCAGATCTCAGTTCCAAGTTGTAGGACCTGTATCTGTTAACTTTAGCAATGCATTCAGGAGTACAGAGATGTTATGATACCTTGGCTTCATCATGATCAGCCATCAGTGCTTGGTTTGGAGAAGCATCTTCCACCTGAAAGCTCCAGTCAAAGCCTCCTTCTTCAACAGCAACAACAGCTTGCTGCTTTGACTTCTCATTATGGAGAGCTTTGTCAGTGTAGTTTGGTCTGGATTGTATTTGGCCACCATTTGTTCTAGGTGCCTTACACTCTCTGCCAAAATAGCCCATCAAGTTACAGTTGTAACACTTGACTTTTCCTTTGTCGAGTCCAAACTTTCCACTGGTTGCATTGCTTGGAAACTTCCTTCCAATCCTCTTGTAGAACTTCGTGGCTCTGTGAGTGAGAAGAGCCATCTGCTGGACTATTTTCATATATTCCAGATCATCTGGATGGATAGAATCCAGGTCTTCAAGAATGAAAAGATAGTTGCCACAGCTTTCATTAGAAGACACAAAAGTTTGAGAAGAGCTTGTCTCTTGGAATGAGCTTCCTTGAGTGTAGTTCTCCTTTGGTGTCTCTGGGAAGGTGATGAACGGACCCTTTGGTGAGTTGTTGGGGTCGCATAAGACATGATGTTTGGGTTCTATGCTATCCCTTTCAACCACATGTAGGGTTGAACCCATTTGATTGTTGGAGTTACCAGATGAACCTTGCATGCTCATCTCCATCTGGTAGCCATTGAGAATCCCATATAACTCTGTTGGAGTAAGAGTTTTGAGATTTTTAGTTCTCTTGATCACCACACAGTAGTGTGTCCACTGCCTAGGAAGTGAGGACATGAACTTCCTTACAATGTCTGTGTTTTCAAGAGAAACTCCTCCATCCACTAGGGTATCCACAATCTCAACATACCTGAAGTACTGCTGAGTCATGGTCTCATCTGTTTTGAAGGTGAAGTTTTCAAACTGCTACTTCAGGAGATACTTCTTGTTCTCCTTGGCTTCAGAAGAACCCTCATACATCAGTTTCAGTGCATCCCACAGCTGCTTGGCTGTTTTGCACTTCTTGAAACCTCTGTATACAAAGTTTGGAAGGGCAGTTTGAAGAGCAGTCATGGCTTTTCTGTCTACCTCTACTCTCTTCCTATCTTCACCAGAGTAGTTAGCCATATCTTTGGGAATCATACCAGCACTAGTAGCAGAAGGGGTGCTGGGTATGAAAGGTCCATTCTTAATAGACTCTTGCATTCTTGAATCAAGAGACCTGATGAAACCTTCCATTCTTAAGCACCAGGTATCAAAACCATCAAGAGTTATCAATAGGGACTTGTTCATGGTTCCAGTTTCCATATCAGTTTTGGAAATGGCTGCCATTTTAAAAGTTTTAGTATTTGTGTGTGTGAGGGATCTTAAGATGGTGAGATCTTATATCCAGAGCCTGAAATGCTCTGATACGAAATGCAGGATCGTTGAAGGGTATAAGTTACAACACAACAACACAAAGAGGAGATTAACAAACTTTAATCAAACAATAAACTGGATTACCCAAGTGCTTAGATACTAAGAACACAAGTAATGCAGGAGACAAAGAACACAAAGAGCACAAGTGTTTGGTTTTCAAGAATGCAGTATATTGCCTTCTCTATGTTCTATTACAAGTGTTACAAAGCATATTCGAAACATACAAGAACATGAGATACTTATACTACGCCCTACGGCTAGCTATACTTTGAAAGCCAGCTGGATACAATTGACTAGACACAAACAAAATCATTTGTAGAGTAAAAATGCACATTGCCTTTTGACTTGTGACTATGACATGCCATAGCTCACATCCTTATCTATTACAAAAAGGATAAAGTACATAAAGTAGAAAGTTACAAACTCAAGACCTCAATGTACAGTTACCAAAAGCATGGACCTTTTCACCAAACCATGTGAGTTGGTGACTTGCAGAGTTGCAGCGGAAAGTTGTCCAGCTTTATTGAATAGTACATCAGATAAAGCATGTTACTAAAAGTGTTTGGAAGAAATATATCTTCATGAACTTGAAGCTTTAGAAGACTTTGTCTCTGAGGCCTCGAAAGACTTCAACTTTGGCTTCGGAAGATATTGGTCTTGGCTTCGGAAGATTTCACACTTAGAGTATTTCTGTTGCACATGTGAAACTTTTGAAGAATTCTTATTTAATGCACTTGTGCAACATGCGGGAAAGTCTAAAGATGTTTAGGTTGCATTAGCCTCTTCATTAATCGATACAAGATCTCTAAAGACCCCCACTTGAAGTTGAATCCAAATGCTTCAAGTCCTTCTCTTTGTGCCTTCCCTTTGTGCTTCCAAATTGTGCATCTTCTTTTACAAAATTTAGATCCTAATACAATTTTCTTATAAAAGAAAATACCCTAAATCTATCTATTACATCACCATTGAATGAATAAATAAATACATCCAATGAAAGCACAAAAGAATAATATTACAACCCATTATGAATGAAATCAACCGAGCAAACATTCATCCAAAACCAAACCAACACAAGGTCAAAGCTAGGCTATGAACCAACATGAAACAACATATACAACATTCATCAATCAAAATAAATCCCCATTTGACCGTAAAATTTCAACCAACATAAACCAAAATTTTGGGTTTTTGTCCAAACAAAATACAATCAACCATTTGTTATCTTTCTTTCAAGGTTTAATCATAACAATGTAAGATATAACCTTGAAAGATTGGAGATTTATCATCACATCGCAAAACAACCCCATTAAGGTTGTTAAATGTAGGGTTTGTTGGACCATTATCAAAGTTGTTTAACCATTAAAACATGAAATTGGAGTGTAATCAATCCTTAATATAATGTTTTGTAAACTAAAAATTAAGGCTTATTACATAACAACAACAAACCTAAGAACATACGATCAAATATATGTGAATGGACTAGCTATCAAGAAAAAATAACAACCAAACATTACCCATAATGCTACCTTTGTAGAGCTGCTGAAAAACATGAAATAGATGAAGAGAATGAGGTTCTTAAACGACCAGAACACCAAGGAGAGGTGTCCTCAAGCTTCCATACCCAAACAAGCAAACACTGTAAGACAAGTACGCTCACACAACGGAACCAAGTTCAAGAACCAGTGGATGGAGGCTTACTGCAAGGAAATGGGAATTGAGCACCAGGTCACCCCTGCCTACACACCTCAAATGAACGGTGTTGCTGAGAGAAAGAATCACAACTTGATAGAGACAGCACGGACAATGCTAGCGGACTAGAAACTGCCTATCCAATTCTAGAATGATGTAGTGGCAAATCCGTGTTACACGTTAAATCGTGTTCTCGTAGTTAAACGCCATGGCAGGACGTGTTATGAGTTACTACAATGACATAAACCTAATATAGAGTTTCTCGAACCGTTTGGCGCACCGTGCACCCTACTAAAGAAGACTCAGGAGGGAAAATTCAGCGAGAAGGCTGAAGAAGGCATCTAGCTAGGATACAACATACTGAATAAGGGAGTTTATGACAACTCATCGGGTCAAGTAGAAGTGTGATGTAACGTGGACGTTTAGAGATACACCACCTCACCTGCTGGAAAAGGACCCGCCTTCGTTTTCGGCTATGATGGATTCTTCAAGTCCTTCAACATACCTCTCTCCAATTCTGATGATGAATTAGCAACCAAAATGATGTTTGATGTTTTAAACACACCATCACAAGACATCACATCATCTGGTTCACAAGGTGAATCGTCTAACCAGTCAGGGGGAGCACTCGAGGGAAGTGACTTCTCCTCTGAAGATTAAGCTGTGGAAGATGACCAGAAAAATCAGGAGGAACAAGTTCCCATTCCAGCAAGTCCACAAGCATCTGACATTGATGCCTCTGCGTCTTCGGAACCTCAAACTCCTACTGCCTCAGATACACAACCAAATGTTCATAATCTTGGTTCTGAGGTAGTTGTTCTCACCACTCCTAGATCACGTCTAAATGTCTATCATCCCGTAGACAACGTGACTGGGGATGTCAGATCAGGAGTGCAAACAAGAAATCAGCTATATTCAGCTGATTATAGCTCGGTAATGGAAAAGGGATACCTTCATGATGGTGCATATCGTTGTTTTGTGTCTCATTTTGAGCCTAAATACGTCAGTGAAGCCCTGAATGATGATGCATGGGTGAGTGCCATGCAAGAGGAACTTCTTTAGTTCAAGAAGTTAGGTGTATGGACTCTCGTGGATAGACCTAAAGGTGCTAAGGTCATTGGCACCAAATGTGACTTGAAATGCAAAAGAGATGACCAAGGCCTCATCATCAGAAACAAGGCTCGACTTGTAGTTCAAGGATTTCGACAAGTCGAGGGAATAGATTATAATGAAGTGTTTGCACCCGTGGCAAGAATGGAAGCCATCCATATCTTCCTTTCCTATGCATCGTATATGAAGATTAAAGTTTATCAACTCGATGTGAAGAGTGCATTCCTTCATGGTGAAATCCGAGAGACAGTGTATGTCAATCAACCTGAGGGATTTGAGAATCCATATCATCGGGACAGAGTTTACAAACTCGACAAGGCTTTATACGGGCTTCATCAAACTCCCAGAGCCTGGTATGAGAAACTCTCAACTCACCTTGTGAAACACGGCTTTCATAGAGGTGTTATTGATTGCACACTGTTTATCAAAGAAAATGTTGGTGATTTACTGCTGGTTTAGATTTATGTTGATGTCAAAATATTCGGTTCCAAGAATGACGATTTATGTAAAGAGTTTGAAGTAGTAATGAAGGCTTAGTTTGAAATGAGTGCCATGGGAGAGATGAACTCTTTCTTGGGTTATAGGTGGATTAGACACCAAAGGGAATATTTCTACATCAGACCAAGTATGTAGCAGATATACTCAATCGGTTTGACATGGAGAATGCTTCCGCAGCCGGGACTCCATTTGCTACAAACCATGATGTAGCACCCAATAAGAATGGTAATTTGATCGATGCCACCATGTACCAAGGAATGATTGTGTCTCTCATGTACCTCACTGCCTCAAGACCTGATCTCATGTATGCTACATGTCTATGTTCAAGATATCAGGCGAAGCCAAGGTTAACCATCTGATAGGGTTAAAAAGGATATTTCATTATCTAAAAGGTACTCCAACACTTGGGTTGTGGTATCATCATGATGATGACTTTGAGCTTACGGTGTATAGTGACTCGGATTACGGTGGCAGCAAGATGAACTACAAGTCTACATCACTAGGATGTCAATTCTTTAGAAGGAGATTAGTGACCTGGTAGTGTAAGAAGCAGACCTCGGTTGCTTTGTCACCTGCTAAGCCGAATACGTTATTGCAGCAAGTTGCTGCTCATAAATCATATGGATACAACAGCAAATGTGGACTACGGTTTTCATTCCTCTTCTACTTCTATTTTTGTTTATAATTCTGCTGCAATTGTAGTAACTAAAAATCTGGTCCAACATCCTAAGACCAAACACATCGGCATAAAATATCACTTTATACGTGACTGTTTTGAGAAGAACCTAATCATGTGGTTAAAATAAATACTGATTTTCAACGCGCTGGCCTCTATACAAAGGCTTTTGATAAGCACGTTCTCTATATTTGTTAGAGGTCAACGGCGTTAAAAACAAAAGTGATGTAATTCCAGAAGATGACCATGCTTTGTCCATTTTTCTTTTACTTTTTATTGTATGTATTTCTTTTAATTTATGTTTTAATTAAACTGATGTTATTTCTTCCCCAATTAAAATCCTAAAAATGCATATCGTTTATGGTTTTAGAATTTTAGGAGGAGAATAGGTTTAGTTAACAACATTAAAAAATTACAAGGGAGGTGGAGAGGCTAACTAATAGAAATCAGATCGTATTTGTGATACCAATTCAATAACTATGGAAAATGATAGTACACAGAAACAAACCATTTGGGATTTTTAAAAGATTAAATTGAATTAGATGTAAAGTTCAAAGTATAAGTCTGTGTAGTCTGAGCAATATAAAATGAAAAGTGATAGTAAAACTGGTTACTACTAAGGTAACACGAGAAAGTAGACCTAGATGCTGGTAGACCACAGATGATATGTTGGTAGATTCAACACAATAGAAGATTGAACGTTGTTGGTGATCTCAAGAACAAACTAAACTGTTCAGCTAACTATGGATTCCCATCTTATCATAGGTTAACACAATCAACAAAATTCCAATAACGGGTGACAAGCAAATAAACATCACAAATGTGTGCGGATGACCATAAAAAGAGCGAAGCACGAGAAAAAAAAAAGAAAAATAAACGCAATCAAGCTAATAACTTATGTCGTTGGTGCGTTATGTGCAAAAGAAAAAATTAAATATGCTCTAACAAGAACATAGGTTGTGTGTCTCTCTGTTGTGCGATGGCACTGACCTGAGGATAAGCTAACCTAGATATTCTAGAATTCATTGTTGTTTGCCGCCTCTCTGTTGTGCGATGGCACTAACCTAAGGTTTGGCTTCTCTTTGAAAGCTCTAAGAATAGTCTCTTCTTGTCAAAATACCTGTAGACCGTTCAAAAATCATCTGAGGAATGTTGATTATCACATAAGCATGGGATCCACAAATGTTGGTCGAAATAATTAAACCTTAAACTATCGCCAATGAGTGTCAAAAGTCTGTGTATGTAGTTAAGAGGACAAGTATATTGACAATCATCGTGGCTACAATTCTTGAAAGTCTCGAATAATTTGACGTACCAGTGTGACAACTTATGATCTAAATCAATGTGGGGATCTAATAGTACCGGTATGATTTCCTAAAACTTGCTAACGACTCTAGATGAAAAACAAGAACAAGAGCATCAAAAGGTTTTGATTGCAAGTCTCG
The DNA here is from genome assembly GCA_025506515.1 of Flaveria trinervia. Lineage (NCBI taxonomy): Eukaryota > Viridiplantae > Streptophyta > Magnoliopsida > Asterales > Asteraceae > Flaveria > Flaveria trinervia. Next base: position 20,330,868 of record CM046446.1, read on the forward strand.
AATAATTTGACGTACCTGTGTGATTCCAAAATGAATCGGTCCACTTATGATCTAAATGAATTGAAGTTGTCCTTCAGGAAATGAATTGTTTTATATTTCCATCTTAGAATTTCCACCTCACACAAAAACCACAAAACCAAGTTTTAGTTTTGTATTTCAGTTTTAGATTCTTTTATTTTTGTTTAAATTTCGTCAATTTAGTTTGTTAAACATCGGACTATGTCATGGAATTCTATCGGGGACTTAATCACTTAAAAGGGTCACGTCTGAGGTGACCTCACATGTTTTCAAATGTAAAATGAGTCATATCTGAGGTGACAAAGTGTGTGTTTGTTTTAAAAGGATCACGTCTGAGGTGATCAAAAGTTTTCAAGTTAAAAGGATCATGTCTGAGATGATCGATTCCTAAACATTTTTAATCAATAAGTTAAAGGTTGTAAAATGTCAAATGGTCATAAAGTCAAAATCATGAGTATGATCCATTCGCACAATTGGACCATGAGTATGGACCAACCGTACGAATGGACCATACTTATGCCCTAGACAGCCGAGTCGAGCATGAGTGTGAACCATTTAATCGAATGGCTTGCCAGATCAAGCCAGTCACCCGAATGGAGCTGTGCGAATGAGTCAGTCGCTCGACTGAAACCTAGTCGGCCAACTGAATATGATCGACTGAACCAATCGCGTGACTGAGATCCAATCGCCCGAATGAATAGAGTGAATGGGTCCAGTCGCCCGATTGAAATCAAATTCAGCATAAATAGGGCCATAGTCGATCGCATTAAACTCATCACCGCCAATCGCCCGTTACTCTGCTGAAATTTACTCTGACCAATTTTGACACCTATTTCAATATTCTGACTATCTTGAGTTGTTATACAGGTACAATGCAGTGCTATCTCATAGAAATTTTTTTGAATGGAGCTCTAATTTATGAATTTCGGCCCTTACAAAAAGCAAAACTATGACTGGATGAATAACCTAGTTAAACTGATTAAAATGTTGAAATCAAACTTATTAGGTTATTAGTAAAGTGATTGCGAATCTAATGAAACAAAACACTACGTCTAATTTCATGATTTGGTCCAAATTCGAATTTCATTTGAACGAAAAGTGGGTCATGCGACTAGACACCCGGATGAACTCCAATCGCACGACTGAGCTGGCCGAATGACTTAGTCGGCCGAATGGATAATCCGAATGAACTCAGTCAGCTGACTGAACCAATCGCAGGCTCAGTCACCCGATTGAACTCAGTCGCATATTTAGTCACCTGATTGTATTTAGTCGCCTTTTAGGTCAACCGACTGAACTCAGTCGTATGGTTCAATCGCATGATTGAACCAGACTGATCTCAAACAGGTTAACTTGAACTAAACTTTATTGTGTGGTGATCTAATGTCTATATGTCTTGCGTTACACATTGATGGCTGACAGGTGGTACATCAACCCCAAGTACAACATTTGTGCCCATTTGGATGCCATGACTCGGAACGGTGCCTAGTTTGCAGGGATCATTGCATTCCTAAAGAGATCCTGGATTCACCAAGCTATATCCACATTTTGCACTCCCTATTGGTCTATTAAGTAGGTCTTCTAGGAGGGGGCATCGGTTGATTGTTCACAGGAGCCCTACATCATCCAGAGTTCTATTTTTGGGATGGATATAGAGATTATAGCTGCTGATAATCGTCGGGTACTTGGTTTGGGTGATGATGCAGACCACCCTACCAGACTATACCCTCTTCCAGTGAGAGGGTGCTTCCTCAGTATGAAGTACGTCGGGGATCTAAATGCAGGTGTGATGAACAAGTGCAACCTGTGTCCCTAGTACAACTACTTAGCACATGTGATACTTAAATGCTTGGTGTTCAGGATGGGTGGGTTTGATGACCTCTCGGACCAGATCCAGAATGCCTACCTGGCACTAGTACTTAACCACCCCTTCAACTTCTCAAGTATGATCTTCTCTTATCTTATAGAGAACCTTGAGGACAAGGGCATGGAGGGATTCTGCATGTACCCCAGATTCTTGCAGATGATTTTTGATGAGAAGCTGCTAACCCGGCCCAAAGAGAGCCACGACGCTGTGTCATTGGAGATTATGGATGACACGACCCTGGGCCGCATGAAGGTCTACAAGGGGAAGCAAGTCAATCCCCCTCTGAAGAGACTCTTCGAGCATCTGGCCAGGCTGATTGCATGGCGCCGGCTAGGTGAAAGTGGCACGATGAGGTGAGTGACTCAGATGTTGAACAAATTGCTCTTCCATTTGACGACCGATGATGACGGTGACACTGGTGGAAACTCTGGGCCCGCTTCTACTAGGGGCCCCACTACTCATGTTACATCTCTGCCTCTTATAGATGCTACCACTGCCAGTTTTCACAAGGATTTTTGTCCTCCAGATGAGGAGGCAGAGAGTGATGAAAATCCTCTCACGGGGACTGTAGGCAGCAGGGTCGTTGCCATAGATAGAGGTTTGAGGGCTGTTGATGGACGCCCAGGGGAGTCCGAGGATGCTGCTGCTGATTCAGATCCCACATATCCCCCGGAACCAACCAGCAGCCAAGGGGAACCTCTATGCCTAAAGGCTCAAGGAAGAAGAGGATGGCACACCCCAATGGCGAGAAGGGGAAGAGACTGAAGTTTACTCTGACCTCATCCACTACTACGGCCACTACCTCAGCCACACCTTCCACCACTACCACCACCACTGCTACCACACCCACTCCACCACTTACCCACATCTAATCCACCACCATTATAGCTCATCCACCACAACCCAATCTATACCACCCATGATCTTCACCATTGCCACCACCACCACCTCTAGAGGCCAAGTAGGACCGTCATCTTACCCCTCCTTTCCATCTAGATCATCTCTACCTCCCACTAGGGTAGAGGAACAACTCTCAGCACTGAACCTTATGGTACTGAAGTTGTTAGCATCCTATGAAGACGAGACTGCTCGGATTCATCAGTTAGTAGAGCTTACTGCTGCACAATCTCAGCAAATATCTCAGCAGGTGCAGCTGATTGAGCAGCAGGCATAGCAAATGGCTGCTCAGAGCCTAGAGATGTGCCAACTCTAGGAGCAACATGGCCGCTCAACAAAAAGAATAAAGGAGTTGGAGGCTAGTAACAAGACCATCATGTTGAGGCTCAAAGGATCAAAAGATGAGCCACTAAAGATCAAAGAAGGAAAAGAAGATGATGGTGATCATGATGATAGTGATAATGATGACGATGATGGTGATGATCAAGGTGATCATACGGATGCAGGTGATGATGTTGATGAAGGCGATGATGATGATGAAGGAGAAGGAGATACATCTGTTACGGGTGCCACATCAACAAGTAAAAGGAGGAAAAAGAAAGCTCAAGACAAAGGTGCCTTTACATCAGCCCCGTCAGCAGAGGAACACATGATACAAGACAAGAGTAATGCTTAGTTGTTTATGTTATTTAAAAATCATGTGTAATTGAATATTGTATCAAACTAATGTACACAAGTTTTATACTTTGTTAATGTGTTTCAGTTTTGATTATTGACTAATGGTTGAGTGTTACATGTTTTAAATCAAGCAGATCCAAATTTTCAAAGAGATGAATATGATGTTGCTCCCCTTCAGTAGGTCAAGACTCAACTAACAATGATTCTTGATGTGCAAGGGATAGTCAAGAGATTTGTAACTTACACTCCTGAAGAGGGAGAAATAATTCATGATCTCACTAATAAGCAATTGGCTGAAATGTTCAGACTCAATCCGGATGAGATTGTCAAGGACACTCCAAACTTTGAAGTAACCAGTGCCGATGAGCTAAATGACATAGATGAGATCGAGATGGAGGACGTCACTGCGGAGCACTATCGAGAGTATGCTGACAAAGAGGGAAATGTGGTCGCCAATCCGGGTGATACTCTTGCTAGTGATACGTTTGAGATACTGGATCAAATCGAGCAAGAGTCCGAAAAGATTAAGGATCAAGCCCAAGCCTCAAAGGCCAATGTCAACATCAGAAAGGCTGAATGGGTTGCATGTTTTGCCAAGATCCGAGCCCAACGTGCTGCTCCAAAACCGAATGTCTATACCAAGCACAGAAAAGTGAAGAAGCATCACAAGGTGTTAGGGAAGATTATCGTGTGGGCCCACTTTGAGGATCTTAATGTATATGCGGTAAAGAGAGAGAACGGTATAGAGTACTTTAGATTCCCACACAATCTAAAGACTCTACCTAGTTTTGAGCTCAACTAGCTGCCTAAACTGAAGCTGTTATATGTTGACCCAAGAAAGATGTCAGGCTGGTTTGAGGCTGCCTTGAAGAGAGAGTACCACACCAGGTGGGTCAACTTCAAACCTCAACACCTACTAGGTATGTCAGATGGTCTGAAGTTGATTCAATTACTGACAAGCCAAAAATAGTGCTGAAGTGGAGTCCTCCACGCACGATGTCAAGAATCCCTCTAACGGAAATGCCACAAGACTTCACTTAACACTTTAATTGGTGGTACTATGATTGGAGAACAGGTGAGGTGGTCATAGTTTTTAACAGAGAAGGTAATATGGAAACTATGAGGGTATTTGACCCGATGTGGCTAACTAACTTGTCTTGTGACTATGTTTACACTTTATACAAGTGGCCACTGTTCTATGACGCGTAGGATATTGTACAAGCCCTCCAATTCCAAAAGGTGATCAGACTCTGCTTTGCATTTGAAATACATGTAGGAGTTACAATAGAGGAGAGGTACAAGAAATATGAGGAGCTTATGAAGAATGTAAGACAATAGATGAATCTAGGTACAAGGAAGAGTTTGTAGATACATGTGTACCTACTTTCTAAGCTTAATGTAATATGCCTTTATTGTCTTACACATATGTAATAGATTGGGTACTTAATGAAATACAATGTTTGGTTGTGCTTATAATGTTTATTATTTCATTAACTACTAGTTTAACGCTTATTGAATTGACTATATAGGTTTGTGGTTGTTTAAACTAATATTAGTAATGTAATGATTAATAAATATATTCAAACTTAGTAATATGAAGTTCTCATGCGAATGCCCCATGCTAATGGACCATACGCATGAACAACTTCATGCGAATGACTCAGTCGGACGACTGAACGAGGAAACTGGATTAGTCGCACGAGTGTAACATGAGATTGAGTCAATCGCACGACTGAACACTCAGTCATAAGAATGGGTCAACCGCATGGCTCAATCGCACGACTGAACCATGCTCATGGTTGAGTCGCCCGAATGAGAAACCCTAACCTATAAATACCACTTAATTTGTGGAAAAACGTAAGAATTGAGAACACTTCAACTACATACGTACCCTACCCATGCAAAGACCTCTAAGAACCTGTTCCAAGTTCATAGACCGCACTAGATCGATTCCAAATCATTCTTAACGTTTAGATTCAATACATAATTGTTTTTACTTGCATTCTCACTAATTGGATCGCCAAACAAATAGGATTCCGCACAATTTGATTCGGTATACACGTTTATGAGTTAGTATTTCATTCAATACATGAACCTAACAACAAACTTTTTTAAATTGGAGTAATTATTCAACTGCATGATCATATCATATTAAATATTAATCGGTGTTTGCTAAGCTTGTTATTGGGTATGACCCGACTTGGATCATAACGTACTAACCACATCAATATTCTATGTGTCGTGGGCATAAAGGATCCAACAATACTCTCCCCATAAATTTTTGTTTTTGCAAACCTATTTTTGTTTTGTTTTTTATAGGTTTTCATAATATTTATTACATATTTTTTTAAAAACTATACAGAAATAGAAATTTACCGAAGAAGGTGTTCCAAACTACACTGATATGAATATAAGATATGAATTCTCTAGAAGTATGTAGTGATTGTGAAGTGAGAGTGGTGAGTGTGTTGATAAAAATCCAGATTGTGAACAAAATACTGTAACCTTAACTTATTTGTACTGCCTTAAATTTGAATTAGGAACAATCCCTTTTAGTAAACTAGATTACTAAAAGTCTTCCTAAATTGTTCCTCTACTCATTAACAAATTAGTTAGAGAGGGGAACCCAGGCCATCGTAGTCCTCTGTGTTCCTTTCGTAACGGTAGGAGTAACTGCTTCAACAAAGAATCTGTTAATTTGCAACGGTAGAAGAATCTGCTTCAACAAGTAATTGCAACAATAGAAGTAAGTGTATCCTTCTTTTTAATTTGCCAAATTTTTTTGGTTTAATTAATTTGGATTTGAATATATTAAATTTGGTAATCATTTTCTCTTTAAGACCGCAAGGAAAAGAATTTGGGTTTGAAACTTTGGTCATTTTCAACTTGAATCATGTGAAACCGGATTCACATGAAAAGGTTTGGATGGAGGGTTTTTCATCCAACCATTCAAATATGTGTGTTTTTTACCTTTGGATCCATAGAAGCAACCTGTGTTGCCTTTACCAACTCGAACATCCCTTGAAGACTGTGATCCTGAAAAGCAATTCGTTTTGCCTTTACCATTCGAAGCGAATCTTTGAGGGCAATTCTTTACCACATGACCTTTTTTTCACACTCAAAACAAGCCTTGAAAAGCTTTTGATGCTTGACTGACCCGTGTGATACAGGTGGGGATGAGGATTGCTTTGAGCTTGTAGCAATCTGTTGCTTCTTCTCAATTATTTTAGAAGGTTCCGGTATGACAGATAGAGATGGAGACTTCTTTTGTTGAGTTTTGTATGGATGACTGGCTTGTTTTGTAGTTGGAGAAGAAATCTGTATTTGTCTTGATTCAGCTTTTGGAAGACTTTGAGACCTAGAAATTTGAGGTGATATCTTGATCTCATAGGAATCGACACTGTCCTCTGTGTTGGATTCATCGTCTGAGCTTGTCCAGTCTCTTATACATAGATTTTCCTCCAACAGATTTTGATTGACACCTCAACTTACGTCGGCTTCAGTTATAGGATTCTGTTTGTCTGAGGATTTGATAATTGTTCCTTGTTTGACAAACCTAATAGGAACAAACGAAGGAATATTACTTATTTTTAATTTTTTGATGAAGGTTGTTGAAGCAGCTGATATTGGTTTTGGAGCATCAGAGGTGGAGTAGTCATCAATTCTCCCATACTCCGGGTTACTATCATTGTCAACTTTAAAAGCTTTACAGTCTTCATCAATAGTTTCTCTAAATTCAATATTTAAATTCAAATCAGTTCTCAATAACTTTAGTTTTTCAATCATCTCTGTTTTGTAATCAAGTATGCTTGTAACATAAGAAACAAGATTAATATTAAGCTTGTTGGTTTGATGTGGGAACACAGCTTGCTAAAATTATTTTCTTTGAATATCCAGCTCGAGATAATTTAGTCTGTTGATAATATCCATAAGTTTTGTGTCAACATAACCTTTTTCTCGCTTTAGCATTTTAACTTGATGATTCCATGCAAATGGAAGCATGTCAAGAAGCTTTTGAATTTGTTCACGATTACTGAGATCTGGAACATGATTCTTTAGATTCTTTGAAACCATAAGAATCGATCAATCAAATCTGACAACTTTTCTCTCTTCATCGCTGGAAAAGAGTCAAACCCGCTTTGTGCCGTTATGAGATTATCTAATTTAAATTCCCCTCAAGATGACATTTTATTAAAAATTTTAAACAATTAAACTCCCTAAAAATATTTTTCCTTAAAATATGTAAAATAGTTCCCCCGGAATTTTTTTAAATGACACTCTATGCAAAATATCATTCTAGGCAATCTTAGCAACTGGGGTAAAGCTGAGCCCAATTAACAAGTAAATTGATTACCCAATCCAAACCCAATTGGAGAAAAGTCTATTAACCAACTTTTTTTATACAACCCAACCTAATTGTTAGCCCAACCAAAAGTCCATTGAATATACTCAAACCCTAATAAACTTAATTCAGAACATCTAAAACACACACACTCGAGAGAAGAGAGAAAGAGGCGGATTAAGCTGGGGTTCCTTACACAAAAATATATGTTCATTGATATATTTTCATTACACTTAGTTAACTTCGTATATTAACCAAGTATAATGTTTGTACCTTTAATTACACACATAAATCACCACACATATGGGTTAACCTATATCATAATGCATAGAGCAAAATTATGAATTACAAATATTTATTACAAGTATTGATTAAATATCTAAGCCTATACAAAACGATCTAGACCTAGAGTTCCTAGATCTGACAATATCCCCCTTACGCTTAGACACTTGTAATGAGGTCGTCAAAGATGAATGCTCCTTCACTCTTGCTATTACATTTTTATGGAAATATGAGACAACAGTCTTCTCATCATCATACTTGTAGTTGATCCTCATTTTCCTAATGTCCTCTAGGGTTTCCAAACTTAAACCCATAACATCTTCTTTAGTTGTAAGAGTGTCCAAGACATTATTGCTGCGAACTATCTCCAAGTCATCATGCTCTGAGATCCTTCATTCAGATAATTTTTTGATGGTTGATTCTCTCAAAAGCCTTGCCTCATATCTTTTTCTCTTGTAAGAATTTGCATGAAATTTGTTAATCTCATTTGAATCAATTGCATATACTGACATAAGTCATTTTGAGCCTTTCCATCAAACAGCTTTGGAAATAACTTTTCATGAAGATATTAAGTATAGCTTGGATGGACTAGCTTGAGATCCACTAGATCGAAAAGTATAATACTTTGAGCATTCTTCTTTTGTTCATTACTTAACAACACTAGCTCCTTAGTTCTCTTAACATATCCCCATTCAATTATGGGTAGTGGGTTTTGATTACAATCTATGATCTTGACTGCTATTGTTTTTCTATTTGAATATCCAACCCTGCATAGAAGTTCATCATTAACCAATGTAGAAGGGTTGGGTTTTGATCTTTCTTGGGTTCTTTTCTTGTGCTCATCATCTTCTCTCCTAGCTTCTTTCAGCACATCATCCCTCAATTTTGTTTTTAATTTCCTAAGAGATACAGAGAAGTCTCTTCTCTTGGGCTTATTGGATAGTATTAGATGATTAAAGTGTAAAGCTCATGAATATCACCATTAGGAAGCAGTATAATTGATTGAGGTAAATGGAAGTATTCAACTGTTGTAGATATGTGGGAGTAGTAATATGATCAAACAACTGGATTAGAGAAGAATTTTCTTGAGTAATGTCTCTCGGAGTTAAGCCTAATAGCCATACCTCTCCAGAAATTACCTCTCTAGGTTCTCTGATGAGTTTTTTTTCCTTTCTGTTGATCCTGGCTTTCAACTATCACTGAATTAGAAGGGGTATTCATTTGATGTTCATAAGTGGGATTAGGGACTTCAATCCAAAATCTTACTCAACTTTCTAGCTCCACCTTCATAACATGTTCTATCATTCTTCTTTGTTCTCCTATTGACCTCCTTTTCAACTCATTCATCTTATAATTGTGACCTTGTAACCAACAATTCATATTCTATGTACTAAGTTTATTAGTATCACAATGACCCAAATCATTCTTGATCTTTAGAATAGCTTGAAATGTAGTGAATGTTTCATAATCATAGTTCAGAATCATGAATCTTGCAAGCTCAAATTCTTTTAGTGATTCCTTCATTTCTGTCATGTTCATTCTCTCAACCATGTCATAGGGAAACCTATGGTTGATCAAGATCATAAACACAGTTGAACTTCCTTATCCTTTTGTTGTTCTTTGAAATATCAACTTTGGTTAGCTTATCTCATTCCTTATCACTCTCTACTTCAGCATGTGAGATAGGCTTTATAGTTGATAACTCTGCAGAAGGAGTGTGTTCAGGTGACATATATTTTGATCTTTTTGGGGAATCTTTGACTTCTATCACCTCTATCCTAGTCTTCCCCAAATACCTTCTTTTTGCTTGAGTACTAAATGATTTTCCTTGATGTATCAACAAATTCTTTTCATTGTTTTGTTGCAGGAATACTTGATTCAAAGTCACTTATCTTCCTTTTTATCTTATCAATATCTGCAATTTTCTTTTCCAGTTGAGATGATTGGTCATTTAGAGTCTTCTTATCTTATTGTTCTCCAAGACAAGCTTTTATCTTTCAACAGTTTGTTGTTTCAAGGACTCCTTGAGCTCTTCCACATGTTCATGTAATGCATCAATTACTTCATTCTTAGTTAGAGCCTCATCTCTCAACCTTTTCAATGTTGCTTCTTGCTCCATCAACTACTCATCCTTTTCCTTTATCATAACCTTCACTCTTGTATTCTTTACTTCCTTTTGTTAGATTTCATTACAGGTTGTTATACTCAGCCACCAAATAACTTTTCTTAAGGGGATGTCTTCTTCACTTAGATCATTTTCATGATAAGCAATTACAGGAACATAGTTGGTTTCTTCTTCTCCTTCTTGATGTTCACCAAGAATCTCATCATCAATCATTTCATCAGGGGCTACACTAGCTAAGGAACAAAACTCAATAGGTTGATCTGCATGCTCTTCATATGGCTATTGTTGTTGCTGAGGATCAATGATTGGAATTGTTGGTTTAGTTTTGTTAGACATGATTGGCATTCGGGTAAACCACATGTGCAAACATGTCCCTGTCTTCTCCTTTATACTTTCCGCTTATCTTCTTTAGCACAGATTTCCCAAATAATCAGTTGCATGAACCTTGGAAAGATGAACATTTTATCACCCTTCTATTCTCTTATTTGGTAACAAAAACATCCAAAATGTCCTTTCATCGATCAAAGATGTTTGAGATACACTTAAGGTAAGTGTCACATAGGAACTGATAAGGCTTACACAATCTCCCCATCTTGGTCTCTCCTCTTTCAAAATCACCATCATAACCATCACAAAAAATATCTTCTTGATATACTCATGTTCAAACACATCTAGGTTACCTATTTGTTGATCTCCCTACTCTAGTACCCTTTTTATAGTCTGTTCATCTACTCTTAAGTGTTCATTCCTAATCTCAGTATGAATCACTTCATTTTCTCCTTTGTTTTTTATTCTATCTGAGTTATATAAATCATCTATGTGTGACTGTTCGATCACTGGATTTGTAGTTAGCGCATAGAATAATCTTGATCGTTGTAAGAATCTGATGATATCCCCACAACATTCCGATACAGGCTCCTTAGGATTTAGAAATGCATATACATTGTGTTGTCTTTCTAATCTATTTGCCATCTGTACATAAAAATGGTGAAGATTAGGTTAGAATCAAGATTACAGATACGAGAATATGAACCCTTGTTATGGAGATAGTGAATCATATCGTTCATTATTGATGATAGTGGCGTGTTTTACCTTCATAACAAGAATCCGAAATCAAGTTTATCAATTTGTTTGATGTTTTGATCTGATAATTTGAAGGTTTGAACAAAGGAGGGAGAGGTTTTGACGAACGTTTTTCTAGGTGTGAAAAAGTTTCTGAAAAAGTGAATAATGCATGTTTAAGTCAAAAACATGATTTATAGTCCCTTAGACTAATTAATTTCATTTATTAACTGAAGTGGGTCCCACGTTCCTTATTTCCCTTCCGTGGAATTTATTTATTCGGCAAATTTAAGTGTTTCCGCAGGACATCTGCGGATGACTAAATGAATAATTCATTGAAGTACAATTTGATAACTTGGTTCTCCATTGATTATCAATCTATGAAAATATATTATACTTTTAAAATATTAACACATCCGTAGTTTACCAATTTTACGGATGGTCAAAATTTTCTTCATTAAGTTTCACACTGTAGCTTTTTCTGATGCTGAAAATGCACTACAGCTTCTGCTGATGCTGAAAAACAAAGTTTGAGACTTCTTTGATTTGTATGGTTCTAATCAACTAATAGAACCAATTATTGTTATTAGACCTTGTTGTCATTGTATTCATGACAATTTGTGCATGAAGATTTATAATTTGAAAAACTTCACTTATCCTGTAGCCAAGTAGTGCTCAAGCTCCAATTCCTTCATTTGATTTTGTTTTGAAAATTTAGATTTAATGTTTTGATGCATTAACTACTACTTTAAATTTGTTATTAATGATAAGATGTTGCATTCATCATAAATTTTTGTAGAAGAATATCATGAATCGCACATGATAATCCATAAGTTATGAAACAAAATAAGTAAAAGAAGTAGAATAAAATATTACATACAAGCATATAGACAAATATACTTGGATAATACTATGCCACTAAACTTTTTCCTTATTGAATTGATTGTTGAAATGTGACCTGATTCTAGTCCTGATTTCAAGTATGTTTGATCACTTAAATCCAAAACAAGAGTTTGTCCTTCGTTTGCGAGTCAATTCATCACTTTGTCAGACTTAGAAACTATTTAAATTAAGTTATAAATTCTATGTTGATTCAAATATGATGTCTCATTAATGCTTTAAAGCAAAAACTATTTAAATAATATACAATTGATCACTATGGTTCTTTTGAGAGCTTAGATATCGTCATCATTAGGTCACCAGGTCACCAATTTTTTATATTCATAAAAAAAGGTGGCTTTAACTCATGTCTTTGTTTACAAAAAGCGGAAGGATGGTGAGGATCATACTTTATTCACGGATGGTTACTATAGTATACGAAGGTGCCCATAAGCCCAGGTATTTGTTTACACAAAACATATGGAATATGATTTTCAAAGATAGAAATTATAAAGTGTTTTACATAGTGTGCTTGGGTTAATGAGTTGATCACATGAGGATAAGACTTACTTGCTTGATCCTTAAAATGGAGTATCCCACAGACAGTCATCATTTCATTATGTTAGACATGCTCTTAGTTTAGTTTCCACCTAAGATGAATCTACTCATATATCAAAGTACTTCTGCTCAGATTAAAGTAAGTTAAGAACTCAGGAAGTAAGCAAAGGAATAGTGTACTATCATTTCCAATCAATATGTCATGCTAAATCAAAAGGCATAATAAAGAATGACAATATTTTTTGTGTTTTTCTATTTTTTATGAATGTTTTTGGGTTTTATTTATTACGATTTACAAGGATAATCACATGCTTTTCTTTGTTGATGATGATTAATCTAAGTTAATCATGCCCAAAGATTCAAATAGAAAATTAAATCTATCTGATCAAAGGCTTTAATGAATAAGTCAGCAAGCTGATTTGTTCTATCCACTTTGACTAACTTGATTAAACTTTTTCTGAGCAATCTCTCAGAAAATGGTATGTGATTACAATATGCTTTGTTTTATAATGTTGAACTTTATTAGCAGTGATAAACATAGCACTAGAATTATCAATATTAAATAGAGTTTGAAGAAAATTGTAACCATAATCAAGCAATTGATTTTGCAACCAAAGATCTTCGGAGCAACCAGCTAAAGCAACTACGTACTCAGCCTCAACTAGGATACAAATATATTTGTTTTCTTTTTGCACTGCCATGAAAGAAGTCTTGGTCCTATAATCTCACATCCACTAGTGGTGGATTTTTTGTTGTTGTTACATCCTCCAAAGTCACTATGTGAATAGAAGTAGAGGCTGATCCTTTGGATACCAAAGTCATCATCCTTTGAATATGACTCTTTTGGATCTGATTAGTACCTAGCATAGACACACACAACAAATATTATGTCAGGTCTGCTAGCAGTTAAATACATAACACGTCCTATCATTAATCTATTCAATCTTTGATCAATAGATTTTTTTTCGATCAGGTACAATCTTGTCAATTGTTGAAACAGATTTTTTGCATGAAGATGTATTAGTGAAAGTGTACTACTTTAATATTTGATTAATATACTTATCTTGATTGATGATGCCATCTATTTTCTAATGAACTTGCAGAACAAGGAAGAAGGTTAATTCTCCCATGAAAATCATCTAAAAATAAAATTTCATCAACTCTTCAAAGCTTACACATAGTCTCTTGTTTGTTGATCCAAATTTAATGTCATCTACATATATTTGAACAACTAAGTGGTCTTGATGTTCTTTCTTGAGAAAGCGAGTCTAATCAATAGTTCCCCTTTATATCCATGATTGAACAAGAAAGATCATAATGATTCATAACACTATCTTAGTGGTTGAGGAAGACCGTACAAAGCTTTGTAAATCTTGTATACCCTATGTGGGTAGTTAGGATCTTTATAACTAGGAGGTTGAGCTACATAGACCACATCATTCATTTTCCTATGTAAGGAAGCACACCTTAGATCCATTTGAGAGACTGTGAACTTCTTATATGAATCATAAGCTAGGAATACTCTTATGGCTTAAATTTTTGCAACTGGTGCAAAACCTGCATCATAGTCTATCCCTAAATCTTGAGTATAAACTTTTGCAATCAGGCTAGCTTTGTTTACAACAATGATACCTCTATCATCTAATTTATTTTTGAAGAGCCACATTGTGCCAATTGGATGTTGACCTTCCGGTAGATCAACTAGATTCCAGCCTTTTTTGTTTTCTAAATTGTTGAAGCTCTTCCTACATAGTTCTAATCCATCTATTATCTTTTAGTGCATCTATTATGTTTGGAGAAATAACTTGTGAAAGAAAAATAGTGTACAGATAGATGTTTGCAGTTCCCCGTGGCTTGTTGTGGTTCTTTCATTAAGGTCTCCAAGTATGTTGTTTATTGGATGACTCTTATGAATTCTTGTTGTTGGAATAGACTCAACTGGAATAGATGATTCCAAGTTAGTCAAATTCATTGATACAGATGGATCCAACTGAGATGATGAATTTAGGATGTAATCATATGATCTTCAAGTTTATCATTGGAAGTTGATTGGTATTCCCCATGAGTTTGTGTTGGATCTAGAAAGGCTGGTGCAACCAACACCAAACACATAAACTATTTTTGGTGCTACTTATAAAGGACTTCCAAAGCTAAGTGTGGAACTTACGAAGGAAATGGAGTTCTTCCGAAGACAAAATGCAATATCAACTTCCGAAGGAAAAGCTCCAACTTCCGAAGGAATAACTCCAACTTCCGAAGACAAAGTCTTGTCTTCCGATGTTCAAAACTTAGAAGATTCAAAGATAATTACTTACGAAGTAGAACTACCCAAGCCACAGAAGACGCAGCCTCTTCCGAAGTATAATAGGCTTCGAAAGAACTTATTCTTTCGAAGCCAATTACCTTCGGAAGATGCTGCTATGGACAGGTGGACATAAGTATGGTCTCTGACACTTCGCGGCAGACCATTGATACTACATGGCATTTTTCCAAATGGCCATGCAGTTGACCATACTTTATTCCACTGTTTACCTTTATTTGTTGGTATAGTTGCCAACTTTATTTGGTAAAAAACGGTAAGTCATGGACATGTCATGACAACCATATCTTAGAGAAGACATTATCTAGGATACCTTAACTATAGCTTTGTGGTATATGCTTTAGTTATAGGATTCTAGATGGTATCAATGTATAACCAGCTATAGTTTCTCGTTCTAAGTCTTGTATCATGTTTGTAAGAGGCTTGTAACCATTGAGTGGAGAAGTAATATATACAAGTACATTGAAAATTATTTCCTTGTGTTCTTATGTTACTTATTATATTATAATCAACTCTTTGGGAGATTCTTTTATATCAAATCGTGTGTGTCTTAGTGAGTTTTAGAGAAAACAAAGTCTAATATGACAAAACCAATCCCGCAAATGGTATCAGAGCTTTTTAGGCTTTTGATTGTGTGATCATACCATCTAAATCAACTTGTTTCTCACTCCTCTTTTCACCACACTCCAAAATGACCCTCATTTAGAAATATGAAGTTGAGATGAGAACCATGACCAAAGCACCCATCATCACCACTTAAAACATTAGGCAATGGAGCAGACGTATAGAAGGTTTCATATGGTACCTTGATGGTAGAAGGTGGTTATCTATCGTCAATGGTCCCTACAAGTCCAAGGTTGCAGCACTGGGAGGAAATGGTGCCATGATCGAGAAGGCTGTTAAAGACTATTTTAATGCAGACCGGAAGAAGATGGACATAGATAGCAATGCTATGACGGTTTTTAAGACTGCTATACCCAACTCCATCTTGGTGGGGTTTGAGCATTTCAAGTCAACCAAAGAGCTGTTTGATGCATTGTCACAAATGTACTCTAACTCCAACGACTCCAAGAATGATTCACTCAAGCAACAGTTTGAGAACTTTACCTACATTAGTGGAGACCCTCAGCCAGCAATACTTCAGGTACATGGATATTATTGTTTCCCTTCAGTCTGTGGGAGTTGCCATTGACTTGAGAGATCTCTCAAGGAAATTCATGAATGCACTTCCAAATGAGTGGGCGTTATACAGTGTCTCCATCAAAAGGACAAAGAATCTGAACTCCCTTACCATGACTGAAGTGTATGTTATTCTTGATGGATACCATGTAGAGATGGAATACAAGAGGGGCCATGCAGACCGTCAGGCCTTCCTGCAAGCAACCCTTTAAGGTTGTTGAAGGCTTAGGACCAACACAACCTCAATAGTACCTGACTTATTCGTAGCAGCCATCCTGTTCTTCAGGGCTCTACATCACATTTTCTGAGACTTGGTGGTCTTTACAAGCTCAGCATGGTTCTTTCCCGGATAGTTGTGCGTTTGATTTAGGAAGTGCGTACTCTAGTGATCTGTTTTGGTTTGATGATCTAGATTGCTTGAGCCAAGATAATGTGGAGTACGTGGACATAGTCGAACAAATGACTCTACTTACCTATAGAGCAAAGATGTTCTTCGAGAGAGCTGGAAGCCATTTCCCTCAAAACCCAGCTAGAAGCAAGTTTGAGTTTGATAAAACAAAGGCAAAGTGTTACAATTGTAACCAACTTGGTAATTTTGCTAGGGAATGTAAGTCTTCGGAGTCAAATCCGTGAACCTCTCATGCCTACTCACATGCCTCCACACCAAAAGCCCTTGAGAGGTCAACTAAAACAACAACTGTAGCTCAACAAGTTGATTGGAGCTTCATGGTCCAATATGTACTTCTACTAAGCACTCATGGCTGGACCAGATGACAACAAGGTATGACAACAAGGTATATGAACATCTCTGTACTCCAGCTTATATAGCGAAGGTAAAACTATATTAAGACTATAATATGGAAATTAAATATGATATTGATTCTTTAAATATGTTAAAATTTGACTTTATAAGAGTTGAATCAGAATATCAAAGAACTGTTGAAGAGTTAGAGAAAATTGTGCCTCCTTAAAAAGATGAACACACAAACTACAAAACTCAAATAAAGGATTTAATATCAATATTGTCTGAGGCTCAAGCCTAGCTTGTCACAACTAAGGTAGCCAAGAAGCATGTTATCTCAGAGCAAAAGTTCCAAGCCATCCTTGAATCATCCTCTCACTCAAAACTTTGTCATTAAAACAAAGGTCGGTTGGGGATCAATGAAACTTCTCCACCACACTCTTATTAGTATATGAGACAACCAAGGTGTGGTACTGAAGAGCAAGAGATCCTATCTGCTGACCCACCTTCTCATGATTCAAAGAGTGATGCAAGTGTGGAGACCATTACAACGAAGATCCGGGTAGACCCTACCCATCTTAAAAGTGATGACCAACCTCTTACTACTAAAGCAAGAAAAAACCAGGCTAAGGTAGCCAGAAAAACTGCAAAGAAAGTGGCTGAATCAAACCTCAAGATTGACCCAGAGCAATAAGGTGTGTTCAACTCAGCTGGACTCCAAGTGGTGGGAACTTCTGAACCTGGATAAGTGTGTAGTACGAGCATACCTATCCAACAAAAAGATCAGAAGGGAAAGGGAAAGATTAATGTTAAAGACAAGAAGAACAAGAAACAACAGCCCTCACATTCCGTCAAAATTAACATTGCATGGATAATGTGTGACCTGCAAAACCACTTGGCCAAAGATTGTTATTATAATCCTTCTAGCACACATTATGCTAATATTGTTAAGAAGAAGGAGTCATGGAAGGCTTCTCATTTGGAACCTATGAAATCGTCCAACTGATGAAAATGGGAAAGCTTGTTTTCGAAGCAAGATTGCTTTTGGAAGAAAATCCATCTTCCGAAGGAAAAATGGCTTCGGAAACTAAAATCCTTATTGGAAGAAAATGCTGCAGCCCAAACTTCCACTTCACAGTCACTTAAGAACCCCATTCATAAATTTTAGTTAAATAAAATCCTCATTGGAAGATCCCATGACCAACAAGGCTTGTGTTTCCAATTAAAACTAACTTTTTAGCTTATGTGTAGGGACGTCCATATGAGTAGAACAATAATGTGTGGATTGTAGATAGTGGATGCTCTAGTCACATGACTGGGAACAAATCTCTCTTTCAACAATTTCAACATTTTGATGGAGGTCCTGTTCAGTTTGTTGGTGAGGATGGAGGATACATTTCTGGCAGAGGGAGTTTATATAATGACAAGTTAAAGGTTGACAAAGTAAACTTTGTCAAATAGCTTGAACACTATCTTTTAAGTATTTCTCAATTTTCTGATCAAAAGCACCAAATGTATTTCACAGAAAATGATGCATTATCCCCAAACATGTTATGACTATTCCTCCGGAATTAGTTCTTCTTAGATCTCTAAGGAAAGGGGTTATGTACACGCTGGTTATGAACTATGCTTCCACACTAGGAGAAGTATCATGATTTCTTTACAAACATGATGGTAATGAGTCAACATTATGGTATAAATGAATGTGTCATGTTAAGTTTAAAACCACGAATAAATTGGTTAAAAATAACATCGTACATGGTTTGCCTAAAAAGGAATTTTTCTACAAAGATAACTATGTTGCATGCCTGAAAGGGAAGCAACACAACGCATCTCTAAATCCAAAGTTCTTAACTCCATCACCACCCCATTACACTTATTTAACATGGATCTTTTTGGTCCAACAAGTATAATGAGCATTGGAAGGAAATCATATTGCCTTGTGATTTACAAGATTTACATGGGTATTCTTTTTAAAAACTAAGGATGAAACTGCTGAAACGTTAAAATATTTTATTGTTAAAATAGAAAATCAAAATGATCACAAGGTAAAAATAATCATAAGTGATCAAGGGACTGAGTTTAAGAATTAAGTTCTTAACACATTCTGTAACTCAAAAGAGATTGCCAGTGCTCCTATAACTCCTTGACTAAATAGTGTTGTTGAGTGGAGGAACATGACAGTTATTGAGGCTGTTTAGGCTATGTTAGCTGATTCAAAGCTGCCTTTTAATTTGGGGGCAGAGGCTGTCAGCACTGCATGCTATGTACATAACAGAGTTCTTGTAGTTAAGTCACACGGAAAAACCCCATATGAGCTACGGAATAAGAGGCCCTATTTTTTGGCTTTCTATGGTACTTTGGCAGCAGGTGTACCATACTTAATACAAAGGACAACTTGGCAAAATTTGCTGAGAAGTCAGATGATGCTACCTTTGTTGGATATTCCTCTAACTCTATTGCCTACAGAGTTTACAACATCAAAACTCAATAATTGTGGAATCATCCAACATTGTTCTTAATGAGCACACCCCTTGTGTTAGGGGGAATGGCCCTTACTACACTTTTGACATATAACTATTTCGGGGGTATTCTAATTAATCTTGTGTGAACATTTTAGGTAGAGCAGGTCGTCAAAATCATCATGATCAATTTTTGCCCAGACCCTATTCAAATTCTCCATGATTGAACGAAGATCTAGCTCCAAGTATCTAAAGATCAAGTAGCATGACTCTTTCAAGAGATAGTGAAGCTTCAACTAGTGTTCCTTCAAAGGATACTAAACAACACCCAATTCATAGAAGCAGTATTTTAAAGGAACGGACAACTGTTAATGCTACTTCTCAGCCAATCATTAATGATGATGTTTCCCTTTCATTTAGTCAATCCTCATTGAATGACATTGAAACAACAGCTGGCCCAAGTGTTCATGCTCCTGAGCAAAATATATCCAACTTGGATTTATCTTGGCAATTGGAAGTGGTTCCTAGATTAAGGATTCATAACACTCATCCAGCGGAGAACATCATAGGAGAAGTCTCTAAAGGCATAAGAACAAGGGGACAAGCTCATCAAGGGAATGTCTTCCTATACGTATGCTTCTTTTCTTAGTTGGAACGCAAGAAAGTAGAAGAGCCCTAGAGGATAGTAGCTAGGTTGAGTCAATGCAAGAGGAGTTGCTTCAATTCAAGAGACTAAAGGTTTGGAACCTTTGCGCGCTACCATCTCGTCAAGTACCTATAGGCACAAAATGGGTTTTCAAGAACAAGAGAGATGATAGAGGCCTGATATCAAGAACAAAGATAGACTGGTTGTTCAAGGATATTGCCAAGAGGAAGGAATTGATTATACTGATGTCTTTGCACCTGTGGCAAGACTTGAGGCAGTTTGAATCTTCCTTTCTTATGCTACATCCAAAAATTTTACTTTCTATCAACTTGATGTTAAATGTGCCTTTCTATATGGTATTATAGGTAGGTAGTTCTATATGTGCCAACCTCCAGGATTTGAAAACCACAACACCCCAACTATGTGTGCAAACTAGATAAAACTCTTTATGAGCTGCATCAGACACCTAGGTTGTGGTATGAGACTTTGTCTTAGTTTCTTCTGAAGAATGGCTACACAAGAGGTGCCATTGCTAAGACTTTTTTCATAAGGTAGTCTAGGAAATATATATTGCTCGTCCAGGTCTATGTTGATGATATCATCTTTGGTTCTTCAAATGACCAAATATGTAAAGACTTTGAGATCATTATAAAGAAGAAGTTTGAGATGAGTTTAATGGGAGAAATGACTTTTTCCTTGGAATTCAAGTGAATCAAATCAGCAAGGGTTCTTTATCAATCAATCTAATTATGTCTCTGATATCTTATAGTAATTTATCATGAATGATTTTAAGGAAGCCAAGATATCCATACCCTAAAACCATGACCTTTGTCCTAACTCTAAGGGGGAGGATACTAATCAGCATCAGTACAGGGCAATCATTAGTTCTCTAATTTATCTCACAATAAGTAGACCTGATATCATGTTTGCTACATGCATCTGTGCAACATATCAGGCTGCTCCAAAGGTGTCTCACCTATTTGTTGCAAGAGAATTCTTAGATAACTCCAAGGCGCACCTAAATTAGGTCTTTGGTATCCTAGGAATAGTAACTTCAATCTCTTGGTGGAAGGGATCATATCATGGCAACGCAAGAAGCAATCTTGTGTCTCTACATCTACTACCGAAGTTGAATACATTGTTGCTGCAAGTTGTTGTGCTTAGTTGCTCAAGATTCAAAATCATATGCTAGACTATGGATTCAACTTCATGAGCACTCCTATCCACATTGCCCACAACAGTGCTATCTTCATCACTGAAAATCCTGTGAAGCACTACAAGACAAAGTACATTGATATCAGCTACCATTTCACTAGAGTTATTCTTGAGAAAAACCTAATCAAACTAATCCAAGTTGACTCAAATGAACAATATGCGGATTTGTTCACTAAAGCTTTTCATGAACAAAGATTTAAATATCTCATTACAGCTATTGGGATGATAAACGTTGATTAGTCTATCTTACTTGAAAACCTTTGTTGGACCAAAAGAACCAATGAGCCAAGATCAGAAAACCTCTATGTCCCACATGATATCACAACAACTGCTGAAGGCTTCATCAGCAGCTCGATAAGTGCTGAAGACTTCAACAGCTAAAGATCAAGTACTGAAGAGTTCAACAGCTGAAGAGACCACAAGTGCTGAAGATCAACAACTAATGTACAAAGTCTGAAGACAAAGTCCGAGGTCATCAGCTGATGAAACGTCTGAAGTTCAAGTCTGAAGACCAAGTGCTGAAGTTTCAATAGTTTGTCACAACAGCTGACGAGTACTTCTTTAGTAGTTGTGTTTATCAGTATTTTTATGTTTTTACTTTCAGTAGTTTTGTAAAACTACTGAAGAGCTTGTTTTTCAGTCGTTGTAGTTTCAGTAGTTTATTATCAGTAGTTTTGTAATAAGTAAACAGTTAGCTTCTTGTAAGAAGATGTCAGCTGCTTGACATCTTCAGTAGTTTTAGTGTTTCGGTAGTTTGTTAAATAACGGTTAGATGTCACTATCAAGTGACATCAGCCTACGTCATCTTTCCTTATATAAGAAAGAATGACCTAAATTGTAATTTTGCGAAAGCCATGCTAAAGCGTGTGATTGAATGAAATATTCCTTTTGCAAAAACTTTCTCTCTATAACTAATTCTGTTCATTGCTATATCTTCGGTATTCTTGCTCGAATTGTGCTAGCTGGTACTCTATTCCGCTGCTGAAATCATTCGAATCGATCAAACTAGATGCTAAGATCCTATCAACCTTTTTGAAATTTGTAATGTCATTTGTCATAAGAATCTAACCCCTGTAACGTTAGGCTAAAATTTTCTAAGTATGGGTTATTCCGAATATAAATTAACCTTCGGAAGATTGTTGTAACATCATCCGAAGCAAAATTTCTCCAAGGGAAATCTCCACTAGAAATAGTTTTTAGTCTTGGAAGAAGCGTTTGATTGAGTATCATATTTACTTTCGAAGCATACAATATTCTCCATTCGTATGACTTTCTTACTCTCGGAAGTAAGAAATTACCTTTGGGAGTAAAAATGGCTTCGGAAGAGGATTGCCGTCAGAAATCCATATGCTTGAAAAGGACCCTATATTGTAACGGAAATCTTTTGGCCCAACACAATAAAAAGTGAATATTTTCTTAATGATGCCAGAATTCTTAATTGGTTTATATCCTTACCGCCACTGTCACATCTTACCTCAAACCATCTTTTCACCTCATCCACAACCCCCAAAAACCACCATTCCACCCATTTGAATAATCCCGACTCTTCACTTTTGTCTGTTTACCAAATTTAATGTCCAAAGTCTCCTTCACCCCATGCACCTTACTCAAACTTATTTCCCCTATTCTTTCTCACAATGGCACTCAACCCTCAACACAACCAAGTCACACTCCTTTACTCTACCAAGGATGCTAATTTCTCTGACATCATCTCCTCCTTACCCAATCTATCTACTTCACTACTCTGACTGTGAATCCCACTGTTTACTTGAACCACATGGAAGAATTCTGGGTAACAGTCAGCTAGTACTCCTAAATAGAGTTAGGGTTATTTAGACAAACATTTCCGTCCAGGAGTTAATCATTACTGAACAGATCGTCCGGGAGCATATGGAGCTCCATGATGAAGGAGCTCCTACTGAGTTCCACAACTCAGACCTTGATGACACCTACATTCAAATGGGATACTGTGGAGATATGAACATGTCTACAGTTTAAAAGTTCAATTTTTCTTATAACTGGAAGATCCTAGTTCATGTTGTTCTTCGTTGTTTGTTGAACAACTTTGGGGGATGGGATCAAATCCCATATGAATTAGGATGCCTAGTTCATGGATTGGTGAAGAGCCTTTACTTCAACTACTTAAGGTATGTGTTGACTAACCATATGGGAAACATTCAAAATAACAAATCTCTATGTATCCAAGGTTCATCCTGTAGATAATAAACTATGAGTTGGACAAAAGTAAGCTTGTCTGTGCAGCTACTCTACATGTCCCTCATATGTGGCCGACCATCTTTAGGATCTTGAAGAGAGTGTCAACCAATTTCACTAGAAGACAGACTACACTTCTTCCAGGTATGATTGAGCCAATGGCTCGTGTTGACATCCCTGTTCACCCCACAGATAATGAACCCACATGAGCAACTACCCTTAATTTGCCAGATCTTCCAACTCACCCCATCAAACACACATATCAGAGATGGAAATGAACCCTTACTCAGTCTACTCTAATTTAGTAAGCTTCTCCTGTTCAAACCAAATCGACTAAAGTGGAACCATGGGCCCTTACTCAGACAAAGTTCATACCATCTTTCTCGTTTGACCTCAATATGGAATTTGAGTTTCCTCAGTCTCAATTCCCAAAGGCCCAAACCTAGGCTTAATCCCAATAGACATTGACCAACGTCTCAGGTCAGTAGGCTTCACTTCCTATCGTTTATTTACCTATTAATCAGAACTAATAAGGAGATTAAGTCTCTTCATGGCAATGAAGTTGATCCACAACACCGTTTATCAGATCAACAAAGCCTAGAGGGACCTCTTGTCGCTAGCACACATTAGCTCAAACAACTGAGGAGAGTCACATAGATGTGGAGGGGACTAATATAGATTTAGTTGCCACTACTTACGGAAATCAATTGGATCCTCAAGCCAGTGGTACCATGTCTGACATTGAATCTACGACAACTGTGCCTTTTGATGACTCTGAAAGAGACATCCTTAGGCAATGGAAACTAGTGTGCCAAAAAACCACATCTGGTGGTAATGATGAACATACAAGGTACGTTACCTCATCTCCCCGTGATTCTTCAAAAGAAGATGCGGGAAGTATGCAACTCACCATTTCCTACTTTTTAATGTCTCAAAATTTGAATCAAAGGTTAAGACTTTAGAGGATAGGTCTGCCACTCAGCAGCTTGAGATTGAAAATCTCAAGGCTCACCTACTTGAGAAACAGATTGAGAGATCTGTTAGGAATGTACCAACTCAGGTCTCACTGACCTCTTCCTCTAGCTCATCCAGCTCTCAAGATGATGCTACCAAAATGGGAGAGTGTTTAGAGACAAACAACAAAGGAACCACTAAGCCAAGCTTTAAGTTTTCTATCTTCTTGATATCCGGCTCCCACAACAGTAGTCTTTCCCAAGCCTCATAAACTCATCCTGCAAATGGACCCAAGGATGCATAGAGATCTTAACAGGATCTTCCCCAAGTGTCTATTGAGATCTTCGCTAGATATGCCTAGCCCTGATGCGGCTATGATATACTTTAGAGCTCAAGAGCTTGAGGTTAAGTGCACCTTCTACAACTATGGAAGAAGTTGGTCAACCTAAGGTCCAAATGGAACCTGAGATCCATTGAAAGGAGAAATGAGGATTGATAGCATAATAACTGAAACAATTTGGGCATATAGTGTATTCCCTCAGACTTTCAAAGCTAAAGAAAAGCCTCGAAAGAACAACTTCAATCTTCCGTACCTGAAATGGAAGCTATAGAAGGACTATTCTCCTTGTCCAAATATTTAATCATCACAGATGCAATTCTGGAGGTGGCAGCTAAGAGGAATAGTGAGGACTTTCTTAACTGACCCCTATCTCAAACAACCCCACTACCATAGTGAAGATTTTCTCCTACTACCACTAGAGGAGTTAACAGCTGGAACATGCAACCCTGGTGCTGATTGAACAAAGGGAAGAAGCAACAAGGCTGGCCTTAAAGGTGGAAAGAGAGAGGAAGAAAGGGGAAGTTGATCTGCAGCTTAGGAAGGAAAGGATAACTTTCCTAACCTCCAGGATTTTCTATCTAGAAGAACTGTCTCCCTATGATAATGATATGATCTTATGGCTCTTCAACATAGAGCAAGATCAATTGGACAAAGAGAGAAAGAAAGTTGCAAGAGAAAAACCCAGGGAGAAGAAGAAGAAAGAAGAAGAAAGAAGAGGAAATAAGAGGAAGTAGGACTTGCTGCTACGAGGAAGATAGGTGATAAGGCCCGGATGAAGGACTATCTTCTGTCTTATTTCTTTTATGGTAGACAGGTGGGTCCCTTGACTATGAAGACCCTGCAGCGTATTGTTAGTGAAATCAAGGCTAACATACGCTCAGAAAAAGAAAATCGATGTACCGTAGAGTACAGAGGATGACTTTCATATCTACTCCCAACCACAACCTCAACCCGAACCTATTCCATTCCCTGTTAAAACTGAACCAACCTTTGAGCCTTACACCTAAACAATATTATCAACGTTAGACATATAAACCCACTCAATCAAACCAAGTCACCAAAACTACCCATCCTCCTACCTAAAACTACCTAAATCCAGACCCCTCAACCAAAAACTAACCCAAACAAGTTCATCCCCACATTCATACAAACCATCTCTCCTTAGAGGAGTTTAAGGATCAAGATGCAAATAAATCAAGTGTACAATTTGAGGACAACTCTATGACGGGAATCTGTCAAAATAACTTTTGTGAGCTCTTATTTCCCCACAAGAGATCAAATTCCATGATCTGCTTGAGGAACATTGTACCAAGTCTGCAAACACATTCCCCTCAAACTTCGTTTCTCTAACCGATGACGAGAAAGAAGATTAAGATGAAAGGTGGTGACTGTACTGATACATAGAAAGGTGAAACAGGTTCTAGTATGAACCTTTTGTACTATGGAAGAAGATTATCTAGTGGAGGTTCGAGAATCTGATCAAACTTGTTGTTCAGAGAGAGAAGGGACAAACAAACATGTTAATGCCTTATCTGGCTACAATAACGGAGATTTGATATGTGAGTTAGTAGCGAAGCCATTATCCAACCCTCAATCTTGAGATAGCTACGAATCATCTCAGCAGACTTCACCTCTGTGGAAGCTGACAGGAAGGGACAGATAGAGACAGGGAATGAAATGAAAAGTATAAGAGGACTATTGACAGGATCAGTGATCACAAGTTTGATGTATCAGAATATAAAGCAGCGGAATACAAACAGAATTAGACAAATTGTAGCAAGCAAACGATATTGTAAGCATTAAGATCGCATACGGTTATAGGGAGAGAATATGTATTTCTGATTTCTAGGAATGTTTATAGATGTAGAATATTTCTAATCAAATCAAAATTCATTCCATTCAATTACTCATTTCACTCAATGATTACAATAGGTTGTCACTCCTTATATAGAGTGCAACAATCACTGCTGTTATCACGGAAAGTGACAACTGGCAGATCCAATACAGAAATAACTAATTCTTAACAAACTACTGAAATGTTCACAACTACTGAGAACATATCAGCAAGTAAGTACAAAATATAAAACTACTGAAACTACAACGACTGAAGAACAAGCTCTTCAGTCGTTTTACAAAACTACTGAAACATAGAAAATAAAACTACTGATATCACAACTACTGAGAAGTACTCTTCAGCAGTTGTGACAAACTACTGAGGCTTCAGTACTTGATCTTCAGACTTTGACCTTCAGGTGTTTCATCAGCTGATGACTTCAGTAGATATCATCAGCTGATGTCTTCAGTCTTTGTCTTCAGACTTTGTACATCAGTTGTTGATCTTCAGCACTTGTGAACTCTTCAGCTGTTGTACTTCAGTACTTTGGTCTTTCAGCTTCAGCACTTGTGTTCTTCAGCTGTTGTACTTCAGCACTTTGGTTCTTCAGCTGTTAAGGTCTTCAGCACTTGATCTTCAGCTGTTGAAGTCTTCAGCACTTGTCAAACTACTGATGAGGCTTTCAGCAGTTGTTGTGATACCGGTGGGACTTAGAGGTTTTCTGATCTTGGCTCATTGGTTCTTTTGGTCCAACAAACCCCCTGAACCAATGCAGCCAAAACCTCTAACTTATTTTACTCCCACTTATTGATGGCAAAATGTTGGTCTTTTTCCTTCTTGATCAGTAGAGAAGATGACCCATGTACGCTCCGGCCTGGGAAGAAATCTCAAATATTTGTTTGGCAGAGTATGAATGGGAACTCTGTTTTGGGGAACTGGACACAGAGTTGTTATCCCATTCATGAGATTTACTTCCCATAATGAGTCTGTATGACTCACGAACATAGGCCTCAAGGAGAACAATTTGTTCCTCTTGAGAGAGTTCTTCAGCTCCTCCTTCGAAGAAGAACTCTGGACCATAGTACTCTGATAAGTACTTCATGGTCCTGCCATTTTTCAGCTCCACCGTAGTTACCTCCCTATATACAAATTCATCAGGATGGTTGCCTTCAAGGAGTAACTGGAGCTCATTCTTTGGATGTCTTCAAGCTTTTTATATAACAACCCCTTCTTAATCATCTTGTTTTCTAGTAAGGCTTGAGGTGTCTTCTTTGCTTGGTGAGCTTTCTTGAATTCATCAATGATTTCCCAAGGTGAGACTACAACGGCCAACATGATGGTAGATTCTATTGTTTTTCGTACTTGGCCGTTGTATCTGTGTGGGATAGTTTTTTATGGATTCTAGAACTCACCCTGGGGTCTGGCCATACTCTCACTCTCTCCTTCTGATACTGAAAGGTGTGCCTGAGAGTGTACAGCCTTTGAGCATGCCCTTTCATGGCTTGAATAGATGATGACTGAGGAAATTCCTTGTCAACCATCTTCAACAGCTCATCGTGCTGTTTCTGCTGTTCTTCTTCTTCTATCTTGACTCTGACCATTTCCCTTGAGAGTCAGGTGTGATCATGGATTGACTCGGGGTTTTGGTAGCTTCAGAACAGCAGAGAGTGGCAGACTATCATCTTCATCCTCTTCTTCTTCTTCTTCTTCCATCCTCAGCACCCTTCTCCTCCTTCGGGGTACATCACTGGATGATGGTTGGGTTGGTGAAGGGATTGGTTTTGAAGAAAGAGGATGTTTGGATTTTGGCTTAGAGGTTGGTTGGGAGATTTGAGGGATAGGATCTGTTTGAGTGGGTGGAAGGGAAGGTTGATCTAGCATCCTTGTAGTTAATTTCGCTTTGTGAGTTT
The DNA here is from genome assembly GCA_025506515.1 of Flaveria trinervia. Lineage (NCBI taxonomy): Eukaryota > Viridiplantae > Streptophyta > Magnoliopsida > Asterales > Asteraceae > Flaveria > Flaveria trinervia. The sequence continues at coordinate 20,359,392 of CM046446.1, forward strand.
AGCCATCTCTAACCTTTTGCCAGCCCCAGCCTCATCAGGGCTTCCACAATAATCCCTTTGTTGAATTGCTCAGACAGACAGATTCTGGTGGCTATAGCCAGAATGCTGTCCCTGGTCCATGCGCGGATCTCCATTAATGATCTTCCCAAGTATTTTGCAATAAAGCGGATCATTATTTCCAACCTCTCTTTCTCAAGAGCATCATACCCTGCCCATCGGGTTTGTATCTCTTGTACTTCTAACCTTCTGATCTCACTATCCAGTGTGGCTGTGTCAAACCCCTGCCTGAAGAGTTGTTCAATTATTTTATCCATGGAGCGGCTGTGTGTGGTGTCAGCTTCTTTGACCAGCTCCTCCAAGGATTTGTCTTCAGCAGTGTGATCATCAGCACTTCTCTTTCGCTTGTAGTGAGCAGAGGTTGCTTTTCTTTTCCTCCTCTTGGACTTGCTTCTCTTCCTTTTCCTCAGATCTTTCCTCTTCCTTCTTTCACTGCAGTACTCTCCCCTTTTTGGTTGCATTGGAGGAAGGGGTTGGTACCGCAGAAAGAGTCTTTTGGACAGCAGCATCAACCAGGGGCTGTAATGTTGAGGAAAGCCTCTCATCAAGGGCTTTGATCACTATATCAGTGATTATGGGGGTGATGAGAGGAGGGAATTTTGGAGTACAGCACCTATTTGCTCAGGAGGGTTCTGTTCCTGAGAAGTAGGGCCTGAAGCAGAGGCAGGTGGTTGATTTGGGGTGGCTCGTGTTTGGGAAACCTTCAAGGGAAGGTGCCATCTGTGGGTGTATGATGGTGGCAGATGGACTTGCATCCTGAGACATCTTGGCCAGCAGCTCTTTGAGTCTGCTAACCTCATCCTCTAGAATGGTTTTGAGCAACTACATCATAGAAGAAGCTCAGGTCATCATCAGTTGATACTGAATCACCTGACCTCCTGCTTAGAGCAGGATTTACATGCAGGGTGTAGACCAGTTGGTGCATGTGCCCCTTGTGCTTGGTACTGGGGACTTCCAGCCTCAGGACAATGTCCATCATCAGCTGTTGCCTCTAGGGGTCTTAGCAATGTTACCAGCCTCACTCTGGTCATGTGCTGAGTCAGAGGAGGTGGCAGCCTCACTAGATATTCTAAGCTCCTTGTCTACACCAGGAGATAGAATTGGGAAACCCCTGTGCTGTGGGTTCTCAGGTGCACTGTGTTCCTCCCCCTCAATTGTAGAGGTATTCCCAGTAGTAAGTGGTTTCTGGGGAGGGGGTGAGGAGTGCAATTGAGTCAGCACTTGTGCAACTATTAAAGTTGGGCTGTGAGGGGCGGTTGTTTGGGGTAAGGGGGTAGAAGCAGTGTGCACCTGGGTGGATGGTGCTCTTCAATGGCAATCTCCTCAAGTGAGTAAGATCCCAGATAAGTAGGTGCCCTTGGGTTGCTGCAGGCTCCTGTTGAGAGGAAGCCTGAGCGGCTGTGGCTGGAAGAGTCATTGTATCCACTAGGGGTTTGGACTAGTGGATATATCCTGCGTTGTGGCAGGAGCATCCTCAGGGGACTCAATTCCCTGAGTAGCCATTTTGGGTTTCTTTTTGGTGGGTTGGTGGGGACATTGGATTTGGAGGTGGTGGCTGTGGGTTCCAGCTGCGTGGGTTTTCGCAGCTTGGCAGCCAGTTTGAGTGTCCGGTCAGAGTTGTGCCGGGAGTATACTTCTGGCAAAACAGCCGTAGCAGGGACTCCCAAGCCAACAAGTCCCTCAGCATTAAGCTGGTCTAATAATGGCCATTATGAACCGTGGATAGAGTATCCAACGGTTGGCAGTTAGTTTTTGAGCCATATCTTTGAGCTCTGAAAATATTAATTCTGAAAAGTTTAGTGGTTGTTGCTCAAGGATAGAATACATTACCTGCTGCCATTTGGTGGACATTTGATCCCAAGACGATGTCTTAGGGGCCAAACATACATTGACCATGTGAAAAATCAGGCGCTCAGCGTCATTAAAGTGTTTCTTCATGATGGTGGTGGCACTGAGATCACCTTGATATCCATGCTGAGCAAATGATAGATCTATGGTGCCCTTCGGATATCCAGCAGGAGAGGTAGCATCACTCAGTTGAAGAATTTTACGGATTGTTGCAGGAGTAATCACTACTTCTTTGTTGTTGACGACTGACCGGAGGGATGTGTGTTGCTCTCCTCAGTTGTAACAGTAACGTTCATCCAAAATTGGTTCAAGGATTCGGCATGTAAAACGGGGTTCAGAAGGAATGCCTTGTTGTATTGGGACTGAACCATAAGATCGATAGCAGTATCGAACTTAGTCCAGATCGGCGATTTTGTGAGGTAGGCAACACAGTTGTGTCGCGGTTTAATTTGCATAGACGCCATGGAAGTTTTGGAGAGGAACGTTAGGTTTGAAGAAGATGAAGCATGGAGAGCTCAGGTAAGGGTATTTATAGGGTACGGGTGAGGAAACGACTGAAGGATGTGGTGTTAGTCATCAGTAGTTTTAAACGACCGTTGACATGGTATTATCCTTTCAGACGTTGAAACAGCTGAAGTCGTGGTGTTAGGCATCAGTAGTTTAGAAAACTACTGAAGACCGTGGTTTTGACTTCAGATGATTGAAACAACTGAGGACATGGTGTTTGTCATCAGTAGTTATGAAACTACTGAAGACAGTGGTTTTGTCATCAGCTGTTGTAAACAACTGAAGACTTGGTATTAGTCATCAGTAGTTATAAAACTACTGAAGACGTGGTTTTGCTTCAGTTGTTTAAAATGAAACAGCAGTTGTACAAACGACTGAAGAGAAAGTTCTCTTCAGCTGTTTTCGTCAATTCTTAGCTTTTCAGCTGTTTCAAACTGTCCTCAACACATTCATCAGTCTTTATGGCTGATTTCAGTTGTTTCATAGGACATCAGTACTTATCTGTTTTTACTGATTGCAGTAGTTATGACTGCATCAGTAGTTGTAACTACATCAGTAGTTTAGAGCAGATGAAGTACTTCAGTACTTGTGAGACATTTAGCCTTCAGTAGTTATAAAACTACTGAGGTTAAAAGAGCTCATCAGTACTTATATGTGACAGGTACTCATGATCATCAGTATGAATTACTGAGATCATCAGTAGTTGTCACCTATTCTAGCTGCAGCATACCAAGCCTTAACACAGGTTTTGGAAAGTTGAACTATCCAAAGGCTTAGTAAAAATGTCTGCAAGCTCATCAGCACTAGCACAAACTTAGGATCAATCAGACCTTTTTCAAAACAATCCCTTATAAAATGATGTCTGATCTCTATATGTTTGGTCCTAGAGTGCTGGACTGGATTTTTGACAATGCAAAGAGCTGAAGCACTATCCATTAACAATGGAGTCTTAGTCTCTGTAATGCCATAATCCAAAAGTTGGTTTTGAAGCCAGAGTACCTGAGATGTACAGCTTGCAGCAGCAATGTACTCTGCTTCCGCAGTGGATGTAGCAACTGAGGTCTGTTTCTTGCTCTGCCAAGAAATCAAGCAGTTGCCTAGGAATTGACATCCACCAGAAGTTGATTTCCTGGTCAACTTACACCCTGCATAGTCACTGTCAGAAAAAGCAACTAATTTACCAGAATGTGGTAGAATACCATAAACCTAGAGATGGAGTGCCTTGCAGATATCTAAAGATCCTCTTGACTGCAATCAGATGAGACTCTTTAGGTGCAGCCTGAAATCTAGCACAAACACATGTAGCAAACATAATATCTGGTCTAGAAGCTGTTAAATACATCAAGGACCCAATCATACATCTGTAAAGTGTTTCATCAACCACTTTACCTTTCTGATCTGAGTCCAGTTGTGTGGTGGTGCTGCTCATGGGGTAGAACAGGGCTTACAGTTTTGTAAATCAAACTTTTGCAAAAGATCTTTTGTATATTTGGATTGATGAATAAAAATTCCATCAGCCTTTTGTTTGATTTGCAAACCCAGAAAGAACTGTAATTCTCCCATGGCACTCATTTCAAACTTCTGTTGCATCAACTTTGTAAAGGCATCACACAACTTTGGATCAGAGGATGCAAAAATGATATCATCTACATAAATTTGAACAAGTAGATTATGCTGCCCAGCTTTCTTAATAAATAAAGTCTTGTCTGGAGCCTCTAGTGAAATTGTTTTCCAGAAGAAAGTTTGATAATGTCTCATACCAGGCTCTGGAGCTTGTTTTAACCCATAAAGAGCTTTATCAAGCTTATACACCCAATTAGGATGTTTATTGTCCTCAAAGCCTGGAGGTTGACATACATAAACCTCTTCTTTAACTTTTCCATACAAAAATGCACTTTTGACATCCATTTGAAAGACTTTAAGTTTTTGATAAGCAGCATAAGCTAAAAACAATCGAATTGCTTCCAGTCTGGCTACAGGGGCAAAGGTTTCATCATAATCAATACCTTCTTCTTGTGCAAACCCTGAACAACCAGTCTGGCCTTGTTCTTAACAATAAGCCCATTTTCATCAGTTTTGTTCCTAAACACCCATTTAGTGCCTATTGCACACTTACCTGGAGGTAGAGGAACCAGTTCCCACACTTGCTGTTTCTTGAACTGAAGAAGCTCAAGCTGCATGGCATCAACCCATCCATTGTCCTTTAAAGCAATGTGATAATTCTTTGGCTCTTGCTGACTGATGAAGAGAGCATAGAAGCAGAAATTTGACAATTGACTTCTTGTTGATACTCCAGCAGTGATATCACCAATGATTTGAGACATAGGGTGATTCTTCAGATCTTGATACACAATGAGATCTGTGCAAGTGTTTGTAGCCGGTTGCAGCAGCAACAGATGGTGATGGTGAATCATTTCCTTGAAACCAATCAGTGGATGGTAATTCAAAGGAAGTTGAATTCGAAGAAATCTCATCAGCATTTGTTGTGGATGGTGCTACTGGCGCTACAGGAACATCAGGTCTAGTTGAGTCAGGCAGCTGATCACTAAACCTGAAGAGGTGAGTACTGCAATCATCATCATCATCAGCAGTACCACCAGGTGGTGAACTGTTGACAGGAGCAACAGCAGGAGTTTGATAAGGAACATATTGCAGTATGTCCAAATCAAATAACTCCACAGGACTTTGTGGAATCTTGTCCTTTGGAGATTCATTAAACTTAACATGTAGAGTTTCTTCAACCATCTTTGTTCTGCAGTTGAAGACTCTGTATGCCTTGCAAGTAGAAATAACCAACAAAGTATCCTGCATCCACCTTAGGATCAATTTGTGGAGTTGATCCTTTGTGTTGAGAATAAAACAGGGACACCCAAATGCTTTGAAAAATGAAATCAGAGGAGCCAAATGATGGAGAACTTCATATGGAGTCTTCATCAACCTCTGATTTACTAAAACTCTATTTTGCACATAACAAGCTGTGTTGACAGCTTCGGCCCAAAAGGTCAATGGCAAACCTGAGTCAGCCAGCATGGACCTTGCAGCTTCAATGAGGGTCCTGTTCTTTCTCTCCACTACTCCATTTTGTTCTGGAGTCCTTGGAATGCTGAACTGCCTTTTGATTCCCTTTGAAAGATAGAAGTCATCAAGTGTATGATTTCTGAACTCAGTTCCATTATCACTCCTAATACACTTGACTGGAAGGGAATACTGCTTCTCAATGTACAGCACAAAGTGGATAATCTTCTGAGCAGCCTCATCCTTTGAATGTAGAAAGAAAGTCCATACAAATCTGGAGTAATCATCCACAATTACCAGACAGTATTTCTTCTTTGCCATGCTCATTACTCTCACAGGACCAAATAGATCCATATGCAGTAATTGCAAGCAGGCAGTGGACTTGGACACTTCAATAGGAGGAATGAGACCTTGTGCTGTTTTCCTTTTAAACAAGCAGTGCAGTTTCATCACAGTGGAACTCCTTTATTGGTAAGCCTCTGACTAAACTATTGTGGCTAAGCTGATTCATGTTTTGAGATTAACATGACCAAGCCTCCTGTGCCACAGTTTAGATTCTTGAAAAGAGGCTTTGGAAAATAGGCAAGGATTGCCTTTGAGATCTATCTTCTTAGAGAGATCTAAGGCATACACTCTTCCTGTCCTGTTGGCTTTCAGGAGAGTGTGATCATCCAACACCTTGTCAATCAAGTGCAAAACTTTGGATGACAGAATCCTACAGTTTTGACTTGTGAAAAGGGCAACATGGCCTTTATCACACATTTGACTGACACTCAAGAGGTTGTACTTGAGATTTTCCACATGATTAACATCATCAAATTTGATTCTCCATTGGAGACAAAGCCCTTACCGATGATGTAACCCCTAGCATCATTGCCAAAAGAGACAAATCCCTTCTTTCCTTGAGAGTAGTCATGAAGAAGAGAGATGTTCCCAGTCATGTGCATAGATCCCCCACTGTCTACATACAGATGCTACTTTGGCATGTTGAAGAACCCTGCAATAATAAACAATCAGTTAGTTTTAGAGACCCAAACCTTTTTGGTTTTGGGCCTGGTCTCATCAATAGATGGTAAACTAACATGTTTATTTGTAAACAACCGATGAGAAGAAGAGGAAGAGGGTGTAGACTTTCTGTGGTTTCAACATAGGAGAATCTAGTTGGTTAACTCTACCCAACAGATGTTGTACCATCATCACCAGCTGTGTCTGATTTTGTGATAAAGCTTTCAGCTCATCAGACACATTGCTAGTGGAGTTAGAAAGGTCCTATGTTGCACCTTCTTCTTTTGAGCACCCTCAGCTGTCACCTGTTTAACTCCTTCCTTTTGATTGCTTTAAGGACTTAAGGGTTACAGGATTTGATGTTGCTGATACAAATGTGGTCTCAAACTCAGTTTTCATTTTTACCATTTTCTCATTATTTCTTCTTTTTGTTTGAGTTTGGAACCTCTTTTGTACCAACAATCATCTGTAAGATGATTGAACAAACACATATACTTCACATGGTTTCTTCTTCATCTTAGGTTGATCATCAACTAAAGATGGTGTGAAGCAACAGAAGACTTGTTCTTCAATGCTTTGGAAGCATTGGTTGCTTTCTTGACAGCCTCTTTAGCTTCAAACTCTTTCTACTGCCAGTTTTCTTCTCTTCAGTGCTGACAGCAGTTGAAGTTTGAACTTCAGGTGTTAAATCCTGCTCTCCAGTCCTTTCAGGACCTTCAGGATTAACTCCTGAGTTGATCAACTTATTGATCATGTGAATGTCAGCATTTGGACCATCAACATCAGCTGATAGGTTCAAGGAGGACTTGATGCTGACTGCTACTTCTGATTGTGCTGTATCAGAAGGTAGATCACATGATTTGATGGATTGGTTATCACTCTCACCATCAGATTCTACCTCTGCTCTTGGGGTAAAATCTGTAGGTGGAGCAGTGTGATTGTAGCCAATTCCAAACTTCACATTTGAAGCAGATTGCTTACTAAGAAGCATTTCAAAACCTTTGCATGATTGTACCCATCTATCACACTCGACCTGGGTAACTGCAAGGGTTTCTTTGAGATCTTTGTACTTCTCTAGAAGTACATCTTCTCTAGCCTTATCATCAATTATTTTGCAATTCAGTTTATAAACCTCATCATTTTTATCTTTGAGCACAAACTCAAACTCAGCTTTTTTTGGAAATTATTTGTTCTAGCTCAATGTTCTTATTAATTAAAGCTACATTTGCTTCTCTAATGGAAGCAAATGCTGCTATGCATTGTTCAGAACATAATTTGGCTTTTGCCTCAGAGGATACCTGTGATACCTGAGGTGTAGAGGCATTGGAAGATGAAGTATCAGCAGACTCCAAAGCCATAAGAGCTAGATTCCCAAAAGGACTGTCACCACCATGTTGACCAGCACCTGAGAACAGTTGATCATGACCAGACAAGTCATCTGGTAAACTGCTCCAGTCAACAACTCCTGGGGTGAAGAAGCTGTGTTGTTGAGATGAAGGTGTTGATGAGATAGGGAAGGCTGAGGTTCTGGTAATGCATGAGGTTGTGGTGTCATAGGAACTTGAACTTGATTGACTGTGGCATGTAATAACCAGGGTACTGATATGGCATTTGACCCTGAGGAACAAAATATGCCGGAGATTGTTGTTGAGGATGATGACTAGATGTGACAGGATGTTGCCTCTGTGTTGTTGACTATTGCCAGGAAAAGTCACAAAGGGTGCAGTAGAGTTAGATCCAGTTGATCTACACTCTCTTGCAAAGTGTCCAAGCCGTTGGCATTTGTGACACCTCAACTTGCTCTTGTCAAAACCAACTTTGGTTTTGCCAGAGAGTCCTGGGAATTTTCTTCCAGTTCTTTTGTAGAACTTCTGAGATCTGATATTTATCAAGGCCATTTGGCTCAAAATATCCATCTCTTCTAAGTCATCATCAGCAATCCCCTTGAGATCATCCATAATGAAACATAAATTGTCATTATTACACCCAGTGAACTGACCATCAACACTTACAAATGCAGAATTAGAAGTGCTCGAAGAGAAATTAATATGCTCATCATACTGGCATTCAGATGAAGCATATTCTGACTCATGACCCACCAAGGCAGTGTTGCCTTGTATAAAGTCTTCAGTGAGCTTTCCAGATGAAGACAGCTTTCTCTTCTGTTCTATCTCTCTCTCAAAAGTGAGCAATTTCCCATGGAGTTGGGTGAGAGATAGTTTGTCCAAACTTGCACTGGAGCGTAGGACAATAGTATATGTGTCCCATCTCTCAGGCAGTGATCTGAGAAATCTGTTATTCATCTGAATATTGGTGTATTCAAGTTTGACCATTTTAGTTCAGAGATCAAACAAGAAAACCGCTCATATTGTTGAGTCAGTGTCTCACCCTTTCTATGAGAGAATGTCTCATATTGTTGGGCAAGAATTTCTCTATTATTTGCCAAGACCTCATCTGTTCCTCCAAATTGTTCTTTCAAAGCAATCCAGAGGTCATGGGCAGTTTCATGATGCATTAGCCCAGAATAGATTTCATTGGGCAAAGCCATGGCCAGAATTCCATGGGCTTTTGCATCAATCTCAAGCAACTTTTATCCTCATCTGAGTATTGCTCCCTCCTCTTCGGAACCATTTGATTGGTTTCCGGGTTATTCACCATAGCTTGTGTGGACCATGTACCACTGATGTCCAACACCTGCGCTGTTAACAGACAGGTGATGGAGCATACGTCTTTGCCATATGTTATACTCTCCTAACCAGCATAGGAGGCTTGGTTGAGGAACCAGTATTGTGAGGATCATTGGAGGGAGTGGTCATTTTCAGTTCAAAAACAGTTTAGTTCAAGTTTTAAAAAAGTTTTAGACAAACCACAACAAACTCAATGAGAACCAAGAAAAAGATCTCAGGATGAATGAGCAGAAATACAGAAAATTCAATCTCTATAACCGTTTCTTGCAAAAACAAAAGCTAATTCAATCAAACTTGGATCTTGAATAGCAGTTCAATGATCAATATTAGATCGATCAATGATTAACCTGCTCTGATACCATTTGACAGGATCAGTGATCACAAGTTTGATGTATCAGAATATAAAGCGCGGAATACAAAACGAATTAGACAAATTGTAGCAAGCAAACGATATTGTAAGCATTAAGATCGCATACGGTTATAGGGAGAGATATGTATTTCTGATTTCTAGGAATGTTTATAGATGTAGAATATTTCTAATCGAATCAATCATTCATTCCATTCAATTACTCATTTCACTCAATGATTACAATAGGTTGTCACTCCTTATATAGAGTGCAACAATCACTGCTGTTATCACGGAAAGTGACAACTGGCAGATCCAATACAGAAATAACTAATCTTAACAAACTACTGAAATGTTCACAACTACTGAGAACATATCAGCAGTTAAGTACAAAATATAAAACTACTGAAACTACAACGACTGAAGAACAAGCTCTTCAGTCGTTTTACAAAACTACTGAAACATAGAAAATAAAACTACTGATATCAAACTACTGAAGAAGTACTCTTCAGCAGTTGTGACAAACTACTGAGGCTTCAGTACTTGATCTTCAGACTTTGACCTTCAGGTGTTTCATCAGCTGATGACTTCAGTAGATATCATCAGCTGATGTCTTCAGTCTTTGTCTTCAGACTTTGTACATCAGTTGTTGATCTTCAGCACTTGTGAACTCTTCAGCTGTTGTACTTCAGTACTTTGGTCTTTCAGCTTCAGCACTTGTGTTCTTCAGCTGTTGTACTTCAGCACTTTGGTTCTTCAGCTGTTAAGGTCTTCAGCACTTGATCTTCAGTTGTTGAAGTCTTCAGCACTTGTCAAACTACTGATGAGGCTTTCAGCAGTTGTTGTGATACCGTGTGGGACTTAGAGGTTTTCTGATCTTGGCTCATTGGTTCTTTTGGTCCAACAAGGAGGAAAGAGTGCTAACTCCATAAACTAGAATCCCTAAGTATCAGTAAGAGTATGACGAAAACTGTCGTCAACATAACTCTCCTCAGTGGGCATAAGAAACGGATGAATGTTTTCAGAGTGACAGACGGTTTTCAAGTCCACTATGACTTGTACAACTACTCAACACAACTGTCAGCAGGACAAACGAAAGTGGAATAAACATCTTCAATCCCTGGTGCTGAAGGTTTGAGTTAAGCACGAAGAAGTGGGCATTTGGTGTCACAACCAGCAGGGGGAATTTTGTTGAATCTGAAAGGCTGGGCAACAAAACCAAACCTTAGGAACTAATTTGACCACAAACAAGTAAAGGAATCTCAGAAGAGCTGAAGAGTAGAAATTCCAAAGCCCAAATGGGAGTTCTGACCAAAGTTTTTATAATGTTGCAAGATAGCTTCCATAGGAAAAGGTAATATTAGATCCATGAGGAGGTGATCATACATGCAATCAATATGGTGAGTGTTAGATCGGGTTGTTATCTGCTGGGAATCCCAATAAGTCCAAAAATGTAATGACAATGAAGCAAGAATCCTGCACATAATACAAGTATGCCTAACCTCATTTGTAAATACTGGAAGGAATAAAAACATGTTGGACAAGGTTGTTCTCCACATTTATAATGCCGTAAGCCTAAAAGAATTGCTGAGAAGTTTATACCTCCTGCATAAATAATGCGGATGCATAGGAAACAAAAGCGCATAAGTGTTTGTTGATCCGCATTTGCCAATCGATGACCCACACTACTAATGAAGCCAAAAGAAGAAAGATGATCAGAATAACTAGACCATTTGTAAAGGCGGATGAAAAAAAGAAATGATCAAGAAGACTTAGCTAGTTCCGATGTATAGGTCAGGGGTAGTTTAGTCAATTTGTAAAAGACATCTTGTCAGTCTATAAATAAAATAGAAAACCTCGTATGTGAGGTGACTGTTTATAGACAATGAGAATATTTTTCTAGTCTTATGTTATCAAGGTGTATTGTTACAATTTAATGCTCAAATCCTAGAATTCATTATAATTAATCACCTTCATTAATACAAAGTGCATTATGAGTATTTGTGATTTTAATGTCTCTTGATTGTTTGATTCCACCATACAATAATTAACTCAATCATCATAATCGATCTTTCTGAGAATATCAATCTCACACCTAGTCAATTGGTATGAGAGCTTTGGTTATCGGTTCTTTTTCTGATCCGCCTAGATCTGAACAGAACTCGATTGATATGGTGATTGAGTTGCTAATAGAGTATTCTACTACCTCTACTTAGTAAACTACAAAAATCTCTTCAATGGTCAATGTTCATTGGCACTGAAATTTAAGAAAAAACCCGTGAACAGTCATTACAACATAAACATATAAACAGCTTCAGATCTGGTTACACATGAAACTGTTGGACTATTTTGACTAAGTTAAAACTTAACAATCAAACTAAGTATTATTCAGCTAGATTAAACAACAACGAGTTAAAATGGGTTCACACAGTTTCTCTGAACTTGGTAATACTCCAAAACCACCCATGCTTAAACACAAATATGAGCTTAAGAAATGGAAAATCAGATTTATGAACTATATTACACGTGTAGATCCGTACTACTTGATTTCAAAATTGTAAGGCCCTCACATTCTAGTAACTCTTTTTGCTGATCAAACTACAATGTACAAAACCACAAGAATTCCTATTGAGGATCTCACACTTGATGATGATGACTATAAATGCATATAACCACAAGTAACTAATCAAGCTAATGGAAGCAATCAATCATCTTCAAATGCTCTTGTTATCAAGAAACATAGAGTATGTGACTAGAGTCTATATGCAGAGGAAGTAAAGCCTCTATTCAAGAATCATGCACTCATGGCTCACATCAATGATGGTCCATATCCCATGCTATCTCAGGTAAAATCTAAGCGGTGTAGTGATAAATGCATTACTGAATTGCAAGGTAATCGAGAGCACAATCATAAACTGGCTGACAAAATAAAATAAGAAAAGGTCAAGTCAGAGATGCTTAAGAGAGAAATTTAAGGCTTGGAAATCCAAATCAAATCTCTCATCTATGATATTGAAAAGTTTCATGGAAAGAATTACACTCTTGCAGCTGAGAATGAGCAACGAACTGAAAGGTTAGCTCAATCAAAAGCTGAACAAACACTTACTTAAGTGAAACTTGAAAATTTTCAATTGTCTTCAGTCAAGCTACAAGAGATGCTTGACTCATAAAAGGATCCCAAAGATATGTCTAGGATTGGGTATAACTCTTGTTCTCCACTCTACAATGACAACTACACTGTCATGCCTGAATTTGTTACACTCAAAGAGCAAATTGAACCTAATACTATTGAACCAAAAGTGATAGTAAAACAAGTCACGAATTCTCAAACCAACCAAATGTTTACATTATGAGGAGAAAATCAAATTAGGTCACCCAATTAAAATTAAGGAGTGTTCAGACAAGACAATGAAGGTCATTAAATCAATAAAACCCATCAAGGCCATTGTCCCCTTTATGAAACCTATACCTCATGTTTCAAAAGTAAAGAAGAAAATTATGAAGTCAGTAAAACCTTCTACTGAAAGTAGTTTTGGTATTGAGATTAAATCTCCAAAAAATTTAAGCAAATCACACAAGGTTTCACTGCAAAAGAAACACAAGAGCTCAATGATTTCAAAAATGAAAATTCAGTCAAACCGTCAATCTTCAAAATCAAGATAAGGAGTAGGTTTTGACATATGCAATAAGGAGCATGTTGATAGGTTTGAGCAAGAAGTAAAGATTGGTTTGAGGAAATAGAAATAGTCTAAAATAGTCAACAAAAGTAGTGTTGGGAAGTAAACTACTAAAAAGGCTAATATTGATTCCTCCCTTAAACCAAAGATTGTGACTCAGTTGAGAACAGGTAAATCAACCGAGTATGTTAAAGCAAAATTAGATTCAAGAAACAAACATATGTATTGTGACATATGTGGCATGTTTAATCACAAAACAGAAAAGTGCTTTTTCAATCAATACTGCTCTATGTGTGACATGAACAATCATTCCACTAAAAACTAATATTTCAATTAATATTGTTTAGTCTATGATATGAAAAATCATAATACATCTGATTGTTACTTCAATCAAATAGGATTGAGAATTCCACAAAACAAACCCATCTTAATAACATCATGTGTGAAACCCACTATCAGAAGTCATTTTGATAACAATAAATCTAGGATGGCTAGATCAAATAATGATAGGAGTAACATGAATGAATTATGGAAGATTCAAAGAAACAAACATCACAACATCAAGCAAATGTACGATCTTCCCAAACCAAAAACGACATTTGATAATAAAAAAATGGGTAAGATGTTTTCAAATAAATAGGGACCAAAGGTTTCATTACTCTTCACACTCTTCGGTTGATGTTGATGAGATAGTACAATCAAAATATCATCAAAAATCTCCGAGAACACCTCTCTCTAAATCACAATTTTGAGGAAAGAATTAAGAGGTCACCATGATGGATAGAAATACATAACCCAAGACCATTATGGCTTGCGTTCCATATTCTAATTAGTTCTTATGTGCTTGCAAGGTCATCCATATAGGTTCAATAGCTTATGGTACATGGACAGTGGATACTCTCTACACATGACTGGAGATCATTCAGTCTTTCATGACTTCAACCATATGTTAGGAACTACTCTGGCATTCCGAGGAGATTCACAAGGTGGAAGAATTACTAGTGAAGGATTTGTGACCAATGGGATGCTCAGCTTTGATAGAGTGAATTATTGTGAACAAGTAAACTTCAATCTTCTAAGAGTGACTCAGATTTGTGACAAGAAATATTCAACTCGCTTTACTCACACTCATTGCTACATTCTGAAACTAGAATTTTAGATTTATGAAGAATGGGTTGTGCTAAAGAGTTCGAGGAAGAATAACACCTATGTCTTAAACCTGAATTCTACAACACCAATAGAATAGACATGTCCTCTGTCTAAAGCGTCATCTGATGAGTCTCAGCTTTGGCACATAAAATTTAAAAAGATGAATAGATTGGTCAAAGGAAACCATGTCATTGGTCTTCCCCAAAAAGAATTTCATTTTGTTGATCATTGTTCAGCGTGCCTTAAAGGAAGACAACATATATCTTTTCACAAACCAATGTTGGTGAACACAAAAAATACTCCGTTGAAGCTACTTCATATGGATCTATTTGGACCAACTCATGTTATGAGTATTGGAAAGAAATAGTATTGTTTGGTGATCATTGATGACTTTTCAAGATTTACATGGGTTTTCTTTTTACCTCATAAAATTGAGACATCCTAAAAATTGAAAACCAACTTGATCAGAAGTTCAAAACAATAAGAAGTGATAATGGAACTGAGTTTAAAAATTAAGCCATGAGTTCATTTTGTGCAACTAAAGGCATCACTCATCAATTCAGTAGAACAAGAACAATGCTATCCAATACTAAACTGCCAATTACCTTCTAATGAAGGATTCTTTGTAGGTTATTCTTCTATTTCTAAGACTTACAGAGTGTTTATTCCTAGATTAAAAAATATTGATGAATCAACAAATGTTCAATTCAAGGAACACTTATTTCCCAAATCTACAAATAGTCCCTGGTTGATTGATATTAAATCATTTACAAAATCTTTTGATCGATTTCACTTGTGGGATGCATGAAACCTACATTCGGCTAAACCATCTTCAGGTGTAGATAGAAGAGATGACTTTCCATTGATTCCTCCTACCTCTACTGAGCAACTGAATGAAAATGTTCCACTCCAAGCTGATTCTCTCAGACAATATTCTAAAAATCAAAGTGATTCAATTGAAGTTGGTCCCAGCTTGTCACCATCACATTCAGAAGACCTATCAACTGAGATCTGAAATCAAAAGCAATATACTCCTCTATTTGAAACAAAAAGAATCTCAAATAATGAAAGCAATCAAAGTGCTGCAAATGCTGAAGTAGTCACTGAAACAAAGTGTGATTATCTTCATAACTCCCCAAGAGTATAAGATGAAGGTGCCTCTCACCATGCTGAACTGAATGTCTCCAAACTTGATGTAACCATTGTTGGTGACTTAATTCCAACCACCAAAATACACAAGAATAATCCACTAGAAAGCATTATTGGTGAACTCAATGAAAGGGTGACAAGAAGCAAGTCAAGTAGTTCAAACATCTGTTTGTTCTCATGCTTTCTTTGTCAAATAGTACCCAAAAAAACAAAGAGGATCTTCAAGACAATAGCTAGATTGAAGCAATTCAGGAAGAATTGTTGTAGTTCAAGAAGCAAGAAGTATGGCAAATGGTAGATCTTCTCGAAGGACAATACTCTATCACTAGTAGATGGTTGTATAGAAACAAAACTGATGATAGAGGGATTGTGATAAAAAATGAAGCGAGGCTAGTGGCACAGGGGCACCCAAATGAAGAAGGAATTGATTATGATGAAGTGTTTGCCCATGTTACCAGATTAGAAGGAAAAAGAATCTTTCTTGCATATTCAACATCCACGAAGTTTATTGTTTATCAAATTGATGTGAAATGTGCTTTCTTGTATGTAAAGATTGCTGAAGAAATCTATGTGAGTCAAACACCTGGCTTTGAAGATCCTGATTTCCCACACAGGGTGTATAAGCTTGAAAAAGCCATGTATGGTGTTCATCAAGCTCCAAGAAAGTGGTATCAGACTCTATAATCTTTCCTTCTTGAACAAGGATATGAAAGAGGAAAGATTGATCACATTCTCTTGAGAAAGAGAAGAGGACAAGACAAGTTGCTCGTCCAGATATAAGTGGATGATATCATTTTTGGCTTAACAAACGAGCAAATCTGCAAATACTTTGAAGACTTTATGCATTCAAAATTTCAAATGAGAATGGGAACTCACATTCTTTTTAAGAGGGCAAGTCCAACAAACAACAAATGGAATTTTCATCAAATAATAAAAATACGTGGAAACAATGTTGCGGAAGTTCAACTTTGTTGACTGTCAGTCTATCATAACACCTGTTGGTACTAAAGTGAATATAGGACCTAATCCAGAAGGGAAATTAGTGGATCAAACTCACTATCGATCTTTGACCAGTTCACATATGAATCTAACAGTGAGTAGACCTAACATTATGTATGGTGTTTGTGTGTGTGCCAGATATCTAGCTGATCCTAAGGAATCTCATGTGAATGTTGTCTAGAGGATATTCGGATATCTTAAGGGAAAACAACTCTTGGTTTATGTAACTCCAGGATAAACACTTGAATCAATATTATGAAGATTTATAAGATCAAACAATGATAATCACAATAAAACCCCTTTGATCTATATTGAATGCATGTGATTTGTACAAAGTGGAAACCCCAATCAATTGGTCATTCAACCATTAACCAACACTAACGAAACTTAACCTATTTATAGTCTAGACTAGTATCAACTAATTGCACTTAACCCCGTAGACTTAGGCTAATTAATACAAAATTACATATTAAGCATAAAAATAACTAAAAGTAAGATAAAATAAATTTTGTTCCCACAAAATATATTTGTTTCAATAAAACTCCTAGTCATCTAAATATTCAAGGTCTTGTCTTGGATCTTCGTCTCCAACGTGTCGGGTTTGACTTTTGTTGACTTTGACCGTGATGTCGACTTTTTGTTAGGATCAGTGATCTACGTTTGATTGATTAGAGAGTATTGCAGTGGAAATCAAACAATGAATTAGACAATTCACAAGAATACAATTGATATTCAAAGTAAGAGCAAACAATTATAGAAAGAATTCTGCAAATCAAATATTTCATTCAATACGCGCTTTCGTGGTAGCAAAATGTCACCAATACAATCAGGTCAATCATCCCTTATATAAGATATGTCGTGGTGGAACATTCCTTATATAGGAGATGTGACGTCTGCTCATGTCATTTGATAGTGACATCTAACAGAATTATTCAGACTACTGAAAGTTAACACAACTACTGAAGATGTCAAAACAGCTGACATCTTCTTACAAAAATACTAAGTGTTAACTAACACTGCAACTACTGAAAAGAAACTACTGAAACTACAACGACTGAAGAACATGCTCTTCAGTCGTTTTACAAATACTGAAACATAAAAGAAAACTAGTAAAAGGAAACCATCACAACAACTGAAGAATGCGTCTTCAGCTGTTGTAACAAACTCTGAAGGCTTCAGTACTTGTACTTGAACTTCAGCTGTTGTCATTAGCTGATGTCTTCAGTCTTTGTACTTCAGCTGTTGATCTTCAGTACTTTAGTCTTCAGCTGTTGATCTTCAGACTTTGGTCTTCAGCTGTTGAAGTCTTCAGTACTTTAGTCTTCAGTTGTTGATCTTCGGTACTTTAGTCTTCAGCTGTTGATCTTCAGTACTTTAGTCTTCAGCTGTTGAAGTCTTTAGACTTTGTCAAACAGTTGATCAAGTCTTCAGCAGTTGTTGTGATGTCTATGGGACTTAGAGGTTTTTCTGATCTGGCTCATTGGTTCTTTTGGTCCAACAAACTCCCCCTGAACCAATACAGCCAAAACCTCTAAACTTATTAAAGATGTCCCACTTATTATGGCAGAAAGATTTGGTCTTTTTGTCTTCTAGATCAGCTTAGAAGTGACCCATGTAAGCACAGGCCTAGGAAGAAGTCTCAATGATATGTTTGGCAAAGGATGAATTGGAACTCTATCTTGTGGAACTGGACACAGAGCTGTTACCCCATCCATGAGATCTACTTCCCAACAATGAGTCTGTATGACTCCCTTGTATAGGCCTCAAGGAAGGTTATCTGTTCCTCCATGGTAAGCTCTTCAGCTCCTCCTTCAAAAAGTGATTCTGGCCCATAATATTCAGATAGATATTTGACCTGTTTCCCATTTTTGAGTTCCACAGTTGTTATTACTCTATAAGCAAATTTATCTGGGTGACTACCCTCTAAGAACAACTGGAGCTCATTCTTTCTAACTTCCTCAAGCCTCTTATATACTAAACCCTTTTTCACCATTTTATTCTCTAGCATCTTTTGTGGGGTCTGGTTAGCTTTATAGCCTTTCTTGAAGTCATCTAGGATTTCCCAGGGTGATACTACAAAGACCAGTGAGATCACTTCACCTACAATCTTCTTCACTTGGCCAATGTATCTCTGTGGAATGTTTTTCTTTTGAATCCTATGAGACACCCTGGGATCAGGCCAAATCCTCACTCTCTCCTTTTGATATTGAAATGTATGTTTAGAGTGTATAACCTGAGAGCGTGCTTCTTCATGTTGATGATTGAAGATGTGGCAGCATATGCTTTGTCAACTCTTCTCAACAATTCCTCATCATGTTGTTTGTGAAGCTCTTCTTCTTCTAGCTTCACTTTCACAATTTGTCTTTGAGTTTCAGGAGTAATTGTTGGAGAGTGACTTTTGGCCTTAGGCAACTGTATAACAGCTGAGATTGGCAGCCTATCTTCATCTTCATCATTATCTTCTTCTTCCTCTTCTAGCCTCAGTACCCTTATCTTCCTCTTCTGGGGTACATCATCAGCTATTGGTTTTGAGGGTAAGGGAATTGGTTTGGTGAGTTGTGGTTGTGGTGGTTTTTGGGTAAAGGGATTGTTTTAGTGGGTTTTGGTGTGGGAATTTTGACAGGCTGTTCTAGCATTTTAGATGTGAGTTCGGCTTTAGATTGCTTGACTTGTTCAGTCCTGCTCCCAACACCAGCTACATTTAAGGCTTCAATAACCAATCCTTTGGTGTATACTTCAGACGAACAGATCTTGGTGGTTATTGCCAAGATGCTGTCCCTGGACCATGCCTTGATTTCAATCAATCATCTACCAAGATACTTCGTTATGAACCTGATCATGATTTCTAGCCTTTCCCTTTCCAACACATCATAACTTGCCCATCTAGCTTGGATTTCTTCAATCTCTAGTCTTCTGATTTCTGAGTCATGTTTTTCAGTGTCGTGACCTTGCCTAAAGAACTGATCAATGATGTTATCCATTGATCTGCTGTGTTCGGCATCAGCCTCCTTCACCATTGGCTCCAAGTCAGTCTCCTTTTCATTCTTCCTTTTCTTGTATGTGACATGAAAGTCTTTAGTACTTTCAGTCACTTTCTCCATGTCAGCTTCCTTCACCTTCTCCTTCTCAGGTTCTTTCCTATATGTAATCCTCTTTCTTCTTGCTTTCACTGACTGAATCTCCCCCTTTTTGGTTGCATTGGTTGCAAGAGTTTGATTGTCAGAAAGCCTTTTGCTCACAGCATCCTCTATCAAGGGTTGTATAACTAAAGGAAGCCTCTCATCAAGGGTTTTAAGCACTATATCAGTGATAGTTGATGTGATGAGAGGTAAGGAATGTTGAAAGATAGGAGCCATTTGCTCAGGGGGTTCTGTCCCTGAGAAATAGTGCCAGAAGCAGAGGCAGGTGGCTGCGTGTTTTTAAGTGGCTCTGTGTATGGGAGACCTTCAGAGGAAGGTGCCATCTGCGGGTTTTGAGGGGTAGATGGTCTTTGATCCTGATAATTTTGGCAAGCAGCTCTTTGAGTCCGCTCACCTCATCCTCGAGGATGGTGTTTTGGGCTAAACATCATAAAAGAAGCCCAGGTCATCATCAGTGTTTACTGAATCACCTGACCTCATGATAAAATGAGGATGAACATGCTCTGAGTGTAGATCAGTGGTAGCATGTGCCCCTTGGTCATGGTACTGGGGACTTCCTGCCTCAGGACCATATCCTTCATCTGCAGTTGCCTTTGGTGAGGTCTTATGGATAGTACCAAGTCATCCTGATCATTTACTGAAGCAGGAGAAGTGGCAGCCTCACCAAAAATTCGAATCTCCGTTTCTACACTTGGAGATTGAATATGGTAACCCCTGTGCTGTGGGGTTCAGAAGCACTTTGGTCCTCCCCCTCAATGGTTGAGACCATCCCAGTTTTGATTGGTATCTGGGGAGGAGGTGAGGAATGCAACTGAGTCAGCACTTTGGCAATTATTATGGTAGGACTTTGGGGGGCAGTTGCAGTGGGAGAGGGTGTGAAGGCAGTATGCACCCGGGGAGAGTGGTGCATTTCAATTGCAACCTCCTCAAGTGAGGAAGGTTCCAGATGTATAGGTGCCCCAGAGGTGGTTGCTACAGGCTCCTGTTGAGAGGAAACCTGAGCGGTTGAGGGTGAGTGAGTATGTGTATCTACTGGGGGGTTATGACCGTAGATATAACCTGCGTTTGTGTTGCAGAGGCATCCTCAGGGGACTCATTTCCCTGAGTATCCTTCTTGGCTTTCTTGTGTTTGGGTTTGGTGGGGACATTGGATTTGGAGGTGGTGGCTGTGGTTCCAACTGGTGGATTTTCACAGTTTGGCAGCCAGTTTGAGTGACTGGTCTCAGTTGTGCCTGGAGTATACTTCAGGCAATACAACCGTGGTAGGGACTCCAAGGCCAACAAGTCCCTCAGCTTTCAGCTGGTTTACTATAATGGCCATTATGAACCGAGGATATAATATATCCATCGGTTAGCAATAGGCTTGGAGGCCATATCCTTGAGTTCAAGAATAATATTTCAGAAAAATTTAAGCTTTGTTGGTCAAGGATAGAGAATAATACCTGCTGCCACCTCGTCGACATTTGATCCCAAGAAGAAGTCTTAGGCTAAGCATACATTCAGCATATGAAAAATTAGTCGTTCTGCATCATGGAAATGCTTCTTCAGGATGGTAGAGGCGCTGAGGTTACCCTGGTATCCATGGTGGGCAAATGATAGATCAGTGGTGCCGTTTGAATACCCAGTGGGGAAAGTGGCATCATCCAGTTGTAGGGTTTGGTGAAGGATTGCTGGAGTGATGACCATCTGACGGTTGTTGACGAATGACTGGAGAGAGTTGGTGTCATTCTCCCTAGTGATAGGGGTGACGTTCATCCAAAACTGGTGTAGGGATTCGGCATGAATGGTAGGATTTAGAAGGAAAGCTGTTTTGTATGGAGAGTTGATCATTAGATTAATGGCATTATCAAACTTTGTCCAGAAGGGTGATTTGGTAAGGTAAGCAACACAGTTGTGTCGTGGTTTAAGCTTCATGTTCGCCATTGATGTGAAAGAAGGTTCTGAGTTTTTGAAAGTTAGGTTTGTGATGATGAAGCTCTGTAAGATAAGGTATTTATAGGGTACAGGTTATAAAGCAACTGAAGGATTTGTGTGAGTCATCAGTAGTTTTAAATGACTGATGACCTGGTATTAACCTTTAGAGGTTGAAACAACTGAAGTCTTGGTTTTAGGCATCAGTAGTTATAAAACTACCGAAACCATGGTTTTAGCTTCAGATGTTGGAAACAACTCATAACTTGGTGTTAGTCATGAGTAGTTATGAGACTACTCAAGACATGGTTTTGTCATCAGTTGTTGTAAACAGCTGACGATGTGGTATTAGTCATTAGTAGTTGTGAAACTACTAAAGACATGGTTTTGTCATCAGTTGTTTAAGATGTAATAGCAGTTTTAGAAACAACTGAAGGGAAAATTCTCATTAGTTGTTTTCGTCAATTCATAGCTTTTCAGCTATTTCATACTATCCTCAACACTTACTCATCAGTCTTTCTGGCTGTTTTTCAGTTGTTTCATAGGACATCAGTACTTGTCTGTTTGTACTGATATCAGTTCTTGTAACAGAATGAGTACTTAATTGTGATATGGTTACAAATGATCATGAGTACTTATTTACTGAGATCATCAGTAGTTATCACTTATTCTAGCTGCAGCATACCAAGCCTTAACACTAGGTTTTGGAAAGTCGAACTATCCAAAGGCTTAGTAAAAATGTCTGCAAGCTCATCAGCACTAGGCACAAACTTTGGATCAATTAGACCTTTTTCAAAACAGTCCCTAAAAAATGATGTATGATCTCTATATGTTTGGTCCTAGAGTGCTGGCAGGATTCTTGACAATGCAAGAGCTGAAGCACTGTCCATTAATAATGTAGTCTTAGTCTCTGTAATGCCATAATCCAAAAGTTGGTTCTAAAGCCAGAGTACCTGAGAAGTACAGCTTGCAGCAGTAATGTACTCTGCTTCAGCAGTCGATGTAGCAACAGATGTTTGTTTCTTACTCTGCCAAGAAATCAAACAGTTGCCTAGGAATTGACATCCACCAGAAGTTGACTTTCTGGTTAACTTACACCCTGCATAGTCACTATCATAAAAAGCAACCATTTGCAAGAGTGTCCAGTGGAATACCATAAACATAGAGATTGTGTACCTTGCAGATATCTAAAGATCCTTTTGACTGCAATCAAGTGAGACTCTTTAGGAGCAGCCTGAAATCTAGCACAAACACACGTTGCAAATATGATATCTGGTCTAGAAGATGTTAAGTACATCAAGGACCCAATCATACATCTATAAAGTGTTTCATCAACAGCTTTACCTTTCTGATCTGCATTCAGTTGTGTGGTGTTGCACATGGGAGTAGAACAGGGCTTACAATTTTGTAAGTCGAAGTTATTCAAAAGATCTTTTGTATATTTAGACTGATGACTGAAAGTCCAATCAGCCTTTTGTTTGATTTGCAATCCTAGAAAGAACTGTAATTCTCCCATTGCACTCATTTCAAACTTCTTATGCATTAAATTGGTAAAGTCATCACACAACTGGGATCAGAGGATGCAAAAATAATATCATCACATAAATTTGAACAAGTGGCTTATGCTGATCCACCTTCTTAATGAATAAAGTTTTATCTATGGAGCCTCTAGTGAAATTATTTTGAAGAAGAAAATTTGATAATGTCTCATACCAGGCTCTAGGAGCTTGTTTCAACCCATAAAGAGCCTTATCAAGCTTGTATACCCAATCTGGATGTTTATTATCCTCAAAACCTGGTGGTTGACACACATAAACCTCTTCTTTTATTTTACCATATAAAAATGCACTTTTAACATCCATTTGAAAAATTTTAAGATTGTGGAATGCAGCATAGGCTAAGAACAATCTAATTGCCTCCAGTTTGGCTATAGGGGCAAAGGTCACATCATGATCAATACCTTTTTCTTGTGAAAACCCCTGAACAACCAGTCTGGCCTTGTTCTTATCAATAAGCCCATTTTCATATGTTTTGTTCCTAAACACCCATTTAGTTCCTATTGCACACTTACCTGGGGGTAGAGGAACCAGTTCCCACACTTGTTGTTTCTTGAACTGAAGTAGCTCAAGATGCATGGCTTCCACCCACCCATTGTCTCTCAAAGCAACATGATAGTTCTTTGGCTCTTGCTGACTGATGAAGAGAGCATAGAAGCACAAGTTAGACAATTGACTTCTAGTTGAGACGCCAGCATTGATACCACTAATGATTTGTGACATGGGGTGATTCTTCAGTTCCTGGTGCACAATAAGATCAGTGCAAGTGTTTGTAGCTGGTTCAGCATCAGCAGATGTTGATTCAGATTCTTGAAACCTAGTATTAGATGGCAAATCAAACGATGTAGAGGAATCAGAAATCTCATCAGCATTTGTTGTGGATGGAGCTACTCAAGCTACAGGAACATCATGTTTAGCAGACTCAGGCAGTTGGTCAATGAACTTGAAAAGGTGAGTACTGATATCATCATCATCTTCAGTACCACCAGGTGGAAGACTTGTTGCAGAAGATGATTTATCCACATGATCTGCAACAGCTGGAGTTTGATAAGGATCATATTGCAGTATGTCCAGATCAAACAGCTCCACAAGGTTTTGTGGAATTTTATCCTTAGGAGATTCATTGAATTTCACATGCAAGGTTTCTTCAACGATCTTTGTTCTGCAGTTGAAGACTCTGTAAGCCTTGCAAGTGGATGAATAGCCTACAAAATACCCCACATCCACCTTAGGATCAAATTTGTGGAGTTGATCCTTTGTGTTGAGAATGAAACAAGGACATCCAAAGGCTTTGAAGAATGAAATCAAAGGAACCAAATGATGTAGAGCTTCATATGGAGTCTTCATCAACCTTTGATTTACTAACACTCTATTCTGCACAGAGTAAGCTGTATTGACAGCTTCGGCCCAAAAGGTCAAAGGCAAACCAGAGTCAGCCAACATGGACCTTGCAGCTTCAATTAAAGTCCTGTTCTTTCTCTCCACCACTCCATTTTGTTCTGGAGTCCTTGGAATGCTAAACTGCCTTTTGATTCCTTTTGAAAGATAAAAATCATCAAGTGTATGGTTTCTGAATTCAGTACCATTATCACTCCTTATACACTTGACTGATAGGGAATACTGCTTCTCAACATACAGCACAAAGTTTAGAATCTTCTGAGCAACCTCGTCCTTTGAATGCAGAAAGAAAGTCCATACAAATCTGGAGTAACCATCCACAATTACCACACAGTATTTCTTCTTTGCCATGCTCATCACTCTCACAGGACCAAATAGATCCATGTGTAGTAACTGCAAGCAGTCAGTGGACTTAGGTTCTTCAATGGGAGGGAATGAGACTTTGTGCTATTTTCCTTTCAAACAAGTAGTGTATACTTCATCACAGTGGAGCTCCTTTATTGATAAACCTCTCACTAAATGATTGTGGATCAGCTGATTCAGGTTTCTGAGATTGACATGACCCAACCTTCTATGCCATAGTTTAGATTCCTGAGGAGAGGCTTTGGAGAACAGGCATGGATGACCTTTCAAATCAATCTTCTTTGACTAATCCAAGGCATACACTCTTCCGATTATGTTGGCCTTCAGGAGAGTATGTTCATCCATTTCCTTGTCAATCAGCCTCAGAACTTGGGAAGACAGAATCCTGTAGTTCTGGCTTGTGAAAAGTGCAACATGCCCTTTATCACACATCTGACTGACACTTAGCAGATTATACTTGAGATTCTCCACATGGTTGACATCATCAAACCGGATTTGTCCATTAGACACATATCCTTTCCCAATGATGTAACCTCAGGCATCATTTCCAAATGAAACAAATTCCTTCTTTCCTTGAGAGTAGTCATTAAGAAGAGAACTGCTCCCAGTCATATGCATAGATCCTCCACTGTCCACATACCAGATGCTCCTTTGGCATGTTGAAGAACCCTGCATAAAAGAAAACTAGTTAGATTTTGCGACCCAACCTTTTTGGTTTTGGGTCTGTTTTCATCAAAAGATGCAACCATAACTTGTTTCTTATGATTAACAGCTGATGAAGAAGGAGATGATGCTAAAATGGATTCCTTGGATTTGGGCTTGGAATGCCTTTTCAGTGATTTGATAACAGGTGCATCTAGTTGGTTAACTCTCCCCAACAAATGCTGAACCATCATAACAAGTTGTGTTTGATTTGTAGCCAAAGCTTTCAACTCTTGTGACATATCAGTACTTGTGTTTGATGAGTTCTTGTGATCCACCATTTCCTCCTTAAAATTAACAGACTTAGTCTGATGTTTATCATGAGGAGCACCATCAACTGTTTTCTGATGAACCTTATCCCTCTTTTTTGATTTGGTTGAAGGCTTGGGTTTATCGCGAATGGAATGATTGCGGTACAAACTTGGTCTCAAACTCAGTTTTCATTTCATCCATCTGGATTTTAATGAGCTTATCTGTTTTGAGTTTGGAACCCTTTCTGTACCAACATTCATCAGAAAGATGATTGAATTTACCACATATTTCACATGGCTTATTCTTCATCTTGGATTGATCAACTGCTAATGTGGAAACTACTGAAGGTGTGCTCTTGAGTACTTTCCTCCTTTCAGTACTTTTGTGCAGTACTGAAGAATCTGTAACAACTGAAGAGTTGTTCTTCAGCTGTTCATTGTCAGCAGTTGTTAATCCATTTATTTCCGCTGATTTGAAATGCTTTTTCAGTTGTTGTAACTTGCCCTTCAGTACTTAAGTTACTTTGAGGGACAACATGTGAAATTCTCAGCTTCATGTGCTTATGAGTAGTTAACCCATCAACCAATTGACTTGCTGAGGTATCAACCCTTATTTCATCTTGTGATTTTGGGAGATCACTTGAGGATGATGCACATGATGATGTGGTTTGGAGATTGCTTTCACCTTCAGATTTTACTACTGGTTTTGGAGTAAAATCTGTTAGAGGTGCAATATGGTTGTAACCAATTCCAAACTTCACATTCGAAGCAGATTGCTTACTGAGCAGCATTTCAAATCCCTTGCAGGATGACACCCAGCGGTCACAGTCAACTTGGGTAACTGCAAGTTTTTCTTTGACTTCCTTATGGTTCTCAAGGATGACCTCTAGCTTAGCCTTTTCATCATTTAATAGGCATTTAAGCTTATAAATCTCATCATCTTTGTCCTTAAGGACAGACTCATATTCAGCTTTTCTTTTGGAAATAGTTTGCTCAAGCTCTAGATTTGAAATAATTACAGCTACATTTGCTTCTCCAATAGAGACAAATGCATCTATGCAAGATTCAGAACAAAGCTTGGCCTTAGCCTCAGAGGATACCTGGGTTACCTGTGAAGAAGATGCATTGGAGCATGAACTCTCAATAGATTCCACAGCCATGAGAGCTAGATTCCCAAAAGGATGTTCACCACCATGTTGACCATCACTAGCAAATAATGCTCAGTACTAGAGATATCATCTGGTAAACTGCTCCAGTCAACATTACCAGGGGTGAAAAAGCTGTGATGAGGTTGTGATTGAGATGGTAGAGGCTCAGGTAATGCTTGTGGTTGTTATGCAGTAGGAACTTGAACTGGATTTGGTTGAGGCATGTAATAGCAGGGATACGGATATGACATTGTACCCTGAGGGACAAAATATGCAGGCGAAATAGGTTGTGAATGATGACTAGAACTAGCAGGTTGTTGCCCCCTGTTTTGTGGACTAGTGCTTGGAAAAGTCACAAAGGGTGAAGAGGAGTTAGATCCAGATGATCTACACTCTCTACCAAAGTGTCCAAGCCTTTGGCATTAGTAACACCTCAACTTACTATTGTCAAAACCAACTTTGGTTTTGCCAGAGAGTCTTGGAAATTTCCTGCCAGTCCTCTTTTAGAACTTCTGAGATCTGATATTAATCAAGGCCATTTGGCTCAGAATATCCATCTCTTCTAGATCATCATCAGCTATTCCTTTCAAATCATCCATGATATGACAGGATCAGTGATCACAAGTTCGATGTATTAGAATTCAAAGCAGCGGAATATGAACAAGAATTAGACAAATTGTAGCAAGCAATCGATACTTGTATGCATTAAGAGCGCATACGGTTATAGGGAGAGAAGATATATTTCTGATTTCATGGAATGTTTATAGATGTAGAATATTCTAATCAAATTATTCATTCATTCCATTCATTCATCCCTGGTATTACAATAGGTTGTCACTCCTTATATAGAGTGCAACAATCACTGCTGTTATCACGGAAAGTGACAACTGGCAGATCTAATACAAAAATAACTAACTCTTAAGAAACTACTGAAATGTTCACAACTACTGAGAACATATCAGAGTGTTAAGTACAATATATAAAACTACTGAAACTACAACGACTGAAAAACAAGCTCTTCAGTCGTTTTACAAAACTACTGAAACATAAAAATATAAAACTACTAATATCACAACTACTGAAGAAGTACTCTTCAGCAGTTGTGACAAACTACTGACGCTTCAGTACTTGATCTTCAGACTTTGACCTTCAGATGTTTCATCAGCTGATGACTTCAGTAGATATCATCAGCTGATGTCTTCAGTCTTTGTCTTCAGACTTTGTACATCAGTTGTTGATCTTCAGCACTTGTAAACTCTTCAGCTGTTGTACTTCAGTACTTTGGTCTTTCAGCTTCAGCACTTGTGTTCTTCAGCTGTTCAGCTTCAGTACTTGTGTTCTTCAGCTGTTGTACTTCAGCACTTTAGTTCTTCAGCTGTTGAGGTCTTGAGCACTTGATCTTCAGCTGTTGAAGTCTTCAGCACTTGTCAAACTGCTGATGAGGCTTTCAGCAGTTGTTGTGATACCATGTGGGACTTAGAGGTTTTCTGATCTTGGCTCATTGGTTCTTTTGGTCCCACAAACTCCCCTGAACCAATGCAGCCAAAACCTCTAAATTATTCGTTGTCCCACTTATTGTTGGCAAAGTGTTGGTCTTTTTCCTTCTTGATCAGTAGAGAAGATGACCCATGTAAGCTCCAGCCTGGGAAGAAACCTCAAATATTTGTTTGGCAGGTATGAATGGGAACTCTGTTTTGGGGAACAGGACATAGAGTTGTTATCCCATTCATGAGATTTACTTCCCCATAATGAGTTTGTACGACTCTCTTGTGTAGGCCTCAAGGAAGGTGATTTGTTCCTCCATGGTTAGCTCCTCAGCACCTCCTTCAAATAATGATTCAGGCCCATAATACTCAGACAGGTATTTGGCCTGTTTCCCATTCTTTAGCTCCACAGTTGTTATTATTCTGTAAGCAAACTCATCTGGGTGATTACCCTCTAGGAACAACTGGAGCTCATTTTTCCTGACTTCCTCAAGCCTCTTGTAAACTAACCCCTTTTTCACTATTTTGTTTTCCAGCATCTTCTGAGGGGTTAGATTAGCTTTGTAGGCCTTCTTGAAGTCTTCTAGCATTTCCCAGGGTGAAACTACAAAAACCAGAGAGATCACTTCATCTACAATCTATTTCACCTGGCCAATGTATCTCTGAGGTATATTTTTCTTATGAATTCTGTGAGAGACCCTGGGATCAGGCCAAATCCGCACTCTTTCCTTTTGATATTGAAAGGTATGCCTGAGAGTGTAAAGTCTGAGGGCTTGCTTCTTCATGTTGATGATAGAAGATGTGGCTGCATAAGCTTTGTCAACTCTCTTGAGCAATTCCTCATCATGCTGTTTATGAAGCTCTTCTTCTTCTAGCTTCACTTTAACCATTTGTCTCTGGACTTCAGGAGTAATTGCTGAGGAGTGACTTGTGGCCTTAGGCAACTGAATCACAGCTGAGAGCGGCAGCCTGTCTTCATCATCTTCTTCATCATCTTCTAGCCTCAATATCCTTCTCTTCTTCTTCAGGGTATATCATCGGCTATGGGTTTTGAGGGTAAGGGAGTTGGTTTTTGGGTTGTGTTTTGGGTGGTTTTGGTGCGGGAATGTTGACAGGCTGTTCTAGCATCCTTGAGGTGAGTGTGGCTTTTGATTGCTTGGCTAGCTCAGTCCTGCTCCCAGCACCTGCTTCATTCAAAGCTTCAATAACAAGCCCCTTAGTATGCTTCAGACGAACAGATCATGGTGGTGATTGCCAAGATACGGTCCCTGGACCAAGCTTTGATTTCGATCATTGCTCTTCCAAGATATTTTGCAATAAATCTAATCATGATTTCAAGCCTTTCTCTTTCTAACACTTCATAACTTGCCCATCTATTCTGGATTTCTTCAATCTCTAGTCGTTGAATCTCAGAGTCAAGTTTATTGGTGTCATGGCCTTGCCTAAACAGCTGATCATGATGTTGTCCATTGATCTGTTGTGTTAGGCATCAGCCTCTTTTATCAGTAGTTCCAAGGCTTTATCTTCAGCAATGTGCTCATCAGCACCTTTCTTTCGCGTGTAGGTGAGCATTGGTTGCTGTTCTTTCTCCTCCTTTTGGGCTTGCTTCGCTTCCTTCTTTTCCTCGGATCTTTTCCTCTTCTTTTCTTTCACTGCAGTACTCTCCCCCCTTTTTGGATGCATTGGAGGAAGGGTTTTGTACCGCAGAAAGAGTCTTTTGTACAGCAGCATCAATTAAGGGCTATAAGTTGAGGAAAGCCTCTCATCAATGGCTTTAGTCACAATATCAGTGATTATGGGTGTGATGAGAGGGAGGGAATTTTGAAGTACAGCACCTATTTGCTCAGGAGGGTTCTGTTCCTCAGAAGTAGGGCCTGAAGCAGAGGCAGGTGGTTGAGTTTGGAGTGGCTCAGTGTTTGGGGAACCTTCAAGTGAAGGTGCCATCTGTGGTAGGTAGAGGCAGATGGTCTTTCTCCTTGTGAGAGTTGATCAAGTAGGTTTTGCAGCCTACTGACTTTATCTTCAAGGATTGTGTTCTGGGCAAGAACATCATAGAAAAAGCCCAGGTCATCATCAGCCGAAGCTGAATCATCTGACCTCCTGCTTAGAGCAGGATTTACATGCACTGGGTGTAGACCAGTTGATGCATGTGCCCCTTGTGCTTGGTACTGGGGACTTCCAGCCTCAGGACAGTGTCCATCATCGGCTGTTGCCTCTAGTGAGGTCTTGGCAATGTTACGAGCCTCAGTCTGATCATGTGTTGAGTCAGAGGAGGTGGCAGCCTCACTAGATGTTTTAAGCTCCTTGTATACACCAGGAGATAGAAGTGGTAAACCCCTGTGCTGTGGGTTCTCAAGTGCACTGTGTTCCTCCCCCTCAATTGTAGAGGTAGTCCTAGTAGGGAGTGGTTTCTGGGGAGGGGGTGAGGAGTGCAATTGAGTCAGCACTTGTGCCACTATTAAAGTTGGGCTGTGAGGGGCGGTTGGTTGGGGTGAAGGGATAGAAGCAGTGTGCACCTGGGGAGGTTGGTGCTCTTCAATGGCAATCCCCTCAAGTGAGGAAGATCCCAGATATGTGGGTACCCCTTTTGTGGTTGCTGCGCAGGCTCCTGTTGAGAGGAAGCCTGAGTGGCTATGGCTGGAGGAGTCATTGTATCCACTAGGGGTTTGGACCAGTGGATATATCCTGCGTTTGTGTTGCAGGGGCATCCTCAGGGGACTCAATTCCCTGAGTAGCCGTTTTGGGTTTCTTTTTGGTGGGTTTGGTGGACATTTGATTTGGAGGTGGTGGTTGTGGGTTCCAGCTGCGTGGGTTTTCGCAGCTTGGCAGCCATTTTAAGTGTCTGGTCAGAGTTGTGCCGGGACTATACTTCCGGCAGAACAACCGTAGCAGGGACTCCCAAGCCAACAAGTCCCTCCATTAAGCTGGTCTGTAATAATGGCCATTATGAACCGTGGATAAAGTATCCAACGGTTGGCAGTTAGTTTTTGAGCCATATCTTTGAGCTCTGAAAATATTATTTCTGAAAAGTTAGTGGTTGTTGCTCAGGATAGAATACATTACCTGCTGCCATTTTGTCGACATTTGATCCCAAGACGACGTCTTAGGGGCCAAACAGACATTCACCATGTGAAAGATTAGGCGCTCAGCGTCATTAAGTGTTTCTTCAAGATAGTGGAGGCACTGAGATCGCCTTGATATCCATGTTGGGCAAAGGATAGATATGTGGTGCCCTTCGGATATCCAGCAGAGAACTAGCATCATTCAAATGAAGAATTTTGCGGATTATTGCAGGAGTGATGACTACTTCTTTGTTGTTTACGACCGACTGGAGGGATGGTGTGTTGTTCTCCCCAGTGGTAATAGTAACGTTCATCCAAATTGGTGCAAGGATTCGGCATGTCGGCATGTAGTATGGATTCAGAAGAAATGCCGTGTTGTATTGGGACTGAACCATAAGATCGATAGCCGTATCGAACTTAGTCCAGATGGGCGATTTAGTGAGGTAGGCAACACAGTTGTGTCGCGGTTTAATTAGCATGGACGCCATGGAGAAGAGGGAAGCTTTGGAGAGGAACGTTAGGTTTGAAGAAGATGAAGCATTGAGAGCTTAGGTTAGGGATATTTATAGGGTACGGGTAAGAAACGACTGAAGGATGTGGTGTTAGTCATCAGTAGTTTAGAAAACTACTGAAGACCGTGGTTTTGACTTCAGATGATTGAAACAACTGAGGACGTGGTGTTTGTCATCAGTAGTTATGAAACTACTGAAGACAGTGGTTTTGTCATCTGCTGTTGTAAACAACTGAAGACTTGGTATTAGTCATCAGTAGTTATAAAAGTACTGAAGACATGGTTTTGCTTCAGTTATTTAGAATGAAACAGCAGTTGTACAAACGACTGAGAGAAAGTTCTCTTCAGCTGTTTTCGTCAATTCTTAGCTTTTCAGCTGTTTCATACTGTCCTCAACACATTCATCAGTCTTTTTGGCTGATTTCAGTGGTTTCATAGGACATCAGTACTTATCTGTTTTTACTGATTGCAGTAGTTGTAACTGCATCAGTAGTTGTAACTACATCAGTAGTTTAGAACAGACGAAGTACTGCAGTACTTGTGAGACATTTAGCCTTCAGTAGTTATAAAAACTACTGAGGGTAAAAGAGCTCATCAGTACTTATATGTGACATAGGTACTAATGATCATCAGTACTTATTACTAAGATCATCAGTAGTTGTCACTTATTCTAGCTGCAGCATACCAAGCCTTAACACCAGGTTTTGGAAAGTTGAACTATCCAAAAGCTTAGTAAAAATGTCTGCAAGCTCATCAGCACTAGGCACAAACTTAGGATCAATCAGACTTTTTTCAAAACAATCCCTTATAAAATGATGTCTGATCTCTATATGTTTGGTCCTAGAGTGCTGGACTGGATTTTTGACAATGCAAAGAGCTGAAGCACTATCCATTAACAATGGAGTCTTAGTCTCTGTAATGCCATAATCCAAAAGTTGGTTTTGAAGCCAGAGTACCTGAGATGTACAACTTGCAGCCGCAATGTACTCTGCTTCAGCAGTTGATGTAGCAACTGAGGTCTGTTTCTTGCTCTGCCAAGAAATCAGCAGTTGCCTAGGAATTGACATCCACCAGAAGTTGATTTCCTAGTCAACTTACACCCTGCATAGTCACTGTCAGAAAAAGCAACTAATTTACCAGAATGTCCAGTAGAATACCATAAACCTAGAGATGGAGTGCCTTGAAGATATCTAAAGTTCCTCTTGACTGCAATCAGATGTGACTCTTTAGGTGCAGCCTGAAATCTAGCACAAACACATGTAGCAAACATAATATCTGGTCTAGAAGCTGTTAAATACATCAAGGACCCAATCATACATCTGTAAAGTGTTTCAATCAACCACTTTACCTTTCTGATCTGTATCCAGTTGTGTGGTGCTGCACATGGGAGTAGAACAAGGCTTACATTTTGTAAATCAAACTTTTGCAAAAGATCTTTTGTATATTTGGACTGATGAATGAAAATTCCATCAGCCTTTTGTTTGATTTGCAACCCCAGAAAGAATTGTAACTCTCTCATGGCACTCATTTCAAACTTCTTTGCATCAACTTTGTAAAGGCATCACACAACTTTGGATCAGAGGATGCAAAAATGATGTCATCTACATAAATTTGAACAGTAGATTATGCTGCCCAGCTTTCTTAATGAATAAAGTCTTATCTATGGAGCCTCTAGTGAAATTATTTTCTAGAAGAAAGTTTGATAATGTCTCATATACCAGGCTCTAGGAGCTTGTTTTAACCCATAAAGAGCCTTATCAAGCTTATACACCCAATTAGGATGTTTATTGTCCTCAAAGCCCGGAGGTTGACATACATAAACTTCTTCTTTAATTTTCCATACAAAAATGCACTTTTGACATCCATTTGAAAAACTTTAAGATTTTGATAAGCAGCATAAGCTAAAAACAATCGAATTGCCTCCAGTCTGGCTACAGGGGCAAAGGTTTCATCATAATCAATACCTTCTTCTTGTGCAAACCCCTGAACAACCAGTCTGGCCTTGTTCTTAACAATAAGCCCATTTTCATCAGTTTTGTTCCTAACACCCATTTAGTGCCTATTGCACACTTACCTGGAGGTAGAGGAACCAGTTCCCACACTTGCTGTTTCTGAACTGAAGAAGCTCAAGCTGCATGACATCAACCCATCCATTGTCCTTTAAAGCAATGTGATAATTCTTTGGCTCTTGCTGACTGATGAAGAGAGCATAGAAGCAGAAATTTGACAATTGACTTCTTGTTGATACTCCAAGTGATATCACCAATGATTTGAGACATAGGTGATTCTTCAGATCTTGATACACAATGAGATCTGTGCAAGTGTTGTAGCAGGCTCAGCAGTAACAGATGGTGATGGTGAATCATTTCCTTGAAACCAATCAGTGGGTGGTAAGTCAAAGGAAGTTGAATTCGAAGATATCTCATCAGCATTTGTTGTGGATGGTGCTACTGGAGCTACAGGAACATCAGGTCTAGCTGATCCCTAAACCTGAAAAGGTGAGTACTGCAATCATCATCATCATCAGCAGTACCACCAGGTGGTGAATTGTTGACAGGAGCAACAGCAGGAGTTTGATAAGGAACAATTGCAGTATGTCCAAATCAAATAACTCCACAGGGCTTTGTGGAATCTTGTCCTTTGGAGATTCATTGAACTTAACATGTAGAGTCTCTTCAACCATCTTTGTTCTGCAGTTGAAGACTCTATATGCCTTGCAAGTAGATGAATACCCAACAAAATACCCTGCATCCACCTTAGGATCAAATTTATGGAGTTGATCCTTTGTGTTGAGAATGAAACAGGGACACCCAAATGCTTTGAAGAATGAAATCAGAGGAGCCAAATGATGGAGAACTTCATATGGAGTCTTCATCAACCTCTGATTTACTAAAACTCTATTTTGCACATAGCAAGTTGTGTTGACAGCTTCAGCCCAAAAGGTCAGTGGCAAACCAGAGTCAGCCAGCATGGACCTTGCAGCTTCAATGAGGGTCCTGTTCTTTCTCTCCACTACTCCATTTTGTTCTGGAGTCCTTGGAATGCTGAACTGCCTTTTGATTCCCTTTGAAAGATAGAAGTCATCAAGTGTATGATTTCTGAATTCAGTTCCATTGTCACTCCTAATACACTTGACTGGAAGGGAATACTGCTTCTCAATATACAACACAAAGTGAATAATCTTCTGAGCAGCCTCATCCTTTGAATGTAGAAAGAAAGTCCAAA
Source organism: Flaveria trinervia (assembly GCA_025506515.1). Taxonomy (NCBI): domain Eukaryota; kingdom Viridiplantae; phylum Streptophyta; class Magnoliopsida; order Asterales; family Asteraceae; genus Flaveria; species Flaveria trinervia. Next base: position 20,394,582 of record CM046446.1, read on the forward strand.
CAAATCTGGAGTAATCATCCACAATTAGCAGACATTATTTCTTCTTTGCCATGCTCATTACTCTCACAGGACCAAATAGATCCATATGCAGTAATTGCACGCAGGCAGTGGACTTAGGCACTTCAATAGGAGGGAATGAGACTTTGTGATGTTTTCCTTTTAAACACGCAGTGCAGGTTTCATCACAGTGGAACTCCTTTATTGGTAAGCCTCTGACTAAACTATTGTGGGTAAGCTGATTCATGTTTTTGAGATTAACATGACCAAGCCTCCTGTGCCACAGTTTAGATTCTTGAGAAGAGGCTTTGGAAAACAGGCAAGGATTGCCTTTGAGATCTATCTTTTTAGAAAGATCTAAGGCATACACTCTTCCTGTCCTGTTGGCTTTCAGGAGAGTGTGATCATCCAACACCTTGTCAATCAAGTGCAAAACTTTGGATGACAGAATCCTACAGTTTTGACTGGTGAAAAGGGCAACATGGCCTTTATCACACATTTGACTGACACTCAAGAGATTGTACTTGAGATTTTCCACATGATTAACATCATCAAATTTGATTTCTCCATTGGAGACAAAGCCCTTACCGATGATGTAACCCCTAGCATCATTGCCAAAAGAGACAAATCCCTTCTTTCCTTGAGAGTAGTCATGAAGAAGAGAGCTGTTCCCAGTCATGTGCATAGATCCCCCACTGTCTACATACCAGATGCTACTTTGGCATGTTGAAAAACCCTGCAATAATAAACAATCAGTTAGTTTTGGAGACCCAAACCTTTTTGGTTTTGGGCCTGGTCTCATCAATAGATGGTAAACTAACAGGCTTATTTGAAACAACAGCCTGAGAGGAAGAAGATGGTGTAGAAGAGGAGTCCTTTGGCTTGGACCTCCTTTTCTGTGGTTTCAACATAGGAGTGTCTAGTTGGTTAACTCTACCCAACAGATGTTGAACCATCATTACCAGCTGTGTCTGATTTTGTGATAAAGCTTTCAGCTCATCAGACACATTGCCAGTGGAGTTTGATAAGTTCCTATGTTACACCTTCTTCTTCTGAGCACTCTCAGCTGTCACCTGTTTAACCCCTTCCTTTTTGGATTTCTTTGAGGACTTAAGGGTTACAGGATTTGATGTTGCTGATACAAATGTGGTCTTAAACTCAGTTTTCATTTTTACCATTTTCTCTTTAATTTCTTCTTTTTGTTTGAGTTTGGAACCTCTTTTGTACCAACATCATCTGTAAGATGATTGAACAGACCACATACTTCACATGGTTTCTTCTTTATCTTAGGTTGATCATCAACTGAAGAGGGTGAAGCAACTGAAGACTTGTTCTTCAATGCTTTGGAAGCATTGTTTGCTTTCTTGACTGCCTCTTTAGTGGTCTTCAAACTCTTTCTACTGTCAGTTTTCTTCTCTTCAGTACTGACAGCAGTTGAAGTTTGAACTTCAGGTGTTAGATCCTGCTCTCTAGTCCTTTCAGGACCTTCAGGATTAACTCCTGAGTTGATCAACTCATTAATCATGTGAATGTCAGCATTTGAAACATCAACATCAGCTGATAAGTTCAAGGAGGGCTTGATGCTGACTTCTACTTCTGATTGTGTTGTATCAGAAGGTAAATCACATGATGTGATGGATTGGTTATCACTCTCACCATCAGATTCTACCTCTGCTCTTGGGGTAAAATCTGTATGTGGAGCAGTGTGATTGTAACCAATTCCAAACTTCACATTTGAAGCAGATTGCTTACTAAGAAGCATTTCAAAACCTTTGCATGATTGTACCCATCTATCACACTCGACCTGGGTAACTGCAAGGGTTTCTTTGAGATCTTTGTACTTCTCTAGAAGTACTTCTTCTCTAGCCTTATCATCAATTATTTGGCATTCAGTTTATAAATCTCATCATTTTTATCTTTAAGCACAGACTCAAACTCAGCTTTGTTTTTGGAAATTATTTGTTCTAGCTCAATGTTCTTATTAATTAGAGCTACATTTGCTTCTCTAATGGAAGCAAATGCTGCTATGCATGGTTCAGAACATAATTTGGCTTTTGCCTCAGAGGATACCTGTGATACCTGAGGTGTAGAGGCATTAGAAAATGAAGTATCAGCAGACTCCAAGCCATAAGAGCTAGATTCCCAAAAGGACTGTCACCACCATGTTGACCAGCACCTGAGAACAGTTGGTCATGACCAGACATGTCATCTGGTAAACTGCTCCAGTCAACAACTCCTGGGGTGAAGAAGCTGTGTTGTTGAGGTTGAGGTTGTTGATGAGATTGGGATGGCTGAGGTTCTGGTAATGCATGAGGTTGTGGTGCCATAGGAACTTGAACTTGATTTGACTGTGGCATGTAATAACAAGGGTACGGATATGGCATTTGACCCTGAGGAACAAAATATGCCGGAGATTGTTGTTGAGGATGATGACTAGAGGTGACAGGATGTTGCCCTATGTGTTGTTGACTATTTCCAGGAAAAGTCACAAAGGGTGCAGTGGAGTTAGATCCAGTTGATCTACACTCTCTTGCAAAGTGTCCAAGCCTTTGGCATTTTTGACACCTCAACTTGCTCTTGTCAAAACCAACTTTGGTTTTGCCAGAGAGTCCTGGGAATTTTCTTCCAGTTCTTTTATAGAACTTCTGAGATCTGATATTTATCAGGGCCATTTGGCTCAAAATATCCATCTCCTCTAAGTCATCATCAGTAATCCCCTTGAGATCATCCATAATGAAGCATAGATTGTCATTATTACACCCAGTAAACTGACCATCAATACTCACAAATGCAGAATCAGAAGTGCTTGAAGAGAAATTAATATGCTCATCATACTGGCATTCAGATGAAGCATATTCTGACTCATGACCCACCAAGGCAGTGTTGCCTGGTACAAAGTCTTCAGTGAGCTTTCCAGATGAAGACAGCTTTCTCTTATGTTCTATCTCTCTCTCAAACGTGAGCAGTTTCCCATGGAGTTGGGTGAGAGATAGTTTGTCCAAACTTGCACTGGAGCGTAGGACAATAGTATATGTGTCCCATCTCTCAGGCAGTGATCTGAGAAATCTGTTATTCATCTGAATATTTGTGTACTCAAGTTTGACCATTTTTAGTTCAGAGATCAAACAAGAGAACCGCTCATATTGTTGAGTCAGTGTCTCACCTATCTATGAGAGAATGTCTCATATTGTTGGGCAAGAATTTCTCTATTATTTGCCAAGACCTCATCTGTTCCTCCAATTGTTCTTTCAAGGCATTCCAGAGGTCATGGGCAGTTTCATGATGCATTAGCCCATAATAGATTTCATTTGGCAATGCCATGGCTAGAATTCCATGGGCTTTTGCATCAATTTCAAGCAACTTCTTATCCTCATCAGAGTATTGCTCCCTCCTCTTCGGAACCATTTGATTGGTTTCCGGGTTATTCACCATAGGCTTGTGTGGACCATGTACCACTGATGTCCAACAACCTGCGCTGTTAACAGACAGGTGATGGAGCATACGTCTTTGCCATATGTTATACTCATTCCTAACGAGCATTGGTGGCTTGGTTGAGGAACCAGTATTGTGAGGATCATTGGAGGGAGTGGTCATTTTTAGTTCACAAACAATTTAATTTAGCTTTAAAAGGTTTTAAACAGACCACAACAAAACTCAATGAAAACCAAGAAAAGATCTCAAGATGAATGACCAGAAATACAGAAAATTTCAATCTCTATAAACGTTTCTTGCAAAAACAAAAGCTAATTCAATCAAACTTAGATCTTGAATAGCAGTTTCAATGATCAATTATTAGATCGATCAATGATTAACCTGCTCTGATACCATTTGACAGGATCAGTGATCACAAGTTCGATGTATTAGAATTCAAAGCAGCGGAATATGAACAAGAATTAGACAAATGTAGCAAGCAATCGATACTTGTATGCATTAAGAGCGCATACGGTTATAGGGAGAGAAGATATATTTCTGATTTCACGGAATGTTTATAGATGTAGAATATTTCTAATGAAATCATTCATTCATTCCATTCATTCATCCCTGGTATTACAATAGGTTGTCACTCCTTATATAGAGTGCAACAATCACTGCTGTTATCACGGAAAGTGACAACCGGCAGATCTAATACAAAAATAACTAACTCTTAACAAACTACTGAAATGTTCACAACTACTGAGAACATATCAGAGTGTTAAGTACAAAATATAAAACTACTGAAACTACAACGACTGAAGAACAAGCTCTTCAGTCGTTTTACAAAACTACTGAAACATAAAAATATAAAACTACTGATATCACAACTACTGAAGAAGTACTCTTCAGCAGTTGTGACAAACTACTGACGCTTCAGTACTTGATCTTCAGACTTTGACCTTCAGATGTTTCATCAGCTGATGACTTCAGTAGATATCATCAGCTGATGTCTTCAGTCTTGTCTTCAGACTTTGTACATCAGTTGTTAATCTTCAGCACTTGTAAACTCTTCAGCTGTTGTACTTCAGTACTTTGGTCTTTCAGCTTCAGCACTTGTGTTCTTCAGCTGTTCAGCTTCAGTACTTGTGTTCTTCAGCTGTTGTACTTCAGCACTTTAGTTCTTCAACTGTTGAGGTCTTCAGCACTTGATCTTCAGCTTTTGAAGTCTTCAGCACTTGTCAAACTGCTGATGAGGCTTTCAGCAGTTGTTGTGATACCATGTGGGACTTAGAGGTTTTCTGATCTTGGCTCATTGGTTCTTTTGGTCCAACATGATAAAACATAAATTGTCACTATTACAGCCTGAGTGACTATCAACACCAACAAATGCATGATCTGAACTGTTTGAAGAGAAATCTATATGCTCATCATAATTACTTTCAGATGCAGCATATTCTGACTCATGACCAACCAAGGCAGTGTTCCCTGGTACAAAGTCATGAGTGAGCTTTCCTGATGATGCCAATTTCCTTTTCTGCTCTATCTCTCTCTCAAATATAAGCAGTTTCCCATGAAGTTGGGTGAGAGATAGTCTATCCAGATTTGCACTAGAGCGTAGGACAATAGTGTATGTGTCCCATCTCTCAGGCAGTGATCTAAGGAATCTGTTGTTCATCTAGCTATTGGTATATTCATGTTTGACATTTTTAGCTCAGAGATCAAACCCAGTTTCTCTCTCTAAAAATTGATGAACATCTTCAAAATCAGCAACAATTCTTCAATGCATTTGATCCAATAAGGCTGTGATACCAAATTGTAACTCCAGGATAAACACTTGAATCAAATATTATGAAGATTTATAACATCAAACAATGATAATCACAATAAAACCCCTTTGATCTATATTGATTGCATATGATTTGTACAAAGTGGAAACCCCAATCAATTGGTCATTCAACCATTAACCAACACTAATGACAATTAACCTATTTATAGTCTAGACTAATATCAACTAATTGCACTTAACCCCCTAGACTTAGGCTAATTAATAAAAAATACATATTAAGCATAAAAATGACTAAAAAGAAGATAAAATATATTTTGTTCCCACGAAATATATTATTACAATAAAACTCCTAGACGTCTAAATCTTCTAGGTCTCGTCTCGGATCTTTGTCTCGAACGTGTCGGTTTGACATTTGTTGACTGTGACCATGATGTTGATCTTTGTTGACTTTGACTGTGTTGATAATATAAACTATCTTGTACAACTCCAACAGTTTAGGTATCTAAAGGAAGGAGACTTCAATCTCTATGGCTTCACTCATAGAGATTATGGAGGATGCCACTTCAATAGGAAGTCCACTTATGGATGTTGTCAATTTCTTGGTCCTAGACTAGTCTCCTGGCAGTGCAAGAAGCAGACGAACGTACCTATCTCAACAGCAGAAGCTGAGTATATTGCAGCATCAGCCTGTTGCTCTCAAGTTCTCTGGATTCCAAACCAGATGCTTGATTATGATTTTAACTTCTTGCATACCCCAATTCACATTGACAACATCACAGCTATTTTTATTACAAATAATCTTGTTGAGCACTCAAAAACAAAATACATTGAAATCATATATCATTTTCTCATAGATGGTGCTGAAAAATGATTAATCAAATTGATTCAAGTTCCAACTGAAAATCAATTAGCTGATTTATTCACCAAGGTATTCGAACCTAGTAGGTTTGAATACCTAGTTCAATCAATTGGCATGATTAACCTTGAATAAACTCAATAACATCAAAAACAATTTAAAAAATGTTAGAAAATCCCAAAAAGAAGTCAATTTTGATGAAGAAAAGAATACGTGGGAAATCACATAATTAAAGTTGTTTTATCATTCACAGTGCTTAATATAAAATTTTAAAGACTGTCATGACTTACCAGATATGATGGTAGGCCCAACTTGGAAGAGAAGATACATGCTGTGATGAATTAAAATCATATTCAATGGTGAAACTCTCATCTCAGAGTAAGAGTATGTATTGGCTTATCTAAGTGTATATGTGTGTAGTAACCTAAACACATCAGGTAATGATACTTTATGAATCTCTTTCACCTACATCAAGTTTTATCTCTGTTTTGCTATGCAATGACCTAAAGAAACAAGTACATAGTGTAGATGTACTCATCCAAAAGATTCCTAATGAGGAACACTTCCAAATTGGATGAATCTACAATTACAATACATTGCATGTGAATGAACAAAAAAATCCAATAATGTATCAGCTTCCAAAGTTAAGTGAAAACAATTCCATATGGATCATCATGAAAAGGATCAAAGTAAAAAATCCCAATGAGGATCAGTGAAAGTGAAATCTCATGACTTAAGTAACCTAGTCAAGCAAGTTGTGAAAAAGTTCTACCATGCATTACATAAGGATGGTTGATCATTCCATGATTTTATATGTGAGGTACATGTTGAATAATCAAATCAACCAAAACATGATAAACATCACATGTATTAAAATATCAACCAGGTATGAGTTTAGGAGGACAATAATACCTTCAATCAATAAGTTCATAAACATGTCCATTTTATCACAAAAGATTGCACATGTGTAATGTAAGATTGACATGATCCAAAGAAAAGGTATACTTCTTTTCACTCTTAAATTAGAAAACCAATTAATTCATATTCAAAAGATTTAAATCTTTAAAGTTTATATCTAGATGTGGATATAAACTTTAGGGGGAGTTATTTAAAATTTTGACGAGTTTGTAAAGATATTTACGCTCTTAAATAACTTTATTTACACTTCTAGTCAAATAAAAAAGAGCATGTCTGTGTTGGTGTAGAAGTTATGCTTTTATATCTCAGCTTATGCATATTCTTGGAAGCATAAGAAGTCCAAGATCAGTCAAACAATGGGAAACCTGTATCACTTCTGATATACAAGTCAATCCAAGCAAGAATTGATAACCCCAACAATAGCCATAACTTCGTATGACAATTCACTCAAAGAGAACTCTTCATAATAGGAAAAACCAAAACAAAAACCTTTAGTTTTGATTAAGTACAAAATTAATGCGGGTAAGTGCATTGGTTAATGCGTGTGAAGGTAACCCATGCATATAACCAATGTGGGTAACTATTTATATCAAAGTGAAACTAATGCGGATAACGATTTTACTCTACCGCATTTGTGTCAAACCAGTATACATAAAAGTTTGAAGTGTTAAAAGCCTTTGCGGACAAAGTGTTATACCATATTTGTGAATGCGGAAGACATTTTCACTGCCGGATTTGTTTTTGTTCATCCGCAGTCTTGAATGTGGGTAACATCAACACTTCCATGTATTTACAAAAATGAATAAAAAGTGCTTAATCTCTTGTGTCACCATGATGATGATTAAGAAATACAGACAACTTAACTATTCAGCCATATTTGTTGAAGTAAATGTAGAGAAAGGAATTTTACTCTGCCGCATTTGCTACAGTGGAGAAATGCTGATTAACTTTGTTCAATCGCATTTGCTATAATGGACAAATGTTGATTAACATTGTTTAACCGTATTCGGTATAGTGAACAAATGCTCTTATGTTTTCCACTTTCGCATTTGTAACGGTACACAAATGCGAATGACCAAAACCTTTCCGCATTTGCTACAGTATAACTACAAATTTGGCGGCATTTGTTCTAAAACTTGTAAAAACATGTAAAAGCCATTATTTGACTATTTAAAGCAATCTCGAAAGGTTATTTATTACTTTTCAAACTTTAGAGACTTTAAAGTGCGATGAGCAAACTCACTATTCTACATCAATCATAATCACCATTAACAACGTGTGTTCTAAGATTCATTTCATCTAATGAGTCCTCATTTTTGATTCTCTACAACATTATTATCAAACAAAAGGTGAAAATCATTAAATTTTGTAACCTAAAATATCAGACTTTTGAACTGATAATGAAGATAGAAGCATAGGTCAATAAAGGAAACTCAAAATCAGACTTGATTTATGAAAAGATGATCATTTTCTACTACAATAAACATGCTAACTAAGAAGAATAACAATCAATGTTGAGATTAATGAAGAGGCTAATGAAACCTAAGCATCCAATGTCTATCCTGCATGCTGCACAAGTGCTATGAAAAAGAATACTTAGGAAGTTTCACAGATGCAACAGGAACATTCTAAGTGTGAAAACATCCAAAGCCAAGACCAATATCTTTCGAAGCCAAATATGAAGTCTTCCCAAGCCTTAGAGACAAAGTCTTCCAAAGCATCAACTTATGAAGACAGATTTCTTCCGAAGACTTTTGACATATACTTTATGAGATGTACTTTTCCATAAAGCTGGACACCTTTCCGTTTCATCTCTATAAGGTCACTAACTTACATGAGTTGGTGAAAAGGTCCATGCTTTTGGTAACTGTACATCGAGGTCTTGAGTGTGTAAACTTTCTATTTCATGTACTTAATCCTTTTTGTAATAGATAAGGATGTGAGCTGTGGCATGTCATAGTCACTAGTCAAATGGCAATTTGCCTTTTGACTCTACAATTGATTTTGTTTGTGTCTAGTTAATTGTATCCAGTTGGCTTTCAAAGAATAGCCGGTTGTAGGATGTAGTATAAGTATCTCATGTTCTTGTATCTTTCTAATATACTTTGTAACACTTGTAATAGAACATAGAGAAAGCAACAAGCAAAGTGATAAAGGACAAAGGATAGTGTTACCTCATGTTGATGTAAGGGGTAATCTTCAGACTTGGCCATCTATTTATGAAACTAATATACCCTCACATTTCATGCCTCACCCATACCATTACCTCAAAGACTACCAATCCCATCACCACCATTACAACCCATCATCTTTACACATACCTCACCCATACACTCACCACATACCTCACCATTCATCACTCACCTAATTCTTATATTCACATTACCCCTGCTTCTACTGAGCCTGTTGAGTTTGGTGACTCTACCAGCTCTCCAGAAGAATCCAAATCATCTTCTGATGATGAGGATCGTCATAGGCAAATGCATGTCAAGCAAGCAGTGTTTGAAGTTGTTCCTTGTGAAAGTGTTGCTGAATCAAAAGTGAATAAAGCTGATAAGAAGGATGAACTTATTTCTAAGTAAATGAAGAAAGTACCAAAGATGGAGAAGCTTTTGAACAGAATATCTAGTATCGTTCAAGATAGACTGCTAGAGTTGGATGAAAAAGAGAAGGAAATTAAAGAGAAGCTAAAGCCGAAGGAAATTAAAGAGAAGAAAATTAAAGAGAAGCTAAAGGAAATTCAAGATAGAAAGTCTAAAGAAGAGAGTATCTAAGCTGGATCTGCTTGTTCTAATCAAAAGAGAAGCTAAAGCTGAAACAGGAAAAGATGATATGGTTGAGACAAGAGAAGAGAAAAGAAAACGAGATAGTGATAAAGAAGGTACTGCCGAAAGCTCATCAGGAGAGAGTAGTGATGACTCACCTCCTGCTAAAAAGATTAGATTCTATGTGGATGAAAAGTCAAATGAAAAAAGTGAATCAAAACAAGACAAGGCTAGCATGAAATGGTGGTTTATACAGAGAAAACAGCTGAAAGTCACACTCAAGAGGCATAATTTAGTGACATGATTAAAGCTCTTGATAGCTTTACTGCAGAAGAGTTCATCATTTATGATTACTTTTCGGATTTTATAGCTGATCAAAGCACTATTTCTAAACCTATTATAGTGATTCCTCAATCTCCTGTTCCTAATGAGATGGAATTGATACGCAATTAGTGTCTGTTGTATCACAGACTAATGAACAAAAGGAACTTATCAGAAGTACTTATCGGAGAAGGCTAAAGCAAAAAACCAATGGTAGAAGAAGAACCAAGTAAGAAAAAGCAAAAAGATTACCATAGAAGCCATGCAGCCATTGTTGAATTTTTAGTAGAGCGTGAAAAAGAAGGCTGAATTTGTAGATCTAGAGAAAGGAGAAATTAAGAGTGGCCATGTGGTTGATGAACCAATAGCTCTTGAAAGCCCTATGAAGGAGGAGAAATTAGTACAAGAGATGGTTGAGAAGGCCCGAACTGATGACCTGATAGTGAAAGTGATGTTTGTAATTAATAATCGATATGACCCTGATGAAATATATAGGATGACTTATGGGGGAATGAAGACAGAGGAAGAAAAACTAAACAAGCTGCTAGACCCCACCTATCAAACTGAGTATGAAAAGACTCTTTCTCCCAAAGCTCCATTGTTCAAATCATCCTTGAAGCAAAAGCAGACATCCACCCCTCATTCACTATATCCTGATCCAAATGGCATGACTGATAGGAAAATGAAGGAATATCTTTCTCGTCAAGGATTTACAAGGAGAAAGCTAAGTAATATAAAGACTAGTTCCCTAAGGGCTGCCATCCTTAGGTTGAATAATGAAAAGAAAGAGAGGCCAAAGAAACTGGAAGAGGAGATTATTAGTAAAAAGCCAAGATCCAGAGTATCAGCACAAGACATGCAGCTCACCCATAGAGACCATGACTCTTTGGCACGTGTTTTACACAAATATCCTGAGTGGTTTGTATAGCATTCATAATTGAATCTTCAAGAAGGTCTAACCACTATTGAAATGATTAAAGGTGTGTTTACTCCAAAAGGCAAGATTGATTAGAAGATTATTGCTTAGAAGTATGACAGTGATTGGACATGTTTATGGTAAAAAGCATTTTAGGGTTGGTGTAATCCTTCACAGAGTACTCCGCTCTTATGAATGCCCTAGAGATTCATGATTTAAACGAATTAGCCAATAGTTGATAAATCATAAAGCTATGTTTAGGGGATATGAGTTTGAAGAGATTCTAAGAATGTTTAAAAGAACAAACAACTTCAGATTGCTTAAGGCTATCTGCAATTGGAAAGATAGATCCTTTATCAACCCCCTTAAGAAGAAAAGAACTAAACTAGCAAAAGTTGTGTTTGCACGGATAAAAGTGAAACTAACGGAATCATTAAAAACAAAGATGATGGTTGGAACTCATTCCTCCACACCAATCTCTAACATCTATTATGATGAAAAGACATATGAGTTGGTAATTGAGAAAATATGGCGGAGGAAAGGATGGTGCAGAGATTAGATTATTCAGTGGATATGAGGTGAAATTGCTAGATGAATCCTATATCCACTATGTAAATACCAGACACTTCAAAGAATTACCAATAAGCTGGGAGAAAAAGACATTGTTTCTTGGACACTTGTCAGTGGTTATCCGCATTTGCAAATGTGGATGAGCAAAACTTGTTCGCATATCATTTTGGCTATCCGCATTTGTTAATGCGGAATAACAAATACTTGTCGGCATTTGTTCTATGTCTTCCGCATGTACAAACGCGGTGGCGAACACTTATTCTTCACAACAGATTCTTCATTCGCATTGTTTCTTGGACTTGTGGGATTTCTAGCAAAACAACCATCAACTCACCAATTGAATTGGCATGTATGATCCTTTTAGGGTCTAACAATACTCCCCCTAAGGATTATACAACCTATGTTCTTCAATGGTTTGGTGGTGGTTGAGGTTGTGAGGATTTTATTGTGTCTTGTGGAGAACTTTGAGGTTCTGCTTAAGATGGATTTAAAATGGCCTTTATCATTTTGACAAAGTCATTTGCATCTGACATCTTCTCTCTATTTAGCACATGAATCTTTATCTGACTCATAGCGTAGATGGCTTCTAAAGGTAGTTTCTTAAATGATATTGGTTCCCATATGGATACAGTAGACAACCCAGCTCTATGTATGAGCAAAGCTCCATCCACATCAACCTCTAGCTTCACAAGGTTTTCCAGTTGCAGAAGAGTCATTTTCTTCTTTCTCTTTTCTCTTTTGGCAATGATTTGAGCATATGCCATTTTTGTATTTTAATTCACTTTAAGAAGAAGTGCATGTCTTCTTCTCCTAACATGTTTATTATTTCTCTAAAGTGTCTAGTCTAAATGTAGTGGATGTATGATTCATCAAGTAGTTTCTCCTCATATCCACTGAACAGTCTAATCTCTACATCTTCCTTTCCTCCCCATTTTCTCTCAATTACTACCTCATAAGTCTTTTCAACATAATAAACATTAGAAATTGGAGTGGAGGAATGAGTTCCAGACACCATCTTTCACTTTAAAAACTCAGTTGGTTTCACTTTTAGCTCTGGTAACATAGTTCTTCTGCTTGTTTAGTCCTTTCTTTTCAAGTGGGTTGATAAAGGATCTATCTTTCCTCACGCAGATAGCCTTCAGAGATTTGAAGTTGTCTGTTCTTTTAAACACTCTAAGAATCTCTTCAAACTCATACCCCCTCAACATAGCCTTATGATCTATCAGTTCCAAAATGGCTAGTTCCATCAAGTTATGAATCTCCAATGGTACAATAGCAGAGTACTCTGTAAAGAACTGCACCAGCCCTGAGATCCTTCTAACCATAAACATGTTCCTGTCACTGTCATACTTTCATGAAAAAATCTTCTTATCGGTCTTGCCTTTGGGAGTAGACACACCTTTAATCATTTATGCCGTGGTCAAACCTTCTTGAGGTTTCAATTGTGAAGGCTCTATAAACCACTCGGGATATATGTGTAAAATAGGTGCCAAAGAGTCAAGATCTCCATGGGTGAGCTGCATATCTTAAGCTGACACTATGGTTCTAGGCTTCTTACGAGTGATCTCTTCTTCCAGTTTCTTTAGCCTTTCCTTCTACTCACTATTCAACCTAAGGATGGCAGCCCTTACTGAATTTGTCTTCATTTTTCCAAGCTTTCTTTTTTTGAATCTTTGGCTAGAGGGATAATCCTTCATTTCCCTGTCAAACATGTTATAGGGATCAGGATATAATGAGTAAGGAGTAGATGTATGCCTTCTCATACTCAGTCTCATAAGTGGGTGATATCCATGATTGATTAGGAACACGGCTTTCACCATCAGATCATCAGTTTGTGCCGTTTCAACCATGTCTTGAACTTATTTTTCCTCCTGCATAAGGCTATCAACTGCTATTTGTTCATCAACCACATAGGCACCCTCAATTTCTCCCTCTTCAAGGTCTACAAAGTCAGCCTTCTCTTTTAGTTGTGCTTCAGCCTGTTCATGTTAATCTAAAAATTCAGCAATAGCTACGAGGCTTTTAGGATCATCCTTTTTACTTTTCTTACATGGTTCTTCTTCTACTATTGGCCTTTTTCCATTAGCATTCTATGTTAAGTACTTCATCCTCCTCGTATATGTTTGCACTATTGGACGTGAGCAGGTTTTAGGCTGTTCAGCTTCTTGAGGCAATTTTTTAGCCTTTGATTGTTGTGGTTCATGAATGGTAGCAACTCATTCTTCTTTCTCATGTTCCTCTTCACATAGTCTTTTAATCAGCTCTTTTTGTTCTTTAGTTAGTGATACAACAGGCACTAGTTGCATGCTCAAATCCTTCTCAAGAGGAACTGGAGATTAAGGAATAATAACTATAGGTTCAGCAACAGTCCTCTGCTCAACTATAAAGTCCCAAAAGTCATCATCAATGATAAATTATTTAGTGGTGAAGCTATCAAGAGCTTTAATCATATCACTGAATTCTGCCTTTTCAATGTGCACGACAGTTGTTTTCTCTGAATAAACAACCCTTTACAAGCTAGACTCATCATGCTTTCTCTCTCATGTTTGTTCTTCCTTCTCAGTCTCAAAGAATCTCATCCTTTTAGTAGATGGACATTCATCACTACTCTCTCCACATAAGCTCTCAAACGTAGCTTCTTTTTCACTAACACCCATTCTTTTCTTATCATCTTTTCTTAACGCTGCTTCAGCTTCTCTTTTATTTCAACACGCAGTTCGAGTTTAGATGATCTCTTATTTAGGCTTTCAATCTGGTTCTGCAAGTCAATAGTGATGTCAGCTTGTTCTTCACTCAATCCTTATTATTCTTCTATAGCAATTGTCTGAATAGCTAAAATGTCCACATGACCATTTATTTTATCTTTGGAAGTAGCCTTTAACTTTTCAAGCTCTTTATCTTTATCTTTCTTTTCTACATCATATTTCTCTTTCATCTCTTTTAATTCATTCTCCTTCTCATCTAGCTCTAGAAGTCTATCTTGAATAATACTACATCTTCTTTTAAGTAGTCTTTCCATCTTGGCTACTAGTTGCATTAGTTCAGAAATTAACTCATCCTTCTTATCAGGATTGTTAACTCCTTATTCTACATAACTTTGTAAAGGAGTAGCCTCAGGTGTAACTCTCTTTATAGGCATTTAGCTTGGATGATCCTCCTCATTAGATGATGATTTGGATTTCTATAAAGAGCTGGTAGAACACCAAACTCAACAGGCTCCGTAGTAATAGGAGATGTTTAAGCAGGTAATATGGGTGAATGATGGATTGGAGATATATGCGGAGTAGTGATATATTGTGCTTGAGGTGATGGGATTGGTGATCTGTGAGGCGAAGTAATTGGTGATTTGTGAGGTGAGGGTACAAATGGTGATGCCATATCAACATCATGAACATGATGTCCAATGTGAAGATCACCCCCTACATCCACTTGGGGTAACACTGAATTTCGACCTTCATCTTTTTCTCCAACATGCTCATCAGCAGTTTGCTCATCATGAGCAGCTTGAACTTCTTCTTGAATGGGTTCATGAGGAGGAGCCTCTTGTTCCTCAACTTGTTCTTCAAGATTGATCTATTGAAGCGTCCAGGGTAACAGATGAGAATGGGCTCCACTATAGAAGTTCCTTGGATTTCTCTTTTTGATGTACTTATAGGACTTGGCATCATAATAAGGGATATCCAAAACATGTCCTTGAGGTACAATATCAGGGAATGCTTCATTCATGATACATTGTAGGAATGTTGGGTACATGAGGAACATGTGTCTTCTTTCTTCTTGAATGTTAGAGACTAGATCATTGAACATATAGGCAGACATGTTAAATGGCCTATTGGTGCATAGAGCACAGATAACTGTTGATGTGATCACATGAATATCATTCCATCTTGTGTTCCTCTTTGGCAAACAATTTTGATAGAGGTGAATCAGGAACTTCCATTGTAAGTCAACCAGTCCCTTCACTATGTGCTTGCCTTCATATCCTCCTTCATAACCAATGTTGGCATTGAAGGTAGTGATTTCATCACCTTCAAGCTCAAGAGGTGGGTTTGCATCATCACTAAACTACAAACACTGTTTCACAGTTTGTTTAGTGATGGTTAGAGAATGGCCATCATTGATTCTTCCTGACAGAGTCTTCCCGCCATCTACATGTGTCACTACAGTAGTACTCAAGAAAGACCTTAAGAATTTCTCATAAATAACAGGTCTAATTATGATAGCATGAACTACTCTTGTATTAGAAATGAATATGATCATATCTCTAAGAACTTCAGCCACACATATATCAGGGTCAAGGTAACCACTGACATTGTGGAGCTTGCTCTAGGTAAGATTAGCCATGTATCTTGCATTTAAGGCATATGAGTTAGATTGATGAAAATATTTATGAGCATATAATTTATTCATTATGCAAGTTTCATCAGTTTGACTTTTGATGGTCAAAGATGAGTGTTTGAAGGTACTGTTCTATAGGAATCACTTCAAAGCTTGATGTTATCAAGAATAATCACTGCTATTTTGTTTTTCATGTTTGAAGAGATGATTTTTCATGTTTGAAGAGATGATTTTTCATGTTATTCACCTCTAATTAGTTTATATTTCAAGACTTGATTTCAACATTTACAATTTTATCATACTTTATTCATAGGATGAACATGAGTTTGAAGTTTCCTTGTTGAGTGGTATTCTTCTTAGTTTGCACGCTCATTGAAGTCGAAAATTATCATCTTTTCCTAGAACAAATCTAATTTTGAGTGTTCTTTATTGATTTAGGGTTGTATGTTCATAACAGTTCAAATGTTCGACTTTTAGGTTACACTATTTGAAGATTTTCACCTTTTGTTCAGTACTAATGTTGTGTAGAATCGAAGATGAGGACTGATTAGAGGAAATGACACTAAAACCACAAATTGTAAATGGTGACGATGATGATTGATGAAGATGAATAGTGTGTTTTTCGCTCGTCGCTCTTTATAGTCTCTAAAATTTGAAAAGTATTAAATGGCCTTTTGAAATTGCTTTAAATTGCCAAATAATATACTTTACAAGTTTTTACAAGTTTGAGAACAAATGCGCTTAGATTTTATTCACATTGTAGCAAATGTGGAAATGTTTTAGATATCCGTATTTGTTGACTGTTGCAAATGCGGAAGTGGAAAACTTAAGAATTGGGTCATCTGCATTTGTGTACTGTAGCAAATGCAGAAGTGAAGCACATAAGATTTTGGCTATCCACATTTGTGCATAGTAGCAAATGTGAAAAAACAAACATAATTAGCATTTGCTCACTTTAGAACCGTTTTCGTACGAAGTACTAACTGATTCTCCGTGTATACCAACTCAAGTAGTGTAGAATCCTATTTGATTGGAGATCCAATCAGGGAGAACACAGTTCAGATCAATCTAATGATTAATGAAATGTTACGAATGATTAGAACACGATCAACTATGATCTATGAACTTTGAACATGTTTTCTTGAGTCTCTGGACGGCTAGGGTACGACTATGTGCGTAGGTCTTCGAATTGTTACATTTTTCCATGAATTAGGTGGTATTTATAGGTTAGGGTCTTCCAATCGTACGACTAAACCATTAGCATGTGTTAGGACCATTTAGGTACAAAGTACTAACTGATTTATGTGTTTACGAAACAAAATAGTGTGGAATCCTGTTTGATTGGCTATCCAATATGTGAGAACGCAAGTATAATCGATCTATGAATTAATCAAAACGTTAAGAACAATTGTAAGATGATTAAATGTGATATATGAACTTGGAACAGGTGTTCTTGAGTCTCTAGACGGCTAGGGTACGACTAGCTGCGTAGGTATTCGAGTTGTTATGTTTTTCCACGAATTAAGTGGTATTTATAGGTTAGGGTTTGTCATTCGTGTGACTGAACGATTACTATGGTTTATTCATGCCATTGAATCATACGATTGTTCCAACCGCATGACTGAAGCTTCAGTCATGCGATTGAGTCAATCTTATGTCTCCATCATGCGAATAATCTAGTATCGTAGTTCAGTCATGCGACTGGTCCATTAGCATGAAGTGTTCATGCGTATGGTCCATTAGCATGGTTCATTTGCATGAGAACTTCAAATTATTAAGTTTAAACAAAATTCTCAAACATTCTTGAATAAGAACTATGTAAACAACCACAAACCTATATAGTTAGTTCAACATGTGTTATCCCATAATAAACAATTAAATATTCAACGATATAAGCATCAACCACACATTGTATTTCATTCATACCCATTCAATTACATATATGTAAGACATAAAAGACATATTACATTAAGCTCATAAACTAGGTACATATGTATCAACAAACTCCCCCTTGGACCTAGTTTACATTTTTGTCTAACATTCTTCATTAGCTCATCAATTTCTTGTACTTCTCCTCCCTTTTAACTCCTAAATGTCTCTTGAATGCAAAGCAGAGTCTTATCAAGTTCGGGAACTTGAGGGCTTGTACTATATCTTGCACGTCATAGAACAGTTGCCACTTGTATCAAGTTTAAACATTATTAACAGATAAGTTGGTTAGCCATATTAGGTCAAATACCCAGATAGTTTCCATATTTCCATCTCTGTTTAGAACTATGACCCCCTCACGTGTTCTCCAATCATAGTACCACCACTTGAAGTGTGGAGTGAAGTCCTGTTGCAATTCCCTTAGAGGGATTCTTAACATCGTGTGCGGAGACTCCACTTCAGCACTATCTTTGGCTTTCTAGTAATGGAATCAACTTCATACCGTCTGATGTACCTCGTCGGTTGTTGAGGTTTGAAGTTGACCCACCTCGTGTGGTACTCTTTCTTCAATGCAACCTCTAAGCAACCAGACATTTTTCTTGGGTCAGCATATAACAGCTTTAGTTTGGCCAGCTGCTTGAGCTCAAAACGAGGTAGAGTCTTTAGATCGTGTGGGAATCTAAAGTACTCTATTTCCTTTTCTATCTTAGTACCTACACATTAAGATCCTGAAAATAGGCCCATGCGATAATCTTGCCTGAACCTTGTGATGCTTCTTCACTTTGTAGAGCTTGGTGTAGGCACTTGGCTTTTGAAGCAGTGCGTTGGGCTTGGATCTCTACAAAACATGACACCCATTAAGCTATTTTGATGTTGACATCGGTATCTAAGGCTTGGGCTTGATCCTTATTCCTCTCTGACTCTTGCTCCATCTGATCCAGTATCTCAAACGTATTACTGACAAGAGTATCACCCAGATTAGGGACTACATTTCCCTATTTGTCAGCATACTCTGGGTAGTGATCCACAGTGACAACCTTGATCTTGATCTCATCAATGTCATTCAACTCATCTTCACTGGTAACTTCAAAAGTCGGAGCATCTTTGACAATCTCATTCGGATTGGGTCAGAACATCTCAAGAAGTTGCTTATCCATAAGGTCGTGAATGTGTTCTCCTTCTTTAGCAGTATAGCTTACTGACCTTCGAACAATCCCTTGCAAATCAAGAATCATTGTGAATTGAGACTTGATTTTGCTGAAGGGGAGAAACATCGTACTCATCTTGCTGAGATGATTGATATGCATGATTTAAACATGTAACACATCAATTTGTTAGTAATTAATCAAGACAAACAAACATTTGATAACAATATATAACATTAATTACATAATATTAATACACTATTCAATTACAAAAGTTTTCTCATACATAAATGTCTAATCATTACTTTTTCCCTGAATAGCAGGAGCGTCAGTAGGTGGGGCAGATGATGAGGCTCCTTGGTCTTGATTTCTCATGGTGCGTCTCTTTTCACCCTGAGTTGAGGTAGATGCAACTGCATCTCCTTCTTCATCATCATCATCATACTGCCTTTCCCTTGTCTCTTCATCATCACTGCCCTTGTCATCATCACTATCATCATGTTCATCATCATCATCATCATTGCCTTCTCTGATCTTCAGATGCTAATCTTTTGATCCCTTGAGCATGAGCATGATGGTCTTGTTAGCAGACTCCAACTCCTCTATCCTCTTTGCTGATTGGAGATTATGCTCATGGAGTTGGGCAACTTGCTAACCCTAGGAATCAATCAGCTGGACCTGTTGTCAGATCTATTGTGCTTGGGCAGCAGTTAGCTCAACAAGCTGTCGTAGCTGGGTAGTCTTCTCGTCATCTGCAGCCAGCAGCCTCAGCACCATACGGTTAAGTGCTGACAACTGTTGCTCTACCCGAATGGAGGGTAGAGTAGATCTAGTGGTGAATGTGGTGTGAGATGAAAGACCGGCTTGGTGGCTAGTGGTGGTAGTGGTGATAGTGGTGAATATGGGTGGTGGTATATGAGTGGGTGGCGAATGATGGGTTGTAGTGGTGGTGGAAGGCAGTGTGGTAGTGATGGTGGGTGGTATGATGGTAGTGGTGGAGGGTCATATGGTGGTTGTAGGTGTTGTGGTGGTAGCAGTAGTGGATGAGGTGGTGGCTGTGGCAGTAGTAGACCCTTCTTGCCATAAGGGTGATCCATTCTCTTCCTCCTCGAGCCTTTAGGCACAGAGGCTCCCCCTTTGCTACTGGGCTGGTCTGGGGTGTATGATGGATCAGTGGCCTCCCCAGACGTACCCTGGCATCATCCAACCGCCTGAAGACCTCTTTTTATGTCCATGACCCGACTTCCCACCGTTCGTACCAGAGGTTCATCATTTGACTCCTCCTCCTTCTCCTCCATTTGGAAGTCAGGGTGAATAGGAGCTCGTTCAGGTCCACCCTGACCATCCCCTCCCTAATTAGCATCATAATCATCAACATCGGAGTCATTAGAGGGTAGAGCAATCTGCTCAACATCCGAGTCACTATCATCGTGGCAAAGAGATCATCAAAACCACCCATTCGTGAAGTAATGCACTTCAGAATAACATGTGCTAGGTACTTGAACTGGAGACAAAGGTTGCTTTTAATTAGCACACCCACGTTGATGTCCCCAGAGTACCTCATCCGTAGAAAGCATCCCCTCACGATAAGAGGATGTACCCTGGTTGGGTAGGCAACATTATCTTCCAAAGCTAGTACTCGTCTAAGGTTGGCTGCTATGACCTCAATCTCCTAGCCAAAAATGGTGCTACGTATACAGTAGGGCTCAGTCGATTGGTCAATCGATGCACCTTCCAGAAGGCCTGCTGTATATACCATAGGGTGTGCATGGTGCAGATATCGCTCTATGGATCCTTGATTTCCTCATAAATGTGATAATACCAACAAACTCGGTAGCATTCTGAGTGGTGGAATCCAAGTGAGCACAAATGTTGTGCTTGGTGTTGATGATCCACCTATCTGTCATGATTTGTAACACAAGACACATATACATTAGATCTACACATAATAGAAACCCTTGCAAGTTAAACTGTTAGAGATCAGTCTGGTTCAATTGCGGGATTGAACCATACGACTTAGTTCTCTCGGTTGAGTTAGTATGCAACTGACTTCCATTGGGTGACTAAACATGCGACTGAGATCAATCAGGTGACTGAGCATGCGGCTGATTTCAATCGTGCGATTATGCTCATACTCCTAGTTCATTCGGCGGATTGAGTCATTCGCTCAGTTCATTCAGAGTGAGCAGTCACATACATATCTGTTCGACACATTTATCTTGAATCTATGTCAAGTTTTGCACTTCAACATTGTGTTTAGGTTCTTTAGACTCGCAGGACTCTCAATTGTTGTTGTATGCCTTTCATTTAACCCAGTTTTTACTTTTATTTGGTCTATTTGATAGTTAACACTCTTTTCAAGATTTTCATCGATTTAGGCAAGTTAGGGTTTGTTTTCTCCATGCATTTAGTGCGATTTAGGTCGCAAATTACCTGTAGATGTAGTACGCACTAGTCAGTAACTAAATGGTGAGGAGAAATCGATCTAATCAAATTTGGGTAGAGTGTCTTTACTTTCGGGCAATTGAAGGCTGATGAGCATATGCGACCGATTTCAGCTCTAATTATACTGAATCTGGTTTCAATGGGGTGACTGGATCCATTCGCCCTTTTCAATCGTGCAATTGGAGCTTAGTTGTGCGATTGGCTGAGTCTGTCACGTTTAGTCGAGCGACTAGGTTTTAGTCGGGTGACTAACTCATTCTGTCACCCCCATTCAAGCGATTGGCTCATTCTTGTAAGCTAGTGGTGTGAGTGGTTCATACTCATGCTCCATTCAGGTGACTGGTTCATAAGTATGATCCAATTGTACGACTGGTCCATTATCATGGACTAGTCGGGCGACTGGTTCATAAGTATGGTCCAATCGTACGACTGGTTCATACTCATGGTCCAGTCATGCGAATGGCTCATACTTATGAGTTTGAACTTATGACCATTCACACAATTGTCTCATTTTCCTTATTGATAAGATTTTTTGACCAGTGATCATCTCAGACATGACCATTTTAACTTAGAAAATAGTCGATCACCTCAAACGTGATCCTTTTTAATAATTTGTCACCTCAGACGTGACATTTTAAGTGAGTAATTGCCAGATTTGTAGACACATGAGTACCTAGTTTATGAGCTTAACGTAAGATGTCTTTATTGTCTTACACATATGTAATAGAATGGGTACTTATTGAAATACAATGTGTGGTTGTGCTTATAATATTTATTATTTCAGTGATTGGTCAGAGTTGTGTCGGGAGTATACTTCAGGCAATACAGCCGTAGCAGGGACTCCCAGGCCAACAAGTCCCTTAGCTTGAAGTTGGTTTTCAATTATGGCCATTATGAACTGAGGATATAATATCCAACGGTTAGCAAGTGGTTTTTGGGCCATATCCTTGAGCTCTAAAAATAGTATTTCGGAAAAAATTAAAGGTTGTTGCTCAAGGATGGAGTACATTACCTGTTGCCACCGTGTGGACATTTGATCCCATGATGAAGTCTTGGGGGCAAGGCAGACACTTACCAGGTGAAAGATGAGACGTTCAGCATCCTGGAAATGTTTCTTCAGTATGGTAGATGCACTCAGGTCACCCTGGTATCCATGCTGGGCAAATGATTGATCGATTGTGCCCTTTGGATAACCAGTTGGGAAAGTGGCATCATCCAGATTGAGGGTTTGGCGAAGAATGTCCGGAGTAATGACCACTTTTTGATGATGGACAAATGATTGAGGAGACTCTGTGTCATTCTGCTCAGAGACAAGAGTGACGTTTATCCAGAATTGGTTAAGAGATTCGACATATATGGTGGGATTTAACAGAAAAGCCGTTTTGTAAGGTGACTAAACCATTAAATCAATGGCGTTGTGAAACTTGGTCCAGTATGGCGATTTTGTGAGTTGTGCGACACAGTTGTGTTGAGGTTTTAGTTGCATGGTCGCCATTGATGAAGAGAGGATACGAAGTTTTTTTTGAACGTTAGGTTTGAGAAGAGAAGAGAGTAAAAACTCTGAAGGTGGGATAAGGTATCTAAAGGGTAGGGTTAGAAAACGACTGATGGTTTTGGTGTTAGTCAGCAGTTATTGAAACTACTGATGACGTGGTATTAACTTTCAGAGGTTTGAAATGACTGACCGTATTGGTGTGATCAGCAGTTGTTATAAAACAACTGAAGACTTGGTTTTAACCGTGAGACGTTGAAACAGCTGAAGTCTCTGATTTAGTCATCAGTAGTTATAAAACTACTGAAGATTTAGTCATCAGTAGTTACAAAACTACTGAAGACAGTTTTGACTTCAGGTGGTGAAACAACTGAGGACTTGGTATTAGTCATCAGTAGTTGTGAAACTACTAAAGACTTTGGTTTTACCATCAGTTGTTGTAAACAACTGAAGACTTGGTGTTAGTCATCAGTAGTTGTGAAACTACTGAAGACATGGTATTGCTTCAGTTGTTTAGAAGGAAACAGCAGTTGGGAAACTACTGAATAGAAAAAGGCTCATCAGTAGTTATCGTCAATTCATTGCTTTTCAGCTGTTTCAGTCTGACCTCCACTCTTACTCATCAGGCTTAGATCTAAGTTTTAGACGTTTCATTGGTCATCAGTACTTATCTGCATTTCTGACATCAGTAGTTGTGGCTACAACAGCTGTTGTGACTACATCAGCTGTTGTAACTACATCAGCTGTTTCAACAAATAAAGTACTTGAGTACTGAGAAGTTAATCTTTAGTAGTTTTAAAAACTTCTGAGGGAGGATAACTTCAGTACTTATATATGACAATAATAAACTAATGAACATAAGTACTTCTGAGCTGAGATCACCAGTAGTTGTCACTTATTCTAGCTGCAGCATACCAAGCCTTAACACTAGGTTTTGGAAAGTTGTGTTATCCAAGGGCTTAGTGAAAATGTCTGCAAGCTCATCAGCACTAGGAACAAATTTTGGATCAATTAGACCTTTTTCAAAACAACCTCTAATAAAATGGTGTCTGATTTCAATATGTTTAGTCCTAGAGTGCTGGACAGGATTCTTGACAATGCAAAGAGCTGAAGAGTTGTCCATTAACAATGGGGTCTTAGTCTCTGTTATGCCATAATCCAATAATTGGTTTTGAAGCCAGAGTACCTGAGATGTACAGCTTGCAGCAGCAATGTACTCTGCTTCAGCAGTTGATGTAGCAATTGAGGTCTGCTTCTTACTCTGCCAAGAGATCAAGCAGTTACCTAAGAATTGGCATCCTCCAGAAGTGGTCTTTCTTGTCAACTTACACCCTGCATAGTCACTGTCAGACAAAGCAACTAATTTACTAGAATGTCTAGTAGAATACCATAAACCTAGAGATGGAGTGCCTTGCAAATATGTAAAGATCCTCTTGACTGCAATCAAATGAGACTCCTTAGGTGCAGCCTGAAATCTTGCACAAACACATGTAGCAAACATAATATCTGGTCTAGAAGCTGTTAAGTACATCAAGGACCCAATCATACATTCGTAAAGTGTTTCATCAACCACTTTACCTTTTTGATTTGTATCCAGTTGTGTGGTGTTGCACATGGGAGTAGAGCAAGGCTTACACTTTTGTAAATCAAACTTTTCCAAAAGATCTTTTGTGTATTTGGACTGATGAATGAAAATTCCATCAGCCTTTTGTTTGATTTGCAAACCCAGAAAAAACTGTAATTCTCCCATGGCACTCATTTCAAACTTCTGTTTCATCAACTTTGTAAAGGCATCACACAACTGTGGATCAGAGGATGCAAAATAATATCATCTACATAAATTTGAACAAGTAGATTATGCTGCCCAACTTTCTTAATGAATAAAGTCTTATCTATGGAGCCTCTAGTGAAATTATTTTCCAGAAGAAAGTTTGATAATGTCTCATACCAGGCTCTAGGAGCTTGTTTCAACCCATAGAGAGCCTTATCAAGCTTATACACCCAATTAGGATGTTTATTATCCTCAAAGCCTGGTGGTTGACATACATAAACCTCTTCTTTAATTTCCCATACAAAAATGCACTTTTGACATCCATTTGAAAAACTTTAAGGTTGTGATAAGTAGCATAAGTTAAAAAACAATCGATTTGCTTCCAGTCTGGCTACAGGGGCAAGGTTTCATTATAATCAATACCTTCCTCTTGTGAAACCCCTGTACAACCAGTCTGGCCTTGTTCTTAACAATAAGCCATTTTCATCAGTTTTGTTCCTAAACACCCATTAGTGCCTATTGCACACTTACCTGGAGGTAGAGGAACCAGTTCCCACACTTGCTGTTTCTTGAACTGAAGAAGCTCAAGCTGCATGGCTTCAACCCATCAATTGTCCCTTAAAGTAATATGATAGTTCTTTGGCTCTTGCTGACTAATGAAGAGAGCATAGAAGCAGAAATAGACAATTGAGTTCTTGTTGAAACGCCAGTATGATATCACCAATGATTTGAGACATAGGGTGATTCTTCAGATCTTGGTACACAATAAGATCTGTGCAAGTGTTTGTAGCAGGCTCAGCAGCAACAGATGTTGATGGTGAAGCATTTCCTTGAAACAATCAGTAGATGGTAATTCAAAGGAAGTTGAAGTTGTAGAAATCTCATCAGCATTTGTTGTGTGGATTGTGCTACTGAAGCTACAGGAACGTCAGGTCTAGCTGAATCAGGCAGTTGATCACTAAACTTGAAAAGGTGATTACTGATATTCATCATCATCAGTAACACCAGATGGATGACTAGCTACAGAAGATGATGGTTCATATGATCTGCAACAGCAGGTGGTTGATAAGGAACATATTGCAGAATGTCCAGATCAAGCAACTCCACAGGGTTTTGTGGAATTGTATCCTTAGGGGATTCATTGAACTTCACATGCAAGGTTTCATCAACTATCTTTGTCCGACAGTTGAATACTCTATAAGCCTTGAAAGTGGATGAATACCCAACAAAAATACCCTGCATCCACCTTAGAATCAAACTTTTGGAGTTGATCCTTTGTGTTGAGAATGTAACAGGGACACCCAAATGCTCTAAAGAAGAAATCAAAGGGGCTAAATGATGTAACACTTCATAAGGAGTTTTCATCAACCTCTGATTTACTAAGGCTCTATTTTGTACATAGCAGGCTGTATTGACAGCTTCAGCCCAAAAGGTCAGTGGCAGACCAGAATCAGCCAACATGGACCTTGCAGCTTGAATGAGGGTCCTGTTCTTTCTCTCCACTACTCCATTTTGCTCTGGAGTCCTTGGGATGCTATACTGCCTCTTGATTCCCTTTGACAAGTAAAACTCATCAAGAGTGTGGTTTCTGAATTCAGTACCATTGTCACTCCTCGCACACTGAACTTGTAGGGAATACTGCTTCTCAATGTGTAACACAAAGTTCATAATGGACTGAGCAGCCTCATCCTTTGAATGCAAGAAAAAGGTCCATACATATCTAGAGTAATAATCCAAAATTACCAGACAGTATTTCTTCTTTCCCATACTCATTACCTTCACAGGACCAAAAAGATCCATGTGCAGTAGTTGTAAGCAGGCATTAGACTTGGACTCTTCTATGGTTGTGAATGAAATTTTATGTTGTTTCCCTTTTAAGCATGCAGTGCAGATTTCATCACAATTGAACACCTTTATTGGAAGACCTCTCACTAAACTCTTGTGGGTCAGCTGATTCATGTTTTTGAGATTAACATGACCCAGCCTTCTATGCCACAGTTTAGATTCTTGGAGAGAGGCCTTTGAGAACAAGCATGGATGGCCTCTCAAATAAATTTTCTTTGACAGATCCAAGGCGTATACTCTTCCTATCCTGTTAGCCTTCAAGAGAGTATTATCATCCAGTACATTGTCAATCAGGCTCAGAACCTTGGAAGACAGAATCCTACCGTTCTGGCTTGTGAAAAGAGCAACATGTCCTTTGTCACACATCTGACTGACACTCAACAGATTGTATTTGAGATTCTCCACATGGTTGACATCATCAAATCTAATATCTCCATTAGACACAAATCCCTTCTTTCCTTGAGAGTAATCATGAAGAAGAGAGCTGCTCCCAGTCATGTGCATGGATCCTCCACTATCCACATACCAGATGCTTCTTTCGCATGTTGAAGAACCCTACACAATCATAAGAAACTAGTTAGCTTTGGAGACACAAACCTTTTTGGTTTTGGGACTTAGTTCATCAACAGATTTAACCATAGCTGGTTTCTTATGATTAACAGCTGATGAAGATGGAGATGGTGCTGAAATGGATTTGGGCATGGAATTCCTCTCCAGTGGTTTGACCACATGGGTTCAAGTTGGTTAACTCTCCCCAACAGATGCTGAACCATCATAACAAGCTGTGTCTGATTTGAAGCTCGAGCTTTCAGTTCATTTGACACTCCAGAGCTTGTTTTTGATGAGTTCCTGTGACCCACCATTCCTCCTTCTTAAACTTCACAGACTTAGTCTTATGTTTATCATGAGGAACACTATCAGCTGTCTTCTGATAAACCGCATCCTTCTTAGTGGATTTGGGTAAGGCCTTGGATTTATCAGGTTGAGATGATTGTGGTACAAACTTGGTCTAAACTCAATTTCCGTCTTATTTATTTCTAGTTTAATGAGCTCATCCCTTTGGAGCTTTAAACATTTTTTGTACCAACATTCTTCAGATACATGATTGAATTTACCACAAATTTCACATGGTTTATTCTTCATCTTGGACATCTATACTGCTGAAGTGGAAACTACTAAAGGTGTGATCTTCAGTACTTTCCTCCTATCAGTACTAGGTACTAAAGGATTTGTAATAGCTGAAGACTAGTAATAACTGTTTTCCATCCGTCCTAATAGACTGTTTGATGGATTCCTCAGCAGTTATTTGTCCTTGTATTTCAACTGATTTTGAAATGCTTTTCAGATGCTGGGTCTCTTTCAGTACTCGAGGTACATTGAGGAACAATATCTGAAGTACTCAGTTTCATATGAGTCTCAGTAGTTAGACCATCAGTCAATTTATTTGTTGAGATCTTAACACTGGTTTCTTTCTCTGATCTTAGATTATCATTGGAGAATGAGTCACACGATAATGTGGTTTGGAGATTGTTTTCACTTTCAGACTTAACTATGGAGTTAGGAGTAAAGTCTGTTGGTGGAGCAGTATGGTTGTAACCAATACCAAACTTCACATTTGAAGTAGTTTGCTTGCTAAGAAGCATTTCAAATCCCTTGCATGATGAGACCCAACGTTCACACTCAACTTGGGTCACTGCAAGTTTTTCTTTGAGACTCCTGTGGTCTTCTAGAATAACCTCTAGCTTGGCCTTTTCATCACTTAATTAGCATTTAAGCTTATAAATCTCATCACTTTTACTGTTAAGAGCAGACTCATACTCAGCTTTTCTTTTGAAAATGATTTTCTCAAGCTCAAGTTTTTGATTTATTAATGCTACATTTGCCTCTCTAATAGAGACAAGGCAGCTATGCATGATTCAGAACATAACTTGGCTTTAGCCTTTGAAGATACCTGAGTTACCTGTGAAGATAATGCATTTGAACAGGAACCCTCAGTAGACTCCAGGGCCATGAGAGCAAGATTTCCAAAAGGGTGTTCACCACCATCTTGACTAGCACCAGCATAGTATTGCTCAGTGTGACTAGACAAGTTATCAGGTAAGCTACTCCAGTCAACGACTCCAGGTGTGAAGAAGCTATGATGAGGTTGTGATTGAGATGAAGATGGTTGAGGTTCTGGTAGTGCATGAGGTTGTGGTACTATAGGAGCTTGAACTTGATTTGACTGTGGCATATAATAGTAGGGATAAGGATATGACATTTGACCCTGAGGAACAAAATATGTAGGAGAATGAGGGTGTGATGAATAACTAGAACTGGTAGAATGTTGCCCTTTTGATTGTGAATTGTTATTTTGAAAAGTCCAAAAGGGTGCAGAAGAGTTAGGTCCAGTTGATCTACACTCTCTTGCAAAGTGTCCAAGCCTGTGGCATTTGTGACACTTCAACTTGCTCTTGTCAAAACAGACTTTGGTTTTGTCAGAGAGTCCAGGAAATTTCCTGCCAGTTCTCTTGTAGAATTTCTGAGATCTGATATTGATCAAGGCCATTTGGCTCAAAATATCCATCTCTTCTAGATCATCATCAGCAATGCCCTTCAAATCATCCATGATAAAGCATAGATTGTTACTATTATTACCAGGATGACAATCAACACTCACAAAGGCATGATTAGAATTGTTTGAGGTGAAATCAATATGCTCATCATAGTGGCATTATGATCCAACATGCTCTGACTCATGACTTACCAAGGCAGTGTTTCCTGGTACAAAATCATTAGTGAGCTTTCCAGATGATGACAATTTTCGTTTCTGTTCTATCTCTCTCTCAACTGTGAGCAATTTCCCATGGAGTTGGGTGAGAGATAGTTTGTCAAATTTGCACTGGAGCGTAGGACAATAGTATATGTGTCCCATCTCTCAGGCAGTGATCTGAGAAATCTGTTATTCATCTGGCTGTTTGTGTACTCATGTTTGACCATTTTTAATTCAGAGATGAAACAAGAGAACCGCTCAAACTGTTGAGTCAGTGTCTCACCCTTCCTATGAGAGAATGTCTCATATTGTTGGGCAAGGATTTCTCTATTATTTGCCAAGAGCTCATCTGTTCCTCCAAATTGTTCTTTCAGGGCATTCCAGAGGTCGTGGGCAGTTTGATAATGCATTAACTCAGAATAGATTAATTGGGCAGAGCCATGGCCAGAATTCCATGGGCTTTTGCATCAATCTCAAACAATTTCTTATCCTCATCTGAGTATTGCTCCCTCCTCTTCGGAACCATTTGATTGGTTTCCGGGTTATTCACCATAGGCTTGTGTGGACCATGTACCACTGATGTCCAACAACCTGAGCTGTTAACAGACAGGTGATGGAGCATTCGTCGTTGCCATATGTTATACTCATTCCTAACCAGCATCGGAGGCTTGGTTGAGGAACTAGTATTATGAGGATCATTGGAAGGAGTAGTCATTTTAGGTCCAAATACAATTTAATTCAAGCTTTTTAAAAGATTTTACCCAGACCACAACAGACTCAATGAAGACCAAGAATAAATCCCAGGATGAATGACCAAAAACACAGAAAATTCAATCTCTATAACCGTTTCTTGCAAAAATGCTAATTCAATCAAACTTGGATCTTGGATAGCAGTTTCAATGATCAATTATTAGATCGATCAATGATTAACCTTGCTCTGATATGATTTGACAGGATCAGTGATCTCAAGTTTGATGGATTAGAGTGTAACGCAGCGGAATAAGAACAAGAATTAGACAAATTATAGCAAGAATTTGATATTCGTATGCATTATGAACAAATACGGTTGTAAAGAGAGAATATATTTCTGTGAAAAGGAATGTTTCAATAATATCAAATGTTTCTGCTCAATCATTCCCCGATTACAATTGGCTTGACACTCCTTATATAGAGTGCAATCACTGCTGATATCACGGGATAGTGATATCTGGCAGATTTGTTACAAAAATAATTAAAACTTAACAAACTACTGAAATGTTCACAACTACTGAGAACATATCAGAGTGCTAAGTATAAAACAAAAAACTACTCATACGAAACTACTGAAACTACAACGACTGAAGAACAAGTTCTTCAGTCGTTTTACAAAACTACTGAAAACAAAAACATAAACTACTGAAAGAAACCGTCACAACTACTGAAGAAGACCTCTTCAGCTGTTGTGACAACGTCTGATACTTGGTCTTGAGTACTTGTGTTCAGACTTTGTCTTCAACACTTTGTGTCTTAAGACTTTTTCTTGAGCACTTGTGTCTTCAGACTTTGTCTTCAGCATTTGTCTTCAGACTTTGTCTTCAGCACTTGTCTTCAGACTTTGTCTTCAGCTGTTGTGTTCAGACTTTGTCTTCAGCACTTGTCTTCAGACTTTGTCTTCAGCACTTGTCTTCAGACTTTGTCTTCAGCTGTTGTGGACTTCAGCAGTTGTTGTGACGTCTGTGGAACTTAAGGTTTTTTTGATCCGGCTCATTGGTTCTTTTGGTCCAACATTATCTTAGTAATGTAATGATTAAGAAATATATAAAACTTAGAAATACGAAGTTCTCATGCGAATGGACCATACGCATGAACAACTTTATGCGAATGACTCAGTCGCACGACTGAACCAGGAGACTGGATTAGTCGCATGATTGTAACATGAGATTGGCTCAGTCACACGACTGAAAACTCAGTCGTGTGAATGGATCAACCGCATGGCTCAATCGCATGACTGAACCATGCTAATGGTTCAGTCACATGAAAGAGAAACACTAACCTATGAATACCACTTATTTGTGGAAAAACATAAGACTTCAAATACATACGTATCCTACCCGTCCAGAGACCTCTAAGAACCTGTTCCAAGTTCATAGATCGCACTAGATTGATTACCAATCGTTCTCAACGTTTCGATTAACTCTACAATTGTTTTCTACAAGTTTTCTCACTAATTGGATTGGGAATGAATAGGATTCCGTACTATTTGATTCGGTATACACGTATATGAGTTAGTATTTCATTCAATACACGATCCTAAAAAGTGGTATCAGAGCTTTGGGTTTTGATTTACCTGTGATTTAATCGTTTTTTATATAATAATTGTTTTTTTTCACTAAAAACGCAATCTTTTTTGTCAAACGGTGTTTTAGACGTCTCCAGTTCGTAAAGTTATTTTTTTCCGGCATACGGCAATTAGGGTTAGTGAGAAATTCGAGTTTTTGCGTCCAAAATACCTTCAACCTTCGAATTCTCAAAATCCAGCAGCTTCAGTCGCATGATTGAGTCAATCGCACGACTGAGTTCATACGCATCCTCCTACGCACGATTGGACTCATTCTTACTTCCATTCATACGACTGAACTGTCTAGTCGCATTGTTCATCCATACCTGTCCATTCGCTCGATTGATTCATCCGTATTGGTTCATTCGCATGTTTGAGTCATCCGCATTGTTCAATCGCACGAATAGCACAATCGCACACCTTCATTTGCACAAGAACAACAGGTAGGGATTCAAGGATCCAGAATCTATTGCTTCTGGAAAACGAAGTGGGGAATCACAACAAACCTCCTAAGCTAATCACGTTACATGACAAAAATGCATCATTAAAAGCCCTAATGGCTAAAGCGTTGAAGAAGGAGTTTAACAACTTCTCATCAATGGGAAATGAGAGCTTGGACGATGTAATTGATCGGTTCTATCACTTGATGAGTGAGCTGCACACTCATGGAGTCACCACTTCTATGGGAGACAAAGTCTCAAACTTTACACATGGGTTGCCTGAAAAGTGGGTTTCTTTTTTCTCCAACCTCAGCAAAATGATATGCTCGCGAAGTTAGACATCAATGACTTCATTCTAAAGTTGAGAGAGGAGGAATTGAGGATGAAGTACAGGGCACAAAGTCAACTTATGATCAGAACCCAGCCTTGTACAACTAAACTCCTCAAGCCAAAACGTCTAGAGCTCCACTACAAACAGCTTTTGTGTCAAGTTCAACTAGTCCATCTCATGCCTCTTCTTCAGGATTTGAGACGTCAGGGTCATCTGGTACCCAATACATCACACCTGAAGCAAATGCTACAAAAATAAAAACTGAGAATCTCGGGAATGTGACTGTTGAGGTAGCAAAGGAGCACATGGACCTCTTAGCAGCGGTTTTCCACTCCTATGATGGCTAGTTGCTTGGAAAATTGGGAACTGCCATCTGGCAGATGAGGACTATGAGTAGGTAGACGAGACAGAGCTACAGAGGATGGAATAATGTAGGCCTTAGCAAGTGCTATCCAGAGAGCGAAGAAGTGTATCAAGAAAACCGGACAGAAGTTTGTTGCTACAAAGGACACAACTCTCGGTTTTGAAAAGTCGAAGGTTACCTGCTTCAACTGTGGGTCAAAGGGGCACTTCAAACGTGAGTGTGTGAAGCCCAAAAAGACAGGAAATAGGAATCCTTTCTCATCCTTTAATCGTCAGGATAAACCCCCGAGTAGTCCTACTTCATCAAGCAAGGATCCTAAAGCCTTGATTGCTCATGATGACGATAGACAAGATTGGAGCTTTCGGTTTGTGTCTCTGGGAATATCTAACATTGCTAGTGTCGAGGATTTAGATGACGACTCAGCAAGTGAGGATGATATTGAAGTGGAGCTCGCTATGTCAAATATTGAAGAATCTGCAACTGTGGTAGATCACCTGCCTGAAGAAGGGACAAGTTCAACAAGTCCATAATCACCAGAACCATAAACGTTAGACTCTGCCTTGATGGCTAACTCAACCACCCCCTCTGAGGTAAGTTCCACTACTTAACTATTCAATAATCATGCTTGTTCTGATTGTAATAAATTTTAGGGAAAGCATTGACTTAAAATTTGCTAGGTTATTAGATCATAATGATAGCTTAGTAAATCACCTGCAACTAAGCACAGAAGCCAATAGAATTCTAAAACAAAATAAGCACTATTATAAAGAAAAGATAGAACTTTGAACAAACAACTTAGGGAAACTGAAGTTGTAGCTTTTAACCAAGCTAATGACATTAAGTACTATGTGAACTCCCTATAAGACACTAAGAAACATAACGCAGTTTTAGAAGTAGAAGTAAATTCCTTAAAGCAAAAACTGCATAGTTCGACAAGTTCCTCTCACATTGTCCAACACTATGTGAGAAAACACAACAATGGGGAGGGTTTGGGTTATAAAGTGGTTCCACCACCACATGAGACCTTGATAAATACTAAAAGTAAACCATTTAATAACAACCCCATCAAGGATCATATGGTGTCCACTCCTCTAGTAAGTGATCCAGATTCCACATGCAAACCTAACGAGTCTGGCACTAAACTAAAGGAGGCACTTCAAAATCACAAGGTAAAATGCCATGTGTCAATCTGGACGAACATTATGAAAAGGTTATAGTTAGGTCTTCATCAACTAAGTCTAATTCTGACAAAACAAGTTAATCACCCTCGTGCTTCAAGTTTAAGTCCAGAGAAACAAAAAGGAAATGATGTTAAAAATGTTCAAACACTTAATTTTATTAAACCAGATAAAACATCTAAGCAAGATACGTCAAAACCCAAACAAAACAATGTCACACGTGTGTCCCACATTTCTCCACAGAAATATTTGAATCGTCAAGTTGAAAGCAGATCATGCTACAACTGTGGAAAGTATGGACACATTGCGTATTATTGTCCTTATTATCAGATGCCAAAGAAGAAGGTTGAACTTTGTGAATCCAAGGATCGCGAACAGGAATTATCAATGTCGGTCGATTGTCAAGTTAACCTTTGCGGAAACAACGGTGATTTGGTTTAATTGTTTTTCAATAACTTTAAATATCAATAAATGTTCAAGAACACATGTAGCAAAACACAATTAATGATTAATATGTATTTCATCAGAACATGTTAATGATTACAAAAAAATAATGAATGAATGATATCAAAGTATGTTATGATGTGACGGCTGCTAGGGTTTGATTGAGAGACTTTGAAGTGATTGTTATAATGTTGTTGGTGTTGTCGCTCAATCTATTGATACATGTATGTCCCTATATCATGATATGAATGTAATAGATCTTGATTGTCTGATTCTGATGTAATGTTTGGAATGATTAATGAAATGATATTGGTTGTTTGTTATTTATAATGTTTAATATTTCATTAATGAGTCGATGTTGAATTGGTTAATTAGGTTTGTGGTTGTTTGAATTGTTACACATAATGTTATATTAATTAATACATTCAAACTTAACAAAATGAAGTTCTCATGCGAATGGCCCATGCGAACGGACCATAAGCATGAATAACTTCATACGAATGACTCAGTCGCACGACTGAACCAGGAGACTAGATCAGTCGTATGATTGTAACATAAGATTGGCTAAGTCGCAGGACTGAACACTCATGGTTCAATCGCATGGTTCAACCGCATGGTTCAATCGCACGACTGAACCATACTAATGGTTCAGTCGCACGAATGAACAATACTAACCTATAAATACAACCCAATTCGTGAAAAAATGAGAGCATTCATTCTATTCTGACTCCAGACGTACCCTAGCCATCCAGAAGCCTCCAAGTTGATACTTCAAGTTCATAGAACGCTGTAGGTTGATTCCTAATCGATTCTTAACGTTTGATTCTACGTGCGTTCTTACTGATTGGATCGCCAATCAAATAGGATTCCGCATTATTTGGTTTGCTTTACACCTTAATCATTTGGTATTTCGTTCAAATACCAGGTCCTAACAAGTGGTATCAGAGCTTTGGCTCTTTATTACGTGTGATTCAATCAAGATTGATAAAAAGTTTGTGTTTTTACACTAAAAAACGCAATCTTTTCTGTCAAAAGTTGTCTTGGACGTTCCGTGCTCATCAAGTTTCGGTTTCTATGGCCTTAGGCGATTAGGGTTTGCGAAATTTCGAATTTTTATGGCTGAAACACGTTTAACCTAGAATTTTTCGCAAAACAGCAGCTTCAGTCACACGAGTGAGCCATTCGCACGACTGGACTTCATTCGCATACACCAGACGCACGATTGGACTGAGTCACATCTCCATTCGTACGACTGAACCATCCGTTCACAGTGTTCATATGCATCAGCTTCATTCGCACGACTGAACCAATCGCTTAGTTCGGCCGCGCGATTGAACCAATAGCATAGTTCATTCTCACGGATAGCCCATTCGCATCACCCAGTCGCACCAGTTTGACAGTTTGTTCAATACACTTAAAAGTTAATCGAGATGGAAGATCAGATGTCAGCATTTACTGTCGGTAAGGACTCAAGGATCCAGAATCTACTGTTTCTTGAGAGTGAGGTGGGGAATCATAATAAACCACCAAAACTCGTAAGGTTAGATGAGTTTCCCCACTGGAAACAACATTTTGAGATCTACCTTAATGGAGTGGATCCAAATTTGTGGGAAGCTATCGAGATTGGGTATAGTATGCCGGTGGGAGCAGATGGGGTGAAACTTACTCTAGGAGGAATGACTGGTGCACAGAAAGTTAAATATAATGCTGAAAAGAGAGTATATGCATTGCTAACACAGTCTATCCCTAAGGACATTTTTCACCAATTCTAAGAGAATAAACAAGCCAAGAATTATGGGATGAGCTGGAAAAAAGATATGACGGGAATGCTTCATTGAAGGCAATTAAAGCCAAGGAACTGAAGAAAGAATTTGACAACTTTTCATCGATTGGAAAAGAGAGTTTAGACGATGTCATTGATAGATTCTACCATTTGATGAGCGAGCTGCACACACATGGTGTCACAACTACCATGGAAGATAAAGTGTCAAATTTTGCTGACGGGTTGCTAGAGAGTTGGGCTTCTTTTGAATCAAATCTGAGACTGAATGGATTGTTATCAAAGTTGGACATCAATGATTTCATACTAAAGCTGCGAGAAGAAGCACTAAGGATATAGTATCGAGCTCAGAAGTCTTTGTACACTCAGAATCCAGCTTTGTAAAATGCCACTTCTGATGTTAAGACATCTGGAGCACGTCTTCAGACTGCTTTTGTGTCAAGCTCATCTGGTCCTTCACAGGTCTCTCCTTCAGGATCAAAAACGTCAGGGTCTTCTTGTACCCATTACATTGGAACTGAAGCGATTGCTACTAGACTGAAGATCGAGAACCTCGGTAGTGTGACTGTGGAAGTAACTCGAGAGCACATGGTTCTTTTGGCAGCAGTGGTTCATTCTTATGATGGACTTGTTGCTAGGAAGATTGGAAACAACCATCTGGCAGATGAGGACTACGAGCAGGTTGATGAAATGGAGTTGGAGAGAATGGACATTATGTGGGCCTTAGCTAGTGCTGTCCGGAGGGCGAAGATGTTTGTGAAAATGACCGGACAGAACTTGGTTGCTACTAAGGATACCACATTTGGCTTTGACAAGAGTAAAGTGACCTGCTTTAACTGTGGAGAAAATGGGCACTTCAAGAGAGAATGTGTGAAGCTAAAGAAGACTGGGAACGGGAACCCATTCTCATCCTTCACTCGTCAAGACAAGCAAGCTAGCAGTTCTACTTCATCAAGCAAGGATCCAAAAGCCTTGACTGCTCATGATGATGAAGGACCAAACTGGAGCTTTCGGTTTGTCTCCCCAGGGGAATCTAATATTGCCAGTGTAGAAGATTTAGATGATGATTCCGCGAGTGAGGGAGATATTGTAATTGAGATAGCGATGTCAAATATTGAAGAGACAACTGCAACTGAGGTCAGCTACAAGCCTGAAGATGAGATTTCAACAGCAAAGACAGAATCACCAAAACCAGAGACATCTGATGCTGCGTTGATGGCTAAATCTTCTGAACCTCCTCAGGTAAGTACCACTGACCAACTGTTTAAAAATCATGCTTGTTCTGATTGTGATAGTTTTAGAGATAGCATAGATGAGAAATTTGCTAGGTTATTAGATCATAATGATAACTTAGTAAAGGATTTGCAACTGTGCATTGAGGCAAATAGAGTTTTAAATCAAAATGAGCATAGTTACAAAGAAAAGGTAGACCTGTTGAATAAACTGCTTAGGGAAACTGAAGTAGGAGCATTTAACCAAGCTAATGACATTAGGTACTATCTTAAATCCCTAGAAGACACTAAGAAGCAAAAGTCAGTTTTAGAAGTAGAAGTAAACTCATTAAAGCAAAAACTGCACAGTTGGACAAGTTCATCACACATTGTCCAACACTTTGTGAGAGAAAGAAACAACGGGGAGGGTTTGGGTTATAAAGTGGTTCCACCACCACCTGAGACCTTGATGAACACTATGAGTAGACTAATAAATAACAACCCCATCAAGGATCATGTGGTGTTTACTCCTCCTGTCAGTGATCCAGATTCCTCATGTTCATCAATTGAATCTGGAACAAAACAAAAGGAGGCCACTTCAAAGGCAAAGGGTAAAATGCCTTGTGTTAATCTGGAAAAAGAATTTGAAAAGGTTAATATAAAGTCCGAGTCAAACAAAGTAAAATTTGAATCTAAAAGGACTGCTAATGTTAATTTTTCACAAGCTTCATGTCAAAAACCAGATAACCAAAAGGAAAAAGATGTTAAAAATGTTAAAACAATTGATTTTGTTAAACAGAAGAAAACATCAAAAGAAACAGAGTCAAAACCCAAACTAAGTGATGTTACTAGGGTGTCGCACACATCTCCACTAAGAAAGTTTAATCATAAAGTTGATAGCAAGTCGTGCTACAACTGTGGAGAGTGTGGACACATTGTTTCCTTTTGTCCTTACTATGAGACACCTAGGAAGAAGATTGAACTTCAGGATTCAAAACCTAGGTATTCTAAGAGGAGTTCTTTAACCCCACCTAGAAGAACTAGTGAACCTAACGTTCAACCCATTAGCCAGTCGACTGTTTATTACAAACAGGCATTGCACAAATCTGGCTTATGGAAAGAGAAGTCATCCGATGTGTATGATAATGATGACAAGAAAGAAACTGAGCTACCCTCACCCTCTAAGGGTCAATGGGTTGAATTCATGATGTGTTATGCCTCTGGGAAACCCAAGCCAGTAAAGGCTAAACTAATGTTTTACATTGTATGTGCAGGGTGTTCGCTACAGTGTTGAAACCAACATGTGGATTGTAGACAGTGGAGCATCCAGGCACATGACAGGAAACAGGGCTCTTTTATCAAACGTCAAGCAAATAAAAGGAGGGCATGTTTCGTTTGCTAGAAACAAGGGAGGCTATATCACAGCTCAGGGAGAAGTTGGAAATCAGAAAGTTAAGTTTGATAAGGTGAACTACGTTCAACAACTTCAAAACAACTTACTTTTTGTTTCCCAAATGTGTGATAAAGGTTTTAAAGTCAAATTCGACAACAAGAAGTGTTACGTCGTAAAGAAAGACTACGTGATTCCGGAGGACCAAGTTTTGATGACAGCTTCAAGATATAAAGACCTTTATGTTTTGGATCTCTCAACGGCTTCACAACGGATCATGAAGTTTAGTGCTTCCTATGAAAAGCTACTGAGAAGGACTCCATTTCCTGGCACAGGAGAATGGGACACATAAATCAACGAAGATGAATCACTTGATTGAGAAAGATCTAGTGCGAGGTGTTAACGTCAAAAATTTCCAACTTCCTGATTTTTGTGTAGCATGCAAGAAAGGCAAACAGACGAAGAAGACTCATAAGGAAAAGAAAGTTCATTCTATCGAGCTTCCTCTTGAACTTCTTCACATGGATCTGTTTGGTCCAGTAAGTACAAAGAGCATTGCAGGCGATTTGTACTGTTTTATGGTTACTGATGACTACACAAGATTATCTTGGGTAATGTTTCTGAAGTCCAAATCAGAAACATTTGAGTCATTCAAGGAGTTAGTAACCACACTGGAATCTCTCTACAAGCTAAAGGTGAGACAAGTACGCTTAGACAACGGGACTGAATTCAAGAATCAGTGGATGGAGGCTTACTGCAAGGAAAAGGGAATTGTGCATCAATTCACTTCTGCCTACATGCCTCAGATGAATGGTGTTGCTGAGTGAAAGAACAGAAGATTGATAGAGACAGCACGGACAATGCTGGCAGACTCGAAACTGCCTATCCAATTCTGGAATAAGGCAGTGGCTAATGCATGTTATAGACTGAATCGAGTTCTGATAGTCAAGCGCCACGGAAAGACATGTTACGAGCTACTACAACCACGTAAACTGAATCTGGAGTATCTCGAACCATTTGGCGCGCCGTGCACACTTCTGAAGAAAAATCAAGAAGAAAATTTAGTGAGAAGACTGAAGAAGGGATCTTCTTAGGATACAACATACCAAACAAGAGAGTTTACAACAACTCAACGGGTTTAGTAGAAGTGTGGTGTAATGTTGATGCTCAGAGATATACCACACCACCTACTGTCAATGGACCCGCCTACTTTTTCGACTATGATGGATTCTTTAAGTCCTTCAACATCCCTATCTCTCCTTCTGATGATGAGTTAGCTACTCGAATGATGTATGATATCTAGAATACACCATCTCTTGATTCAACTTCATCGCGTTCACAGGGAGAATCATCTACTCAATCAGGGGAGTAGTCGACGACAATGACTTCTACTATGAAGATGAAGCTGAAGAAGATGACCAGAACAGTCAGGAGGAACAGGTTCCAGTTCTTCAAAGTCCACAAGCATCTAACGGTGATGCACCTTCGACTTCGGAACCTCAAACTCCTTCTACCTCAGATGCAGAACCAAATGTTCATAATCTTGGCTGTGAGTTAGCTATTCCTACTACTCCAGGATCAGGTCTAAACGTCTATCATCCCTTAGACAATGTCACTGGGGATGTCAGATCAGGAGTACAAACCCGAAATCAGCTGTACTGAGCTGATTATGCCTCTGTTATGGAAAAGGGATACATTCATGATGGTGCTTATCGGTGTTTTGTCTCGCAGTTTGAGCCAAAATACGTCAGTGATGCACTAAACGATGAGGCATGGGTGAGTGCCATGCAAGAAGAACTTCTTCAGTTCAAGAAGTTAGGAGTATGGACTCTGGTAGATAGACCTAAAGGTGCTAAGGTCATTGGCACCAAATGTGTCTTGAAATGCAAGAAGGATGACCAAGGGCTCATTATCAGGAACAAGGCTTGACTGGTTGTTCAGAGATTTCGCCAAGTCGAGGGGATTGACTACAATGAAGTGTTTGCACCCGTGGCAAGGATGGAAGCCATCCGTATCTTCCTTGCCTATGCATCGTATATGAAGATTAAAGTCTATCATTAGATGTGAAGAGTGCATTCCTTCATGGGGAAATTCGAGAGGCAGTGTATGTCAGTCAACCCGAGGGATTTGAAGATCCTTATCATCGGGACAGAGTTTACAATCTCGACAAGGCCTTATATGGGCTTCGTCAAGCTCCAAGGGCCAGGTATGAGAAACTCTCAACTCATCTTCTGAAACACGGCTTTCACAGGGGAGTCATTGACTGCACACTGTTCATCAAAGAAAAAGATGGAGACCTACTTCTAGTACAAATCTATATCGATGACATAATCTTCGGTTCAAAGAAGAAGAATTATGCAAAGAGTTTGAAGAAGTTATGAAGAAAGAGTTTGAGATTAGTGCTATGGGGGAGATGAAATTCATTCTCGGGTTAGAGGTGGATGTGACACCAAATGGGATCTTGCTACATCAGACCAAGTATGTGGGAGACATTCTCAGTCGGTTTGACATGGAGAATGCTTTTGCTGCTGGGACTCCACTTGCTACAAATCATGAAATAGCACCTAATGAAAATGGAGATCTGGTAGATGCCACAATGTACCTAGGAATGATTGGATCCTTCATGTATCTCACTGCCACAAGACCTGATATCATGTATGCTACATGTTTATGTTCTAGATATCAGGCTAAGCCTAAGGTTAACCATCTCATCGGGGTCAAAAGGATGTTTTGTTATCCGAAGGGTACACCCACACTTGGGTTGTGGTATCCTCATGATGATGACTTTGAGCTCACGGTGTATAGTGACTCGGATTACGGGGGCTGCAAGATGAACTACAAGTCTACATCAGCAGGGTGTCAATTCTTTGGGAGGAGATTAGTTACCTAGCAGTGTAAGAAGCAGACCTCGGTTGCATTGTCAACCTGTGAAGCCGAATACGTTGTTGCTGCAAGTTGCTGTTCACAAATCATCTAGATTCGACAGCAAATGCGGGATTACGGTTTAAAGTTTTCTTCTACTCCTATCTTTGTTGATAACTCTGCTGCAATTGCAGTAACTAAAAATCCGGTAGAACATCCAAAGACCAAACACATGGGTATTAAATACCATTTCATAAGAGACTGTTTTGAAAAGAACTTAATCGATGTGGTA
Source organism: Flaveria trinervia (assembly GCA_025506515.1). Taxonomy (NCBI): domain Eukaryota; kingdom Viridiplantae; phylum Streptophyta; class Magnoliopsida; order Asterales; family Asteraceae; genus Flaveria; species Flaveria trinervia. The sequence continues at coordinate 20,436,451 of CM046446.1, forward strand.
AAAATTTATACTGACTTTCAACGCGCTGACCTCTATACAAAAGCCTTTGATAAACCACCTTTTCTATATCTGTTAGAGGTCAACGGCGTTAAAAAGAAAAGTGATGTTATTCCTGACGATGATCATGTGTAGTCCGATGCATTGTAGTTATATTTTTTTTTCCTTATTTATTTTATTGTGTTTAAATTCAATTCATGTTATTTAGCTGTCTGTTAAAATCCTAAAATAATTAAATCCAGTATGATTTTAGAATTTTAGGGAGAGAGTAGGTTAGCTAGTAATATTAAAAAAAACGAGGGAGAAGGAGTGGATAGCTGATATAAGGTAGATCGTATCTGTAATACCGATTCAAACCTTTTGAAAAATGATAGTACACAAGAACAAATCAAAAGGGACTTTAAAATTTTAATTTAGAAAAGATGCAAAATTCAAAGTATAAGTCTGTGTAGTCTAAGCAATATAAAAGGGAAGATGATAGAAAAACTGGTAACTACTAAGGTAACACAAAGAAAGTAGACCTAGAGGTTGCTAGACCACAAATGATATGTCGGTAGACTCAACACAATAGATGATTAGACCTGACTGGTGATCTCAAGATCAAACTAAGTTGTTCAACTGACTGTGGGCTGCCATCTTATCACTGGTTAACACAATCAACAATATTCCAATAAGGGTAATGAGCATGTAAATGCCACAAATGTGTGCGGATGACCATAAATAGAGCAAAGCACGAAAAAAATGAAAGACAAATGCTATCAAGCTAATGACATATGTTGTTGGTGCATTCTGTGCAAAAGAAAATTTAGCTGCTCTAACAAGAAGATAGGTTGTGTGCCTCTCTGCTGTGCGATGGCACTAACCTGAGGATATGCATAACCTAGATATTCTAGAATTCATTGTTGTTTGCCGCCTCTCTGCTGTGCGATGGCACTGACCTGAGGATTGGCTTCTCTTTGAAAGCTCTAAGAATAATCTCTTCTAGTAAAAATACCCGTAGACCGCTCAAAAGCTCCTGAGGAATGTCGATTACAATATAAGTGTGGGATCCAAAAATGTTAGTTGAAATAATTAAACCTAAAACTATCACCAGTTTGTGTCTAAAGTCTGTGTATGGATTTAAGAGGACAAATATACTGACAATCAGTGTGGCTGCAATTCTTGAAAGTTCAAATCAATTTGGGAATCAAGAATTGAGCATCAAAAGGTTTGTATAACAAGTCCCAAATGATTTGACATGCCTGTATGATTCGAAAATTGAATTGGTCCAGATGTGGTCAAACTAATTGAAGCTGCCGATTCTGGAACCAAATCCAGTAGATGTCTATCTTAGGATTTATCTCTCACAAAAAGTCAAAAACAAGTTTTATTTTTGTATTTAGTTTTAGTTTCTAGTTAGTTAGTCATTTTAGTTTGTTTGTTCGTCGGACTATATCATGAAAATCAGTATGGGATTAACTCACCTAAAAGGGTCATGTCTGAGATGGCCACATGTGTTTTCAAAGTTTAAAAGGGTCAAGTGTGAGGTGACTAAATTGTTTAAAAGGATCACGTCTGAGCTAATCAAAAAGTTTTCAAGTTAAAATGATCATGTCTGAGATGATCAAATGCTCATAATGTTAATTTTAACAGGTAAAAAGGGTTTAAGTGCTAAATGTTCATAAGTGTAACCCATTCGCACCACTGGATCATAAGTATGGACCAACCATACGAATAGATCCCATTCGCACGACTGGACATGAGATTGCGCCATTCACCCGAATGGCTTTTCAGAATGATCCATTCGACCGAATGAAAGGGTGTGAATGAGTCAGTCGACCGACTGAGACTCAGTCGGTTAACTTAAGGTGCGAATGAAAGGGCACGAATGAGTCAGCCAACCGACTGAGACTCAATCGGTCAACTGAATGCGACTGACTGGGACAATCACATGACTGAGCCTCAGTCACCCGAATGAACTGAGCGAATGAGGCCAGTTGGCCGATTGAACTCAGCTTTAGTATTTAAAGGGCCATAGTCGATCGCATCCCACTCATCACCCTTAATCGCTCCTAAATCGCACCAAGTACCGTTACTCTGCCGAAATTCCTCTAGACCTTGTTTTTACATCTTTATTTATCTTCTGACGTGGTTGACGGTTATACGGGTATATTGCAGTGAAATCTTACCGAAATTAGAAGACATTGAACCCTAATTTGTGATATTCGAGTGAAACAAGAACCGGACTGTAAATGACCTAATAACCAACATAAACGAAGCAAAATGTTAAAATTAAGTTTAATAGGTTATTAGTGACAAGATGGCGAGTCTAATGGACCATTAAACCATGTTAAATTACTTGATTTGGTCAAGATTCGAACTAAAGGCGACTGAACAGCGGGACACTCGACTGGTCGACCGGATGAACTCCAATCGCACGATTGAATCTTGCGATTGGGTCAATCGGCCGAATACACCATGCGAATGAACTCAGTTGGGCGACTAAACCAATCACAGACTCACCCAACAGATTGAACTAAGTCGCATGTCTCATTTACCCGAATGAGCTCAGTCGCATGAAAGGACAACCGACTGACTTCTGTCGCATGATTCATTCGCACGAATGAATCAGATTGAATTTAAACTATACACCTTGAACTGAAATTTGAATGTATGACTTTCTAATGGTTCTGTGTCTTATGTTTCAGGTCAATGGGTGATAGATGGTCCATCAATCCAAAGCACAATATATGTCCTCATTTGGACCATACGACTCGGAATGGGGCGAGTTTACAGAGATCATTGCGTTCCTTCGATGTTCTCGGATACATAAAGCCATATCCACACCATGTAGTCGTTACAGGTTGTTACATCAGCTTGGGAAAATGCCTCCGTAGATCGTTCACGTGAGCCTTATGGCATACGGAGCTCCATTCATGGTCATGATATTGAGATTACAGCAGCTGACATCCAGAGAGTACGTGATTTTGGGGACGATACTGATCACCCCACCAGACTACATCCATTTACAGTTAGAGGTTGCTTTCTCAGGATTAAGTACGCTGGGGACATCAACTCAAGTGTGCTCACAAGAGCAACCTGTGTCCCCAGTATAAGTACTTGGCGCATGTGATCCTGAAGTGTATTGCTTCTCAGAGGGGTGGGTTTGATGACTTGTCAGACTAGATTAAGAATGCCTATGTGGCACTGGTGCTGAACCACCCCTTCAGCTTCTCGAGCATGATCTTCTCATATCTGGTGGAGAATCTGGAGGCCAAGGGGAAGGAGGGTTTTTGTATGTACCCTAGATTCTTGCAGTTGATCTTCAATGAGAAATTTCCATCCCTACCAAAGGAGCGCCACGATGTGGTGACATTAGAGATCATGGATGATACGACTCTTGGTCGAATGAGAGTTTACCGGGGTAAGCAGGTTAAGCCCCAGGTAAAGAGGTTGATCGGCCATCTGGCCAATGAGAGATATGTGGCGCCAGGTAGACGCAAGTGGCGTCATGATGACAGCGATTCAGATGATGAGAGGCTATTGCTCCCAGAGCAAGATTCAGACGATGATGACAGTGGAGATGCTGGGGATGATATGCCTATTCCACCAAGGGGCACAACTTCAGATGTTATACCTCTAGTATCTGCCCCAACAGGCGACATAGCTAAGTCAGCGAGTTTCCACCAGGACTTCATACCTGGTGAGGAGGAAGAAGAGTGGGATGAGGATCCCTTGACGAGGACTGTGGGAAGCAAGGTTGTTCCCACAGAGTATGGACTCTAGGCGGTTGGTGAACGTCCTAGGGATTCGGGAGAGATTACTGCATATCCTAGCTGGGCCCCTGAGTCAGATAGCCGTATTCTAGGGGGAGCATCCACCTTGACTGGATCGAGGAAGAAAAGGATGGCTCAGCCCCACGGCCAGAAGAAGAAGAAGAGAAGACTCACCTTCGTTACCACCACAACCACTACATCTACCACCACCACACCACTTCTACAGCCACACCATCCACGACCACAGCCACCACAGCTACCACTACCACGACCACACCTCCTACCACCGTACATATGCCAACCACCACCATATCCTTCACTCCTACATCACCTCCACTATCTCACAAACCCAACCCCATCTTCACCACAGCCACCACCACCACCACTAGCCACTAACTAGGACCCTCATCCCATCCCGCACATATATATGGATCTCCTCTACCTCCATTTGGGGTAGAGGAACAACTTTCTACGCTGAACCGGATGGTGATGCGTTTATTAGCTGCTGATGAGGAGAAGACGGCGCAGATCCGTCATCTGACAGATCTTACTGCAGCGCAGTCTCAGCAGATCTCGGAGCAAGCTCGGTTGATAGATGAGCAAGCCCAAAAAATGGCTGCTCGGAGCCACTAGATCGCCCAACTACAAGAGCACAGTGTCATATCTACTAAGAGGATTGAGTAGTTGGAGGAGGCTAAGAAGACCATCATGCTAAAGCTTAAGGGATCGAAAGATGAGCTACTAAAGATTAAAGATGGAGACGAAGATGATGAGGATGATGATGAGGATGATGATGATGAGACTAAGGATGATGAGGGGATTGAGGATGAAAGGACAGAGGAGAGGAATGAGGATGATGATGATGAAGGAGGAGATGCAGCTGCATCTGCCTCAACTCAGGGTCAAGATAGAAGATCAAAAAGAAATCAAGACCAACGAGCTTCCTCTTCTGCCTCACCTACTGCTGATCCAACGATTCAACATAAAAGTAATGATTAGATGATCACGTATTTGATAGCTTTTGTACTTGAATCATCTATTAATCTTTCGTATTTGATGTTTATATTAAGATTAATGTATTTTTGTCTTGATTATTAGCTAATGTTTGCTGTGTTGAATGTTTTAAATCAAGCAGATCCTGATTTACAAAGAGATGAATATGATATTGCTCCCCTCCAACAGGTCAAGACTCAACTGACATTGATTCTTGATCTGCAGGGTATTGTCAAGAGATCGGTTATGTATACTCCTAAGGAAGGAGAAATCATTCGTAATCTTACTCACGAGCAATTAGCTGAGATCTTCAAGTTAAATCTCGATGAGATTGTGAAGGATGCTCCAATGTGCGACTCGAGAAGTGACCAAGAGCTCAACGATGTTGATGAAATAGAGATAGAAGATGTCACTATAGAGCACTACCCTTAGTATACTGACAATGAGGGAAATGTGGTCACCAATCTGGGTGAATCCCTTGTCAGTGATACATTTGAGGTGTTAGACAAAATGGAGCAAGAGTCAGAGAAGACAGAGGGAATGGCACAATCCTCAAATGATGATGTTGATATTCCAAAGGCTAAGTGGGCTGCCTGTTTTGAAGAAGTTAGAGCCCAACGCGCTGCACCTAAACAGGACGCCTACACCAAACTCTATAGAGTCAAGAAACATCATAAGGTGTCAGGCAGGATTATAGCATGAGCATATTTTGAGGACCTTAACGTCTATGCAGTTAAGAGGGAGAAGGGCATAGAGTACATTAGATTTCCACATGATCTAAAGACTACCAAGTTTTCAGCTCAACCAGCTGGGCAAACTGAAGTTGTTGTATGCTGACCCGAGAAAGATGTCAGGCTGGTTTCAGGCTGCCCTAAGGAAGGAGTACCACACCAGGTGGGTTAACTTCAGACCCCAATAGCCTACAAGGTATATGAGAAGGTCTGAAGTTGATGCCATTACTGGAAAGCCAAAGATAGTGTTGAAGTGGAGTCCTCCGCGCAGGATGTCAAGAATCCCACTCAGGGAAATGCCACAGGACTTCACTCCACACTTTAAGTGGTGGTACTACGATTGGAGGACATGAGAAGCGGTCATAATCCTAAACAAAGAGCGCCAAATGGATACTATCAGGGTATTTGACCCAATGTGGCTTACCAACTTGTCAGCTAATGATGTCTATACTCTATACAAGTGGCCACTGTTCTATGATACGCAGGATATAGTACAAGCCCTCCAGTTCCAGAATGTCATAAAACTCTGTTTTGCATTTGAGATTCATGCAGGAGTCACAAAAGAGGATAAGTACAAGAAGTATGAGGAAGTAATGAAGAAAACAAGACATTAGAGAGATCTAGGTCCAAGGGGGAGTTTGTTGATACATGTATGTCCCTAGATCATGATATGAATGTAATAGATATTGCTTGTCTGATTCTGATGTAATGTTTGGAATGATTAATGAAATGATATTGGTTGTTTGTTATTTATAATGTTTAATATTTCATTAATGAGTCGATGTTGAATTGGTTAATTAGGTTTGTGGTTGTTTGAATTGTTACACATAATGTTATATTAATTAATACATTCAAACTTAACCAAATGAAGTTCTCATGCGAATGGCCCATGCGAATAGACCATACGCATGAATAATGTTAGGATCAATGATTTAAGTTTGATTAATTAGAGTAGATTGCAGCGGAATTTGAACAATGAATTAGAAAATTTAGCAAGAACTCAATTGATATTCAATGGAATAGTACACGGTTATAGAGAGAGAGAGAATTCTGCAAAAGGAACATTTCATTCAAATGCTTTCGTGGTGGCTGAAAGTCACATGTTACAATTAGGTCAACATTCCTTATATAAGGAATGTGACGTCTGCTCATGTCACTTGATAGTGACATCTAACAGATTTATACAAACAACTAAAACTATGCAAACTACTGAGAATGTTATGAACAACTGATCACATCTCAGAGAATGCTAAGTAGAAGAAGATAAAACTACTGAACTAAAACTACTGAAAGGTAAATTACAAGTACTGAAAAGGAAAACCATCACAACTACTGAAGTTAATTAACTTCAGTTATTGTGACAACTACTAATCACTCTGGTCTTCAGTCTTTGTATTCAGTCTCTGTTCTTCAGACTTTTATTTCAGACGTTGTCTTCAGTACTTCACTTTCAGACTTTGTCTTCAGTACTTCACTTTCAGACTTTGTCTTCAGTACTTTACTTTCAGACTTTGTCTTCAGTAGAAATCTTCAAACCTTGTCTTCAGACTTTGTTTTCAGACCTTGTAATCAGCTGATGTCTTCAGCTGTTGTGATCTTCATCGGCAGTTGTAATGTCTGTGGGACTTGGAGGTTTTTCTGATGAGGCTCATTGGTTCTTTTCGTCCAACAAACTCCCTCTAAACCAATGCAGCCAAAACCTTTACGTTTATTGATGATCCCACTTATTCTTTGCCAGAAACACCCTCTTGATCAGCTTCAGAGGTCATCATGTAAGCACAGGCCGAGAAAAGGTTTCTGATCTTTTGATTGGCTAAGTGTGGAAGGGAACTCTGTCTTGGGGAAACTAAACATAGAGTCTTGTCCCAACCATGAAACCTAATTCCCATTGATGAGTCTGTAAGACTCTCTTCAATAGGCCTCAAGGAGAACAACTTGTTCCTCCTTGGTGAGTTCTTCTGCTTCTCCCTCAAAGAAGAACTCAGGGCCATAATATTCAGACAGATACCTTACTGTCTTCCCATTCTTCAACTCAAGAGTTGTGATCTCTCTGTATGTGAATTCATCTGGATAAGAGCCTTCTAGCAACAACTGGAGTTCACTCTTTTGAAGATCTTCAAGTCTCTTGTACAACAACCCCTTCTCTGTATGCAAACTCATTAGGATGAGTGCCTTCAAGCAACAACTGGAGCTCATTTCTTCTTATTTCTTCAAGCTTCTTGTAGATCAACCCCTTCTTTACCATTTTGTTTTCTAGTAAAGTTTGTGGAGTCATCTTAGACTTGTAAGCTCTCTTGAAGTCATCAAGGATTTCCCAGGGTGACACTACAATGGCCAGCATTATCACAGCATCTACAATCTTCTTTACTTGGCCATTATATCTACTTGGAATATTCTTTTTATGAATTCTGTCACTTACTCTGGGGTCAGGCCAAATTCTCACTCTCTCTTTCTGATATTGAAATGTAAATCTGAGAGCATACAACCTCTGAGCATGTTTCTTCATAGCTTGTATGGATGAAAACTTAGGAAACTCTTTATCAATCATCCTTAACAGCTGCTCATCATGTTGTTTGTGTTGTTCTTCTTCTTTGAGTTCGACTTTTACCATTTTCCTTTGGAGGTCAGGTGTGAGTGTTGTTGGTTGACTCCTGGGCTCAGGCATCTTTATTTTAAGAACAACAGAGATTGGCAGACTATCATCCTCATCATCTTCTTCTTCTTCTTCCATCCTCAACACCCTTCTCTTCCTCTTGGGTGCAATATTGGTAGTGGGTTGAGTAGGTTTCTTGGGTAAAGGAGTTGGTTTTGAGGGTTGTGAAGTTGGTTGTTTTGGTGTAGGAGATTGTGCAGGCATCTTGGTTGTGAGTGAAGCTTTGGATAACTTTGCCATATCAGACCTTTTCCCAGCACCAGCTTCATCAAGAGCTTCTATGATCAATCCTTTGTTGAATACTTCAGAAGAACAGATTTTGGTGGTTATCTCCAAAATACTATCTCTGGACCATGACTTCACTTCAATGATTGATCTTCCCAGATGTTTTGATATGAATCTTGTCATAGCTTCCAGCCTTTCCCTTTCTTTCTCACTCCGACTTGGCCACATATGTTCAATCTCTTGAATCTCTAGCCTTCTGATTTGAGAATCAAGTTTGGCTGTGTCAAAACCTTGTCTGAAGAGTTGATCAATAATCTTATCCATAGATCTGCTATGTTGCTCATCAGCTTCTTTGATCAGTTCTTCTAACTTTTTCTCACCTTCAGTCTTTTCGGAGCTTTTCTTTCTCTTGTAGGTGATCATTTCCTTTTCTTTCTTCTCTTTTTCTTCTTTCGCTTGAACTCTCTTTCTTTTGTCTACTATCACTGACTTAGACTCCCCCACTTTGGTTGCATTGGGTTCAGGGGTGTGAATGTCAGAAAGTCTCTTAGAAACAGCAACATCAACTAAGGATTGAAGATTTGAGGAAAGCCTCTCATCAATGGCTTTGTTAGGATCAGTGATCTAAGTTTGATCAATTAGAGTAGATTGCAGCGGAATTCGAACAATGAATTAGACAATTTAGCAATAACTCAATTGATATTCAATAGAACAGCACACGATTATAGAGAGAGAGAGAGAGAGAATTTTGCAAAAGGAATATTTCATTCAAATGCTTTTGTGGTGGCTGAATGTCACACGTTACAATTAGGTCAACATTCCTTATATAAGGAATGTGACGTCTGCTGATGTCACTTGATAGAATCATACAAACAATTGAAACTATGCAAACTACTGAGAATGTTCTCAACAACTAATCACATCTCAGAGAATGCTAAGTACAAGAACATAAAACTACTGAACTAAAACTACTGAAACTATAAACTACTGAAAAGGTAAATTACAAGTACTGAAAAGGAAAACCATCACAACTACTGAAGTTAATAACTTCAGTTGTTGTGACAACTATTGAAGTTAATAACTTCAGCTGTTGTGACAACTACTGATCACTCTGGTCGTCAGTCGTTGTCTTCAGTCTTTGTTCTTTAGACTTTTACTTCAGACGTTGTCTTCAGCTGATAGCTTCAGACTTTGTCTTCAGTACTTTACTTTCAGACTTTGTCTTTAGTAGAAATCTTCAGATCTTCTCTTTAGACTTTGTCTTCAGACCTTGTAATCAGCTGAAGTCTTCAGCTATTGTGATCTTCTTCAGTAGTTGTAATGTCTTTGGGACTTAGAGGTTTTTCTGATCAGGCTCATTGGTTCTTTTGGTCCAACAAACTCCCCCTGAACCAATGCAACCGAAACCTCTAAGTTTATTGATGATCCCACTTATTCTTTGGCAGGAACACCTTTTTGATCAGCTTCAGAGGTAATCATGTAAGCACAGGCCGGGAAAAGGTTTTTGATCTTTTGATTGGCTAAGTATGGAAGGGAACTCTGTCTTGGGGAAACTAGACACAGAGTCTTGTCCCAACCATGAAACCTAATTCCCATTGATGAGTCTGTAAGACTCACTTGCATAGGCCTCAAGGAGAACAACTTGTTCCTCCTTGGTGAGTTCTTCTGCTTCTCCCTCAAAGAAGAACTCTGAGCCATAATATTCAGACAGATATCTTACTGTCTTCCCATTCTTTAGCTCAACAGTTGTGATCTCTCTGTATGCGAATTCATGTGGATGAGAACCTTCTAGCAACAACTGGAGTTCACTCTTTTGAAGATCTTCAAGTCTCTTGTATAACTGCCCCTTCTTGATCATTTTGATTTCAAGTATATATTGAGGGGTTGTCTTTGAGTTGTGTGCTCTCTTGAATTCTTCTAAATCTCCTAGGGTGAGACTACCATAGCCAACATAATTGCAGCATTCAAAGTCTTTTTCACTTGGTCATGATATCTACTTGGTATGTTCTTCTTGTGAATTCTGGAACATACCCTGGGGTCTGGCCAAATCCTCACTCTTTTTCTTTGATGTTGGAATGTATGCCTAAGAGTGTACAACCTTAGAGCTTGTTTCTTCATTTCTTGAATGGATGAGGACTGAGGGAAGTCCTTGTCAACCATTTTGAGAAATTGCTCATCATGGGTTCTACTTCTTCAATCTTCACTTTCACCATTTGCATTTGCAAGTCAGGTGTGATCATCTGTTGACTTCTGGGCTCAGGTTTTTTAAGTTTGAGAACAGTAGAGATTGGCAGACTATCTTCATTCTCATCTAGTTCTTCTTCGTCTTCTACCCTCAACACCCTTCTTTTCCTTCTGGGTGTATCACTGGGTGTGGTTTGAGATGGTTTTTGGGGTAATGGAATTGGTTTTGTGGGTTGAGTTGTGGGTGGTTTTGGTTTAGGGATAGAATTGGCAGATTTTAGAGATGATTGCTTTGAGGGTTGTTTTTGAGTGGGAGTATAAGAAGGTTGATCCAACAATTTAGTGGTGAGTTTGGCTTTTGGGAGGTTTGCCATCTCAGTTCTCTTCCCAGCACCTGCTTCGTCTAGTGCATCGATGATCAACCCTTTGTTGTAGCTTCCAGCAAAACATATTTTCTTAGTTATCTCCAAGATACTGTCTTTGGACCAAGACTCCATCTCTATCAATGATCTTCCTAGATATTTGGCAATAAACCTGATCATAATCTCCAACCTTTCCCTATCCATCACACTGTAACTAGCCTTTCTTGCTTGAATTTCATTTATCTCCGGCCTTCTGATCTCAACATCTAAGGTGGCTGTGTCATGACCCTGTCTGAAGAGCTGATCTATTAAGTTGTCCATAGATCTGCTATGAGCTTCATCAGCTTCTTTGACTAGATCTTCTAAGGACTTTTCTCCATCAGACTTTGACTAAGCACTTCTCTTCCTTTTGTAAGTGATCAGCTGATCTTTCTACTCTTTGTCTATGCTTAGCTCTTGCACTATGATCAGCTGTTTCTCTGAGATCAGTTCTTGTTCTTTCTCCAACTCCTTTTCCTCTTCTGGTTCTTTCTCATCTTCTACTCTCTTCCTTTTCCTTTCTTTCACTGCCTTAGACTTAGTAGTTTCCCCCTTTTTGGGTGCATTGGGATCAGGGGCTTGAAAGGCAGAAAGTGACTTGTGAACAACATCATCAAGGAGTGTTTGGAGATTTGAGGAGATCCTCTCATCAATAGCTTTATATACTATCTCAGTGATGATGGGTCTGATGAGAGGTAAGGAGCTTTAAAAGGTTGCAACCATCTGCTCAAAGGGGTTCTGTCCCTGAGAGGTGGTGCCAAATGCAGTGGCTGGTGGCTTAGTTAAGTGTATTGGCTGCTTGTTTGGTGAACCTTCAAATGAAGGTGCCATCTGAGGGTTTATTAGGGCACATGGACTTTTATCCTGAGCCATTTTGGCTAGCAGTTCTTTGAGTCTGCTCACCTCAGTCTCTAGGATTGTGTTATGAGCTAAGACATCAAAGAAAAAGCCCAGCTCATCATCAGTCTTTGCTGAATGATCTGACCTCATGATTAAATCAGGATGTACATGCCCTGAGTGTAGATCAGTATATGTATGTGCCCCTTGTTCTTGGTTCGGGGGACTTCCTGCCTCGGGATTTAGTCCTTCATTGGCAGTTGCCTCTGGTGAGGCCTTCTATATGTTACCAACTTCATCCTGTTCATTTGCTGAATCAGTAGAAGTGGCAGCCTGACAAGATGTTCTAACCTCCTCTTCTACACTTGGAGATTGAACATTATAACCCCCGCGATGTGGGTTATGAGCAGCATTTTGGTCCGCCCTCTCAATCATTAAGGTATTCCCAGTGTTAATTGGTTTCTGGGGAGGGGGTGAGGAATGCAACTGAGTCAGCACTTTAGCAACTATAAGGGTTGGGCTTTGAGGGGCGGTTGCATTTGGAGATTGGTCAGAAGCAGATTGCACCCGGGGTGAGAGATGCTCTTCAATGGTAACCTTCTCAACTGAGATAGGTTCTAGTAATGTGGTATCCCCAAATTTGGTTGCAACAGGATCCTGTGGAGAGGATACCTGTGCGGTTTGAGGTGGTTGAGTCTCTGACATGATTGGGGGGTTAGAACCAATATGTGTTTCCTGTATTGGTGGTGCAGGGGCATCCACAGGGGACTCATCTCCCTGAGTAGCCTTGTTAGGCTTTTGGGGTTTGGGTTTGGTGGGGACTTTGGATCTAGAGGTGGAAGCTGTGGGTTCCATCTACTTGGGTTTGAGCAGCCGGGCAGCCCCTTTGAGAGTAGGGTCAGGGTTATGCCTGGAGTATACCTCAGCTAAGAAAGCTGGAGCAGGGACTCTAAGACCAACAAGGCCTTCAGATTTTAATTGATTTAAAATTTGGCCATCAGAAACCTCGGACATAGTAGCCATCTGTTTGTTACAGGTTTCTGAGCCAAATCCTTAAGTTCCAGAAACACTATCTCAGAAAAATTTAGAGTTTTTCGTTCAAAGATAGAGTACAATACCTGTTGCCATCATGAGTACATCTGATCCCATGAAGATGTCTTTGAAGCAAGGCAGACATTCATCATGTGGAAGATAAGTCTTTCAGCATCATGGAAGTGCTTTTTGAGAATGGTTGTAGCACTTAAGTCTCCTTCATACCCGTTGTTGATGAAAGACATATCAATGGTGCCTTTCGGGTATTCTATAATACAAGTGACATCATGCAAATTTAGGGTTTGCGAATGATGTCCGGGGTGATTACCACCTGTTTCTGGTTGACCAACGACTGAAGAGTGATTTGGCTATCATTTTCACCGGTTGTTATAGAGATGTAGGTCCAGAATTGGTTTAAGGATCGGGGTATATGGTAGGATTCAAAACAAAGGCGGTTATGTATTGGGAATCCACCATAAGATCGATGGCATTATCAAATTTGTTCCAAAAGGCCGATTTCGAGAGGTAGGCAACACAGTTGTGTCTGGGTTTGAGTTTCATGGTCGCCATTGTTGGGAGAGAAAAGGATAGAAAACGGCTAGTGAAACGTTCTGCTTTAAGTGCAGGTATTTATAGGCTAAGAAAAGGCTGAAAAGAAAACGAATGAAAGTGTTGGTGTTGTCATCAATTGTATGAAAAAAACTGAAGACTTGGTTTTAACTATCAAACATTTGAAACAACTGAAGAATTGGTTTTGGTCATGAGTAGTTATGAAACTACTAAAATCCTTGGTATTGGCTTCAGGTGTAGGAAACAACTGAGGACTTGGTGTTACTCATCAGTAGTTGTGAAACTACTGATGACAAGGTTTTGTCATGAGTTGTTTAAGGTGAAACAGTAGTTTGTGGTAACGATTGAAGATAAAATTCTCATCACTAGTTGTCGTCAATTCTTAGCTTTTCAGCTGTTTCATACTGTCCTCAACACTTACTCATTAGACTTTTTAGCCGTTTTCAGTTCTTTCATAGGACATCAGTACTTATCTGTTTTTACTGACATCAGTAGTTATAACTACATCAGTAGTTGTAACTGCATCAGTTTCTTTTAACAGAAAGTACAGTACTTTTTAAGTAATTTAGTCTTCAGTAGTTATGAAACCAACTGAGAATAAAACTTATCAGTACGTATTTGTGACATGTTTACTAATGGTCATCAGTTCTTGTTTACTGAGATCATCAGTAGTTGTCACTTATTCTAGCTGCAACATACCAAGCCTTAACACAAGGTTTTGGAAAGTTGAACTGTCCAAAGGCTTAGTAAATATATCTGCAAGCTCATCAGCACTTGGCACAAACTTTGTATCAATCAGACCTTTTTAAAAACAATCCCTAATAAAATGATGTCTAATCTCTATTTGTTTGGTCCTAGAATGTTGGACTGGATTCTTGACAATACACAGAGCTGAAGCACTATCCATTAACAATGGAGTCTTAGTCTCTGTAGTGCCATAATCCAATAATTGGTTCTGAAGCCAGAGTCCCTGAGATGTACAACTTGCAGCAGCAATGCACTCTGCTTTAGAAGTGGATGTAGCAACATATGTTTGTTTCTTACTCTGCTAAGAACTCAAATAGTTGCCTAGGAATTGACATACACCAGAAGTTGACTTTCTGGTTAACTTACACCCTACATAGTCACTATGAGAAAAAGCAACTAATTTGCAAGAGTGTCCAGTGGAATACCAAAGACCTAGAGATTGTGTACCTTGCAGATATCTAAAGATCCTCTTGACTGCAATCAAATGAAATTCTTTAGGAACAGCCTGAAATCTAGCACAAACACAAGTTGCAAATATAATATCTGGTCTAGAAGTTGTTAAGTACATCAAGGACCTAATCATACATCTGCATTTTAATGAGCTTATCTCTATTGAGTTTGGAACCCTTTTTGTGCCAACATTCATGAGAAAGATGATTGAATTTACCACATATGTCACATGGCTTATTCTTCATCTTGGATTGATCAACTGCTGAAGTGGAAACTGCTGAAGTGGAAACTACTGAAGGTGTGATCTTTAGTACTTTCCTCCTTTCAGTACTTGTGTTAAGGACAGAAGGATCTGTAACAACTAAAGACTTGTTCTTCAGCAGTTCTCTATCCGTCCTGAAAGACCGCATGATAGATTCCTCAGCAGTTGTTAATCCTTTTATTTCAGTTGATTTGAAATGCTTTTCAGATGTTGTGACTTGCCCTTTAGTACTTGAGGTACTTTGAGGGACAACATCTGAAGTACTCAGCTTCATGTGCTTATCAGTAGTTAACCCATCAGGCAATTGATTTGCTGAGGTATCAACACTGATTTCATCTTCTGATTTTGGGTGATCTCTTCAGGATGATACACATGATGATGTGGTTTGGAAATTACTTTCACCTTCAGGTTTTACTATTTATTTTGGAGTAAAATCTGTAGGTGGTGCAATGTGATTGTAACCTATTTCAAACTTCACATTCGAAGCTGTTTGCTTGCTGAGAAGCATTTCAAATCCCTTGCAGGATGATACCCAGCGGTCACACTCAACTTGGGTAGCTGCAAGTGTTTCTTTGAGATCTCTGTGGTTCTCAAGAATGACCTCAACCTTAGCCTTTTCATCATTTAATTGGCATTTAAGCTTATAAATCTCATCATCTTTATCTTTAAGGACAGACTTATACTCAGCTTTTCTTTTGGAAAGGGTTTGCTCAAGCTCAAGATTTTGATTTATTAAAGCTACATTTGCCTCTCTAATAGAGATAAATGCAGCTATGCAAGATTCAGAACATAGCTTGGCCTTAGCCTCAGAGGATACCCGGGTTACCTGTGATGAAGATGCATTGGAGCATGAACCCTCAGTAGACTCCAGGGCCATGAGAGCAAGATTCCCAAAAGGATGTTCACCACCCTGTTGACCATCAGTAGCAAATAATTGCTCATTACTAGAAAGAACATCTGGTAAACTACTCCAGTCAACAGCACCAGGGGTGAAAAAGCTGTGATGAGGTTGTGATTGAGATGGTTGAGAGGGTTAAGGCCCAGGTAAGGCTTGAGGTCATTATGCAATAGGAACTTGAACTTGATTTGGCTGTGGCATGTAATAGCAGGGATATGGATGTGGCATTGGACCCTGAGGGAGAAAATATTCAGGAGATAGAGGTTGTGAGTGATGACCAGAACTAGCAGGATGTTGCCCTCTGTTTTGTGAACCATTGCTTAGAAAAGTCACAAGGGTGCAGAGGAGTTAGATCCAGTTGATCTACACTCTCTGGCAAAGTTCCCAAGCCTGTGGCATTTGTGACACCTCAACTTACTCTTGTCAAAACCAACTTTGGTTTTGCTAGAGAGTCCTGGAAATTTCCTACCAGCTCTCTTGTAGAACTTTTGAGATATGATATTAATCAAGGCCATTTGGCTCAGAATATCCGTCTCTTTTAAGTCATCATCAGCAATACCTTTCAAATCATCCATAATGAAGCACAAATTGTCACTATTACAGCCTGACTGACTATCAACACTAACAAATGCATGATCAGAACTGTTTGAAGAGAAATCTATAGGCTCACCATAATGGCTTTCTCATGCAGCATATTCTGACTCATGACCAACCAAGGCAGTGTTCGCTGGTACAAAGTCATCAATGAGCTTTCTTGATGATGCCAGTTTCGTTTTCTGCTCTATCTCTCTTTCAAATGTAAGCAGTTTCCCATAGAGTTGGGTGAGACATAGGCTATCCAGATTTGCACTGGAGCGTAGGACAATGGTATATGTGTCCCATCTCTCAGGAAGTGATCTGAGGAATCTGTTGTTCATCTGGCTATTAGTGTATTCATGTTTGACCATTTCAGCTCAGAGATCAAATAGGAAAAACGCTCAAACTGTTGAGTCAGTGTCTCACCCTTCCTATGAGAGAATGTCTCATATTGTTGGGCAAGGATTTCTATGTTGTTTGCTAAGACCTCATCTGTTCCACCAATTGTTCTTTCAATGCATTCCAGAGGTCATGAGCAGTTTCATGATACATAAGCCCAGAATAGATTTCATTCCGTAGTGCCATGGCCAGAATTCCATGGGCTTTAGCATCAATCTCAAACAGTTTTCGATCCACATCTGAGTATTGTTCCTTCTTCTTCAGAACCATTTGGTTGGTATCCGGATTGTTCACCATAGGCTTGTGTGGACCATGTACCACAGATGTCCAACAACCTGAACTATTAACAGACAGGTGATGAAGCATTCCTCATCGCCATATGTTATACGCAGTCCTAACCAGCATCGGAGGCTTGGTTGAGGAGCCAATATTGTGAGCTTCATTAGAAGGAGTAGTCATTCTTAGATTCATTCAAATTCAATTAAGTTTTGACCGATTTAGTGCAAAACACAACAAACTCAATACGAACCAAGACGAATCTGAAAGCAAATAACCGAAAGCAGCATAAATTCAATCTCTATAACCAATTATTGCAAATATGCTAATTCGATCAAACTTAGATATCGAAATAGTAATTTCAATGATCAATTGTTAGATCGAATAATGATTAACCTGCTCTGATACCATTTGTTAGGATCACTGATTTAAGTTTGATTAATTAGAGTAGATTGCAGCGGAATTCGA
Organism: Flaveria trinervia; assembly: GCA_025506515.1. NCBI lineage: Eukaryota > Viridiplantae > Streptophyta > Magnoliopsida > Asterales > Asteraceae > Flaveria > Flaveria trinervia. The sequence continues at coordinate 20,453,905 of CM046446.1, forward strand.
ACAATGAATTAGACAATTTAGGAAGAACTCAATTGATATTCAATGGAATCGTACACGGTTATAGAGGGAGAGAGAGAGAGAGAATTATGCAAAAGGAATATTTCATTTCAAATGCTTTCGTGGTGGCTGAAAGTCACATGTTACAATTAGGTCAACATTCCTTATATAACGAATGTGACGTCTGCTGATGTCACTTGATAGTGACATCTAATAGATTGATACAAACAACTGAAACTATGCAAACTATTGAGAATGTTCTCAACAACAGATCACATCTCAGAGAATGCTAAGTACAAGAAGATAAAACTACTAAACTAAAACTACTGAAAGGTAAATTACAAGTACTGGAAAGGAAAACCATCACAACTACTAAAGTTAATAACTTCAGCTGTTTTGACAACTACTGATCACTCTTGTCTTCAGTCTTTGTCTTTAGTCTTTGTTCTTCAGTCATTGTCTTCAGTCATTGTTCTTCAGACTTTTATTTCAGACGTTGTCTTCAGTACTTCACTTTCAGACTTTGTCTTTAGTACTTTACTTTCAGACTTTGTCTTCAGTAGAAATTTTCAGATCTTCTCTTCACACTTTGTCTTCAGACCTTGTAATTAGTTGATGTCTTCAGCTGTTGTAATCTTCTTCGGCAATTGTAATGTCTACGGGACTTGGAGGTTTTTCTGATCAGGCTCATTGGTTCTTTTGGTCCAACAAATAACTTCATATGAATGACTCAGTCGGACGACTGAACCAGGAGACTAGATCAGTCGTACGATTGTAACATAAGATTGGCTCAGTCGCACGACTGAACACTCAGTTGTGTGGATGAATCAACCGCATGGTTCAATCGCATGACTGAACCATACTAATGCTTCAGTCGTACGAATAAACAATACTAACCTATAAATACAACCCAATTCGTGGAAAAATGAGAGCATTCATTCTATTTCGACTCCAGACGTACCCTAGCCGTCCCGAAGACTCCAAGTTGATACTCCAAGTTCATAGAACACTGTAGATTGATTCCTAATCGATTCTTAATGTTTGATTCAATACTTTATTGATTCTACGTGCGTTCTCACTGATTGGATCGCCAATCAAATAGGATTCCGCATTATTTGGTTTGGTTTACACGTTAATCATTCGGTATTTCGTTCAAATACCAGGTCCTAACACAATCAATCGTCTAAAACAACCTCTGTTGAATCGAAACCTAGGATCTATATATATAGACAATGTTGTTTCTGTTATAAGAAACGCCAGATTTATTGGGATTCGCATAGCTGGCTTGTTGACTTGTTGACTTGTAACACTTGCATTATACAAGTGTTTGGACTCCGTAGGAATAGTGTCTTCCGTAGGAGTTTGTTCTTCCGCAAAAAAATTGTTCTTCCGCAGAAGTCTTTTTCTTCCGAAGCAATCTTATTCTTCTGAAGCAATCTTGTTCTTCACTTCTGGTTGTTCATCCGCAGAGGATCTTCAGATAAGTTACTTGTAAGAATATATCTACGTAAGAACAAAATGTTCAACCGTAGATGTTTCTTACAGTTGGTCAATTTCATAAGTTGACAGAGTATAATGTGTGTACCTGCAACCATACATAAATCAACACACAAAAAATGGGTTAACCTATATATTTAATGCATACATAATAATGAATTACAAACGTTCATTACAGATATTAATTCAAGTACTAAGCCTATACATAATGAACTAGATCTACTCAAACTAGACCTAACAATACTCCCCCTTAGGCTTAGATACTTGCAATCAGTTCTTCAACATTGAAAGTTCCTTGACTATGGCAATGATCTTATTGTAGAAGTAAGACACAACAGTCTTCTAATCACCATACTTGTAGTTGATCTTCATCTTGCTGAACTTCTTCAGAGTCTCAAAGTTTATTCCCAAGACATCTTCCTCCATAGTAAGTGTGTCTAACACATTGTTGTTATACATCATCTCGAACTCATCTTGCTCTGAAATTCTGAGTTGAGTTAATTCATCAAAAGTTGTTACCGTGAGCACTCCAGCATTGTATCTTCTTCTTTTGTAGGCTTTGGCATGTAATTGTCAATCACTTGGATCACATGGACATGCAGGAACAAATCATTCTGTGCTTTTTCATCGTCCAACTTGGGAAAGAATTTGTTATTGAGGTATGAGGTGTAGCTGGGATGAACTAGTTTGATTTCCACACGATCAAAGATCCTGATACGGTCAGCTTTCTTATTTTTAGCATTTCTTAACAACACCAACTCCTTTGTTTTCTCAACATAACCCCATTCAGTTTTAGGGTATGTGAATTGAGACCATTCAATACATTTGATTGCTGCTGTAGGTCTACTTTTGTATCTAACCTCTTCAAGAATTCATCATCTACAGATTCTGAGGCATTGGACTTGTATCTTTTAAGCCCTTTGATTGTCTTCTGATGCTCTGCATCTTCTCTTTTAGCTTCACTTAGGACATCATCTTTAAACTTGGTCTTGAGCTTTCCCACTAGAGTTGAGAAGTCTCTTCCTCTAGGGTGAATTGGATAATTGCAGATGATCAGGCTCTGAAGATCTTTGATGTCATTCTCTAGTAGACTCACCACTGAAAATACCTCATGAAAGTATTCAACTCTTTCAGATGTTCTTTTAATAATAGCACAATCCCAGTCTGGATCATATTTCCAGGCCATGATCCTGTTTTCTTCCACAGAACTAGGAGTCATGAGGTGGTCTATTAGTTGTATCAGAGTGGATTTCTATTCAGTTATCTCCCTCATTTTAGTGCCTAGTGGCCATACTTTGCTTGGAATTACTTCTCTTGGCTCTCTGATCAGTTTGTCCTTCCCTTTGTGCTGATCTTTAGGTTCGACTGTTATAGGATCAGCAAGAAGCTTACTTTGTTGCTCATGAGACGGATGAGGGGCTTTAGTTCTGAATTTTACACCAGTATCCAGCTCAACTTTCATCACATGCTCCATCATCCTTCTAAGTTCTCCTATTGACCTTCCCTTAAGCTCAAATGGTTTGTAGTTTTGGCCTTGTAACCAGCAAGTCATGTTATATCTACTCAGCTTAGCTGTGTCACAATGACCTAACTCCTTTATCTTCTGGATCAACTCATATGGTTTGTAGTTATGGCCTTGATCAGGGTTATAAACATAGCAGATTCAGGCCTCTCTTCCATGATGTCTTTTGATGTAAGAAGAACATCAGTCTTTGATTCTTCTTGAGCTTTGTCACTTCTATCTTGAATCAACTCTTTCCATTCAGCATCACTCCCAAATTCATCACTAGCAGCTTGCTTTGATGTTAAATTTTCCATACAAGGAGTGTGCTCAGAAGATGTATGTCTTGATCGTTTAGGAGAGTCTTCAACAATGATTACATGAATCTTTGTTGGGCCCAAATACTTCCTCTTCCTTGAGTATTGAATGAGATGCTTAGAAGATTCAGTAGGTTTCTGTTGTTGGTTTGATTCAAGAGCACATAATTTCATTTTGAGTTCATCAATCTCTTCTTTTCTCCTCAATAGAGCTAATTGATCATAGAGAGTATCATTGATTTGATCAATTTTCACTGTCAGCTTTTCATTTTCTTCTATCTCTTTCTTTACTTCTTCTTTGAGTTCAGAGTGTTGTTGAAGAAGAGCATCAATCACTGTACTATTGCACATGACATATTCTCTCAATCTTTTTATTCTAGCTTCTTGCTTCATCAACTCTTTATCCTTTTCCCTGATCACTCCCTTCAACTCCTCTATTCTTTGGATTCTTTTATTTGATTTCAGCACCAGCTTGTTGTACTTAGCAACCGGATAACTCTTGTTGATAGGGATATCAGCATCACTTAGATCCTCTTCATTGTATGCTATTACATCAACATGGTTTGCTTCTTCTTCTCCTTCCTGATGTTGAGAAGCAATCTCATCATCTTTTACTTCTTTCTGGGCTTCACCTGCTCAGCTTGAACTGATTTCAATAGCTTGAACTTTTGGTTCTTGTTGTGATTATTGTTGTTGCTGATGATTAGTGACTGGAGACACTTGTTTAGTCTCCTTTGAGAGTACTGGGGATTCAGTCTTGGATACTAACAGTTCAACTCTACTTGCTTGTGAGACTAACTCTGTCTCCCTAGTGTAAATATTGTTTGGTGAGTGGGGTTAGATGGGAGATTGTGGTTTAGGTTTTTGTTCGTGATTTCGTGATGGATGGTGGATAGGAGAGATTGGTTCTGTATTTTGGCTGGCTGGAGATTGTTGATGTATGCGTGATGTATCTGGTGAGAAAGTGTCTTGAACAGACTTGGTTAGAGAATTCTCTTGTTTATCTTTCCACACAAGCTCGTCAGGGATATTTGTAGCAGCATCAACCACATGTGCAATCATGTCCATATCACTTCCTTCATATTTTCCAGAAATTTTGTTCAGAACAGATCTGCCAAGGTGTGTTTGACTAAACACACCACCATCCACGGAAGTTCCAGGCAGATCAGCATTAATGATCAGTTACAGGAACCTTGGAAACATGTACATCTTATCAGCCTTCTGCACTTTGATGTCATCACTTAAGCAGTTGAAGATGTACTTTGAATAGTTGTAGGTTCTTCCCTCAAAAACACCAATAATCCCAGACGAAATGTGCCTTGAGAATCTATCAAGACCAGATTTTATGTTTGACATGCACTTAAGATAAGTGTGATAGAGAAATCTGTACGGCTTGCAAAGTCTTTCTTTCTTGATTTCTCCTTTGTTGAAATCCCCATCATATCCCATCAGTAGAAATACTTTCTCTATGTATTCATCTTGGAACACATCTGGATGACCAGCTTTGACTTCTCCTAACTCAAGAACCCTTCTTATTGTCTGTTCAATGGCTCTTAGTCATCGATTCTTCACAATAGCCACAATAGCTTCACTGTCTATGTCTATGCGTGTAGAGTTCCCGAAATCAGTGATATGTGATTTATAAGTCACAGGCTGTACTGATAAGGCATAGAACAGCCTTGATCTTCTTAGATATCTGATAAGTTCTTGACACCCTTCTAAGACACAGGATCATCAGGGTTATTATCCATCTCTGCATAAGAAAAAGACTTCATTAAAATCACATTATTGATATGAGAATACAAACAGTTGTGAGATAAAACAAGAATCAATTGGTTCATTCTTGAATATTACAACATGTTTTACCTTAATACCAGCGGATTAAGAACACAAATATATGTTTGTTTAATATTTGATTTGGTGAAATTTGAATGCTGAGGAAGTAGGAAAACATTTGTTGAGAGTGGGTGTTTCTAGGTCTGAAAAGTGAGCTGAAAAAGCGAATAATGAATTTGAGAAGTCACACCGCATCATGTATACTCTTAGACACATTAATTTTATCTCATTAGTTAAGTGGGACCCTCAACATATTCTTCCGCAAAACATCTACGGATCAACAACATCTGCTTATGAACATTTAAAACTAAATTACATTTGATCTTTGTTCATCCGTAGTTTACCAATCTACGGATAAATATTTAAGATTTCCACATCGTAGCTTTTGCTGATGCTTAAGATAGCACTGTAGCTTCTGCTAATGCTTAAGATAGCACAATGCAGATAAATATTGTTGTTTGTATGGTCCAAGTCCATTGGTTAGAACCATTTATTGATTTAGGACCTTGTAGGCTTTGTATACATGGCAATTTAGTTCCAAAGCTTAGATGATGCTCAAATTCCAATTCCTTCAAATTGATAATGAGGTAGACAATGCTGCTAATTGAAAAAGTTGACTTCATGTATTCTACTCCCCCTAAATTTGTGATTAATCGTGAAATTAAGCATTTACCATAAATTTCTTTAAGAGGAATATCATGATTTTTAACTGTATGATGATGATCAGACATGTATACACATATGATGGGATCATACTATAATACTAAGCCTCTTCTTGATGAGTTATTTTGTGGATTGATACGTGAACAAAGTTCTGATTGCAAGTATATTGTCCACTTCAATCCATACAAGAGCTGATGTATCAACTGGGCATGCTGATTATCATGTTTTCAGGTTGATTTAGAAATAACTGTTATGGGCTTCACATTCAATTTACAAAGATTTTGTCCTCCCTTTGCAAATCAGATCATCACTTTTTCATACTTAAGAACTATGTACTTTAAGTTATAAGATCTATCTTGAGATGCATTTGACATCTCATTAATGCAATGATATAAAAGCACAAGATAATATACAAATGATCACATAGGATTCTTTTGAGAGCTTAGATACGATCATCATCAGGTCACCAGGTCTTTACTCACGTAAAACAGAGGTGCCTTTAACCCAGGTCTTTGTTTACACAAAACAGAGGGATGATGAGGATCATGATCAGTTCACCATTTGTAACTGAATTTCAGTATGGTGATCATACACCCAGGTCTTTGTTTACACAAAAGAGAGGGAGTATGATTTGCAAAGATAGCTATTATAATGTGTTGGTACATAGTGTGTTTAGATGAGTGATTTGATCACATCAGAAAAAGACTCACCTTGTATTCTCAAAATGAAGTTTCCCATAAACAATCATTTTAGCATTATGTTTGGCATGCACTCAGTTTAGTTTCCACTCTAGATGAATCTACTCACATATCATGAGACATGCTGAGATTTATTGTTATTTATGTATTCAGGAATAAGCAAAGCTATAGTGTACTATCATTCCCATACATATGTCATGCTGAAACATCATTACACATAGTATTTTATTTGTTGAGACTTGATTAATCTAAGTTAATCATGCCCAGAGACTCAACCAAAAAGTTAAATCTGACTGAATCAAAGCCTTTATTGAATAAATGAGCAAGCTGATTTGACGTATCCACTTTGACTAACTTAATCAAACCCTTTTCTGAGCAATCTCTCAGAAAATGATATCTGATTTCATTATGTTTTGTTTTACTATGTTGCACAGGATTAGTAGTTATAAACATAGCACCAGAATTCTCTATATAAATTGAAGTTTGAAGGAAGTTGTAACCATAGTCAAGTAATTGGTTTTGCAACCAAAGAACTTGAGAACATCCAGCTGAAGCAGCAATGTACTCAGCCTCAACTATGGATACAAAAACATTGGTACGTGCAACCATACATAAATCAACACACACAAAAATGGGTTAACCTATATATTTAATGTATAAACATAATGAATTACAAACATTCATTACAGATATTAATTCAAGTACTAAGCCTATATATAATGAATTAGATCTACTCAAACTAGACCTAACAATATTTAAATATAATAATGATGAACATGATGAAGAACACAAACATGTTTAATCATTGGTGTTTATTGATATGTTGTTCAAATCATCATCCTTGAAGGATGATGATATATTTTTGTTTATGATGAACTTTATTCACCCTAACAAGTGGTGAATTAGTCACCTTTTACAATGATAATATGTGCTAATATATATACTAGTCTAGCAATACAAATAATTACAATATAAATCCTAGACTAATATTTTTGTTGATTTCGTGCTTCAATTGTTCAACTTCAATAATATTGAAATCTTCAATTTCTTCCAAGGTAGAATACCCAACAATACTCCCCCTAAATTGTAGATTTCCAATGTGAATTGAAGTTTGATGTTTATTTTGTTGACTAGTTGTTCAAAGCTAAGAACTTTGTTGTTGATGCGGAAGCGAGGTCTTCAAAACTTAGGAACAACCATTTTTTTTGTTTTTGTTTTTGATGTTGGAGTCCCAAACAATTAAGTCCATGTCCACCTTTTGTTTTTGATGTTGGCGGTCCAAACAATTAAGTCCAAGTCCACCTTTTCATTTTGATGTTGGCGGTCCAAACAAATAAGTCCAAGTCCACCTTTTCTTTTTGTTTTAATGATGGAGCCCAAGAAACAAAACCAATGGTGTTCACAAGCCCATTTGCAACCCTAGGTTGCAAACCCTAATTTTGCGTCCCTAAGGTGGCTGCAAAGAAACTTTGGTTCGGCAAGCCTAATTAGCACGTCCCTAATGTGGCCGCACACGCCACTTGCGGCAGCCTCTTACTCGCACAAGCAACTTTGTTCAGCAACCCTATTTGAGTCCCTATTCGGCCGAAACACTTGGTTCGCAAGGCATCCTCATTCGTCTGCCCTAATGTGGGCATCTCTATTTGGCCAAAACCCTAATGAGCATAAAACCCTGGTTTTTTTAAAGCTTGAGGCAAACGCAAACATGAATGTTGAATTGATTATTGATGAAGTTGCTTTCTTCAAATCTTCAATAATTTGAGCAATCTAAACATAAAATCTCATCAAAATCAATATGAATCCATCAACTCCGGCTCTCATACCACCTGTGAATCCAAGGATCGCGAACATGAATTATCAATGTCGGTCTATTGACAAGTCAACGTTTGCAGAAACAACGTTGATTTGGTTTAATTGTTTTCAATAACATTAAATATCAATAAATGTTCAAGAACACATGTAGCAAAACACAACTAATGATTAATATGTATTTCATTAGAACATGTTAATGATTACAAAAAATAATCAATGAATGATATCAAAGTATGTTATGATGTGACGGCTGCTAGGGTTTGATTAAGAAACATTTTAGTGATTGTTATAATGTTGTTGCTGTTGTCGCTCAACCAATCGTCTAAAACAACCTCTGTTGAATCGAAACCTAGGATCCATATATATGGACAATGATGTTTCTGTTATAAGAAACACCAAATTTCTTGGGTTTTGATTTGTGTCAGTTAAGGAATCATCGGATTTCTTGGGATTCGCATAACTACCTTGTTGACTTGTTGACTTGTAACACTTGCATTATACAAGTATTTGGACTCCGTACGAATAGTGTCTTCTGTAGGAGTTTGTTCTTCCGCAGAAGAATTGTTCTTCCGCAGAAGTCTTGTTCTTCCGCAGAAGTCTTGTTCTTCCGAAGCAATCTTGTTCTGCTAAAGCAATCTGTTCTTCACTTCCGGTGGTTCATCCGCAGAGGATCTTCGGATAAGTTACTTGTATGAAATATATCTACGGAATAACAAAATTTTCATCCGTAGATGTTCTTACACTTGGTCAATTTCATAAGTTGACAGAGTATAATGTTTGTACGTGCAACCATACATAAATCAACACACACAAAAATGGCTTAACCTATATATTTAATGCATACACAATAATGAATTACAAACATTCATTACAGATATTAATTCAAGTACTAAGCCTATACATAATGAACTAGATCTACTGAAACTAGACCTAACAAACTTTATGAAACTAAAGTAAGCTCTTCCAGAAGAAGATCCATGACTCCACCAAAAAGAGTCAGTGAACCTAAAGTTCAACCTATCAATGAGTCATCTGCCTATCACAAACAGGCCTTGTATAAGACTAGCTTATGGAAAGAGAAATCTATCCATGAATCTGATAATGAGAACAAGAAGCCCATAGATAATCCCTCACCCTCAAAAAGTCAATGGGTGGAATTTACGATGTGTGATGCCTTTGGGTCACCCAAGCCAGTTAAGGCTTGGGTCCCTAACCTCAACTAATGATTTCCATTGAATGTGCAGGGTGTTCGCTATAATGCAGAAACAAATACTTGGATCGTAGATAGCGGAGCATCTAGGCATATGACTGGAAACCGGGCACTCCTGTCAAACGCCAATCAAATTAAAGGAGGTCATGTTTCCTTTGCGGGAAATAAAGGAGGTTACATTACAGGTCAAGGGGAGGTAGGGAACGGGAAAGTAAAGTTTGATAAGGTAAACTACGTTCAACAACTTTAAAACAATTTACTTTCTGTGTCCCAAATTTGTGACAATGGTTTTAAAGTAGTGTTTGATAACAAAAAATGCTATGTCGTGAAAAAAGACTATGTGATCCCGGACGACCAAGTATTAATTTCTTCCTCAATATATAATGATCTTTATGTCTTGGATCTCTCAAAGGCCTCCACAACGGATCATCAAGTACAACGCTTCTTGTCAAAAGCTACCAAGAAGGATTCAATCTCCTGGCATAGGAGAATGGGGCACATCAATCCACCGAAGATGAATCGCTTGATCGATAATGATCTAGTGCGGGGAGTAAACGTCAAAAACTTCCAACTCCTGGATTTTTGTGTTGCCTGTAAGAAAGGCAAACAGACAAAGAAGTCTCTAAGGAAAAGAAGGTTCATTCCATTGAACTGCCTCTTGAGCTTCTTCACATGGATCTGTTTGGTCCAGTAAGTACAAGAAGCATCGCAGGCGACTTGTACTGCTATGTAGTTACAGATGACTACTCAAGATTCTCTTGGGTAATGTTTTTGAAATCTAAATCAGAAACATTTGATTCATTCAAAGATTTAGTAACTACAGAGGAGTTTCTCTACAAGCTGAAGGTAAGACAATCCGCTAAGACAATGGTTACGAGTTCAAGAACCAATGGATGGAGGATTTCTGCAAATAAAAGGGAATTGTGAACCAGTTCATTTCCGCCTACACTCCTTAGATGAATGGTGTTGCTGAGAGAATCAATCATAGCTTAATAGAGACAACACGGATAATGCTAGTAGACACGAAGCTGCCTATCCAATTTTGGAATGAGGTATTTGCCAATGCATGTTACACGTTAATCGAGTTCTGGTAGTTAAACGTCATGGCAAGACGTGTTATGAGTTACTTCCACGATGTAAACCAAATCTAGAGTATCTCGAACTGTTTGGTGCACCGTGCACACTACTAATGAAAAATCAGGAGGGAAAGTTCAGCGAGAAGGCTGACGAAGGAATCTTTCTTGGATTCAACACACCGAATAAGAGAGTCTACAAAAACTCAACGGGTCAAGTAGAAGTGTGTGTAATGTCGGCGTTCAGAGATACACCACTCCTCCTGCTGGAAAAGGACCCGCCTTCTTTTTCGACTATGATGGATTCTTCAAGACTTTCAACAAACCTTTCTCCACCTCTGATGATGACTTGGCCACCAAATGATGTTTGATGTCTTAAACACAACATCACAAGACATCACATCATCTAGTTCACAAGGTGAATCGTCTAACCAGTCTGGGGGATCACGCGAGGTAAGTGACTCCTCCTCTGATAATGAAGCTGTGGAGAATGACTAGAACAATCAGGGAGAACAGGTTCCTGCTACTACAAGTCCACAAGCATCTGACATCGATGCATCTGAGTCTTCAGAACCTCACATTCCTTTTACCTCAGATACACAACCAAATGTTCATAATCTTGGTTCTGAGGTAGTTGTTCCCACCACTCTTGGATCACGCCCAAATGTCAATCATCCTCTAGACAATGTCCTTGGGGATGTCAGATCAGGCGTTCAGACTAGAATTCAGCTATATTTAGCTGATTATGCCTCGGTAATGGAAAAAGATACCTTCACAATCGTGCATATCATTGTTTTGTGTCTCAGTTTGAGCCAGAGTACATAAGTGAAGCACTAAATGATGAGGCATGGGTCAGTGCCATGCAAGAAGAACTTCTTCAATTCAAGAAGATAGGTGTATGGACACTCGTTGATAAACCTAAAGGTGCTAAAGTCATTGGTACCAAATGGGCCTTGAAGTTTAAGAAAGATGATCAAGGTGTCATCATCAGTACAAGGCTCGACTTCTAGTTCAAGGATTTTGACAAGTCGAGGGAATAGATTACATTGAAGTATTTGCACCTATGGCAAGAATGGAAGCCATGCGTATCTTCCTAGCCTATGCCTCTTACATTAAGATTAAAGTCTATCAACCCGATGTAAAGAGTGCATTTCTTCATGGTGAAATCCGGGAAACTGTGTATGTAAGTCAAACTGATGGATTTGAGGATCTATATCATCGGGACAAAGTTTATAAACTGGATAAGGCTCTCTACGGGCTTCATCAAGCCCCGAGAGCATGGTATGAGAAACTCTCAACTCACCTTGTGAAACACGGATTTGGCAGAGGTGTAATCGACTGCACATTGTTCATAAAAGAAAAGGATGGTGATTTGCTGCTTGTTCAGCTTTATGTTAATGACATAATCTTCACTTCCAAGAATGAATAATTATGTAAAGATTTTGAAGCAATAATGAAAGCAAAATTTTAAATGAGTGCCATGGGAGAGATGAAGTTCTTTCTCGGGTTACAGGTGGATCAAACACCAAAGGGGACATTCCTATATTAGACCAAGTATGTCGGGGATATTCTCAGTTGGTTTGATATGGAGAATGCTTCCGCAGCTGCGACTCCACTTGCTACAAACCATGATGTAGCACCCGATGATAATGGTGATCTGGTTGATGCCACCATGTACCGAGGAGTGATTGGATCCCTCATGTACCTGACTGCCTGAAGACCTGATATCATGTACGCAACGTGTGTATGTTCAAGATATCAGGCAAAACCAAAATTTAACCATCTTATAGAGGTCAAGAGGATATTTCATTATCTAAAGGGTACACGTACACTTGGGTTGTGGTATCCTCATGACGATGAATTTGAGCTTACCGTGTACAGTGATTCGGATTATGGTGGCTGCAATATGAACTACAAATCTACCTCAGTAGAGTGTCAATTCTTTGGGAGAAGATTAGTCATGTGGCAATGTAAGAAGCACACATCAGTTGCCTTGTCAACTTGTGAAATTGAATATGTTGCTGCAGCAAGCTACTATTCTCGAATCATTTGGATTCAACAACAGATGCGGGACTACCGTTTGCAACTTTCTAACACCCCTATCTTTGTTGATAATTCTGCTGCAATAACCGTTACTAAAAATCCTGTCCAACATCCTAAGACCAAACACATCAGCATAAAATGTCACTTTATACGTGATTGCTTTGAAAAGAATCTAGTCGATGTTGTTAAAATAAATACGGATTTTCAACGCACTGACTTCTATAGAAAAGCATTTGATAAACCACATTTTCTATACTTGTTAGAGGTCAAAGACATTAAAAACAAAAGTGATGTAATTTCAGATGATGAACATGCCTAGTCCGCTGTGTAAAGTCCTTCTTATTTTTATTTTTGTAAATTTTAGGTTATTTTATTTAATTAATTTTATTGCTGTTATTTCTTCGCCTATTAAAATCTTAAAAACGCAATTCTCTTACGGTTTAAAAATTTTAGGGGGGAATAGGTTAAGTCAGTAATTAAAAGCAAATAAAAAAACGAGGAAGGAGGACAAGCTAGCTCATAGAAATGAGATCGGCTCTGTAAAACAGATTCAATGACTATGGAAAATGATAGCACACAAGAACAAAGCATTTGGGACTTTAAAGGATTAAATTTGATTAGACACAAAATTCAAAGGATAAGTTTGAGGAGTCTGGGCAATATAAAAGGAAAAATGGTAGTACACCGACTACTACTAAGGTAAAACAAAGAAAGTAGATCCAGAGGTGTTAGTCCATTACATGATGTGTTTGTTGATTCAACAGAATAGATGATTAGACCTCATTGGTGAACTCAATTTAAACTAAAGTGTTCAACTGGCTGTGGGTTCCTATCTTACCACTGGTTAACACAATCAGTTATTCCCAATAAGGGGTGACGAGCAAATAAACACCACAGATGTGTGGGAATGACCACAAAAAGACCAAAGCATGAGAAAAATGAAATATAAATGCAATCAAGCTGATAACTTATGTTGTTGGTGCGTTATGTGCAAAAGACAAAATAAATATGCTCTAACAAGAAGATAGGTTGTGTGCCTCTCTGTTGTGCGATGACACTGACCTGAGGATAAGCATAACCTAGATATTCTAGAATTCATTGTCAAAATACCCGTAGACCGCTCAAAAATCTCCTGAGGAATGTTGATTACCATATAAGCATGGGTTCCACAAATGTTAGTTGAAGTAATAAAATTTAATCTATGACTAATGTTTGTCAAAAGTTTGTGTATGGATTTAAGTGGAAAATTATATTGACAATCAGTGTGGCTGCAATTCTTGAAAGTCAAAACTAACGTGTGCATCTTGTAGTACTAGTTTGATTTCCTAAAATTGCTAAATGACCCTCGATGAAAACAACAATCAAGCATCAAATGATTTTGGAAACACGTCCTGAATGAGTTGATTACATGTATGATTCCATAATGAATCGTTTCACTTAGGTCAAAATAACTTGAAGTTGGCAGTTTTAGAAGTAAATTTGATAGATTTCTATCTTAAGATTTCCACTCCACACAAAAAAAACACAAAAACATTTTTGTTCTGTTAGTTAATTTTTGTTTGTTTAAATTTGCTTAGTCAGTTTAGTTATATCTGTCAGAGTATGGCGTGGAATTCAACGTGAAATTTAATCACTTAAAAGGGTCACGTTTGAGGTGACCACACATGTTTTCAAATCTCAAATGTGTCACGTTTGAGGCGACAAAATGTGTTTTGGTTGAAATGATCACGACTGAGGTGATCAAAAGTTTTCAAAGTTAAAAGGTTCATGTCTGAGATAATTGAATGCTAAAAATATTTAATTAATAACTTAAAGGGTGTAAAATGTCAAATGGTCATGAAGTCAAAATCATGAGTATGATCCATTCGCACAACTGGACCATGAGTATGGACCAATCGTACCATTGGACAATACTTATGCCCTAGATAACCGAATGGAGTATGAGTACGAACCATTCACCTGAATGGGTTACAAGATTGAGCCAGTCGCCCGAACGGAGCTGCGTGAATGAGTCAGTCGCCATACTGAAACCTAGTCAGCCGACTGAATGTAATCGACTCAACCAATCACACGACTAAGTTCCAATCACCTGAATGAACAGAGCGAATGTGTCCAATTGCCCGATTGAAATCAGATTCAGTATAAATAAGGCCATTGTTGATCGCATAAACTTATCACCCCCATTCACCCTAAAATCGCATAAAGTGTCGTTACTCTGCCAAAAATTCTTCAGACCTAACTTGACTACATATTGCAACATTCGGACGTTTTCTGGTGATTTTATAGGTATAATGTGGTGCAATGTAACAAATATTCTGTCGATTTGAACCCTAATTCACGACATTCAGCCTTAACCAAGAACTGAAACTATGTTGGACAAATAACCTAACTAAACTATGTAAAATGTCAAAATCAAGGTTATTAGGTGATTAGTAGAGTGTTTACGAGTCTAATGAACCACCACTAGCCAGCAAGCCGGCCCATCATCCCACCCTACATTTCCCACATGTTCATCTCTACCCCCCATTGGGGTACAGGAACAGTTGTCAGCACTCAACCGTATTGTGCTCAAGCTATTTGCAGCTGATGAGGAGAAGACTACCCAACCACATCAGGTTGTGGAGCAAAATGTTACCCAAGCACAACAGATCTCACAGCAAGCTAAGCAAATTGCCCAACTCCAAGAGCAAAGCATCCACTCATCAAAGAGGATAGAGGAATTGGAGGCTTCAAACAAGACCATCATGATCAAGATCAACGGTTCAAAGGATGAGCCTCTCAAGATACGAGAAGGAGATGATGATGATGATGATGATGGTGGTGGTGGTGAAGATAATGATAGTGATGATGATGAGGCCAGTGAGAAGGAAGAGACAAGGGAAGGGTAGAACAGTGATGATGATGAAGAAGGAGATGCAACTGCATCTACATCAACTCAAGGTCAAGAAAGATATAGAAAGAGAAATCAAGACCAAGGAGCCTCATCTTCTGCCCCTCTACTGACCTATTCAATGGAAAAGGAACGTTTACATATTTATGTACTTGAAAACTTTTTAATTGAAGTTTGGATAAATATTATGTAATTAATGTGTATGTATATATTTGATGTTTACTGCTTTGATTATTGACTAATGGTTGATGTGTTACATGTTTTAATTCAAGGAGATCCAAATTTTCAAAGAGATGAATACGATGTTGCTCCTATTCAGTAGATCAGGACTCAACTCATAATGATTCTTGATCTGCAACGGAGAGTCAAGAGATCTGTGAGTTACACTCCTAAAGAAGGAGAAATAATTGATGATCTCACCGATGAGCAATTGGCCGAAATGTTCCGATTGAATCCTGACGAGATGGTGAAGGATGCTCCTATAGTAAACGTGAAAAGTGACGATGAGCTAAATGTCATAGACGAGATAGAGATTGAAGATGTCATGGACCAACATTATCCAGAGTATGCTGACAACGAAGGAAATGTCGTTCCAAATCTGGGAGACACCCTTGTCAGTGATAAATTTGACACTCTGGATAAAATGGAGCAGGAGTCGGAGAAGAACAAAGAGCAAGCCCAAGCCTCAGACGCTGATGTCAACATGAGAAAGGCTGCATGTTTTGCATAAACCAAAGCCCAACGTACTGCTCCAAAGTCAACTGTCTACACCAAATTCTATAAAGTGAAAAAGCATCACAAGGTGTCAGGCAAAATTATAGCGTGGGCCTATTTTGAAGATCTTAACGTTTATGCTGTTAAAAGAGAGAAGGGGATTGAGTAATTCAGATTCTCACACGATCTGAAGACTCTTCCGGGTTTTGAGCTTAACCAGGTAGCCAAATTAAAGTTTCTATATGCTGATCCTCGTAAGATGTCTGGCTGGTTTGAAGCTACTTTAAAGAGAGAGTACCACACCAGGTGGGTCAACTTTAAACCTCAACAAACAACGAGGTATATCAGGAGATCTAAAGTTGATGCCATTACTGGAAAACCAAAAATAATGTCGATGTGGAGCCCTCCGTGCACGATGTCTAGAATCCCTCTACGGGAAATGCCACAGGACTTCACTCCACACTTCAATTGGTGGTACTATGATTAGAGAACAGGTGAGGCCATCAATAGTGTTGAACAGAAGTGGTAATACGGAAACTATGAGGGTGTTTGACCCCATGTGGCTAACTAACTTGTCGGCTGATGATGTTTACACCTTATACAAGTGGCCATTGTTCTATGACGCGCAAGATATTCCAATCCTTCCAATTCCAAAACTTGATTAGACTCTACTTTGCATTTGATATACATGCAGGAGTTACAAGAGAGGAGAAGTACGAGACATATGAGGAGCTTATGAAGAATGTAATACAATAGATGAAACTAGGTCCAAGGGTGAGTTTGTAGATACATGTGTACCTATTATATGAGCTTAATGTAATATGTCTTTATTGTCTTACACATATGTAATAAAATGGGTACTTAATGAAATACAATGTGCGGTTCTGCTTATAATGTTTATAATTTCATTGATTAGTAGGTTAACGCTTATTGAACTGACTATATAGGTTTGTGGTTGTTTGAATTAATCTTAGTAATGTAATGATTAAGAAATATATTCAAACTTAGAAATATGAAGTTCTCATCCGAATGGACATGTTAATGGACCATACGCATGAACAACTTCATACGAATGACTCAGTCGCACGACTGAACCATGAGACTGGATCAGTCCCATGATTGTAACATGAGATTGGCTCAATCGCACGACTGAACACTTAGTCGTGCAAATGGATCAACTGCATGCTCAATCGCACGACAAAACCATGCTAATGGTTCAGTCGCATGAATGAGAAACCCTAACCTATAAATACCACTTAATTCGTGGAAAAACATAACACTTCAAATACATACGTACCCTAGCCATCCAGAGACCTCTAACAACCTGTTCCAAGTTCCTAGATCACACTAGATCGATTACCAATCGTTCTTAACATTTAGATTTAATCTACAATTGTTTCTACGCGCGTTCTCACTCATTGGATCGCCAATCAAATAGGATTCCGCACTATTTGATTCGGTATACACATATATGAGTTAGTATTTCGTTCAATACACCATGCTAACAAGATTGACTTTTGATGCGTAGTCTGACATTTAATTAATAAATAACTGAAATTTAACTAAATTAAACAACTATAAATAAAACAAAGAAAAAACATATTTTTGTAATTTTGTGTGAGGTTGAAATCCTAAGATAAGCATCTACCTGATTTTCTTCCTAGATAGTATAGCGTCAAGTGACTTTGATCATAACTAGAATGATTCATCATGGCATCATACAGGTTTATCAAATTATTGGAACATTTTACCACAACCTTTTGATGCTAGATTGTTGTATTCATCGAGAGTCATTTGCAAGTTTAGTAAATTATACTAGTGCTACAAGATGCACATAGTGATTTTGACTTTCAAGAATTGCAGCCACAATAATTGTCAGTATACTTGTCCTCTTAAATCCATACACAGATTTTGACACACATTGATGATGATTTAAGGTTAATAATTTCAACAACCATTTGTGGTTCCCACGCTTATATGTCAATCAACGTTTCTCATGAGATTTTTGAGTGGTCTACGGGTACTATTCAAGAAGAAACTATTCTAGAGCTTTCAATGAGATGCTAAGCCTCAGGTCAGTGCCACCGCACAACATATAGGCACAAACAACAATGAATTCTAGAATATTTAGGTTATGCTTATCCTCAGGTCAGTGCCACCGCACAACAGGGAGGCACACAACCTGTTATCTTGTTTGAGCAATTATTTTCTTTTTGCACAAATCACAACAACAACTTGGGTTATTAGCTTGATTGCATTTTGCAATTTTCATGTGCTTTGCTCATTTTTATGGTCATCCGCACACTTGTGGTGTTTATTTTGCTCATCACCCCTTATTGGAGCTTCATTAATTGTGTGAACTAGGGATAAGATGATACCCCACAGCTTGTAGAACAACTTAGTTTGAACTTAAAATCACCAATGACGTCTATTAATCTATTCTTTTAAATCTACCGAGATATCATCAAATGGTCTAGCAACCTCTAGGTCTACGTTCTCCATGTTACCTTAGTAGCAGCTAGCTTAACTATCATTTTTCCTTTTATGTTGCTTAGTCATCTCAGACTTATACTTCGAATTTTGCATTTTGAACAAATTCATTCTTTTAATGTCCCAAACTATTTGTTCCTGTGTACTATCATATTCTATAGTCATTAAATCAGTATCACAAATACAATCTTATTTCTCTTAACTAGCTGTCCATTTCCCTCATTTTTTTGTACTAACTTAACCTATTCTCCTGCTAAAATTCTAAAACCAAAACTGTTTTTCCGTTTAGAATTTTAATAGGCAAGGAAATAACAGAAATAAAAGAAAATGAAAACTAAAATTAAGAATAAAATCTACTTGTCACATTAAGTACTGTCATCATCAGAAATCATTTCACTTTTCTTTTTAACATCGTTGATCTCTAACACATATAGAAATGTGGTTCTTGAACTTGGTACCATTGTCTAAGCGTACTTGTCTTACCTTCAGCTTGTAGAGTGACTCCAATGTAGTTACTAGCTATTTGAATGACCCAAATGTTCCTGATTTGTATTTAAGAAACATTACCCAAGAGAATCCTGAGTAGTCATCCGTAACTACATCACAGTACAAGTCGCTAGCGATGCTCCTTGTACTGACTGGACCAAACAGATCCATGTGAAGAAGCTCAAGAGGCAGTTCAATGGAATAAACATTCTTTTCCTTGTGAGACTTCTTAGTCTGTTTGCTTTCTTGATGGCGACATAAAAATCCAATAATTGGAAGCTTTTGGCGTTTACTCCTCGCACTAGATCATTCTGGATCAAGTGATTCATCTTCCGGGGATTGATGTGTCCCATTCTCCGATGCCAAGAGATCGAATCCTTCTCTGTAGCCTTTGACAAGAAGCACTGAACTTGGTGATCCGTTATGGAGCCATTTGATAGATCCAAGACATACAGATCGCTATATCTTGAAACTAACATTAAGTCTTGGTCCTCCGGGATCACATAGTCCTTTTCAGAACATAGCACTTTGTGTTGTCGAATACTGCCATAAAGCCTTTGTCACATATTTGCGAGACAAAAAGTAAGTTGTTTTGAAGTTGTTGAACATAGTTTACCTTATCAAACTTCACTTTCTGGTTCCCTACTTCCCCTTTAGCGTTAATCTAACCTCCTTTGTTTCCAACAAATGAAACGTAACCTCCTTTAATGTGTTTGATATTTTATAGGTGTGTCAGGGTCCTAGTCATGTGCCGGGATGCTCCATTATCTACGATCCGAGTATTTGTGGCAACACTATAGCGAACACGCTGCACATTCAATGGAAATCATTAGTTGATGTTAGGGACACAAGTCTTAATTGGTTTGGGTGACCCAGAAGAATCACACATCATAAAATTCAACCACTGTCCATTTGAGGGTGAGGGAAGATCATTCGTCTTCTTGTTCTCTTTATCAGACATTGAACTAGATTTTCTTGCATAAGTTGGTTTTGTGTAAGGCCTGTTTGTGGTACACAAACAACTGACTAATGGGTTGAACTTTAGGGTCATTGACTCCTTTTGGTAGAGTAGCGGAGCTCCTTTTTGAAGAGCTGCTTTTAGTGTCATAAAGTTCAATTATTTTCCTTAGTGTCTCATAGTAAGGACAATTAGGCGTGATATGTCCATACTTTCCATAGTTGTAGCATGATCTATTTTTGACATGTTGGTGTAATTGTTTCTGTGGTGAAATGTGTGACACACGTGTGACTTTATTCTTTTTGGGTTTTGGCACTTGAGGTTAAGATGTTTTAGCTTGTAAAACAAAATTTACTCTTTGAAGCTTTTCATCATCTTTACCCTTTTGTTTGTTTGGACTTTGACATGATGCACGTGGTTGGTTAACTTGTTTGGTCGTTTCACATTTAGAATTAGACATGTTTGAACCCGACTTTACCTTAACCTTCTCAAATTGTTTATCCAAATTAACAATAGGCATTTTCCCTTTTGATTAAAAAGTGGTCTCATTTTGTTAATTGACAGATTTATTAAGTTTACTTGTGAAAGCTGGATCAGTTACAAGAAGAGTGGACACCACATGATCCTTGATTGGGTTGTTATTTATTGATTTACATTTTGCATTCAACAAGGTCTCATGTGGTGGTGGAACCACTTTATAACCCAAACCCTCCTCGTTGTTGCATTCTCTCACTAAGTGCAAGACTATGTGTCAAGAACTGGTCCAACTATGCAGATTTTGTTTTAAAGAATTTACTTCGACTTCCAAAAATGCTTTTTGTTTCTTAGCATCTTCTAGGGAGTTTAAATAGAACTTAATGTCATTAGCTTGGTTAAAATCCATAATTTCGTGTTGGACCAAAAGAACCACAGAGCCAAATCAGAAAAACCTTTAAGTCCCACAGACATCAAAACAACTGAAGTGATCTACAACAGCTGAAGACAAAGTCTAAAGACAAAGTTTAAAGACAAAGTCTCAAGACAACAGCTGAAGACAACAGCTGAAGACAAAGTCTGAAGACAACAGCTGAAGAGAAAGTTTGAAGACAACTACTGAAGACAAAGTCTGAACACCAAGTTCTCAAAAGTTGTCACAACAGCTGAAGTAGTTCTCTTTAGTAGTTGTGATGGTTTACTTTTCAGTAGTTTGTAATTAGTAGTTTTATATTATTTAAAACATCTGAAGTTCTTACACTTCAGATGTTATAACTTCAGTAGTTGTAATGTTAGCTTGTACTTAGCTTTTTGTGAAGGTGTCCTCAATTGTTGTGGACATCTTCAGTAGTTTAGTTTACTTTCAGTTGTTTGTATAAATCAGTTAGCTGTCATTATCAAGTGATGTTAGCTAATGTCACATTCCTTTATAAAAGGAATGTTGACCTAATTTCCTAAAAAGGAAGCGTGTGCGTGAATGAAAATATTTTCTTTGTAGAAAACTCTCTCTCTATAACCGTTACTGTTTGATTGAATATTCATATTATTCTTGCTTAAATTTCGTCTTTTTTTTTAATTCTTGTGCTATTCTGTTGCAAATCTTAATCTAATTGATCAAACTAGATACGGATCCTTTCAAATGGTATCAGAGCCGGTTAATCATTGATCGATTTAACAATTGATTATTAAAACTGCTCTTTTGATATCTAAGTTTGATCGAGTTAGCAAATTTGCAAGAATTGGTTGTAGAGTTTGATTTTCTGTTGCTTCCATTGAATTAATTTGAGATTCATGGTGTTTAAAACTGTGTTGTTGAGTTTTTGAGCTAGATCTGTTAAAATCTCATTGAACCTGTTTGAATTGGTGAAAATGGCTACATCAATCAATGATCCTCACAATACAGGCTCCTCAACAAAGCCTCCGATGCTTGTTAGGAGTGAGTATAACATATGGCAACGCTGAATGCTCCATCACCTGTCTGTCAATAGTTCAGGTTGTTGGAAATCTGTGGTTCATGGACCATATAAGCCTGTGGTGAGTAATCCGGAAACCAATGAGATGGTTCCAAAGAAGAAAGAGCAATACTCAGATGAACATCTGAAACTGTTTGAAATTGATGCTAAAGCCCATGGAATTCTGGCCATGGCACTGCCAAATGAAATCTATTCTAGACTTATGCCTCATGAAACTGGTCATGACCTTTGGGTTGCTCTGAAAGAACAATTTGGAGGAACTAATGAGGTCTTGGCAAACAATAGAGAGATCCTTGCCAAGCAATATGAGACATTCTCTCATAGAAAGGGTGAGTCACTGACTTAATAGTTTGAGCGATTTTACTGTTTGATATCTGAGCTGAAAATGGTTAAAAATGAATATACAAATAGTCAGATGAATAACAGATTCCTCAGATCCCTGCCTGAGAGATGAGACACATATACTATTGTCCTATGCTCCAGTGCAAATCTGGACAATTTATCTCTCACCCAACTTCATAGGAAACTGTTAACATTAGAAAGAGAGATGGAACAAAAAAGGAAACTGGCTTCATCTGGGAAGCTCACTGATGATTTTGTACAAGGGAATACTGCTCTGGTCGGTCATGAGTCAGAATATACTGCATCAGAAAGTTCTTATGATGAGCATATAGATTCTCTTCAAAGAGTGGAGATCCTACTTTTGTTGGTGTTGATAGTAATTCAGGGTTGTAGCAGTGATAATTGAGCTTTTTGATGGATGATTTGAGAGGAATTGCTGATGATGATCTGAAAGAGATGGATATTTTGAGCCAAATGGCATTAATCAATATCAGACCTCAAAAATTTTACAAAAGGACAGGTAGAAAATTTCCTAGTCTCTCTGGAAAAACCAAAGTTGGTTTTGACAAGACCAAGTTGAGGTGTCACAAGTGCCATAGAATTGGACATTTTGCAAGACAGTGTAGATCATCTGGATCTAACTCTTCTGCACCCTTTGTGAACTTTCCATGCAATAGCTCACAAAACAAAGGGAAACATTCTACCAGTTCTGGTCATCATTCACAAATTCAATCATCTCCTGCATATTTTGTCTCTTAAGGTCAAATGCCATATCCTTATCCCTGTTTTTACATGCCTCAGTCCAATCAGGTTCCAGTAACCATAGCTCAACAACCACATGCCCTACCTAAGCCTCAACCAGCTCAATCAAATCAACAATCTCAATCTCAATCAGATCAAGCTTTTTCACACTTGGAGTTGTTGACTGGAGTAGCTTACCAGATGATCTTTCTTGTTATTCTGAACAAGTGTTTTCTGGTGCTGGTCAACATGGTGGTGAAAATCCTTTTGGAAATCTTTCTCTTATGGCCCTGGAGTCTACTGATGGTTCGTGCTCAAATGTTTCATCATCACAGGTACCACATGTATCTTCTAAGGCTAAGGCCAAGTTGTGTTCGGAGTCATGCATAGATGCTTTTGTCTCAATTAGAGAAGCAAATGTAACTTTAATTAATCAAAATCTGGACCTACAGAAAGTGATTTCCAAAAGAAAATCTGAGTTTGAGTCTGTTTTAAAGGAAATAGATGATGTGATTTACAAATTAAAATGCCAAATCACTGATGAAAAGGCAAAGGTAGAGATCATTTTAGAGAATCATAAAAATCTCAAAGAAACACTTGCAGCTACTCGAGTAGAGTGTGAATGTTGGGTAACATCCTGCAAGGGGTTTGAAATGTTTCTCAGTAAGCAAACAGCTTTAAATGTGAAGTTTGGGATTGGGTATAATCACACTGTACCTCTTACAGATTTTACTACCAAGACAGAAGTAAAATCTGAAGGTGAAAGCAATTCTCAAACCACATCATCATGTTTCTCATCCTCAAGTGATAATGCAAAATCAGAGGATGAAGTCAGTAATAGTACCTCAGCTAATCAATCTGCTGATGGTCTCACTACTGATAAACACATGATCAAAGAAAAGCTGAGCGCCTCAGGTGTTGTCTCACAAAGTATTCAAAGTACCGAAGACCAAGTAACAACTTCTGAAGAACATTTCAAACCAAATGAAAACTAACATGGTTTGACAACTGCTGAAGAGTCTATCGGGAAATCCAAAAGTACTGATAGAAAACTTCTGAAGAACAAGTCTTCAGTTGTTACAAATCCTTCAGTACTTAACATAAGTATTGAGAGGAAGAAAGTACTTAAGAACACACCTTCAGTAGTTTCATCTTCTTCAGCAGTTGAACAACAGAAGATGAAGAAAAAGCCATGTGAAATATGTTGTCTATTCAATCATCTCACTGATGAATGTTGGTACAGAAAGAGTTCAAAATTCAACAAAGATAAAATCATTAAAAAGAAAATTAATAAAATGAAAGATGAATTTGAAACCAAGTTTGGGCCACAAACATCTCAAACTGATAACCCAAAGTTATTACAAAAATCTAAAAAGAAGGAAAGGGTTTATCATAAAATAGCTGAAAGAATTCTTCATGGAATATTAAAACACCAGACTAAGTCTGTGTCTTTCAAAAAGGAGGACATAGTGAGTCACAGGAACCAATCAAAAACAAGTACTGACGTGTCTGCTGAACTGAAGACTTTAACAACCAATCAGACACAACTTGTTATGATGGTTCAACATCAGTTGGGGAGAGTTAACAAATAGATGTACCTATGATTAAATTACTGAAAAGGAAAACTAAGCCAAAATCAAAGGAATCCTTTTCATCACCATCTCCACCTTCAGAAGCTGTTAATCATGACAAATCAGCTAGTATAAAATCTGTTAATGAGAACAGATCCAAAACCAAAATGGTTTGGGTCTAAAAAGCTAACTAGTTTGTTGTGACAAATGCAGGGTTCTTTAGCATGCCATTAAAGCATCTGGTATGTGGACAGTGGAGGATCTATGCATATGACAGGGAGCAGTTCTCTTCTTCATGACTACTCTCAACGAAAGAAGGGATTTGTATCTTTTGGTAATGATGCTAAGGGTTACATCATCGGCAAAGGCTTTATGTCAAATGGTGAGATAAGATTTGATGATGTTAACGATGTGGAGAATCTCAAGTACAACTTGTTGAGTGCCAGTCAAATGTGTGATAAAGGGCATGATGCACTTTTCACCAGTCAAAACTGTCAGATTCTGTATTCTAATGTTTTGAGAATGATTGATAGATATTGGATGAATATACTCTCTTGAAGGCCAACAGGATTGGAAGAGTATATGCCTTACACTTATCAAAGAAAATTGATTAAAAGGCCATCCATGTCTGTTCTCCAAGGCCTTTTCTCAGAAATCATAACTATGGCACAGAAGGCTTGGTCATGTGAATCTTAAAAACATGAACCAGCTTATGCATCATGGTTTGGTGAGAGGTCTGCCATTAAAGGAGTTCAAATGTGATGACAACTGCTCTACTTGTTTAAAAGGAAAGCAACACAAAGTATCATCCCCTCCAATAGAAGAACCAAAGTCCACTGCATGCTTGCATTACTGCATATGGATCTTTTAGGTCTAGTAAGAGTGATGAGCATGGCAAAGAAAAAATACTGTCTGGTAATTGTGGATGATTATTCCAGATTTGTGTGGACCTTATTCTTACATTCAAAAGATGAGGCTAGTCAAATCATCATCTACTTTGTGTTGCATGTGGAAAAGCAGTACTCCTTTTCTGTCAAGTGTGTGAGGAGTGATAGTGGTACATAATTTTGAAACCACACACTTGATGAATTCTATTTCTCTAAGGGAATCAAGAGGCAGTATAGCATTCCAAGAACTCCTGAACAAAATGGAGTGGTGGAGAGAAAGAACAGGACCCTTATTGAAGCCGCAAGGTCAATGTTGGTTGATTCTGGTTTGCCACTAACCTTTTGGGTTGAAGCTGTCAACACAGCTTGCTATGTGCAAAATAGAGTGTTAGTAAATCAGAGCTTGATGAAGACTCCTTATGAAGTGATACATCATTTGGCTTCTCTGATTTCCTTCTTTAGAGCATTTGGGTGTCCCTGTTATATTCTTAACACAAAGGATCCCCTTCAGAAGTTTGAATCAAAGGTGGATGCAAGGTACTTTGTTGGGTATTCATCTACTTGCAAGGCATACAGAGTTTTTAATTGCAGAACAAAGATAGTTGAAGAAACCTTGCATGTAAAGTTTAATGAATCTCCAAAGGAGAAAATCCCATAAAACGCTGTGGAGTTATTTGATTTGGACATAGTGCAATATGTTCCTTATCAGCCTCCAGCTGTTGCAGATTCTGTGAATCTATCATCTCTTGCAACTAGTCATTCATCTAATGATACAAATGCAAGGTTTAGTGATCACCTGCCTGAGTCTACTAACTTTGATGTTCCTGTAGTTTTAGCAGTTCCATCCACAACAAATGCTGATGAGATCTCTGATTCCTCTACTTCATTTAAATTGCCATCTCATTCTAGGTTTCAAGAGTCTGAATCAACATCTGTGCTGTTGAATTACCTACAAACACTTGCACAGATCTTATTGAGTATCAAGAACTGAAGAATCACCCCATGTCTCAGATCATTGGTGACATCAATGCTGGTGTTTCAACTAGCAGTCAATTGTCCAATTTTTGCTTTTATGCTCTCTTCATCAGTCAGCAAGAGCCAAAGAACTATCATATTGCACTAAGAGACAATGGATGGGTTGAAGCCATGCAACTTGAGCTTCTTTAGTTTCAAAAGCAGCAAGTGTGGGAACTGGTTCCTCTACCCCAAGGTAAGTGTGCAATAGGCACTAAATGGGTGTTTACTAATAAAACTAATGAAAAAGGTCAAATTGTCAAGAATAAGGCCAGACTCGTTATATATGGGTTTTCACAAGAAGAAGGTATTGATTATGATGAAACCTTTGCCCCTATAGCCAAACTGGAGGCAATCAGATTGTTCTTAGCTTATGCTGCTTTCCATAATCTTAAAGTTTTTCAAATGGATGTCAAAATTGCATTCTTATATGGTAAAATAAAAGAAGAAGTTTATGTGTGTCAACCACCAGGTTTTGAAGATCATAAACATCCAGATTGGGTGTATAAGCTTGATAAGTCTCTTTATGGGTTAAAACAAGCTCCCAGCACCTTGTATGAAACACTATCTAACTTTCTTCTTCAAAATAATTTCACTAGAGGCTCCATAGATAAAACTTTGTTCACTAAGAAAGTAGGCATGCATAAGCCCCTTGTTCAAATTTATGTGGATGATATTATTTTTGCATCCTCTGATCCACAGTTGTGTGATGCCTTTACTAAGTTGATGCAACAAAAGTTTGAAATGAGTGCCATGGGAGAATTACAGTTCTTTTTGGGTTTGAAAATCAAACAAATTGCTGATGGAACTTTCATTCAACAGTCAAAATATACAAAGGATTTGTTGAAAAACTTTGCTTTACAAAACTTTAAGTCCTATTCTACTCCCATGTGCATTACCACACAACTGGATGTTGATCAGAAAGGTAAAGCATTTGATAAAACTCTTTACAAATATATGATTGGTTCCTTGATGTACCTTACAGCTTCTAGACCAGACATTAAGTTTGCAACTTATCTCTGTGCTAGATTTCAGGCTGCACTTGAAGTATCCCATATGATTGCAGTCAAAAGGATCTTTGAATATTTGCAAGGAACTCAATCTCTAGGACTTTGGTATTCCACTGGGCACTCTTGCAAATTAGTTTCCTTCTCTGATAGTGACTATGCAGGGTGTAAATTAACCAGAAAATCAACCTCTGGTGGATGCCAATTTCTAGGCAATTGTTTAGTTTCTTGGTAGAGTAAGAAACAAAATTCAGTTGCTACATCCACTGCTGAAGCAGAGTACATTGCTACTGCAACTTGTACATTAACCAAAAAATCAACCTTAGGTACTCTGGCTTCAGAATCAATTACTTGATTATGACATTACAGAGACTAAGACTCCTTTATTGATGGATAGTGCTTTAGCTCTTTGTATTGTTAAGAATCCTGTCCAGCATTCTAGGACAAAACATATTGAGATAAGACATCATTTTAGCAGGGATTGTTATGAAAAAGGTCTGATTGATCCAAAGTTTGTTCCTAGTGCTGATGAGCTTGTAGATATATTTACTAAGCCTTTGGACAATGCAACTTTCCAAAATCTTGTGCTAAGGCTTGGTATGCTGCAGCTTGAATGATTTGACAACTACTGATGATCTCAGTTCACAAGTACCGATGAGCATTAGTATACAGCTGTCAAAAATAAGTACTGATAAGTTATTTTATCTTCAGTAGTTTTCTTACCTACTAAAGACTAAATTACTTAAAAGTACTGAAGTACTTATTTGTGGAAAAGTACTGATGTGGTTACACCAACTGATGTTTGTTCTAACAGATAAGTACGGATGACCAATCAAACATCTGAAAATCAGATAATCGGTTGAGTAAGTGTTAAGGTCCAATGAAACAACTGAGATCTGTGAATTGACAACAACAACTGAAGAGTAATTTTACTCTTCAATTGTTTCAAACAACTGCTTTTTCATTTCAAAACAACTGAAGCCAAAACCAAGTCTTTAGTAGTTTCAAACTACAGATGACTAACACCAAGTCTTCAGTTGTTTACAACATCTGAAAGTTAAAACCATGTCTTGAGTAGTTTTCTAACAACTGATGACTAACACCAAAACTTTCAGTTGTTTTCTTTCAGCCGTTTCATAACCTATAAATACCTAACCCTAACTTCAAACTTTTCATAAGTCGTTTTCCGAACGTTCATCTTCCATTAATGGCGACCATGCAAATCAAACCACGACACAACTGTGTTGCGTACTTCACAAAATCGGCCTTTTGGACTAAGTTTGATGCTGCCATTGCTCTGATGGTTGATTCCCCATATCAAACTGCTTTTCTTCTGAATCCAACCATCTATCCCGATACCCATCACCAATTTTGGACAAATGTCACTGTCCATACTGGTGAGAATGATGTCGCGATCACTCTCCAGTCATTTGTAAACCAGAAGAAGGTGGTAGTCACTCCTGCTATCATTTGCCAAACCCTAGATCTGACTGATGCCACCTTTATTACCAAATACCCGAAGGGCACCACTGATCTATCATTCGTTAACCATGGATATGAGGGCGACCTAAGTGCTACAACCATTCTGAAGAAGCACTTCCATGATGCTGAACGCCTAATCTTCCACATGATCAATGTCTGCCTTGCCCCAAATCCTCTTCATGGGATCAAATGTCATCCAGGTGGCAGCAGGTATTGTATTCTATCCTTGAACGCCAAAGCTTAATTTTTTCTGAAATTATATTTGGGAATTAAAAGATCTGGAAATGAAACCTGTGGCTAACAGATGGATATTATATCCAAGGTTTCTTATGGCCATAATCATAAACGAATTAAAATCTCATGGCCCTGTTGCTCTTGGAGTCCTGTTGTAGTAGTTTTGCCAGAGGTATACTCCAGGCAAAACTCTGACCCACACCTAAAGAGGCTACCAAACTGCTAAAACCCAAGCAGAAGGAACCCACAGCCTTATCCTCCAGATCCAAAGTCCCCTCCTAACCATAATCCAAACAAACCAAAAAGGCTACTCAGGGAGTTGAGTCCCCTGATGATGCCCCTGCAACACAAAGGCAGGATGTCACTACGGGTAGTAATCCCCCTGTAGTTTCCATGACTCTACCAGCTGAAACCGCTCAGGTATCCTCTCAACAGGATCCTGATACAACAAAAAATGGGGAAACCACATTACTAGAATCTCTCTCACTTAAGAAGATTGCCATTGAAGAGCACCATTCACCCCAGGTGCAATTCTCTTCACACTTATCTCCTACCGAAGCCACCCCTACTAGCCCAACTGTGGTGATTGCACAAGTGCTGACTCAACTACATTCCTCTAACCCTCCCCAGAAACCTATTACCACTAGGAAAACCTCAATAGTTGAGGGAGAGGATTATAATGTGGTTGATAACCCACAACATAGGGATTACAAAGTTTAATCTCCCTGTGCAGAGGAGGAGATTCGAAGATCTGGTGAGGCTGCCTCTTCTCCTGTTTCAGCACATGAACAGGATGAAGGTGGTATCATCTCTAAGACCTTACAAGAGGCAACTGCCAATGAAGGGCATCATCCTAAGGCAGGAAGTCCCCAGTTCCAAGAAATAGGGGCATATGTGAATACTGATCTACACTCAGCACATGTTCATCCTGATTTAATCAGGAGGTCAGATGATTCAGCAAAGACTGATGATGACCTGGGCTTTTTCTTTGATGTTCTAGCCAACAACACCATTCTTGAGGCTGAGGTATGCAGACTACAAGAACTATTTGCCAAAATGTCACAAGAATCAAGTCCATCTGCCGAAATTCACCCATAGATGGCAGTTTCTTCTGAAGCTCTCCCAAACACTAAGCCACTGCCAACAACTTTACCACCAGCCTTTGATTCAGGCACCATTTCTCAGGGACAGAACCCCTCTGAGCAAATGGTTGCTGCCTTTCAATCCTCCTTACCTCTTATCACTTCCCTCATCTCTAAAATTGTGCATCAAGCCATTGTTGAGAAGCTTTCCTCAAATCTTCAAACCTTAGTTGATGTTACTGTTTCTAAGAGACTTTCTGACATTCAAAACACTGAACCCAATGCAACCAAAAAGGGGGAGTCTAAGTCAGTGAAAGTAGACAAAAGAAAGAGAGTTGAAGAGGAAGAAGAAAAAGAGAAGAAAGAAAAGGAGATGATCACCTACAAGAGAATGAAGAGTTCTCAACCGACTGAAGGTGAGAAAAAGTTAGAAGAACTGATCATAGAAGCTGATGAGCAACATAGCAGATCTATAGATAAGATCATTGATCAACTCTGCACACAAGGTTTTGACACAGCCAAACTTGACTCTGAAATCAGAAGGCTAGAGATTCAAGAGATTGAACATAGATGGGCAAGTTGAACTGAGAAAGAAAGGGAAAGGCTGGAAGCTATGACAAGATTCATATCAAAGCATTTGGGAAGATCAATCATTGAAGTGAAGTCATGGTCCAGAGATAGTATTTTGGAGATACCCACCAGGATCTGTTCTTTTGAAGTATTCAACAAAGGGTTAATCATAGAAGCTCTTGATGAAGCTGGTGCTGGGAAAAGGTCTGATATGGCAAAGTTATCCAAAGCTTCACTCACAACCAAGATGCTAGAGCAGCCTGCACAATCTCCTACACCAAAAAAACCAACTTCACAACCCTTAAAACCAACTCCTTTACCCGAGAAACCTACTCAAACCACTACCTATGATGCACCCAAGAGGAAGAGAAGGGTGTTGAGGATGGAAGAAGAAGAAGAAGATGATGAGGATGATAGTATGCCAATCTCTGCTGTTCTTAAAATAAAGATGCCTCAGCCCAGAAGTCAACCAACAGCAATCACACCTGACATCCAAAGGCAAATGGTAAAAGTCAAACTTGAAGAAGAAGAACAACACAAACAACATGATGAGCAGCTGTTAAGGATGATTGATAAAGAGTTTCCTAAGTCTTCATCCATACAAGCTACGAAGAAGCATGCTCAGAGGTTTTATGCTCTCAGATTCACATTTCAATATCAGAAAGAGAGAGTGAGAATTTAGCCTGACCCCAGAGTAAGTGACAGAATTCATAAAAAGAATATTCCAAGAAGATACAATGGCCAAGTAAAGAAGATTGTAGATGTTGTGATAATGCTGGCCATTATAGTGTCACCCTGGGAAATCCTTGATGACGAGCTTACAAGTCTAAGATGACTCCACAAACTTTACTAGATAACAAAATGGTAAAGATGGGGTTGATCTACAACAAGCTTGAAGAAACAAGAAGAAATGAGCTCCAGTTGTTGCTTGAAGGCACTCATCCTGATGTGTTTGCATACAGAGAAATAACTACTGTGGAGCTGAAGAATGGAAAGAATGTTAAGTATTTATCAGATTACTATGGGCCTGAGTTCTTCTTTGAAAGTGAAGCTGAAGAACTCACAATGGATGAATAAGTTGTCTTCCTTGAGGCCTATGTCAGAGAGTCTTACAGACTCATCATTGGGAAGTAGGTCTCATGGATGGGGTGATAGCTCTATCTCCAATTCCCCGAGACAGAGCTTCCATTCATCCTTTGCCAATCAAACTTTCTGAAACCTCTTCCATGCCTGAGCTTAATATGAAGATTTCTGAGCTGATCCAGAAAATGTTTCTGCCAATAAGTGGGACTTCAATAATCTTAGAGGTTTTGGCTGCATTGGTTCAGGGGGAGTTTGTTGGACCAAAAGAACCAATGAGCCAGATCAAAAAAACCTTTAAGTCCCACAGACATCAAAACAACTGAAGTGATCTAAAATAGCTGAAGACAAAGTCTGAAGACAAAGTCTGAAGACAAAGTCTGAAGACAATAGCTGAAGACAAAGTCTGAAGACAACTGCTGAAGAAAAAGTCTGAAGACCAAGTTCTCAGAAGTTGTCACAACAGTTGAAGTAGTTCTCTTTAGTAGTTTTGATCGTTTACTTTTCAATAGTTTGTAATCAGTAGTTTTATATTATGTAAAACATCTGAAGTTCTTACACTTCAGATGTTATAACTTCAGTAGTTGTAATGTTAGCTTGTACTTAGCTTTTTGTAAAGGTGTCCTCAGTTGTTATGGACATCTTCAGTAGTTTAGTTTACTTTCAATTGTTTGTATAAATCAGTTAGCTGTCACTATCAAGTGACGTCAGCTGATGTCACATTCCTTTATAAAAGGAATGTTGACCTAATTTCCTAAAAAGGAAGCGTGTGCGGGAATGAAAATATTTTGTTTGCAGAAAACTCTCTCTCTATAACTGTTACTGTTTGATTGAATATTCATATTATTCTTGCTTAAATTTCGTCCAATTCTTGTGCTATTCCGCTGCAAATCATAATCTAATTGATCAAACTAGATACTGATCCTTTCACTTCGGTTTCCCTAAATTGTTTATTTAACAGTTCTATTTTTCTTTGTAACTGTGTTCATTTAGTTTTATAATGCGATTTGCTTTAGTGCAGAGTTTCAAGTCCTTTACTAAGCTATCGTTGAGATCTAATAACCTAGAAAATTTCAAATCTATGCTTTCCCTAAATTTATTACAATGAGAACAAGCATGATTATTGAAAAGTTGGTCTATGGAACTTACCTGTGAAGGTTTTGTTGAATAAGCCATCATAGCAGAGTTTGACTTTTCTGGTGTAGGTGATTTGAACATGTTGAACTTTGACCTTCTTCATTCAGGTGATTGACCACATTTGCAGTTTTTTCATTATTCGACATCGCGAGTTCCAGTGCTATATCACCTTCACTTACAGAGTCGTCATCCAAACCCTCAACGCATGCAATGTTGGACTCTCCCAGTGACACAAACCAAAAGGGCCAATCTTGCTCTTCGTCATCTTGAGCCGTCAAGGATTTAGGATCCTTGCTTGAAGATAAGGCGCTGCTTGTGGGTTTATCTTGGCGATTGAAGGATGAGAAGGGATTTCCATTACCTGTCATCTTGGGCTTCACAGACTCGCATTTGAAAATCCCCTTCTCTCCACAGTTAAAAGAGGTAACTTTGGTTTTGTCAAAACCAAAGGTTGTATCCTTTAAAACGCTATCAAATTTTGTCCTGTCCTCTTAACAAACTTCTTTACTCTCCGGACAGCACTTGCCAATACCCACTTGATATCCATTCTTTACAGCTCAGTCTCATCTACTGCTCGTAGTCTTCATCTGCCAGATGGCAGTTTCCAATCTTCCCCGCAACTAGACTGTCATAGGAGTGAATGACAGCTGCTAGGAGATCCATATGCTCCTTTGCAACCTCTACCGTCACATTACCAAGATTCTCGGTATTCAATCTCATAGCATTGGCTTTAGGTGCTATGTATTGGGTGCAAGATGACCCTGACGTGCAGATCCGGAAGTAGTGGCTTGAGACGGAGCGGCTGAACTAGACACGAATGCCGTTTGAAGTGGTGCTCCAGGTATTTTTGATTGAGAAGTTGAGTTGTAAAGTGACGGG
This sequence comes from Flaveria trinervia, assembly GCA_025506515.1. NCBI lineage: Eukaryota > Viridiplantae > Streptophyta > Magnoliopsida > Asterales > Asteraceae > Flaveria > Flaveria trinervia. The sequence goes on from CM046446.1 coordinate 20,488,062, forward strand.
TTCTGATCATATGACACCATTTCGGACTTGTACTTTATCCTCAACTCTTCCTCTCTCAGCTTGAGAATGAAATCATTGTATCCAACTTTGCCAGCATATCATTCTGTCTGAGGTTTGACACAAATGAGACCCACTTTTCTGGCAATCCATGCGCGAAATTCGATGCCTTGTCTTCCGTTGACGTAGTAACTCCATGAGTGTGCAGCTCACTCATCAAGTTGTGGAAACGGCCGATGACATCATCCAAGCTCTCGTTCCCCATCGATGAGAAGTTGTCAAACTCATTTTTCAATGGCTTAGCCTTTTGAGCTTTTAGTGATGCATTCCCTTCATACCTTTTTTCTAGAGCATCTCATGGCTTCTTTGCTTGCTTGTTCTCAGAGAACTGATGGAATATATTCTTATGAATTGACTAAGTTAACAGAGCATACACCTTCTTCTCTGCATTGTACTTTACCTTTGGGCAATAAGTCTTGTTGCCTAAGGTAAGTTTAACTCCATCTGCACCAACCGACTTGCTATACCTTGTCTTTATTGATTCCCACAGATTAGGATCTACTCCATTTAGGTATATCTCGAACCTTTGCTTCCATTGTGGGTAATCATCTAACGTTATGAGCTTAGGGGGCTTATTGTGATTTTCCACTTTGTTTTCTAGGAGCAATAAACTCTCGATCCGTGAATCGCTACCTGCGGTGAACGCTAAGTACTGATTTTCCATTTCTGTTTACTTTGGATTTTAGAAAAAAACTATTTTACTCGTGCGAATGAAAGAATGCGATTGGGCTATTCGTGCGATTGAACAATGCGGATGGCTCAAACGTGCGATTGAACAAATGCGGATGGTTCAATCATGTGATCGAATAAATGCAGATGGCTCAATCATGCGATTAGACAGGTATGGATGAGCAATGCGAATAAGGTGTTCAGTCGTACTAATGGATGGACGACTAAGTGCAATCGTGCGTATGGGAGGTACGAATTCAGTCGTGCGATTGAGTCAATTGTGACAATGAAGCTTCTGAGTTTTTGAAAATTCAAGGGTTTTAGTTAGTTTGATGCAAAAGCACGAATTTCTCAAAAAACCCTAATTGTCGTATGCCAGAAAACGTTAACTTTTTGACTTGGAGACGTCGAAAACACTGTTTGACACAAAAGGAATGAGTTTTTGAGTGAAAAACACAAATTTTATATCAAAATCAATTGAATCACATGCAAATCAAGAGCCAAAGCTCTGATACCACTTGTTAGGACCGTTTAGGTATAGAGTACTAATTGATTTACGTGTATACCAAACCATATAGTGCGGAATCCTATTTGATTGGCGATCCAATCAGTGAGAACGCAAGTATAATCGATCTAAGAATGAATCAAAACTTTAAGAACGATTGTAAGATGATTAACTGCGATCTATGAACTTAGAACATGTGTTCTTGAGTATCTGGACGGCTAGGGTACGACTAGGTGCATAGGTATTCGAGTAGTTACATTTTCCACAAATTAAGTGGTATTTACAGGTTAGGGTTTGTCTTTCGTGCGACTGAACCATTAGTATGGTTTAGTCATCCGATTGAATCATACGAGTGTTCCAACCGCACGACTGAAGCTTCAGTCATGTGACTGAGTCAATCTTATGTCTCAATCGTGCAAGTGATCTAGTCTCCTCGTTCAGTCGTGTCACTGGTCCATTAGCATGAAGTGTTCATGCGTATGGTCCATTAGCATGGTCAATTCGCATGAGAACATCAAATGATTAAGTTTAAACACAATTCCCAACCATTCTTGAATAAGAACTATGTAAACAACCACAAACCTATATAGTTAGTTCGACATGTGTTATCCCACAATAAACAATAAATGTTCAACGTTATAAGCATCAACCACACATTTTATTTCATTCATACCGATTCAATTACATATATATAAGACATGAAAGACATATTATATTAAGCTCATAAACTAGGTACATATGTATCAACAACATGGTTCAGTCATGCGACTGAATCATGCGATTGATCCATCCGCACAACTGAAGGTTTAGTCATGCGACTGAACAAATCTTATGTCTCAATCGTGCGACTGATCTAGTCTCCAGGTTCAGTCGTGTGACTCGTCCATTAGCATGAAGTATTCATGCGTATGGTGCATTAGCATGGTCCATTCGCATGAGAACTTCACACGATTATGTTTGAACATGTTTCTCAATCATTATTCAGTAAGAATTATGTATAACAACCACCAACCTCTATATTTAGTTAACTATAAGTTATCACACAATAAACAATGAAAAATTAAACATTATAAACATCAACCACACTTGTATTTCATTCATACCCATTAAATTACATATATGTAAGACATGATAGATATATTACATTAAGCTCCTAAACTAGGTACACATGTATTAACAAACCACCCCTTGGACCTAGTTTACATCATTGTCTACCATTCTTCATCAACTCTTTGAATTTCTTGTACTTTTCGTCTTTTGTAACTCCGGCATTTATCACAAATGCAAAACAGAGTCTTATGACATTTTGAAAGTGGAGGACTAGTACAATATCCTGTGAATCATGGAATAGTGGCCACTTGTATAAGGTATATACAGCACACAAGTTAGTCAGCCACATAGGGTCAAATACCCAGATAGTATCCATTTGGCTCTCCTGTTGTAAGACTATGACTGCTTCACCTGTTCTCCAATTGTAATAACACCACATGAAGTGTGGAGTGAAGTCCAGTGGCATTTCCTGTAGAGGGATTCAGGACATTGTACGTGGAGGACTCCACTTCAGCACTACCTTAGGCGTTCCAGTAATAGGATCAACTTCAGACCTTCTCATGTACCTCTTTAGTTGTTGAGGTCTGAAGTTAACCCACCAGGTATGGTATTCTTTCCTCAGTGCAGCCTCAAACCAGCCTGACATTTTCTTCGGATCAGCATACAAAACTTTAGGCTTGCCAGCAGGTTGAACTCAAAACTAGGGAGAGTCTTTAGATCTTGTCGGAATCTAAAGTACTCTATGCCCTTTTCTCTCTTAACTGCGTACACATTCATATCCACAAATATGCACAAGCAATGATCTTGCCTGACACCTTTAGGTGTTTCTTGACTTTGTATAGCTTGGTGTAGACATTCGACTTTGGTGCAGTACGCATGGCTCAGATCTCAGCAAAACAGGCCGCCCATTCAGCCTTTTTGATGTCAACATCAGCGTTTGACGCTTGGGCTTGACACTCATTCTTCTCAAACTTTTTCTCCATCTGATCCAGCTTGTCAAATGTATCACTGCGGAGAGTATCACCCAAGTTGGGGACTACATTTCCCTCTTGGTTAGTCTACTCTAGATAATGGTCAGCAGTGACATCCTCTATCTTGATTTCATCTTTGTAATTAAGCTCATCATCACTTGTAACTTCAAAAGTAGAGGCGTCCTTGACAAACTCGTCCGTGTTTAATATGAACATCTCAGCAAGTTGCTCGTCAATCAGGTCATGAATGTTTTCTCCTTTCTCAGGAGTATAGCTCACTGACCGTCTAACAATACCTTGCAAATCAAGAATCATCATTGAGTTGAGACTTGATTTGCTTAATGGGAGCAATATCGTATTCATCTTGCTGAGATGTTTGTTCTGCTTGATTTAAACATGTAACACATCAATTGTTAGTAATTAATCAAGTTAAACATTAAATATATATAAACATTAAGTACAAAATTTTAATACATGATTCAAGTACAAAAGCTTTCAAATACCTAAATATCTAATCATTATTGTTGCCATGAATAGTAGGCTCATCAGCTAGAGGGGCTGAGGATGAGGCTCCCTAATCCTGAGCCTTCTTTGACCATCGCTCTCTAGCCTGTGTGGATGCTAATGCATCAACATCATCTCCTTCATCCTCATCTCCTCCCTTCTCCTCTCCTTCATCTCCATCACCTTCTTCATCACTCTTATCATCATCATCCTCATCATCATGATCATCCTTATCATCATCATCATCACCATCATCATCCCCTTCTCTGATCTTGTGGGGCTCATCTTTGGAGCCTTGGAGTCATAGCATCAACTTCTTGTACTTCACCTCAAGATCATCTATCCTTTGTACTAAAGAAGTCTGCAGCTCACGAAGCTCGGCAATCTCCTGACTCTTTACTACTATGTGTTGAGCCTGAGCAGCATTGAGCTCCATCAACTAGTTTAGTTGTGTCGCTCGTTGCTTATCAGTAGCAAGCAGCTTAAGCACAATCCAGTTTAGATTGGCCAGCTGCTCCTCTAACCCAATGAAGGGTAGAGAGGATCCAAAGCTCAGTGGGACTTGAGATGAAGTCCTGGCTGGATGGGTGGTGGAAGTGATGGTAGTTGTGGTAAAGATGGGTGGTGGTATAGGTGTAGCTGGTTGAGGTATGGCAGTAGTAGTTGAGGGTGGATGTGTGGTAGTAATGGTGGGTGGAGGTGTGGTAGTAATGGTGGGTGGTGTGGTAGTAGTGGTGGTAAAAATTTGTGGTGGTATAAGTGTAGTTGGTGGAGGTATGGCGGTAGTAGTGGAGGGTGTGGTAATGGTGGTGGTAGCTGTGGTGGTGGTGGTGGTAGAGGTGGTGATCAAAGTGAATCACCGTCTCTTACTCTTCATCTCGTGCGGCTGAGCCATCCTCTTTTTCCTTGATCCCTTCAAGGAGGATGCTCCCCCTTGGCTGTTGGGCTGGTCTGGGGGCATAAGATGGATTAGTATCAGCCTCCCGAGACTCACCCTGGCGTCCACCTAGCACCCTAATCACTAGCTCAGTGGCAACCACCTTGCTGCCCACCGTCCGAAATAATGGCTCCTCATCAGACTCCTCCTCCTCATCAGGATGAAAGTCTTCCTGGAATCTTGCCTTCTCAGCTCCTCCGTGGGTGGATGATGGAGATGTAACATCTGTTGTAGTGGCCCTAGATTTGGTAGGGCCAGTATCTTCACCATCACCACTATCATCATCATTAGAATCGTCGGATGGGAGCACAATCGGCTCAGAATCTGAGTCACTATCATCATGATGCCATTTCCTCCTAGCTAGCACCACGTAGTCCTCTCGAGCCAAATGCCTAAACAATCTCCTTACTAGGGGCTTCACCTGCTTGCCCAGTAAACCTTCATCCTGCCTAGGGTGGTATCATCCATCACCTCTAGTGTAACTGTATCCTCTCTCTCCTTGGGCAGAGAAGGAAGCTTCTACTTGATGATCATCTGATTGAAACGTGGCTACATGCAGAAGCCTTCCTTTCCTTTAGCCTTTATTTTCTCTAACAAGTAGGTGAAGATCATCCTCAAAAAGCAAAACGGGTGGTTCAGCACCAGAGCTACATACGTGTTCTGGATCTGATCTGACATCTCATTAAATCCGCCCTTCCTCAAGGCCACACACTTTAGCAACACATGGGCTAAGTATTTGAACTGGGGGCACATGTTGCTCTTGTTGAGCACACCTGCGTTTATGTTCCCTGAGTAATTAGCCACAAGAAAACATCCTCGAACTATCAACGGATAAAGTCTAGTAGGGCAATCACCTTCATCTCCCAACTCTAAGATTGTCCTCAGATCATCCTCACTGATCTCAATGTCCTGACCAAATATGGAACTCCTAATACCTTGAGGCTTTGAGGACCTATCTACAATGTCAATTTCCCAGAAAGCTTGTTGTATCGATCTGTATAGTGTGCTCGGAGTGGAGATAGCTCTGAAGATCCTTCATCTTCGTAGGAACTTAGACGCGTTCCAGGATATAATATCGAGATGACCGCATATGTTGTGCTTTGTGCTTATGGTCCACCAACTCACCATGTTGTTGTAGCACAAGATAGATAAACATTAGATTCTTTGTAAATGAATGACATTTGAATTTATTGGACTTGAATCCTTCTGTTCTGTCATGCGAATGGACAGTGCGACTGAGTCTGAGTCGTGCGATTGAGCTCAGTCGTGCGATTGAGCATGCGACGCTATTCCATGTGGTTGAACCAGTCGTGCGAGTAAACTCATACGCATGGTTTAGTAGTGCGATTGTGCCATTCACCTAGCTTAGTCGTGCGATTGTGCCATTCGCCAAGCTAAGTCGTGTGATTAAGCCATTACCCCAGCTCAGTCGTGCGATTGATGTTCATTAGTATATCCATTGGCATGACAGTCTTTTTTCTATTCAAATTCAAATCTTTTGCAAAACTTGATGTTAGACGTAGTGGTATGGCTCATTAGGCTCGCAATCATTCCAACTAAAATCTAACACATTTTAAGTTAGCAATTTACTTAGTTTTACAGGTTTATTTTGTGAACTACGTGTCGGTTCTTGTTAGGGATCAAATTAAGTCGATTTCGGGCACGATTGGATGAACATTTAAGTGGATAATGTCGCACATTACCTGTATAATTAAGAGAAATTATGAGAAGAAACAATAATCAGTCTAGAACACTCAATCAAAATTTTGGCAGCGTAACGGTACAATCGTGTGAAGAGAGAGCGATTAGGGGGGTGATGAGTGTTTGCGACCAACTCCCCCTCATTTATACTAGGGTTTCTTTCAGTCATGCAGCTGAACCTAAACACACAATTGATTCGTGCGACCGAGGCTAAGTCGTGCGACTGAGGCTTAGTCATGCGACTGGCTCAGTCCATCACCTTCAGTTGTGAGACTAGGTTTTAGTCGCGCGACTACCTCATTCAGTCACCTCCATTCATGTGATTGGTTCATTTTGATGAACCAATCGTATGGATTGACCGATGCTTATGGTCCAATCGCACGTCTGGTCCATAGTTGTGCTTTAGTCGTGCGATTGGGCTTATACGTATGGTCAAATCGTACGACTGGTCCATATGTGCGAATGGCTCATACTTATGAGATTGACCTTATGACCATTCATACACTTAGCCCTTTTACTTATTGATAAGACATTTTGACCACTGATCATCTCAGACATGACCATTTTAACATAGAAAATTATTGATCACCTCAGACGTGATCCTTTTAACTACAAAACAATTTGTCACCTCAGACCTGACCCTTTTACATTTAAAAACCCCATTGGTCACCTCAGACGTGACCTTTTAAGTAAGTGAATCCCAGATAGACTTCCGATGCATAGTCCGACATTTTACTACTAAATTTACTAAAATTAAACAACTAGAAAAAAAAAGCTAAAACATATGTTTGTATTTTTGTGTGAGGTTGAAATCCTAAGATACGTATCTACAAGATTATTCTTCCTGGACAGTATAGCATCAAGTTACTTTGATCATAACTAGAACGATTCATCATGCACTCATACAAGTTTATCAAATCATTTGGGAAATTTTACCAAAGCCTTTTGATGCTAGATTCTTGTTTTCTTCGAGAGTCACTAGCAAGATTAGTAAATCATACTAGTGTTGAAGATACAAACAATGATTTGGAGTTTCAGGAATTGCAGCCACGATGATTTTGTGTATACTTGTCCTCCTAAATCCATACACAGATTTTTGACACTCATCGGTGACATCTTACGTTTAATTATTTCGACAAGCATTTGTGGATCCCATACTTATATGGTAATCAACATTCCTCAAGAGATTTTTGAGCAGTGTACGAGTATTTTTACAAGAAGAAACTATTCTTAGAGCTTTCAAAGAGATGCCAAGCCTCAGGTCGGTGCCACCGCACAACAGAGAGGCGCAAAGAAAAATGAATTCTAGAATACTTAGGTTATGCTTATCCTCAGGTTAGTGCCACCGCATAGCAGAGAGGCACACAACCTATCTTCTTGTTCGAGCATATACATTTAGAGGATCGGTTAAAGTCACTTAACACTTGGTTTTTCTCTCGAATTCACTTAAAATAACACTCGGGTAAAGATAGATTTAGTAAGAGTTGATCACAATATAGAAAATAATAAGGAACACAAGAAGTAATTTTCAAAGTACTTTTATATATTGCTTCTCAACTCGATTAATACAAGATTCTTACAAGCAGTGTGGAATGGTTTACAATGAGAACCTATATATAATACTACCTACAGCCGGATATACTTTGATACCAGCTGAGATCCTATAACTAAAGCCTATACTACAAGACTATAGTTGAAGGTGTCTCAGATAAAGTCTTATTTGAGATATGGTAGTCAGGACATGTCCCTGACTTACCTTATGTCACCAACTAAAGTTGGTAACTTGTACTATCATAAAAGTTGAATAGTGGAATAAAGTATGGTCAACTACATGGCTCTTTAGGAAGAAGCCATGTAGTATGAGAGGTCTGCAGTAGAGTGTCAGAGAACATACTCGTGTCCATTGGTTCATAGCAGTGTCTTCCGAAGGTTAAATGACTTCGGAAGAACAAGTACTTTCGAAGCCACTTATTCTTCGGAAATGGCTGCTTCTTCCAAGGCTTGGAGACTTCTTTTCTTCATACTTCGGAAGTAGTCTCCTGGTTGTTCTTCGATGTCTTGATCTTCGGAAGCATGCTCTTGACTTTGGAAGTAGAGTTCTGTCTTTGGAAGTTGATCTTTCACTTTGTCTTCCGAAGAACTCTACAACCTTCAGAAGTTCCATGCTATGCTTCGGAAGCCTTTGCATGTAGTTCCAAAATTATCTAAGTGATTTGGTTTTGGTTGCACCAGCCTTCTTCTTCATCAAACAAACTCCCCCTAGGCTGATGCTACTAAAACCTCACTTGTTTCTGCTTCTCAAAACTTTCAGCACCAAGGAGAGTAGATATTTATCTGTTTCCTTGTTCTTCCCTTATGTGGTGCTGAGAAGTTTGTACAAGTCCTTGGTAGGCAGGATGTCCAGTCTGTCACCTTGGATGATGTGTACCCTCTGTTGTTGCCCTATGAAAAGAGATAGTTTATGGGAACTGTAATCATATTCCCATCTAACTATAGGTTCCAATTCTGGACCTTCCACCATGTGTAGAAAGGCAACGCCCTTGGTGGGAGATCTTTCCTTGTCTTCCTGTCTTCTCAACTTCAACTCTTCTTCAATCTTGGCTTTTGTAGTTAGCTCGGCTAAATGAAGACTACTGATATAATTTTTGATAAGTGCAACAGTTTCAGAGTTAGAGGGGTTTGAGAATGGCTTCTCTGCTAACTCAGCAATATCAAATATGCTAGAGTGTAGTAGAGAGGTTGCATTAAGTCTATTGACATCGCCATTCTCCCTTTCGATAAGAAAGTTGTGAGAAGTTTCATCGAACCTCCACTGGCTTATTTTCTTTCTAGGCATAAGAGACTGACTGGGAATCTTGTCCTCTTTCTTTGTATCCATCAGAGTCACCAGTTTCCTTCTAAGTTTCTTTTTTCATCAATTAATGAATCTGAGTTGAGCCTAGAAGTCTAGCAGCCTAGTCCAATGTTCCTCTAGGCAAATCAAGGAATTTATCTCTTGTGAAGGAATATGAAGATACATCAACATAGGTGATGTTGATATAGTCTTCTTCACATGAGACTTCGCTCAGGATTATATAGTTGGCGAGCTTAGTCTTCATTGCCTTGAACTCCTTAAGAGAGAGATGTTGAGAAGGCTGAGGGGATGGTTTGGATGGTAGTTGGGTAGGTTATGGTTTTGAGGTTCTGGGAAGTGTTTTAGGTTGAAGGATGGAAAGCTTAGGTGGTTGGGGTGAAGAAGTGGATGTGGGTAAAGATGTGGGTTTAGGGGTGAAAGGCTCAGTTTTGATGGTGAAAGGTAATGGTGAGGGTTTAGTTTGTAGTTGAGTGGTTGCAGTGAAGGCCATCCCCTTTACCCTTTTGTATATCTCTTTTTTCTTTCCCAATCGGATGTCAGCCTTGATTTTGATGACAATCCATTGGAGTGTCTTCTCAGACATGGGACCCACCTTCCTTCCAATGAAGCCATGGGCGTGAAGATAGTCTTTCATCCAGGCCTTTTCAGTAAGCTTCCTGGTTGCAGTGACGCTTGCTTCTTCCTCCTCCTTCTCCTCCTTTGTCTTTTCTCTTGCAGCCTTTCATCATTCTTTCTCCATTTGATCCTGCTCTTAGTTGTAGAGCCAGAGAATTATCTCATCATTATGTGGAGAGAGTTCTTAAAGAATAAAGCCTTTAGAGGTTAGGAACTCTATCCTATCTCTCCTCAGCTGCAAGTCAACCTCATTCTATTCTTCTTTCTTTTTCTCTAAGGCCAACCTGGCTTCTTCTTCAAGTTTCTGCCGGTTGCCTTTTCCAGATTCACCAACTCCACTAGTGGTAGCAGGAGTGTTTCTTCATTGGTATCTCCCAATTAGATAAGCTAGTCAATTATCTTTTCTCTCTTCTTGTTGTTGACAGCCTCCTGATTGGCTGCAGCTGCTTTTGCACTAGCAGCTAGTAACTTTTCAATTGAAAGTCTTCCTTTCTTCTTTAATTTCTCATCTTCTCCTCTTCCTGTGGCTCTTTCGCAGTCATATTTTTTTCCCTTTGTTATCTTTTGAAGAGCCTGAGTGTGGTGCTTCTTGGAGAGTGGATTCTGATTGTGAGAGACGTAAAGAGGGTGTCTGGGATAGAGGTAGATCCAGAAAGTCCTCACTATTCACCTCAGATGCCATTTCTAGGATTGCATCTGTGATGATCAGTTCCTCGGACATTTTGAACAGACCTTCCGCAGCTTCCATTTTAGCTTCGGAAGATTCAGCTTGTTCTTCCAAGGCTTTAACTTCAGCTTTGGAAGTTATATTAGATACAGATTCTCTCCCAACTGTTTCAGTTGCTGGGCCACATTCCCCATTTCCCCTTCGAAATGAATCTTAGGTTCCATGTGGACCTTAGGTTGACCAACTTCTTCCACAGTGTTGAAAGTTGAAGTAAGCCTTTGAAGCTCTTCAGCTCCGAAGTAAATCATTATAGTATCTGGGCATGGCTGATTGGTAGAAGATCTCAATAGAAACTTGGTGATGAGTTTGTAGAGATCTCTGATCATCTTTGGGTCAATTTAAAGAATGACTTGATATGGCTCAGACACAATGATTATAGGAGTAGAAGATGCTGAAGTTGAAGTTTGGCTCTGTGATTCCTCAAATGTTTGTCTCTAAACATTCTCCCCTTTTTTGGTAGCAGCATCTTGAGAGCTAGATGAGCTTGAGGAAGAAGTCAATGAGACTTGAATAGGTACATGCCTAACAGATCTCTCGGTCTGTTTCTCAGCTAATTTAGCCTTCAGATTGTCAATCTCAAGTTGTTGAGTGGTGGACCTTTCTTCTAAAGTCCTAACCAAGGATTCAAGGTTTGAGACTTTAGATAGAAGGTCTTTTATGTGGAGTTGCATGCTTCCCTCATCTTCTTTTGAAGAATCACGGGGAGATGAGGTAACATACCTAGTATGTTCAGCCTTACCACCAGATTTGGTTTCTTGGCACCATGGTTTCCCTTGCTTAATGATGTCTCTTTCAGAGTCATCAAAAGGCACGATTGCCATAGATTCAGTCTCAGATATGTTACCCCTGTCCATAAGGTCCATTGAGGCACCTTCTATAGTGGCAGCTCAATGTGCATGAGTCCCATCCATATCAGTAGGACTCGTCTCAGTTATAGGTTGCTCATGGGGGTTGGAGATAAGGGATTTCTCTAGGCTCTGTTGACCTTGAATAAGGTGTTATAGATAAACTTCATTGCCGTGAAGAGATGTTATCTCTTCATCAGTTTTGAAGAGAAGGTCAGTTAAAGATAGGGAGGTTAAGCATACTGACCCGGGATGTTGGTCAATGTCTACTGGCATTGAGCCTCTGGTGGGGCTGTCCCTTGTTGGTTGCTCAGAAAAGTGTAAATACTCATCCTGAGGGCTGTTGGTTTGGGTGTCGGGCTCATGGGTTTCAGACTGAGGAGACTCAAAACCCAAATTAAGGTGAAAAGAGAAGGATGGAGAGACCTTAGACTGAGTGGAAGCCTATGTTTCTATTCTAGTCTTTTTGGATTCAATAAGAGGGGCTTGTTCAATCTGAGTAGATTGAACAAGGGTTCGTTTGGGGTGTCTTTGATATGTGATGGTGATGGGTGGAGAAGGAAGTGTTGGCATTGTGGTGGATGTTGTTGGTGTGGGTTCATCACCTTTGGGGTGAACAAGGATGTCACAAGGAGCTATGCGCTCAATCATACCTGCAAGCAGAGTAGTGTACCTTGGTGGACACCTTCTTCAAAGTCTTGAAGATTGTAGGCCTCATATGAGGGATAGTCAGAGCAGCTGCACATATAAGCATACTCTGGTCCAACTCACAGTTCATTATGTATTGAATGAATCTGGGGTACATAAATAATGTCTCCCTTTGAAGATTCCCAATCAGATTGGTGAACACAAATCTTGAGTAATTGTAGCGCATGCCTCTCACCAATCCATGAACTAATCCTAGTTCATACGGGATTTGATCCCATCCCCCGGATTTGTTTGACAAGCAATGGAGAACAACATGCACAAGGAACTTCTAGTTGTAGGAGAAGTTTAATTTGTAGACTGCCAACTTGCTAATGTCTCCACCAGGATGTAAATGTTGTCTAAATCTTTGTCGCGGAATTGAGTAGGAGCTCCTTCATGATGAAGCTTGAGGTGCTCCACGATGAGTTTTTCAGTAATGACCAACTCATGTCCAGAAATGTTGGACCTCAGTACACGAATCCTATTTAGGGTTTCGGCTGGACCTCAGTACAGTAATGGCCATTTGGTTAAAGTAGACAGTGGGGTTAACGGTAAGGGTTGTGTAGTAAGATGATTGGGTGAGAAAGGAGATGAATTCACAGAAGTCAACATCTCTTGATGAATCAAGAAGTGCAACTTGGTTGTGTTGAGGGTTAAGCGCCATTGGAGAAAGGTTAATGCAGATGAATTTGAGCTTGAGTAAAGATGGAGTGGAGAAAATTTTATAGGGCAGTAAAAATTGAAAGTAAGAAGATAAACTTAAATAGTCGAGATTATTTAAAAGAGGGAGGAAGGCGGTAATGGGGGATAGGATAGGGTGATGTGATGTTTTAGTGGATGAAATGACAGTGGTGGTAAGGTTAAAATCAGTTAAAAAATCCGAGATCATTAACAAAATATTTGCTTTTTACAGTGTGGGGCCCAAGAGATTTACGTTACATAGTAGAATCTCTCTTCCGAATGTAAAACATTTCCGAAGGTAATTTGTCTTCCGAAGGCAATTCTTACATCCGAAACAAAGACTTTGCTTCTAAAGGTCAGGATTGCTTTCCGAATGGAGAATGTGTAAGCCTTTGAAGTAGATCTGATATGTAATCAATCGCTTCTTCCAAGACCAAGAACTCTTCCGAGAAGAAAATTATCCTTTGAGAAATTTTGCTTCGAAAGATATGAAATAACTTCCGAGGGTTAATTTCTCCTCAGAAGGAATTTACACTTAGATAATTTCATAGAGACCTTTTTGTAATAGGGCTTAAATTGTATTGACAAAAAACTTACATATTAAAAAGGTTTTCAAAAGAGTTAGGCTAATCAATGTTTATCATCCCAATAGCTATTATGAGATACTTAAATTTTTGTATATTAAAAACTTTGTTGAACAAATGAGCATATTGTTCATTTGAGTCAATTTTGATTAATTTAATCAGATTTTTCTCATGAATATCTCTAATTAAATGGTACCTGATGTCAATATGTTTTGTCTTCAAGTGCTTCACCATATTTTCAGTAATGGAGATAGCACTGTTGTTGTCAATATGGATAGGAGTACTCATAAAGTTGAGTCCATAGTCTAACATCTGATTCTGAGTCCATAGCAATTGAGCATAGCAGCTAGCTGTAGCAATGTATTCATCTTCAGCAGTTGATGTAGAGACAGAAGATTGTTTCTTGCATTGTCATGAGATGATCCTTCCACCATGAAATTAACATCCTCCTGATGTGATTTCTTGTCAATGTTGCAGCCGCCATAGTCACTGTCAGAGTATCCATAGAGATTAAAATCCTAGTTTCTGGGATACTAGAGACCTAGCTTAGGTGCTCCTTTGAAGTATCTGAGGATTCTCTTAATAGCAGCTAGGTGAGAAACCTTTGGAGCAGCCTGATATCTTGCACAGATGCAAGCAACAAACTTGATATCACGTCTACTGGCTGTGAGATTCATCAGAGAACCAATAATTGCCCTATACTAATGTTGACCAGTATCCTCCCCCTCAAGGTGAGGACAAAGATTATGGTTTGTAGGCAGGGTGTCTTGGCCGGCTTGCAATCTTTCATTTCAAATCTTTCTAAGATGTTAGAGAGATACTTAGATTATTAATGAAAAACCCTTCCTTCATTTTCTTTACCTGAATTCCAAGTAAAAAGTCCATTTTTCCCATGGAACTCATCTCAAACTTTTTAATCATAATGCTCTCAAATCCCTTACACATTCGGTCATTTGAAGAACCAAATATGATGTCATCGACATATACTTGAACAAGCAAAATGTCCTTTTTAGACGTTCTGATGAAGAGAGTCTTGTCAATGGTACCTCTAGTGTAGCCATTCATTAGAAGAAACTGAGACAGAGTCTCATACCACAGCCTAGGTGCTTGGTGCAGCACATATAGAGCTTTATCCAATTTGCACACATAGTTGGGGTACTATGGGTCTTCAAATCCTGGAGGTTGGCATACATACACTTCCTTATCTGTATCCCAAACAGAAAGGCACACTTGACATCAAGTTGGTAGACAGTGAAGTCCTTGGATGCGGCATAAGCAAGGAAGATCCTAACTGCCTCAAGTCTTGCAACTAGTGCAAAGACATCAGTATAATCAATTCCTTCCTCTTGGATGCATCCTCGAACTACAAGTCTTGCTTTATTCTTGATAATCAAGCCTCCATCATCTCTCTTGTTTCTGAAAACCCATTTACTGCCTATTGGTACTTGACCACATGGTGGCTGACATAGGTTCCATACCTTTTGTCTCTTGAATTGAAGCAGCTCCTCTTGTATCAATTCAAGCCAACCACTATCTTTAGGGCATCTTCAACCTTCTTGTGTTCCATTTGGGATAGAATGCATGAGTACAAGTAGACATTCCCGTGATGAGTCTACCATCTTGTTCTCACACCCTTAGTGACATCCCCTATGTTGTTCTTAGTTGGATGAGTGTTATGAATCCTAAGACGAGGAATCACTTCTAGTTGCAGAGATAGATCCAAGTTGGAGATATTCTGATTAGGAACTTGAACACTCTGTCCAGCTGTTGTTTTAAATTCATTTAATGAGGATTGATTGAATGAATGAGAAACATCATCAATGGTTGGTTGTGAAGTAGTATTAACAGATGCTTGTTCTTTCAACACACTATTGCCTTTAGTCTGGTGTTGTGGTGGATCACCTAATGAGTTTTGAGGCTCAGCAAATGATTCACTTGTTGAAGCTTCACTATTCCTTGACATGGTTAAGCTATCAGATCTGTGAATGGTGGAAGCTTGGTGTATTTAAGCACTTGGAGAATTTGGACAAGGTCTGGGTTGCTTAAACAATTGATCAGCAACAACATCAACATCATTTGGAGCACCTGTTCCAGCTAAAACATTCTCACAAGATGGTTTTGAATAGTTTGGAAACAATTCTAAATCAAAGAAATGATAAGGGCCATTCCTCCTAACACAAGGAGTGTGCTCATTAACAACTATATTAGATGACTCCCCAAATTGTTGATTCTTAATGTTGTATACTCTATAGTCTTTGAAGCTCGAAGAGTATCCACCAAAGATAGTATCGTGTTGGAGCTGTAAAAGATAGTCTTATTATCAACATAGTGAAAGTCAACAAAAGTCAACGTCACGGTCAAAGTCAACAAAAGTCAAACCCGACATGTTCGAGACGAGGAACTGAGACGAGACATTGAAGATTTAAATGTCTAGGAGTTTTATTGTAATAAATATATTTTGTGTGAACAAAATATTTTTTCTTGTTTTTAGTCATTTTTATTCTTAACATGTAATTTTGTATTAATTAGCCTAAGTCTAGGGGGTTAAGTGCAATTAGTGAATATTAGTCTAAACTATAAATAGGTTAATTGTCATTAGTGTTGGTTAATGGTTGCATGACCAATTGATTAGGGTTTCCACTTTGTACAAATCATATGCAATCAATATAGATAAAAAGGATTTATTGTGATTATCATTATTTTGATCTAATTCTTCATGATTTGATTCAAGTTTGATTATCCTAGAGGTACACATCATCTGACTTTTCAGCAAATTTTGCTAAATTGTCTTTTGTGTTAAGTATGGTACACCTGCTGCCAAAGGACCTTAGAAAGCCAATGAATGGTGGCCTCATGTTCCATAGCTCATAAGGGTTTTTTCCATGTGGCTTAGCTACAAAAACTCTGCTCTGCACATAGCATGCAGTGCTCACTGCCTCTGCCCAGAATGTTAGAGGTAGTTTTTAATCAGCTAACATAGTTCGAGCAGCCTCAATAAGTGTCTTGTTCCTCCTCTCAGCAACACCGTTTTGTTGTTGAGTTCTGGGAGAACTATATTGTCTGGCAATCCCTTTTGAGTTACCAAATAAGTCAAGGATGAAGTTCTTAAACTCAGTCCCTTGATCACTTCTAATTATTTTAACCTTGTGATCAATTTGATTATCCATTTTAAGAATAAAAGATTTCAATGTTTTTGCAGTTTCATCTTTAGTTCTTAAAAAGAATACCCATGTGAATATTGTAAAATCGTCAACTATAACAAGGCAGTATGATTTCCTTTCAATGCTCATTATACTTGTGGGACCAAAGAGATCCATATGCAATAACTGTAATGGATTAGTGATAGAGTTAACACATTTGGATTCGTAAGATGTCCTGTGTTGTTTCCCTTTAAGGCATGCAACATAGTTACCTTTGTAGAAAAACTCCTTTTTAGGAAAACCGTGTACGAGGTTATTTTTAGCCAATTTGTTCATTGTCTTAAAAATTACATGACACATACGTTTATGCCACAGTGTTGACTCATCACTATTAGCTTTGGAAAGAAAGCATGATACTTCACTAATTTGGGAAGCATTGTTCATATCCAGCTTGTACATATCCTCTTTCCTGGGAGATCTAAGAAGCACCAATTCCGGAGGAATTGTCATCCCTGGTTTGAGGATAATGCACTCATGTTCTATGAAAAGCATCGGGTGCTTTTTATCACAGAATTGAGAATCACTTAACAAATTATGTTCAAGCTGTTTCACAAAGTGAACTTTGTCAACCATTAATTTACCATTGGATATACTCCCTCTGCCAGAAATATATCCTCTGGCCTCACCTCCAAATTGGACAGGACCTCAATCATAGTTCTGAAACTATTGAAGGAGAGATCCCTTCCCTGTCATGTGCCTGGAGCATCCACTGTCCACAATCCAGACATTGTTGTTCTTGTCATATGGATGTCCATGCACATAAGATGAGATTGTTAGTTTTGTTTGGAAGCACAAGCCTTGCTAGTCTTGGTTTCTTCCAAAGATAATGAGATGGGGGTTCAATACAAGTATTTGAATAAGAGGTTTGGGCTGTAGCATCTTCCTTGATCTTCCAGTCCTTCTTTTGGTTGATCTTGGAGGATGAGTTTGTTGGAGCTTTTGTAGCATGGCCTTCTTCTGAAGCATCTTTCTTTTTAGAAGAAGCCTTCACCACCTTTTCTTGTGAAGCAGTGTTCTTCTAGGATGGTTTCAAGGGAGCTTTTTTGTTCTTCGAAAGAAGTAGTTTCTTCCGAAAGCAACCTTGCTTCGGAAACTAGCTTTCCCTTCTTCATCACTTGAACCATTTGAAAAGGTCCAAATGTGAAACCTTCCCTCACCACTCTTTTCTAACATTATTTGCATAATGTGTGCTTGCAGGATTGTAGTAACAATCTTTTTCCATGTGGTTTTGCAAACCATACATTATGCATGCAATATTAGTCTTTTGGGAATGTGAGAGTTGTTGTTTCTTGGGCTTCTTCTCTTTATCAGCAACTTTTCCCTTCAACTTTCAATCCTTTGGTAGGATAGGAATGCTAGTATTACACTCCTTTCTGAATCAGAAGTATCTAACACTTGGAATCTAGCTGAGAAAAAGATACCTTTCTGCTTTGGGTCAATCTTCAGCTTGGACTCGACCACTTTCTTGGCAATTCTTCTAGCATCTTTAACTCTGCTTCTTCTGGCCTTAGTGGTTAGTATTTCATCTTCATAGGAGGAGATGGGTACATCTTCCTGAACCTTCCCTGTGGTGGCCACTATTGTTGTTTCATCCTTCAACTCTAGTGAGGAAGGGTCAATAGTTGGAACCTCTTGCTCCTTAGTACCACATCTAGGTTGTCTAATAGACTCATAGGAGTGTGGTGGAGCAATTTTATGGTTCCCAAAACTTTTTTGTTCTAATAACAGAGTTTGGAGCGGGAGGATGATGCAAGAATAGCCTGGAAGTTCTGCTAAGAAATAGCATGCTTCCTGGCCTGAGCCTCAGCAGTGACAAGCTAGGCATGAGCCTCAGACAATTTGGATATCAGATCCTTGATTTGAGTCATGTAGTTGGTGTGTTCATGTTTTAAAAGATACACAAATTTCTCTAACTCAATTTTATTTTGCTAGTCAGTTTCAGCTCTCTTAAAATCAGATTTTAAAATATTTAGAGACTCAATATCAGATCTGATTTCCATATTGTAATCCTAATAAAGTTTAGCTTTAACTATACAGGTGGAGTACAAAGATGTTCATATGCCTGGGCAGCATCTGTTCCGCCTATAAGAGCTTGAGCAGGAGTCACATCCGGTACATGAAGCTCTAGTCAACTTCTTGAGCCATTGCAGCTGTTTCAGTTGAATTTTCTTTGGAGCCTTGCATCCCTTGCAAAGTGACCGAGTTGGTTATAGTTGTAACACTTTGCCTTAATCTTGTCAAACCCAAACTTGCTGGTAGTTGGGTTTTGAGGGAATTGCCTTCCAGTTCTCTTAAAAAACTTCTTCGCTCTATAACTTAAAAGAGCCATCTATTGGACAACGTCCACGTACTCTACATCGTCTGGATTGAAACACTCAACATCATGAAAGCAGTATTGAAAATCACTAGTGTCCACTTCCTAAGACAAAGGGACAACTTTCCTAAAAGGACTTGTGGTGAGCCTGTTGAGACCTTGGAGTCACAGGAAAAGTGATGTATGGTCAAGAAGAGCAGGATGGCTATTGGAAGGTCAGGTAGCGCTGAGGTTGTGGGGTAATGAGCCTTGAGCAACCATTAAAGCGTTAGTAGTAGGAAGACTCGTGGGTTTGCTTGTTTAGTGGCCTTTCTTACTCTCCATCTCTAGGCGGTATCCATCAAGGATGCCATAGAGTTTAGTCATTATAAGAGTGTTCAAGTTTTCTATGCTCTAGATAGAGACACAGTAGAATGTCCACTCGTTTGGTAGAGCACTCATAAACCTTCTAGTAAGATCTCTAAGTTCGGGAGTGATCTTCACAGACTGAAGAGAAGAGATAAGATCCATGTACCTGAAGTACTGCCAGCTGATAATCTGTCGAGCAATGTGAGTGAAGTTCTCGAACTGCTGCTTCTGTGAGTCCTTCTTAGATCATTTGAGTTGGCATACATCTTACGAAGTGCATCAAACAATTCTTTGACAGTCTTGCAATGCTCGAACCCCACCATAATGGAGTTCGGTATTGCAGTCATAAGAATGGTCATAGCATTGCTCTCGATGTCCAGCTTCTTTCGGTCTTCGTCAAAATAATCCTCATAGCCTTTTCTATCATGGCACCGCTTCCACCAGGTGATGCCACCTTTTGGAGTAATGATGGGAGGCTTTGTCATAGTTCCCATCTCTACCTCGGATTTGTTAAGGTCCATTTTGAGTGAGTAAGTTGTATGGTGGAGTGAAAAGCAGGTTGATTTGGATGGTTAGATCATGCAATCAAGAGCCTAAAAAGCTCTGATACTAATGGCAAGATGGGTTAATGTCACTTAACACTTGGTTTATCTCTCAAACTCACTTAGGACAACACTTGGGTAAAGATAGAGTCAGTAAGAGTATATCACAATATAGAAATTAATAAGGAACACAAAAAATAATTTTCAAGGTACTTTTATATATTGCTTCTCAACTCAAATAAGAAAAGACTCTAACAAGCAGTGTGGAATGTGTTACAATGAGAACCTATATATAATACTACCTAGAGCCGGATATTCTTTAATAACAGCCGGGATCCTATAACTAAAGCCTATACTACAAGACTATAGTTTAAGGTATCTCGGATAAAGTCTTATTTGAGATATGGTAGTCAGGACATGTCCGTGACTTACCTTTTGTCACCAACTAAAGTTGGTGACTTGTACTGTCATAAAAGGTGAACAGTAGAATAAAGTATGGTTAACTACATGGCTCTTTAGGAAGAAGCCATGCAGCATCAGTGGTCTGCAGCGGAGTGTTAGAGACCATACTTGTGTCCACTAGTTCATAGCAGTGTCTTTTGAATGTTAAACGGCTTCGGAAGAACAAGTACTTCTGAAGCCATTTATACTTCGGAAGAGGCTTCTTCTTCCAAGGCTTGTAGAATTCTTCTTTTCTTCATACTTCGGAAGTAGTCTTCTAGTTGGTCTTCGAAGACTTGATCTTCGGAAGCATGCTCTTGACTTCGGAAGTAGAGTTCTGTCTTTGGAAGTTGATCTTTCACTTTGTCTTCGGAAGAACTCTACAACCTTCGGAAGTTCCATGCTATGCTTCAGAAGCCTTTCCATGTAGTACCAAAAGTATCTAAGTGATTTGGGTTTGGTTGCACATAATGCACCAACAACGTTTGTTATTAGCTTGATTGCGCAAAATTTTTATTTTTTATTATATTATTTTTTTGCTTTTTTTGTGGTTATCCGCACACATTTGGGGCGTTTATTTGCTCGTCACCTCTTACTAGAAATACATTGAATGTGTTAACCAGTGATAAGAAGGGAACCCACAGCTAGTTGAATGACTTAGTTTGAATTTGGATCACCAATTGCATCTAATCATCTATTGTGTTGAATCTACCAACACATCATGTAGTGGTCTAGCAACCTCTATGTCTACTTTCTCTATGTTACCTTAGTAGCAACTACTTTTACCATCATTTTTCCTTTTATGTTGCTTAGAGTTCTTAGACTTACCTTAGTAGCAACTAGTCCCAAACTCTTTGTTCCTGTGTACTATCATTTCCATAAACATTGAATCAATATCGCAGATATGATCTCATTAATATAAGTTAAATTGTCCTCCATCCTCGTTTTTTTCTTTTTTTCTTTTTTGGTAAGGACTAAAATTATAACAATTAATTTAATACTAATTTAACCTATTCTCCCCCTAAATTCTAAAACCAAAAATAATTATTTTTAGTTTAGGATTTTATAAAAATAGGATATTAAAATACGAAAAATAAAAGAAAAAAAAACAAAACATGTCAGACTAAACATTTTCATCCTCTGTGATCACATCAGTTTTTTTTTCACGCCATTAACCTCTAATAGATATAAAAATCTCGGTTTTCAAAGGCTTTTGGGTAGAGGTCGGTGTGTTGAAAATCCAAATTTATTGTAATAACATCGATTAAATGCTATTCATAACAATCACGTATAAATTGATACTTAATGCCCATGTGTTTGGTTTTAGGATGTTAGACCGGATTTTTAGTTACGGCTATAGCAGCAGAATTAACAAGATAAGTAGGAGTGTTATAAAATTACAAACCATAATCCCACGTTTGCTGTTCAAGCAGATGATCTACGAACAGCAACTTGCAGTAGCAACATATTCAGCTTCACAGGTTGACAGAGCAACCGATGTCTGCTTCTTACACTGCCAGGTTCCTAATCTTCTCCCAAAAAATTGACATCCTGCAGACGTTGACTAGAGTTCATTTTGCAGCCGCAGTAATCCGATTCACTATACGTTGTAAGCTCGAAATACTCGTCACAAGGACACCACAACCCGAGTGTTGGATTCGGAAGCATTAACTTCGGAAGTAGAGTTCTGTCTTTGGAAGTTGATCTTTCACTTTGTCTTGGGAAGAACTCTACAACCTTCGAAAGTTCCATGCTAAGCTTCAGAAGCCTTCGCATGTAGTACCAAATCTATCTAAGTGGTTTGGTTTTGGTTTCACATAACGCACAAACAACGTTTGTTATTAGCTTGATGCGCAAAATTTTTAATTTTTATTACATTATTCATTTGCTCTTTTTGTGGTTAGCCGCACACATTTGGGGCGTTTATTTGCTTGTCACCTCTTATTGGAAATACATTGAATGTGTTAACCAGTGATAAGAAGGTACCCACAGCTAGTTGAATGATTTAGTTTGAATTTGGATCACCAATTGCATCTAATCATCTAATGTGTTGAATCTACCGACACATCATGTAGTGGTCTAGCAACCTCTACGTCTACTTTCTCTATGTTACCTTAGTAGCAACTACTTTTACCATCATTTTCCTTGTATGTTGCTTAGAGTTCTCAGACTTACCTTAGTAGCAACTAGTCCCAAACTCTTTGTTCCTGTGTACTATCATTTCCATAAACATTGAATCAATATCGCGGATACCATCTCATTTCTATAAGTTAAACTGTCCTCCACCCTCGTTTTTTTCTTTTTTTCTTTTTTGTAAGTACTAAAATTATAATAATTAATTTAATACTAATTTAATCTATTCTCCCCCGAAATTCTAAAACTAAAAATAATTATTTTTAGTTTATGGATTTTATAAAAACAGGATATTAAAATACGAAAAATAAAAGAAAAAAAAACAACACATGTCAGACTAAACATTTTCATCCTCTGTGATCACATCACTTTTCTTTTTCACGGCATTAACCTCTAATAGATATAAAAATCTCAGTTTTCAAAGGCATTTGGGTAGAGGTCGGTGTGTTGAAAATCCAAATTTATTTTAACAACATCGATTAAATGTTTTTCAAAACAATCACGTATAAAGTGATACTTAATGCCCATGTTTTTGGTTTTAGGATGTTAGACCGGATTTTTAGTTACGGCTATAGCAGCAGAATTATCAAGATAAGCAGGAGTGTTAGAATATTACAAACCATAATCCCGCATTTGCTGTTGAAGCCAGATGATCTACGAACAGCAACTTGCAGTAGCAACATATTCAGCTTCACAGGTTGACAGAGCAACCGATATCTGCTTCTTACACTGCCAGGTTCCTAATCTTCTCCTAAAAAATTGACATCCTGCAGACGTTGACTAGAGTTCATTTTACAGCCGCCGTAATCCGATTCACTATACGCTGTAAGATCGAAATCATCGTCACAAGGATACCACAACGCGAGTGTTGTATTCGGAAGCATGCTTTTGACTTCGGAAGTAGAGTTCTGTCTTTGGAAGTTGATATTTCACTTTGTCTTCGGAAGAACTCTACAACCTTCGGAAGTTCCATGCTAAGCTTTAGAAGCCTTCGCATGTAGTACCAAAATTATCTAAGTGATTTGGTTTTGGTGGCACATAACGCACCAACAACATTTGTTATTAGCTTGATTGCTTAAAATTTTTATTTTTTTATTATATTATTTCTTTGCTCTTTTTGTGGTTATCCGCACACATTTGGGGCGTTTATTTGCTCGTCACCTCTTATTGGAATACATTGAATGTGTTAACGAGTGATAAGAAGGTAACCCACAGCTAGTTGAATGACTTAGTTTGAATTTGGATCACCAATTGCATCTAATCATCTATTGTGTTGAATCTACCAACACATCATGTAGTGGTCTAGCAACCTCTAGGTCTACTTTCTCTAAGTTACCTTAGTAGCAACTACTTTTACCATCATTTTTCCTTTTATGTTGCTTAGAGTTCTTAGACTTACCTTAGTAGCAACTTGTCCCAAACTCTTTGTTCCTGTGTACTATCATTTTCCATAAACATTGAATCAGTATCGCAGATACGATCTCATTAATATAAGTTAAATTGTCCTCCATCCTCGTTTTTTTCTTTTTTTCTTTTTTTGGTAAGGACTAAAATTATAACAATTAATTTAATACTAATTTAACCTATTCTCCCCCTAAATTCTAAAACTGAAAATAATTATTTTTAGTTTATGGATTTTATAAAAAAAGGATATTAAAATATGAAAAATAAAAGAATAGAAAACAAAAGATGTAAGACTAAACATGTTCATCCTCTGTGATCACATCACTTTTCTTTTTCACGCCATTACCTCTAATAGATATAAAAATCTCGGTTTTCAAAGGCTTTTGGGTAGAGGTCAGTGTGTTGAAAATCCAAATTTATTTTAACAACATCGATTAAATGCTTTTCAAAACAATCACGTATAAAGTGATACTTAATGCCGATGTGTTTGGTTTTAGGATGTACATATTCGAGAGGCAACTCAATAGAATTAACGTTCTTTGCCTTTTGAGACTTCTAGGTCTATTTGCCTTTCTTGCAGGATACACAGAAATCCGGAAGTTGAAAGTTTTTGACATTAACTCTATTGACTAAATCATTCTGAATGAGATGATTCATCTTCCATGGATTTTTGTGTCCCATTCTCCTGTGCCAGGAGATGGATTCGTTCTCAGTTTCCTTTGACAAGAAGCATTGGACTTGATGATCGGTTGTGGTGACCTTGATAGATCCAAGACGTATAAGTCATTATACCTTGAAGCTGACATTAAGATTTGGTCCTCCGGAATGATGTACTCCTTTCACACATAGCACTTCTTGTTATCAAAAACAACCTTCAATCCTTTGTAACAAATCTTGGATACAGAAAGCATGTTACTTTGTAATTGTTGAACATAGTTGATCTTGTCAAACTTGACTTTCTGATTCCAACTTCGCCTTGCATGGGGATTGCTGCACCCTGAAAGGATCATACATGCTAACTCAATGGGTGAATTGATGATTGCTCAGCTGGAATCCAACAAGTCCAAGAACTAATGCGGATGAAGATCTGCAAGGAAAATAACAAGTGTTATCTTCCACATTAGTTAATACGGAAGACATAATTCTGATGCAGACAAGTGTTTACTCTTCCGCATAGACTAACACGAAAGACATAACACTAATGCTGATGAACAAGTTACTCTTTCGCATTGACTAATGCGGAAGAACAAAAGAAGATGCGGACAAGACTTTGCTCATCTGCATTGACAAATGCGGATGACCGACAAATGCGCACAAGTATTTGTTCATCAGCATTAACCAATGAGGATGACCAACTTACTAATGCAGATGATCATGTGGAAATGCTTATCAAGATTATCTCATCCGCATTTGTCAATGCGGATGAACAAGCAGAGATGCGGATCAAGACTTAGACTAGTTTCTCATGTAATAAGTCACGGGTAGTTTAGTCATTTTGTAAAGGCATCTTGTGTGCCTATAAATAGAATAGTTATCCTCATACTGAGGTGACGGCTGATAGATAGAGAATTTTTGTTGTAATTATTCTCTGTAACATATCAACTTTCTTATATCAATAGAAACAACATTTATGAGTAATTTTCTTGCTTTGAATGTTCTTTGATTGTTTGTTTCCGCCACTCAATCAATGACTTGATTATCATATTCGATTCTCAGTAAGAATATCACTCTTAGTCAAACCCAGTCAATTGGTATCAGAGCTTTGGCTCTCGAATCTCTTTCAGATCTACGCACAGACTGCATACAACTTGATTGATCTGGTAATCAAGTTGCTAGTAGTGATATCACCATATCTACTTAGCAAACAGCAAGAAAATCAGTACAAAAGTCATTCTGAATCTCAAATGAACTGCTTGAACAAGTTGGACTCATCAAACATAATCAATCTTAAATCAACTAAATCTATACTTACACAAATCAACATGGATTCTAACAGTTACTATCAACTAGGTCATACACCTAAACCTCCCATGCTTAAACACAAATCGAAGTTTAACCAATGGAGAATAAGGTTTAGAAATAATATCACAGGTGTAGATCCTGATTTTTGGATCTCAATATGTAAGGATCCACATATTCCTGTTACTCTATCAACTGCTCAAGCTGCACTTTACAAGACTGCTAGAATACCAATTGAAGACTTAGCTTTGGATGAAGATGACTATAAAAATTAAAATAGATATCAAAGCATACTCAATTTTGACTCAAGCACTCAAGATGGATGTGCTGAAAAGACTGGAAAAGTATGGAACTGCTAAAGTTGTTTGGGATGCCCTCAAAATTATGTGTGAAGGAAGCAGTGAGATTGCTGAAATTAACAAAGACAAGCTGGTCAATCGGTATGAAACCTTCCATCACACCAAAGGAGAATCCATATCAAAACAACTGCATAGATTTGTATAGTTGGTTATAACTTGGAAATTATGGGTGTTTCATATAACATCAAAGAACTTAACAAGAAAATTCTTCACAGTCTACCTGAAAGCTAGAAGCAAAATGTCACAATGTTGAAAAATACTCTTGATCTTGAGAGTAACACTCTAGACATTATGATAGCCAAGATTGAAGCTTTGGAACTTGATGAACGAAGCAGAAACCTGAGTGGACCAAGAGTGATTGAGGCCTACCAATTCCCTCAGAATCACATTCTGTTGAAAATGATTTCATCACAGAGGAAGATGACTTCATCTCATCAAGAGATCAAATGAACAATACTGCATTCATTGCATCTCCACCATTCAATCACCCTTCAACTTTAGCTCAAGCACCTAAAGTCTCCATTGCTCCTCAAACCTCCACAGAGTGCAAAAGGCAACTTACAATGCCTTTGTTGCAAGTTTTAAAGCATATCTAGGGGGAAGACTCACTTCTGCCCACCAAATTCAGGAAGATTTAGAAGGAATGGATCCTGATGATGTTGACGAGATGGATCTACAGTGGCAAATGGCAATTATTACCATGAGAGCAAATAAATTCATCAGAAAAGGAAGAAAGTTGAGCCTGAATGAGAACACAAAACTTGGATATGACAAATCCAAGGTGAAATGCTTCAACTGTGGCATGACTCACCATTTATCCAAAGAGTGCAATCCTCCAAAAGAAACAACTATTCAAGGAACTCTCCAGGTCAATCATCATCACAGCCCAATTCAAGCTATCACTCAAGCAATCAACAATAGCAGTACTATCATTCTCATCATCAACAAACAAACCGGAATCAACCACAGCTGACAAATCAAGTCCATGCAAGCAGTCAGCCTTCTGCCAGTGCCCTTGTGATTAAACAAGATGGGATATGTGACTGAAGTGTGTATGCTGAGGAAGTGAAGCCTCAATTCTAGAATCATTCTCTTATGGCTCACATCAATGTTGGACCACTTCCAATGCCTACTGAGGTAAAAACTAACCTTTGTAATGAAAAATGCATAAACGAATTACAAGAGTATAGAGAACACAACCATAAACTGTCACATAAAATTAAAGAAGAAGAAAGTGAAGTCAGAAATGATGAAGAGAGAACTAAAAAGTTTTGAAATCAAAATCAAATCTCTCATTTCCGACACAGAAAAATGCATGGTGAGAAATACAATCTTGCAGCTGAAAATGAGCAACTTACTGAAAAGTTAGCTCAAGCTAAAGCTCAACAATCTATGACTGAAGTGAAACTTGAAAAGTTTCAAATGTCTTCAGTCAAGCTGCAAGATATGCTGGATTCACAAAAGGATCCAAAGGACATGTCAGGGATTGGGTGTAATTCATGTCTTCCACCATACAATGACAATTACACTGTCATGCCTGACTCTGTCTCATTCTCTGAATCAATCAAACCTAAAACTATGGAACCTAAATCTGTAGTGAAACAAGTGATAAATCCTCAAAACAAACCTGATGTTTATTTTGAAACCAATAAGGATAAAATCAAGTTAGCACACCCAATCAAAATCAAAGAGTGCTCAGACAAGACAGTGAGTGTCATGAAACCATCAAGCCCTGTAAAAGCAATTGTACCTTTTATAAAATTCATACCATCTATTTTTACAAGGCAAAAATAAATATGTCAAAACAATGAAACCCACTACTGAGAGTAGTTTTGATAATGAGATTGTATCTCCACAAAATTCAAGCAAATTAGAAAAGGTTTTACTGAAAAAGAAACCAACTGTAAAACATAGTGCAACACATAAAACTTCATTAGACCCTCAGTTATCAAGGTTAAGGCAGGGAATTGGGTTTGATATCTAAAACAAAGAACATGTTGACTAGTTTGAGAAAGAGGTGAGAAGTAGGCTAAAGACACAGAAACAGCCTAGACAACTGAACAAAAGTAGTGTTGTGAAACAATATACTAAAAGGGCTGATTCTGATTCATCACCTAAAGAAAAGAAAGTAACTCTTCAAAAGAAAGTATCACCTGAGTCACACAAGGAAAAATATAATTCAAGAAACAAACAAATGTATTCTGATATTTGTGACATGTTCAATCACAAGAAAGATAAATGCTTTTTCAATCAATATTGTTCTATGTGTGACATGAACAATCACTCCCCCAAAAATTGCTATTTCAACAAGTATCGTT
Organism: Flaveria trinervia; assembly: GCA_025506515.1. Classification (NCBI taxonomy): domain Eukaryota; kingdom Viridiplantae; phylum Streptophyta; class Magnoliopsida; order Asterales; family Asteraceae; genus Flaveria; species Flaveria trinervia. The sequence continues at coordinate 20,516,467 of CM046446.1, forward strand.
CAATTTGTGACATTAACAATCACAATACATCTGATTGTTTCTTTAATCAGAAGGGGTTGAGAATTCCACACACAAGCCCATCTCAAAAACATCTACTGTGATGCATTTTGTCAGACCTCATCTTCATAATACTCAATCTAGGACACCTAGATCAACAAATGACAGAAATAACTTGAAGGATTTGAGGAAGGGTCAAAGAAATCGTCTCACAATGAAACAAAAACTTGACCTTCCTAAGCAAAAACCAACTTTTGATAATGAAACTCAGGCTAAATATTTACAAAGAAATAGAGACCAATGATTTCATTATTCATCTGAATCCTCAGTAGATGTTGATGAGATGACTCGACCAATTCATTATTAAATGTCTCCAGAACACCTCAATCCAAATCACTATTCTGAGGGAAATACCACGAGGTGACTATCATGAATAGGAACAGGAAACCCAAGACCATCATGGCTTGGGTTCCTTATTCTAATTAGTTCTTTTTGTTTATAGGTTCATCCACACAGGTCTAATAGCCTATGGTACGTAGACAGTGGATGCTCCCGACACATGACTGGAGATCGTTCCCTCCTCCATGATTTCAAGTACATACAAGGGACTACTGTGGCATTCGATGGAGATTCAGAAGGTGGTAGAATTATAGGAGAAGGATCTGTGACAAATGGGATGTTAAGCTTTGACAGAGTGAATTACTGTGAGAATTTCAATCTGCTAAGCGTGTCTAGATCTATGACAAAAAATATTCACTCACTTTACAGACACTCACTTCTACATTCTAAAACCTGGATTTCAGATTCCTGAAGAATGGGTGTCTTAAAGACTCCGAGGAAGAATAATACATATGTCTTAAACCTGTGTTCTGCATCACCTAAGGAAGAAACATGTCTTTTATCTAAAGCATCATTTGATGAGTCACAGCTTTGGCATAGAAGTTTGTCAAGGAAACCATGTCATTGATCTTCCTAAAAAAGAATCAATTTTATTGATCAATGTTCGGCGTGCCTCAATGGAAAACAAAACACAAATCGTCTCACAAAACCAAGCTGGTGAACACTAATAATACTCCATTGAAGTTATTTCACATGGATATTTTTGGACCAACTCATGTAATGAGTATGGGAAGAAACAGTATTGTTTAGTGATCATTGATGACTTTTCTCGATTCACATGGGTGTTCTTCCTACTTCATAAAAACGAAGCATCCCAAATCATTCAAGATTTATCACTAAAACTGAAAATCAACTTGATCTTAACGTCAAAATAATAAGAATTGATAATGATACAGAGTTCAAAAATGAAAATATGAGTTCCTTTTGTGCAACCAAAGGCATTGCGCATCAATTCAGTGCAGCTAGAACTCCTTAACAAAATGGGGTAGCTGAAATGCGAAATAGAACACTGATTGAAGCAGCAAGAATGATGCTAGCCGATGCTAAACCGCCAATCACCTTCTGGGCAGAAGTAGTAAACACATCGTGCTTTGTGCAAAATCGAACTCTCATTGTTAAACAAAGTAACATGACACTTATGAACTGATCTTTCATAGGAAACCATTTATTGGATTCCTTAATCATTTGGTTGTCCAGTCTCAATATTAAACACACGTGATCATTGGGAAAATTTTCATCTAAGTCTGATGAAGGATTCTTTGTAGGTTATTCTTCTGTCTCAAATGCTTATAGAGTGTTCAATCCTCGATCAACACATATCAATGAATCTACAAATGTTCAATTCAAAGAACATTCGTTTCCTAAATCTACAAATGGTCCTGATTGGTTGTTTGATACTGACACTTTTACTAAATTTTGACCAATTTCACTTGTCTGATGCAGGAAATATACATTTAGGTGATACTTCATCAATTGTAGAAAGAAGAGATAATTATCCATTGATTCCACCAACATCTGATGAAGATATGAATGAAGATGTTCCTCTTCAAGCTGATCCATCAGACACCTGTCACAAAACCTTAGTGTTTCTTCTGAAGAAGGTCCCAGCCTGGTACCATCTAACTCACATGACTTGTCAAATGAGATCAGAAATCAAAAACAGGCTTCTCATCCAGTACAAACTCAAGGTACATCAAATGATGCAAGCAACCTCAGTGTTGCTGAAGATGTAGTAGTTACTGAACAGAAGTTGACAATCTTCATAATTCAACAATAATACAATATGAATATGCCTCTGACCATAATGAACTGAATGTCTCCAATCTTGATGTAACTATTTCTGGTGACACCATTCCAACCACAAGAATACACAAGAATCATCCAGTTGAAACCATTATTGGCGATCTTAATGAGAGGGTGACAAGAAGCAAGTCAGTATTGCAAACATCTGTTTGTTCTCCTACTTTCTATGTCAAATAGTACCCAAAAACATCAAAGAGGCACTTCAAGACAATAGATGGATTGAACAAATGCAAGAAGAATTGCTCCAATTCAAGAAGCAAGAACTATGGTAAGCTGGTAGATCTTCCCGAAGGACAATACCCTATCGGTACCAGATGGCTATACAGGAACAAGACTAATGATAGACGGATAGACATCAGAAATAAAGCTAGACTAGTGGGCAGGGATACACTCAGGAAGAAGCAATCGATTACGATTAAGTATTGCTCATGTTGCCAGACTAGAAGCAATCATAATCTTTCTTGCATATTTTGCGTCCATGAAATTTACTGTTTAATCCAGATCTACATGGATGACATTATATTTGGCTCGACAAACAAACAACTCTGCAAAGAATTTGAAGATCTTATGCATTCCAAGTTCCAAATGAGTGCTATGGGGGAACTCACCTTCTTTCTAGGCGTGCAAGTCCAACAAACAACACATGGAATCTTCATCGAATAATCAAAATATGTAGAAACCATGTTGAAGAAATTCCACTTTGCTGACTGTCATTCTATGAGAACACTTGCGGATACTAAAGTGAAGATTGGACCTGACCCTGAAGGCAAATCAGTGGACCAAACTCACTATCAATCAGTGATAGGTTCACTTATGTATGTAACAGCTAGTAGGCCTGACATTATGTTTGGTGTTTGTGTGTGTGCTAGATATCAAGCTCATCCAAAAGAATCACATGTGAACGCAGTCAAGAGGATATTCAGATATCTGAAGGGCAAGCTAGCTCTTGAATTATGGTATCCAAAGGAAGGAGAATTTAATCTCTATACCTACACACAGTGATTATGGAGGATGCAATGTCAAAAGAAAATCCACTTCTGGCGGTTGTTAATTTCTTGGTCCTAGACAAGTATCCTGCCAATGCAAGAAGCAGACAAATATGTCTCTATCCACAACAGAAGCTGAGTATATTGCTGCATTAGCATGTTGTTCTCAAGTTCTCTGGATTCAAAACCAGATGCTTGATTATGGTTTTAACTTCTTGCATACACCAATTTCTATTCACAACACAGTTGCTGTCTTTATAACTAATAATCCAGTTCAGCACTCAACAACAAAACATACTGAGATTAGATATCATTTTCGAGAGACTGTGCTGAAAAGGGTTTAGTCAAATTGATTCAAGCACCAACTGAAAATCAATTACCTGATATTACCAAGGCATTTGAACCTAGTAGGTTTGATTTTCTGGTTCAGTCAATTGGCATGATTAACCTTGAGTAAAAACTATGAAAAACATCAACAACATTTAAAACATCAGAAAAACCACAAAAAGAAATCAAGTTTTATGAAGAAAAGAATTTGTTGGGAAATGATATAATTACAGTCATTATATCATTCACTGTGCTTAATTTCAGAAAGTAAAAAACTGAAATGACTTACCAGATATGTTGGTAGGCTCAACTTGGAAGAAAATATGCATCAAGTGATGAATTAAAGACATATTCAATTATGAAACACTCATCACAAAGTACAGGTCTGTATTGGCTTATCTGAATGCATGTGTGTGTAGTAGCTTAAACACACCAGGTAATGATACTTTATGAATCTCTTTCACCACATCATGTTTCATCTTTGTTTTGCTGATCAAATACCTCATGAAACTTGCACATAGTGCAGATGTCATGATCCAAAAGATTCCCAATGTGGAACACATCCAAAAATTGGATGAATCAACAAAGTAATACATTCCAAGTGAATGAACAAAAGAATCCTATCATGGATCACCTTCCAAAGTGAAGTGAAAAGTATCCCAATGCGGATCAACATGAAAAAGGATCAAATTAAAAGAATCCCAATGAGGATCAGCGAAAATGAGATTTCATTACTTAAGTAACCCAGGTAAGAAAAGTTGTGAAAATGTTCTACCATGCATTGTTTAAGGAGGGTTGATCATTTCATGCTTATGTGTGTGAGGTACACAGTGAATAATAAATCAACCAAAACATGATAAAAGTCATTTGCATCAAAATATCAACCAGGTATGGGTTTAAGAGGACAAACATACCTTCAATCTTCTAGTTCATAATCATGTCTGTTGAATCATAAAGGATGCAAATGTCTAATGTAAGATTGATATGATCCCAACAAAGAGATCTTTCTCTTCATTATTAATATTAATAAAAATAATATTCAAAATGTTTTAAATCTTTAAAGTTTCTCTCAAATATGGACATAAACTTCAAGGGGAGTAAATTAAAATGTTTGAGAAAGTCTAAATTTTTGTTTATTAACTTAATTTTGAAAAACAAAACAAAAAGAGTTTTAGTTGGTGTTGTTGCAATAAATAACCATTATATCTCAGCTTATGCAGATTCTTAGAAGTATGATAAGCCCAAGATCTGTCAAAATTGGGAAACTTGTATTAATTGTGACATACAAGTCAATCCAAGCAAGAATTGACAACTTCAACAGCCAACTTCATAAAAAAAATTAATCAAAGACACCTCTTCATAAGATGAATAATCAATTCAATCAAATTAACTTTTGATTAAGTTCAAAAGCTAATGTAGGTAAGTGCATTAGTTAATGCGGGTGAAGGTAACCCATGCATGTAACTAATGCGGGTAACAATATTTTTTGAAGTGCAACTAATGCGGACAATGATTTTACTCTACCACATTAGTGTGTGAAGTGAATATGAAATTTACCCTATCTTATTTGATACAATTAACAAATGCATATGAACATGTCTCTATAGCATTTGCTATAGTGATGTGTTGACTTGTCAACCACTTGATATAGTTACGCAAATGCTGATTGACTTTGTTCTATCGCATTTGCTACTGTGTACAAATACGGATAGGATACAACAAGCAAGTCAACCGCATTTGTTAAAATGCTGGTGCAATGTTGTTCTTCCGCATTACTATAGCACAAATACGGACAACCAAAGATTTCAAGTTTAACTTCTGCATTTGCAACAGTACACAAATGCGGATAGAATAAAAAATTAAGAAACAAAACTTCCGCATTTGCAACAGTAGTGGAATGCGGACAGTCAGTCAAAAATTAAACCTTCGCATTTGCTACAATCAACAAATGCGGATGACCAAAAGTAGCCAAATGCAAACTCTGAACTTCAACAGTTTGTCTTCCGCATTTGCTACTTTCAACAAATGTGGATGACCAAAAATCAAACAAATAAACCTTTAGCATTTGCTACAGTGTGACTGTATCCACTTGTAAACTTACAAAATTTTTCAAATTGTATATTTGACTATTTAAAGGAATTCAAACGGATCATTTAATAATTTTCAAATTTGAGAGACTTTATAGTGAGACGAGCGCAAACCTACAGTACACCACCTTCAATCATCATCATCATCATAAACATCATAGATTTTGTTGTGTTTTTCTCAAAACATTCTTGTCATCGATTCAGAACCACATTTATTTCGAAGATAAGTATAACTTCAATAAATTTTGAAACGAAGACCTAGTCTCGGACTATTAACCTAAATCAAACAATGAACCGGATAATAATGAAGAACACCAAAATCAAACTTACTAATGTGATGCAATACACGTTTTCGACTTCAATATAAACATATAAATTGATAGGAATTCAACTCATATTGAAAACCTTGATAATCATGTTTACTACGAAAGACAGAGCAAAATGAAAAAAATGTGTAACAAATCAATTTCACATCATCTATTGAATGATTCAAACATTGAATCTGTGATTGTTAAATGACAAACTCACCATTTGCCATTACAGAAAATCAACAGAAATATTCTTGTGCAGATTACATGGCAAAACTGATAACTAACACACATGTCTCTTGTGCAGATTACATGGCAAATCTTACATAGAGCAAGCTCCATAACGTAGCGGTTATTTAAACCCTGATGTCCCAGAAGCAGAAGGTCTGAGAGATATCATCAGATTCATTAACACCACAAGGATAGCATATGCCATCACACTCAGACCAACTATCTATGAGAATCTCATAAGGTCTTTCTGGAACACTGTTGAGGTTGTTGAAGCTGATGGTATTAAAACACTTACTGGGAGAATTAACAGTGAACACACACTGATCATTAGTGAAGAGTTAGGTAGAAGATGTCTAAGGTTTGGTGATGATGCCAATGTTCCTTTGTAACTGAGTGATGAAGACATAACCATGCTTTTTGCTAAAATTGGTTATGAGGGAGGTTATGAAGCCAAGCAAATTGTTAAGGGATTGGTTGACTTACCATGGAGATTCATTATTCATATGTGTCAGCATTGCTTATCAAACAGAAAGGGGATAGAATGACATTCCAGTCCTCACATCATCAGCTATTTGTGCTCTATGCACCACCAGGCCATTCAATACCTCTACACATGTATTCAATGGCCTAGTTTCAAACACTAGAGAAGGATTAAGATACAAGTTTCTCATGTATCCCATATTCATTTAATGTTAATTAATGAATCATTTCCTAATATTGCAACTGAATGACCAGTGGTTGACATTCCACATTATGATGCAAGATCATATAAGTATATAAAGAAGAGAGACCCTAGAAACTTTTATAGTAGGGTCACACTCCTCTCGGCCTTAGATGTTGCAACAGATAAATCAAGAAGCACAACCATCTCCACAACCTGCAGCTCAACCATCACCAATACCATCACCAATGCCATCACAATACCATCACCAATACCATCACCAATACCATCCCAATACCATCACCAATACCATCACCAATACCCACCACAATCACCACCACTTCTAACTCCACAACCAACACCACCACCAACCACTCAACCTACACCTATATCACCTCATCATCACTCTCCTATCACCACCATAACAATCTCCTATATCCCCTTTTCAACCTGTGCCATCACAAGATTACCTTACTCATGTAGGAGGATCAACCAGTGCTTTAAAAGCTTACGAATCATCTTTTGATGAGGAGGATCATCACCTCATATGCCTGCAAAAATAGCAACTTCTGAGCCTGCTCCCTTAGAAAGTTTTTCTGATTCAAATGGTAACAGACTAGATGAGAAGGATGAATTGATCACTGAATGATGCAAAAGATTGAAAGAATGGAGAGAATTCTAAATAGAAGGGCCAGAATCATAGATGATAGAATTATAGAACTAGATGAGAAGGAACAGGAGATGAAAGATCTTAAAGATAAACATAAGGCTGAATTATCTGAGAAAGTTAAAAAATTGAAGTTGTAAAGGCTGCCCTTAAGTACTCAATAGAAGAAGTCGATGGACATATATACACTCTTGAAATTAACAATAGCAATGGAGGAACAAGAAATATCATAGAAGAACAAGCTGATATCATCTCAAGACCCGAAAAGGAAATTGACAGCAAGAACAAAAGGATATCCAAGGTTGAAATGATGATTAAGATCCAAAGAACTGAAGTGTATAATGACGATGAGAAAGAAGAACAAGAAAAGGAAGATGTAGAAGAAGAAAAAGGAGATGATGAAAGTCAAACTGAGTTTAAAGATCAAAGTCTAGATATGGTAGTGCATTCTGGAAACAATGGTTACTCTGACTATGAAAAAGGTGAATTTAAAGAACATTTCAGTGCATTGGATAGTTTTTCATCTGAACAATTCAGCATTGATGATGACTTTTGGGAATTCATAAACAACCAAAGAACTGAGTCAGAGCCTATTGTTTTTATCCCCAAATCACCAGCGCCTTTGGAAAAAGAATTAACTCTGTAAATTTTACCTGCTATCTCATTATCTAAAGAACATAAAGAAGAACTTAAGAAAAGTATGAAAAAGAAAGAAAAGAAGAAACTGAACCGAACAGAAAGAGAATGAGAAAAGTAAAATAAAGGATCAAGAGCCAAGCACACCTGAAATGGTAACTGACCAGAAGAACAAGCTGAAACCTCTAGCCCTCAACTTCAAACATACTCACGAAAGAGGAAGTACTTAGCTGAAAAAGCCAAAGGTAAGAGACCAATAGTTGAAGAAGAACTAGCAAAGAAACAAAAAATGACCAAGAAGTCTAGTAGCAATTGCTGAATTTTTGGAAGAACATGAGCAGGAAGAAGCTCAGTTGAAGAAATTGGCTAGTGAAATTGATTTAGAAGAAGGTGAAATTGCTGTTGGATATGAAGTTGAAAAGGATGTTCTCATGGACAGTCCTATTAAAGCAGAACAGGTAGTGGAAGACATGGTACCCAAAGCACAAACTGATGACTTGATGATTAAAGCCATGTTTCTGATCAATCAAGGCTATGATCCTGATGAAGTGTTTGGAATGACTTATGAGAGAATGAAGGAGGATGGAGAGAAAGTAAAAATGTTGCTTGATCCAACAATAGACACTGAATATGAGAAAACAACGACAAAGGATACTCCAAAGCATAAAGATTCATCTTTGAACAAATCAACGGGGTATGAAAAACCATTGACAAGAAGAGGTCCCTACACAAGCTATCTCAAATGAAGAAATCATCTTCATCCCACTATCATTATTTCCTAATTCTTATATGATGTTTGATAAGGAAATGAAGGAATACCTCACAAAACAAGGCTTCGCCAAAAGACAATTAGCTAACATGAAGACAAATTCTTTAAGAGCTGCTACTCTCAAGATGATAAACAAGAAGAAAGGAAAATTAAAGCAGTTAGAAGAAGTGGTGCTTAACAAGAAGCCAAGAGCAAGAGTGTCTGCACATGACATGAGTCTTACACACAAAGATCAAGATTATCTTGCACCTGTCATCATAATATCCAGAGTGGTTTGTTGAACCCTCTCAACTGAAGCTTCAAGAAGGGTTGACCACTGCTGAGATGATCAGAGAAATATCTACTCCAAAAGGCCAAACACATCAAAAGATTATTCCTGGAAGTATGATAGTGCATGGAACATGTTATGGTCAAAAGGATCTCTAGCTTATTGCAATTCTTTATTGAGTACTCTGGTTTGGTAAATGCATTTGAGATTCATGACTGAAAGAACTGGCCAACCTAGAGCTGATCAACCACAATGCCATGTACAAAGGCTATGAATTTGAAGGAATACTCAAAATGTTCAAAAGAACAAACAACTTCAACACATTGAAAGCTACATCCATGAAGAAAGACAGAACATTCAAGAATCCAATAGAAAAGAATCAAACAAAACCAGCTGAAGAAGTTGTATTCCTTGAACCTAAAGTCAAACCTACTGAAGCCTTGAAAAGAAAAATAGTACTTGGTACACATTCCTCAATTCCAATTTCAAATGTGTTTTATGATGAGAAGACATAGAGGAAATGGGGAGAAAAAGAGGGTGCTGAGATAAGATTATTTAGTGGTTATGAAGTGAGATTACTGGATCAATCATACATTCAATACATCCATACAAGACACTTTAGAGAGATATCAAACAAACTAGGTGAAGAAGATCAACATTCCATTCTGAAATGCATCAAACTACTACAAATGGCCTATGATCAGATCAGTGCAAAAAGAGAGAAAAGAAAGAAGAAAAAGACACCTCTTCAATTGGGACACATGTCAAACTTGAAGTTGATGTACATGGTTCCCTATTGATTCACAGAGATGGACTTTCAACAGTTTCTCTTTGGGAACCTATTTCTTTGAAGAAGATACCACTTCAAGCAATCCATGATATGAGCGGAATGAAGATTCATGTACTGAGCAAGGATAAAATGTCTAAGGCTTAAGATTTTGTCAACATGATCAGACCAATTCTAGATCAAAGACAAGCTGCACCTTTTGTATCATCAAAAGACCAAGCTCAATCATCACAACATCAATCACCTGCCAAACATTGAGGAAAACTAGGCTGTATAATTCTTAGGGGGAGTATTGTTGCACACTGAAAGGATCTTACATGCCACCTCAATGGGTGAATTGATGATTGCTCGGTTGGAATCCCACAAGGCCAAGAACCAATGCGGATGAAGATTTGCAAGGAAAATAACAAGTGTTATCTTCCGCATTAGTTAATACGGAAGACATAATTCTGATGCGGACAAGTGTTTACTCTTCCGCATTGACTAATGTGGAAGACATAACACTAATGCTGAAGAACAAGTTACTCTTCCGCATTAACTAATGTGGAAGAAAAAAAGAAGATGCGGACAAGACTTTGCTCATCCGCATTGACAAATGCAGATGACCGACCAAATACGCACAAGTATTTGTTCATCCGAATTAACCAATGCGGATGACCAACTTAGTAATGTGGATTATCAAGTGGAAATGCTGATCAAGATTATCTCATCCGCATTGTCAATGCGGATGAACAAGCAGAGATGCGGATCAAGACTTAGTCCAGTTTCTGATGTAATAAGTCAGGGGTAGTTTAGTCATTTTTTAAAGGCATCTTGTCTGCCTATAAATAGAATAGTTATCCTCGTACTGAGGTTACGGCTGACAGATAGAGAATTTTTGTTGTAATTATCCACTATAACTTATCAACTTTCATATATCAATACAAACAACATTTATGAGTAATTTTCTTGCTTTGAATGTTCTTTGATTGTTTGTTTCCACCACTCAATCATTGACTTGATTATCATATTCGATTCTCAGTAAGAATATCACTCTTACTCAAACCCAGTCAGGATGTAACCTCCTTTATTTCTAGCAAATTGAACATGTCCTCCATTAATTTTTTTGATGTTTGAGAGGAGAGACAGGTTCCCGATCATGTGCCTAGATGCCCCACTATCAACAATCCAGGTGTTTGTGATAGCACTATAACAAACACCCAGCATATTCAAAGGAAATTATTAGTTAAGGTTTTGGACCTAAGCCTTAACTGGCTTGGGTAACCCAGAGGAATTACACATCATGAATTGAACCCACTGTCCCTTAGATCGTGAGGGCATATCGTTCTTCGTAATGTTCTCCGTATCAGGCACTTGACTTGACTTTTCTTTCCATAAACCAGTTTGGTGTAATGCCTGTTTGTGATAAACAAATGACTGGCTAATTGTTTGAACTTTAGATTCATTATTTCTTTTTCGTGGAGCAATGGAGCTCCCTTTAGAAGAAATTGGTTTAGTATCATGAAGTTCAATTTTCTTTCTACTATCATGACTTTCATCTTGTTGGGCTTTGACTCCTCTTGTTTAGATGTTTTAACTTCTTTAACAAAATGTATTGTTTGACGGTTTTAACATCTTTAGCCTTTTGTTTGTTTGGAATAAGACGTGGAGCATGTGGTTGGTTAATTGGTTTAGTCGATTTATATTCAGAAATAGATGTGGTTGAACCTGACTTTACTTAACCTTTTTAAACTGTTCTTCCAAATTCACAATAGGCATCTTACCCTTAGATTTTAAAGTGGCCTCCTTCTGTTTAGCAACAGCTTCCACCGTTTGACACGTGGAATCTGGATCACTAACTAGAGGAGTGGTCACCACATGATCCTTAATAGGATTGTTATTTACTGGTTGACATTTAGCATTTAACAATATCTCATATGGTGGTGGAACCACTTTGTAACCCAAACCCTCCCTTTTATTTCGTTCTTTCACTAAGTGTTTAACTATGTGAGAAGATCTAGTCCAATTGTGCAGTTTTTGATTTAATAAGTTTACTTTCACTTCCAAAACATATTTTTCCTTCTTAGTTTCTTCAACGTAATGGTTGTTAGGATGAAGAAATTCTTGATCACAGTCCCCACCACTACGGTCTTCTACATTTGAAGCTTCTTTATCTTGTTGTTGAGCCTTTGAGCTGGAACTTGAAGGCATCTCACATGTATCAGCTAAATTGGTCAATGCTATGCTGATAGGAACTTAATTTGTAGAATTAGTTATAACTGGAGCTAAAGTTATATAGCTTGAAGGTCTTGCAGCACAAATCATGGATCAGGATCACCTGTTGGTAGAATATGTGTAGACCCTGAAACCTTCTCACAAGATTTGTTAAAGCCGTTGTTAACTAAATCAAGATCAAATAGCCAATAAGGATTAGAACTAGTTACACTGGGTTTGTGTTCATTGAAAGTCACATTGGCTGACTCTTTCAACAATCTTGGTTTTGAGATAGTACAATCTATATGACTTAGCTTGGGAAGAGTATCCAATGAAATGTCCATTATCTGGTTTCTCAGCAAATTTGGCAATTTGATGTTTGGTATTCATGATGAAATAAGGACATCCAAATGACGTGAGAAAACCAATGAAAGGTTTCCTCTGGCGCCAAAGTTCATAAGGAGTCTTACCATGTGTCTTAACTACTAAAACTCTATTTTGCACATAGCAGTCAATGTTAACTGTCTCTACCCAGAAGGTAATAGGCAATTTAGAATAAGAAAACATAGTTCTTGTAGCTTCAATAAGTGTCATGTTTCTCCTCTCAATAACACCATTTTGCAGAGGAGTCTTTGGAGCACTATATGGTCTTGTAATACCCTTTTCATCACAAAATGTATCAAGGATTTGGTTCTTGAATTTAGTTCTTTGATCACATCTTATGGTTTTGACCTTGTGATAACATTGGTTCTCAATCTTATGATAAAATTCTTTAGAAACTTAGGAGTCTCATCCTTAGTTATAAGGAAGTAGACCCAAGTGAATCTTGTGAAGTCAATATGATCACTAAGAAGTAAAATGTACTTCTTACACTCATTACACTGGTGGGGCCAAAGAGATCCATATGTGACAAGTTTATGGGAGTAGTGATAGAGTTCTTTACTTTGGCTTGTGAGATACCTTGTGTTGCTTCCCTTTCAAGCATGCAACACAATGATCATCACTTGTAAACTCTTTCTTTGGCATTCCAGTTACCAAATCATTCTTAATTAGCTTATTCATGTTTTTAAAGTATACATGGCACACTCTTTTATGCCAAAGAAAAGACTCAATACTATTTGCTTTACACAGAAAGCATGAAACTTCTCCCGAGGGAGATGTTTCTTGAAAATCCATCTTGTACATGTTCTCTTTCATAGGGGCTATATGAAAAATATTCTCATGACGAACAACCACCCCGGGCTTGAGAACAATGCACTCATGCTTAGTGAAAGCATGTTAGGATTCTCATCACAAAATTGAGATACACTCAAAGATTGTATCCAAGCTCCTTGACAAAGTGTTCCTTCTCAATGTCAAGCTTACCATTTGTGACCATGCCCCTTCCAGATATGTAACCACCCTTATCTCCTCCAAACTCAAATGGCGCTTCGTTAATTATTTCAAAGTTTTAGAGTAGTGACCTATTGGCTATCATGTGACTAGAACAACCACTATCAATGATTCGGACATTCTTGTTTGTCTTGAGTTGTTCCTGCACAAAAGAGATGGTTAGTTACATTTCGAAACTCAAGCCTTGTTTGTCATTGGTTTATCAAAAGAAGTTGATGGTAATGAAACAATAATTGATTCTATAGTCATATTTTGAGGATCCTTTGTTATTGTTGATGGAGAACTTTGAGTCACTTGGCCTTTCTTGAACTTCTACATAACCATTGGAAGTTTAGACTTGACCTTAAATACTTCAAAAGTTTTACTGGATTTGGAAGTTTTGATGATTGGTCCTTCAGAAGATCTTTTTGTCACTGCAGCAGGCTTTAGTCCTTCGGAAGTATTCCCTTCTTTCGAGACCAAATTTTCTTTCCAAGGCAATTTTCCACTTGCCTTCATCTTCATTTTGGAGCTTCGGAAGGGAACAAATTTTCCATCCGAAGCTATTTTTCTTCTTGGAACTCTTAGAATTCTCTTCTTTGGTCATATGCAAAGTGTTTCTTGGATTGTAGAAACAATCCTTGGCAAGATGAGAAGTAATCTCACACATAACACAATTCATTTTCTTCTTCCTAAGAGCCTTCTTTTGAGAACAAGGCTGAACTTGATCACTTTCCCTCTCCACCTTCATCTTTGAAGATGCAAAGATAGTACTTTTAGGGTGAGAAGTGCATTTGGAGCTAGATGGTTCATGCTATATAGCAGTGGCACACAACTCATCAGCCTTTTTCTTGATGCTGGGATGATTTGAACATGAACCAGAATCTTGGTACTAGAATTCAAGTTGATGTCTTTTGTCTTAACCTCTTCAAGCCCTACAGAGATTAAGACTTGTTTATGTGTAGAGTCAAAGTGGCCTTGATCTCCTAAGCTTTCTTTGCTTTTCTCTTGATCTTTCTCATCAAGTTCTTTCTCATATACTTGGTCATCACCGGCTTCTTACTCTCCTTAGAAGGATAGTGACCCTTCTTAGAATCTTGTTCTTCACACTTCTCAGTGGTATTCTCCACTATCACTTCTTCATTCTCTTCAGTTAAGGGGTCTATATGAGAAATCTCATCTTCACAAGTTCCACACCTAGGAGATCTTACAGACAAAATTATGTGTGGATGAGCTATATCACTAGATTTCAGTTCCTGCTTATTCTCATAAAAAAACATTCTCATGCAAGGATGAGTATATAATGTTCTTGAAGGTCTCTTCTTCAAGAACACATTTTTCTACCTTGGCTTTGGTTATAACAAGCTCAGCCTAGCATTCAGTCAACTTGGTTATGAGATATTTGATCTGAGTCTTGTAGTTTCTATCTTCATGTTTAAGAACTGAAATGTTTTCTCTAAGTCCTCTATCTTTAACTTATAGTCATTTTCAAATCTTTTGAAATCAGAATTAAAGATATTTAAAGACTCAAGATCAGATCTCATCTCTAAGTTATAGGACCTGTATCTATTATCTTTAGTAATACATTCAGGTGTACAGAGATGTTCCAATACCATTGCTTCATCATGGTCATCCATTAGTGCTTGGTTTGGAGATGCATCTTCCACCTAAAAACTCCAATCAAAGCATCCTTCTTCAACAACATTTGCAGCTTACTGCTTTGGCTTCTCATACTGGGTAGCTTTCTTAGTGTAGTTTGGTCTGGATTATACTTGGCCATCATTTGTCCTTGGTACCATGTACTCCCTAGCAAAGTGACCCATTTGGTTACAGTTTCAACACTTGACTTTTCTTCTACCAAGCCCAAACTTTCCACTAGCTTTATTGTTGGGAAACTTCCTTCATTTCCTTTTGTAGAACTTCTTGACTCTATGAGTGAGATGAGCTATCTTCTGGGCTATTTCCATATACTCTAGATCATCTGGATGGATCAGTCAAGGTCTTCAAGGGTGAATAGAAAGTTGATTGAGCTTTCATCAAAAGACATAAAGCCATGTGAAAAACATGTCTCTTTGAATAGGCTTCCTTGAGTGTAGCTTTCTCTCGGTGTCTTCAAGAAAGTGATGAAAGGACCCTTTTGTGAGTTGTCAGGGTAGCATATAAGATGAGGTTGAGGTTCTATGCTATCCCTTTTACTCACATGCAGGGCTGAACACATTTGATTGCTGGACTTACCAGATCAACCTTGCATGTTCATCTCCATCTTGTATCCACTATGTATACCATACAACTCAATCATGTTGGATCTTATATGCCCAAGACACATACAAGATTGATGTGCTTTGCATGTTATGATCCAAGTCGGCTCATAGCTAATAACAAGCTATACAAAACCCAATAAATATTTATTTGTTGATGAGATCATACAAATAAATATTAACACCAATTTAGAAAATGGGTTTTCTAAAACGTTGCTTTTGTAATAGAACAACATTATATGGATAATTTATTCATGAGAAATTATTTGTTTCATTAGTTAATTTGGTTAAATAATAACAAATAAAAGTGTGTTCATGTTATAAAATTAAAATAGTTTTAATTTTAAAAACTAAGGGTTGAAAGAGTAAAATTTAATAAAAGTTTCAAAATGGGGGGAACCCATTCTGAAACTTGATTTCGGCCGCCCCATTTTGGCATAGGGAACTCAATTTTAGTTTCTCTAATTAAAACACAGTTTATCTCACACACACAAGCAAAAACTCTCTCTAATCTTGGCTGAAACTTCAAATTTCTGGGCTAGACTTGAAGGAGTTTCTTGGCTGATTTTTAGATTTTCCAAGAAAGAGTTGGGTATTGGTGTTGAGCGCCCTAACTAGCTTGATGTTTGGAAGATTGTGGGTATAACAACTTGAGGGTTTCTCTCTTGAGGGCTGGACATTCAAGAACATCACCATCTTCATCTTATCCATCTATAACATCTTGTGCAAGAAAGGTTTGATAGGATCTCAGCATCTAGTTTGATCGATTCGAATGATTTCAGCAGCGGAATAGAGTACCAACTAGCACAATTCGAGCAAGAATACCAAAGATATAGCAATGAACAGAATTAGTTATAGAGAGAGAAACTTTCTGCAACAGGAATATTCATTCAATCACACGCTTTTGCATGGCTTTCTCAAAATTACAATTTAGGTCATTCTTCCTTATATAAGGAAAAATGACCTAGGCTGATGTCACTTGATAGTTACATCTAACCGTTATTTAACAAACTACTGAGACACTAAAACTACTGAAGATGTCTAACGGTGACATCTTCTTACAAGAAGCTAAGTGTTTACTTATTACAAAACTACTCATAATAAACTACTGAAACTATAACGACTGAAGAACAAGCTCTTTAGTCGTTTTACAAAACTACTGAAAGCAAAAACATAAAACTACTGATAAACAAACTACTAAAGAAGTACTCTTCAGCTGTTGTGACAAACTACTGAAACTTCAGCACTTGGTCTTCAGACTTGAACTTCAGACGCTTCATCAGGTGATGACTTCAGTAGATGTCATCAGCTGATGTCTTCAGTCTTTGTCTTCAGACTTGTACATCAGTTGTTGATCTTCAGCACTTGTGGACTCTTCAACTGTTGAACTCAGTACTTTGGTCTTCAGCTTCAGCACTTGTATTCTCAGCTGTGACCTTCAGTACTTGGTCTTCAGCTTCAGCACTTGTGTTCTTCAGCTGTTTGACTTCAGCACTTTAGTCTTCAGCTTCAGCACTTGTGTTCTTCAGCTGTTGGACTTCAGCACTTTAGTCTTTAGCTGTTAAGTCTTCAGTACTTGATCTTCAGCTGTGAAGTCTTCAGCACTTGTCGAACTGCTGATGAAGCCTTCAGCAGTTGTTGTGATATCATGTGGGACTTAGAGGTTTTCTGATCTTGGCTCATTGGTTCTTTTGGTCCAACAAACTCCCCCTGAACCAATGCAGCCAAAACCTCTAATTGATTTATTTTCCACTTATTGTGGGCATAATGGTTGGTCTTTTTCCTTCTTGATCAGTAGAAAAGATGACCCATAAAGCATGGCCTGGGAATGAGTCTCTGATGATTTGGTTGGCAATGTATGGATGGGAGCTCTGTATTGGGGACTTGGACACTGAGCTATTCCCCCATCCATGAGACTCACTTCCCAACTATGAGCCTATAGGATTCCCTGGTGTAGGCCTCCAAAAATATAAGTTGTTCCTCCATGGTGAGCTCCTCTGCCTCACCATCGAAGAATCCTTCTGGCCCATAGTACTCAGACAGGAATTTGACTGTTTTCCATTTTTGAGTACCACTGTTGTAATCTGTCTGTAAGCAAATTCATCAGGATGATGACCTTCTAACAGCAGTGGTAACTCAACCTTTCTGATCTCATTCAGCCTCTTATACACCAGCCCCTTTCTTATCATTCTGTTCTCCAGCATCTTCTGTGGAGGCATGTTTGAGGTGTAGGCCTTTTTGAAATCTTCCAGGATTTCCCAGGGGAGACTACAAGGGCTAAGGAGATCACTTCATCTACAATCTTTTTCACTTGCCCATTGTATCTCTGAGGGATATTTTTCTTGTATTCTGTGAGCCACCTGGGATCAGGCCAAATTCTTACTCTTTCTTTCACATACTGAAAAGTATGTCTAACAGTATAAATCCTCTGAGCTTGTTTTTTCATATTAATGATGGAGGAAGTGGCTACATATGCTTTATCTACTCTCCTCAATAACTCTTCATCGTGCAATCTGTGTTGTTCTTCTTCTTCCAATTTCACTTTGATTGCATCACTTTGTTGCTCAGGAGTATTGCAAGAGAGAGACCTTTGGCCTTAGGCAACTGCAGAATAGCTGAGATCGGCAGCCTATCTTCTGCATCATCATTTTCTTCTTCTTCCACAAGCCTCAACACCCTTCTCTTCTTCTGCTTAGGTGCATCATTGGTGTTGGTTTTGAGGGTAAGGGAGTTGGTTTTGTGGGTTGTGGTTGTGGTTTTTTGGAGAGGGAATGTTGACAAGCTAAGTTAGCATTTTGGAGGTGAGTGTGTGGCTTTTGAGTGTTTGGCTAGCTCAGTCCTGCTCCCTACTCCTGCTTCATTCAAAGCTTCCACTACTAAACCCTTTTGTATGCTTCAAACGAACAGATCTTGGAGGTTATGGCCAAGATGTTGTCCTGGTCCATGATTTTACTTTGATCAATGATCTCCCAAGGTATTTGCTCATAAATCTGATCATGATCTCAAGTCTCTCTCTGTCCATAGTGCTGTAGCTGGCCATCTTTGTTGGATCTCTTTGATCTCTAATCTTCTTATTTCAGAATCCAGCTTTTTAGTGTCGAAAACTTGCCTAAAGAGCTGATCAATGATTGTCCATTGATCTGATGTGTTCAGCATCAGCGCTTTAACCATTTCGTTCAAGTTCTTCTCTTTCTCAGCACTCTTCTTTTTTGTATGTGACATGAAAATCTTTTGACTTTCATGTACTTTTTCAATTTCAGCTCCCTTCTCAATCACATTCTCCTTCTCTTTTTTGGCCTCATACAACACAGTCCTTCTTTTTCCACCTTTATCCTTCTCTCTCTCTTCCTTCTCCATCCTCTTTCTTAGCTTTCACTGCTGAACTCTCCCTCTTTTTGGGTGCATGGTTGAAAGGGATGGAGTAGCAGAAAGTTGTTGGCTCAGTACATCCTCCACCAGGGGTTGTAAGAAAGAAGAAAGTCTCTCATCAACAGTTTTAATAACAATTCAGTTAGCTGCGGTGTGATGAGAGATAGTGGATTTTGAGGGAATAGCATCCATTTGCTCAGGGGGGTTTTGGTCCTGAGAAATGGTGCCAGAAACCGAGGCAGGTGGCTGAGAAATTTGTAGTGGCTGTTGTGTTTAATGGACCTTCAGAGGAAGGTGCCATCTGTTGGGTGGATGTGGTGGCAGATGGTCTTTCTCCTTGAGAGAGTTGGTCAAGTAGTTTTTGCAGCCTACTGACTTCCTCCTCTAGGATTATGTTCTGGGCAAGAACATCATAAAAGAAGCCCAGGTCATTATCAGCATATGCTGAATCACCTGACCTCCTGCTTGTAGCAGGATGTACATGCATGGGTGTAGAACAGATGTAGCATGTGCCCATTTGTCTTGGAACTAGGGCCTTCATGCCTTAGGACTTTGTCCTTCATCAGCTGTTGCTCTGGTGAGGTCTTAGATATGTTACCAACCCAGTCTGATCATATGCTGATTCAGAAGAGGTGGCAGCCTCACCAGATGTTCTGATCTCCATATCCACACCAGGAGATAGAATTTTAAACCCCGGTGCTGTGGGTTGTCAGAAGCATGTCTATCCTCTTCCTCAATTGTGTTGTTCTCCCTCCTTTGTTGGTGGTTGTAGCGGAGGAGGAGAGGCATGCAGCTGTCAGCACATTGGCAATTATAATGGTTGGGCTTTGAGGGGCATTTGCATGGGAGAGGGGATAGAAGCTGATTGCATCCGGGGAGAGGGATGCTCTTCAATGATAACCTCCTCAAGTGAGAGAGCTTAGCAATGTGGTTTCCCCTGAAATGATTGCAACAGGATCCTTTTGAGAGGATACTGTGCGGCTGTGGCTGTGGCTGGTGAGTCGTTAACACTACTGTGGGGGTTGAACCAGTAGGTTTATCCCGTTTGGGTGGTACAGGAGCATCATTAGGGGACTCATCTCCCTGATTAGCTTGTTCGGGTTTGGATTTTGGCTTGGTGGGGACTTTGGATCTGGCAATTGAAGCTGTGGGTTCCCTTGCTTGGGTTTGAGCAAACGGGCAGCTTCTTTGAGAGATTGGTCAGAGTTATGCCTGGAGTATACCTCAGCTGAAAAGCTGGTGCAGGGACTCCAAGGCCAACAAGGCCATCAGTTTGTAATTCATTTAAATTATGGCCATCAGAAACCTGGGATATAAACCATCTGTTTCCACAGGTTTTTGTGCCAGGTCTTTGATTTCTAGAAACACAATTTGTGAAAAATTTAAAGGTTGGTGTTCTAGAATTGAATATAATACCTGTTTCCACCGGGAAGACATTTGATCCCATGAGGATGTCTTCGAGGCTAAGTAACATTCACCATATGAAATATTAATCGTTCAGCATCAGGGAAGTTCTTCTTCAGTATGGTAGCAACTTTAAGATTTCCGTCGTACCCATTGTTGATGAAGGACATATCAGTTGTGCCCTTCGGGTACTCAGTCACACAAGCAGCGTCTTGTAAATTTAGCACTCTACGAATGCTTTCAGGTGTAACCTCTACTTGTTTTTGGTTAACCAATGACCTAATAGAGATTTGGCCGGTAGGCACATTAGTGTGAACGTAGGCATTGGACCAAAACTGACTGAGTGACTCGGGGTAGATGGTCGGGTTTAAGAGTAGAGATGTATTATATTGAGAATCAGCCATTAGGTCTATGGCGTGATCAACTTTGTCCAGAAGGCTGATTTCGTGAGGTAGGTGACGCAGTTATGTCGGGGTTTTAGACTCATGGTTGCCATTTTTGAAATTATGAAGGTCAGAAGAACGGCTAATGGACCGTTTGAGAAGAAGACAGGTATTTATAGGGTTGGGAGAGGAAAAGGCTCAAAGAAAACTAATGAAGGTTTTGGTGTGGTCATCAGCTGTTTGAAACTACTGATGACGTGGTATTAACCTTCAGAGGTTTAAACGACTGACAGTGGTGGTGTTGTCATCAGGTGTTATAAAACAACTGAAGACTTGGTTTGACCATCATGTTGAAACATCTGAAGTCTTGTGTTAACCATGAGTATTTAAAAACTACTAAGGTCATGGTTTTGACTTCATATGATGTAAACAACTGAGGACTTGGTGTTTGTCATCAGTAGTTGTGAAACTACTGAAAACAGTTGTTTGCCATTAGTTGTTGTGAAACTACTGAAGACTGTGGTCTTGCTTCAGTTGTTTAGAAATAGCAGTTGTAGAAACAACTGAAGAGAAATTACTCATCAGCTGTTTTCGTCAATTCTTAGCTTTTCAGCTATTTCATACTGTCCTCAACACTTATTCATCAGACTTTTCATCTGCTTTTCAAGTGTGTCATTGCGTCAGTACTTATCTGTTTTTACTGATTTAGTAGTTGTAACTACATCATAGTTTAGAACAGATAAAGTACTTCAGTACTTGTGAGGCATTTAGCCTTCAGTAGTTATAAAAACTACTGAGGGTAAAAGAATTCATCAGTACTTATATGTGACATGGTTACCAATGATCATCAGTAAACTGGGGATCATCAGTAGTTGTCACTTACTCTAGCTGCAGCATACCAAGCCTTAACACCAGGTTGTGGAAAGTTGAACTATCCAAAGGCTTAGTAAAAATGTCTGCAAGCTCATCACACTAGGCACAAACATAGGATTAATTAGACCCTTTTCAAAACAATCTCTTATAAATGATGTCTAATTCGATATGTTTGTTCCTAAAGTCCGGACTGGATTTTTGACAATGCAAAGAGCTGAAGCACTATTCATTATAACGGAGTCTTAGTCTCTGTAATGCCATAATCCAAAAGTTGATTCTGAAGCCAGAGTACTTGGGATGTACAACTTGCAGCAGCAATGTACTCGGCTTCAGTAGTGATGTAGCAACAGATGTTTGTTTCTTACTCTTCCAAGAAATCAAACAGTTGCCTAGGAATTGACATCCACCAGAAGTTGATTTCCTGGTTAACTACACCCTGCATAGTCACTATCAGAGAAAGCAACTAATTTGCAAGAGTGCCCAGTGGAATACCATAAACTAGAGATTGTGTACCTTGCAAATATCTAAAGATCCTCTTGACTGCAATTAGATGAGACTCTTTAGGTGCAGCCTGAAATCTAGCACAAACACATGTAGCAAACATAATACTGGTCTAGACGCTGTTAAATACATCAAGGACCCAATCATATCTTAAAGCGTTCATCAACAGCTTTCCTTTCTGATCAACATCCAATTGTGTGGTGTTGCACATGGGAGTAGACAGGGCTTACAGTTTTGTAAATCAAACTTATTTAAAAGATCTTTTGTATATTTAGACTGATGAATGAAAATTCCATCAGCTTTTTCTTTGATTTGCAAGCCTAGAAAGAACTGTAATTCTCCCATTGCACTCATTTCAAACTTCCTTTGCATTAATTTGTAAAAATCATCACACAACTGGGGATCAGAGGATGCCAATATAATATCATCAACATAAATTTGAACAAGTAGCTTATGCTGATCCACCTTCTTAATAAATAAAGTTTTATCTATGGAGCCTCTAGTGAAATTATTTTGCAAAAGAAAGTTAGATAATGTCTCATACCAGGCTCTAGGAGCTGTTTCAACCCATAAAGAGCCTTATCAAGCTTGTATACCCATTCTGGGTGTTTATTATCCTCAAAACCTGGTGGTGACACACATAAACTTATTCTTTTATTTTACCATATAAAAATGCACTTTTAACATCCATTTGAAAAACTTTAAGATTGTGGAGTGCAGCATAGGCTAAGAACAATCTAATTGCCTCCGGTCTGGCTACAAGGGCAAATGTTTCATCATAATCAATACCTTCTTCTTGTGCAAACCCCTGAACAACCAGTCTGGCCTTGTTCTTAACAATAAGCCCATTTTCATCTATTTTATTCCTAACACCCATTTAGTGCCTATTGCACACTTACCTAGGGGAAGAGGAACAGGCTCCCACACTTGCTGCTTTTTGAATGAAGAAAGCTCAAGCTGCATTGCTTCAACCCAGCCATTGTCTCTAAGTGCAACATGATATTGTTTGGCTCTAGCTGACTGATGAAGAGAGCATAGAAGTAGAAATTGGACATTGACTTCTGGTTGAAACTCCAGCATTGATATCACCAATGATTTGAGACATTGGGTGATTCTTCAGCTCTTGATAAGCAATGAGATCAGTGCAAGTGTTTGTAGAACCTTCAGCAGCAATAGATGTTAATGTAGACTCTTGAAAACCATGTAGATGGTGGCAACTCAAATGAAGTTGAGGATGCAGAAATCTCATTAGCACTTGTTGTGGATGAAGCTACTGAAGCTATAGGAGCATCAGGTTTAGAGGAAACCGTAGTTGGTCACTAAACCTGAAGAGGTGAGTACTGCTATCATCATCATCATAGCACCAGTAGTACCACCAGGTGGTGAACTGTTGACAGGAGCAACAGCAGGAGTTTGATAAGGAACATATTGCAGTATGTCCAAATCAAATAGCTCCGCAGGGCTTTGTGGAATCTTGTCCTTTGGAGATTCATTAAACTTAACATGTAGAGTCTCTTCAACCATCTTTGTTCTACAGTTGAAGACTCTGTAGGCTTTGCAAGTTGATGAATAACTAACACAGTACCCTGCATCCACCTTAGGATCAAATTTTGGAGTTGATCCCGTGTGTTGAGAATGAAACAAGGACACCCAAAAGCTCCGAAGAATGAAATTAGAGGGGCCAAATGATGAAGACTTCATATGGAGTCTTCATCAACCTCTGATTTACTAGAACTCTATTCTGTACATAGCAAGCTGTATTGACAGCTTCAGCCCAAAAAGTCATTGGCAGTCCAGAATCAGCCAACATGGACCTTGCAGCTTCAATAAGGGTCCTGTTCTTCCCTCCACTACTCCATTTTGTTCAGGAGTTCTTGGAATGCTAAACTGCCTCTTGATTCCCTTTGAGAGGTAGAACTCATCAAGTGTATTGTTTCTGAATTCTGTTCCATTATCACTTCTAATACACTTGACTGAGAGGGAATATTGCTTCTCAACACAACACAAAGTTGATAATATTCTGAGCTGCCTCATCCTTTGAATGCAAGAAGAAAGTCCATACAAATCTGGAGTAATCATCCACAATTACCAGACAGTATTTCTTCTTAGCCATACTCATCACTCCCACAGACAAAGAGATCCATGTGAACAAGCTGTAAGCAGGCAGTGGACTTAGGTTCTTCTATGGAGGGAAATGAAGCTTTGTGTTGTTTTCCTTTTAAACAAGCAGTGCAGTTATCTTCACATTTGAACTCCTTCATAGGCAGTCCCCTTACTAAACTATGGTTTATCAGCTGATTTATGTTTTTGATATTAACATGACCCAACCTTCTATGCCATAGAGTAGATTCTTGAGGGGAAGCCTTGGAAAATAGGCAAGGATGGCCTTTGATATCTATTTTCTTGGAAAGATCTAAGGCATACACTCTTCCTGTTCTGTTGGCCTTCAGGAGAGCGTATTCATCCAACACCTTATCAATCAAACTTAGAACTTTGGATGACAGAATCCGACAGTTCTGACCGGTGAAAAAGAGCAACATGACCTTTGTAACACATTTGACTGACACCCAAGAGGTTGTACTTGAGATTTTCCACATGGTTAACATCATCAAACTTTATTTCCCCATTGGAAACAAAGCCTTTGCCGATAATGTAACCCTTTGCCTCATTGCCAAATGACACAAACCCCTTCCTTCCTTGAGAGTAGTCATTAAGAAGTGATCTGTTTCCTGTCATATGCATGGATCCTCCACTGTCTACATACCAGATGCCTCTGTGGCATGTTGAAGAACCCTGCAAAACACAACAAATTAGTTAGATTTTGAGACCCAAACCTTTTTGGTTTTGGGCCTGTTCTCATCAACAGGGTAAACTAACAGGTTTGTTGGAAACAACAGCCTGAGAGGAAGAAGATAGTGAAGAAGAGGAATCCTTTGGCTTGGACCTCCTTTTCTGTGGTTTCAACATAGGAACATCTAATTGGTTAACTCTTCCCAATAGATGTTGAACCATCATAACCAGCTGAGTCTGATTTTGTGATAAATCTTTCAGCTCTCCAGACACATTGGCATTGGAGTTTGATAAGTTCCTATGTTGCACCTTCTTCTTTTGAGCAATCTCAGCTGTTACCTGTTTAACCCCTTTCCTTTTCGATTTCTTTTTGGACTTAAGGGTTACAGGATTTGATGTTGCTGGTACAAATGTGGCTTCAAACTCAGTTTTCATTTTAACCATTTTCTCTTTAATTTCCTCTTTATGTTTGAGTTTGGATCCTCTTTTGTACCAACAATCATCTGTAACATGATTGAACCAACCATATATTTCACATGGTTTCTTCTTCATCTTATGTTGATCATCAACTACTGAAGACTTGTTCTTCAGCACTTTGGAAGCACTATTTGCTTTCTTGACTTCCTCTTTAGTAGTCTTCAAACCCTTTCTACTGACAGTTTTCTTCTCTTCAGTGCTGACAGTAGTTGGAGTTTGAACTTCAGGTGTTAAATCTTGCTCTCCAGTCCTTTCAGGGCTTCGAGAAATAACTCCTGTGTTGATCAACTCTTTGATCATGTGAGTGTCAGTATTTGAACTATCAAGATCAGCTGATAGGTTCAACGTGGGAATAATACTAACATCAACTTCTGATGGTGCTCTATCTGAAAGTGAATCACATGATGAGGTGGATTGGTTATTGCTTTCTCCATCAGATTTCACTTCTGCTCTTGAAGCAAAATCTGTAGGAGGAGCAGTGTGATTATAACCAATGCCAAACTTCACATTGGAAGCTGATTGCTTACTAAGAAGCATTTCAAAACCTTTGCATGATTGTACCCATCGATCACACTCTACTTGGGTAACTGCAAGGGTTCTTTTGAGGTCTTTGTAC
Organism: Flaveria trinervia; assembly: GCA_025506515.1. Classification (NCBI taxonomy): domain Eukaryota; kingdom Viridiplantae; phylum Streptophyta; class Magnoliopsida; order Asterales; family Asteraceae; genus Flaveria; species Flaveria trinervia. Next base: position 20,542,628 of record CM046446.1, read on the forward strand.
TTTTCTAAAAGTACCTCTTCTCTAGCCTTATCATCAGTGATTTGGCATTTAAGTTTATAAATCTCATCATTTTTCTCTTTAAGCATAGACTCAAACTTAGCTTTTCTTTTGGAAATGATCTTTTCTAGCTCTATGTTCTTACTACTTAAATCTACATTTGCTTCTCTAATAGAGGCAAATGCTCCTATGCATGTTTCAAACATAATTTGGCCTTAGCCTTAGAGGATACCTTGATACCTGTGATGAAAAGGCATTTGAGGATGATCCATCTGCAGACTCTAGAGCCATAAGTGCCAGATTCCCAAAAGGACTGTCACCACCATGTTGACGAGCACCTGTGAACAGTTGTTCATGACCAGACATGTCATCTGGTAAACTGCTCCAGTCAACAACTCCAGGGGTGAAGAAGTTGTGTTGTTGAGGTTGAGGAGGTTGATGAGATTGAGATGGTTGAGGCTCAGGAAGAGCATGTGGTTGTTGAGCAATGGGTGCTTGAACCTGACTGGTTGTGGCATGCGATAACAAGGGTAAGGATATGACATTTGACCCTGAGGAACAAAATATGCAGGAGATTGTGGTTGAGAATGATGACCAGAATTGACAGGATGTTGCCCTCTGTGTTGTTGATTATTGCCAGGGAAAGTCACAAAGGGTGCAGAAGAATTAGATCCAGATGATCTACATTCTCTAGCAAAGTGTCCAAGCCTGTGGCATTTGTGACACCTCAACTTACTCTTGTCAAAACGAACTTTGGTTTTGCCAGAGAGTCCTGGGAACTTTCTTCCAGTTCTTTTGTAGAACTTCTAAGATCTGATATTTATCAAGGTCATTTGGCTCAAAATATCCATCTCTTCTAAGTCATCATGAGCAATCCCCTTGAGATCATCCATGATGAAGCATAGATTGTCATTATTACACCCAGTAAACTGACTATCAACACTCACAAATGTAGAATCAGAAGTGTTTGAACAGAAATCAATATGCTCATCATACTGGCATTCAGATGAAGCATATTCTGACTCATGACCAACCAAGGCAGTGTGCCTGGTACAAAGTCTTCATTGAGCTTACCAGATGAAGCCAGTTTCCTTTTCTGCTCTATCTCTCTTTCGAATGTAAGCAGTTTCCCATGAAGTTGGGTGAGAGATAGACTATCCAGATTTGCATTGGAACGTAGGACAATTGTATATGTGTCCCATCTCTCAGGTAGTGATCTGAGGAATCTGTGGTTCATTTGGCTTTTGGTATATTCATGTTTAACCATTTTCAACTCAGAGATTAAACATGAAAACCGCTCAAACTGCTGAGTCAGAGTCTCACCCTTTCTATGAGTAAAAGTCTCACACGGTTGGGCGAGGATTCCCTTTTGTTTGCTAAGACCTCATCAGTGCCACCAAATTGTTCTTTCAGTGCATTCCAAAGGTCATGAGCAGTTTCATGATGCATAAGCCCGGAATAGATTTCATTAGGCAGTGCCATGGCCAGAATTCCATGGGCTTTAGCATCAATCTCAAACAACTTCTTGCCCTCATCAGAGTATTGTTCCTTCTTCTTCGGAATCAACGGATTTGTTTCCGGATGATTCACCATTGGCTTATGTGGTCCATGTACCACGGATGTCCAACAACCTGAACTATTGACAGACAGGTGATGAAGCACTCTACGTTGCCAAATGTTATACTCATTCCTAACCAGCATCGGAGGCTTGGTTAAGGAACCAGTATTGTGTGGATCATTAGAAGGTGTAGTCACTTTCGAAAATTCAGACAAATTCGAGATAAGCAAAACAAATTTAGCTCAAAACCACTAAGAACCTCAATTAAAATAGCCAAAAGCGACAGAACTTCAATCTCTATAACAGATTCGTGCGAATTTTCTAGTTCGATCAAACTTATAGCAATGAGCAGTTTCAATGATCAATTGTTACATCGATCAATGATTAACCTGCTCTGATACCATTTGATAGGATCTCAGCATCTAGTTTGATCGATTCGAATGATTTAAGCAGCGGAATAGAGTACCAACTAGCACAATTCGAGCAAGAATACCAAAGATATAGCAATGAACAGAATTAGTTATAGAGAGAGAAAGTTTCTGCAACAGGAATATTTCATTCAATCACACGCTTTTGCATGGCTTTCGCAAAATTACAATTTAGGCCATTCTTCTTTATATAAGGAAAAATGACGTAGGCTGATGTCACTTGATAGTGACATCTAACCGTTATTTAACAAACTACTGAAACACTAAAACTACTGAAGATGTCTAACAGCTGACATCTTTTTACGAGAAACTAAGTGTTTACTTATTACAAAACTACTGATAAGAAACTACTCAAACTACAACGACTGAAGAACAAGCTCTTCAGTCATTTTACAAAACTACTGAAAGCAAAAACATAAAATTACTGATAAACACAACTACTGAAGAAGTATTCTTCAGCTGTTGTGACAAACTACTGAAACTTCAGCACTTGGTCTTCAGACTTGAACTTCAGACGCTTCATGAGCTGATGACTTCAGTAGATGTCATGAGCTGATGTCTTCAGTCTTTGTCTTCAGACTTTGTACATCAGTTGTGGATCTTCAGCACTTGTGGAGTCTTCAGCTGTTGAACTTCAGTACTTTGGTCGTCAGCTTGAGCACTTGTATTCTTCAGCTATTGACCTTCAGTACTTTGGTCTTCAGCTTCAGCACTTGTGTTCTTCAGCTTTTTGACTTCAGCACTTTAGTCTTCAGCTTCGCACTTGTGTTCTTCAGCTGTTGGACTTCAGCACTTTAGTCTTCAGCTGTTTAAGTGTTCAGTACTTGATCTTCAGTTGTTGAAGTCTTCAGCACTTGTCGAACTGCTGATGAAGCCTTCAGCAGTTGTTGTGATATCATGTGGGACTTAGAGGTTTTCTGATCTTGGCTCATTGGTTCTTTTGGTCCAACAAGGTTGTTACAATAAACACCTTATGATTGTTTTATGGTTTGATAGCACAATATTTCACACACACACACACCACACACACACATATATATATATATATATATATATATATATATATATATATATATATATTATATATATATATATATATATATATAATATATGATCCTTATTCTTGGGTTTTGTTTATGCTTTAAAATGGTGGAAAATTTTAGATTCTAAGAAACATGTTTAAACCTTATATCCGCTGTGTTTTTATAGATTAAATGGTTAAACTAACATTGATTAACATCTTACAAAACCCAACAATGGCATCTAGAGCCGGATATGTGGAATATGTGCTTCAAAAGTTCTTGAAAAATTCGTATTCATGGACTTTTTCAACCCATTTGGGGCTGTTTTGTTGTGGGTGACTGAATCCCTTATGTTTCTAGGTTTAATCTTGCATGGTTCAATATAAACCTTGAAAGATAAAGATCAAATGGTTGATTGTGTTATTTGGACAAAACCCTAAAGTCTTGGTTAATGTTGGCTGAAATTTTAGGGCTGAAATAAGGGTTTCATTATTGTTCTTGGATGTTGTATATGTTTCATTTTAGTGCATTATACAGCCTTGATATTATGTGTTATGGATTTGGTTGATTATGGTTTTGTCATGTTGGTTTTGATTCTTGAACCAATAAAATTGATAGTTCTTTATCATTAAATGGTTAATAAAAAGTTATTAAAAGGATTAATGATTTTAATAAAAGGGGTTTTAATAAAAGTGAACCATAGGGTACCTTGTATTTGAAAGCATGCAAATATAAGGTACATAGAGTTTTTTAAACTAAGATTATGAAAACCTAAAATTTCTTTTATAAACAAGTTTAACACCGTCCTTTTGCACAACACTTAAGTCATTTGGAAACTCTTAATGGGATAAAGGTCACCTAACCATTTTGAGGGAACTTGTGATTTGAGGTGGGGATAACATATTTGGGGGATAAAGGTCACCTAACAACTTTTGTTGGGAAACACACATGTGTGTGCAACTAGGGTAACTTGATTCGCAAACCATGTTAAATGGATCACCTACAATATGATTTACAAAGGTGTTGATGGGATAAAAATGTCGACTATACATATGATGTTTTAATGTCGATCCCATACGTAGAAGTTGCAAAGGGTTGCAATTGTCAAAATGTTGACTACCTTGTTAATTTAAATAATGGGATAAAGGTCACCTAACCACTATTTAAATGTAACATTCGATTCTAGAATTTTAAAATTGTATAAAACACTTAAAATTGGTTTTAATTATTAATAATATGAACAATATCGAAAATACTAAAATTGAACTTTGTAATATTTTTTAGATGGCCACCAACAATAATGAAATCCCGTCCGCTCACTCATTATCACTAAGGACCATTCTCCAAAAGGAACGTCTAAACCATAACAACTTTATTGATTTGTTTCGAAACATGAGAATTGTTCTGAAGCAAGAGAAACAATCATACATCTTAGACGATCCAATTCCTGATCAACCTAATGAGGATGATGAGGAGGCCTACACTAATTAGGGGAAATACACTGATGACTCGGTCCAAGTGTCTTGCGTCATGTTGGCAAGTATGACTCTGGATCTCCAAAAGGAGTATGAACATCATGGAGCATACGACATGATAACCCTGTTGAAGGAAACGTTCCAACAACAAGCAAGGGTAGAGCGCTTCAAAACGGTTCGAGCAATCCATGCATGTCGTATGGACGACACCCAATCTATTTCATCATATGTACTTAAGATTAAAAGCCACATCGACCGCCTCGAAAGGCTGAATTGTCCGTTTCGAAAAAGTTGACTACGGATTTGATCCTCAACTCTTTGTCAAAAAGGTTTGACAACTTTTTCATGAACTATAACATGAACGGGTGGGACATGAACATAAGTGAGCTTCACTCTATGCTCAAAACTGCCAAGGCGGCCATGGGTAAAACAGGTTTTACCCGTTCTCACCATCAATGAAGGTGGGAACAAGAAGAGGCCTCACCCCGCACCCAAGGCAAATGTTGCCAAGAGTAAGGGGCACGTTAGGGGAAAGGGAAAGGGAGTGCTAAGAGCGTCACCACCAAAACCAACAGAGTGGAAGGAAAAGGTTGCTTCGAATGACCCATGCTTTAAGTGTGGGGAGATTGGACATTGGGCAAGAAATTGCCCAGTCCATCTAAAAGAGTTGGAAGCTAAGAGGGGTGCCAGGCAATCGTCAGGTACAATTTTTATGATTCATATTGATCTTAATTTAATATCCTCTAATACATGGGTATTGGATACCGGATATGGAACACACATTTGCAACTTAGTGCAAGGGTTCAAAAGAAGTAAGGACTTCAAGAAAGGGGATGTTAGCCTCTACATGGGGAATGGGGCAAAAGTTCAAGTTGAAGGCCAAGAGGACTACATCGTGAAGCTTCCAAATGGTTTGGAAGCAATTTTGAACAATATTTTCTATTCTCCTTGTTTGACTAGGAACATTATTATGTTGCCCAATTAACACAATATGGTTATGTTTTGACATTTATTGAAAATGAAATTCATGTTTCTTAAAATGGAAAATTTTATTATAAAGCTATTCTATTAATGGTATTTATGAATTCGTTTGTGAAAACACATTATATGATAACTCATTGTACCAAACCAACACTAAAAACTCAAATTAGATTTGAGTGATACCTATCTTTGGAATTGCCGTCTTGGTCATATAATCAAGAAGCACATACAAACACTTCAAAAGAACAATCTTTTAAAATCAAATGAATATGATTCATTTGATGTATGTGAATCTTGTTTACAAGGTAAAATGACTAAGGAACCTTTTAGTGGCAAATCCGAAAGGGCAAAAGCTTTATTAGGCATCATACATTCAGATGTATGTGGAACTTTTAAGCCAATGACTAGGTACCATGAAAGATACATCATTACCTTTACCGATGACTATTGTCGATATGGTTATGTGTACTTGTTAAGACACAAAGATGAAGCTTTTGAAATGTTCAAAATCTTCCAAAATGAAGTAGAAAATCAACTCAACAAGAAAATAAAGATTCTCCAAACCGATAGAGGAGGTGGATGCCTAAGTGATGCTTTTAGAGATCATCTTAGAAGTTGTGGTATTCTCTCACAACTATCTCCACCTAGAACGCCACAACATAATAGTGTGTCCGAGCAGAGAAATCGAACTCTATTGGATATGGTTTGATCTATGATGGCTAGAAGCTCAGTGCCTCTATCATTTTAGGGTTTTGCTTTGCTCTCTGCGGCTCGTATCTTGAATATGGCCCCAACCAAGAAATTGGAAATGACACCTTTTGAAATAAGGCATGGAAGGGTTCCATCACTATCATATTTAAAGGTATGGGCTTGTGAGGCTTATGTTAAGACTCTCACCTCAATCAAGCTAGAAAGTTGTTCCACTAAGTGTATCTTCATTGGATATCCTAGAGATTATATGGGATATTATTTCTATGATCCATTGGAACAAAAGGAGTTTGTTGCCAAGAAGGCTGAGTTCTTAGAAGGTAAGTTCCTTACGAAAGGAACTAGCAGTAGAACTATGGATCTTGATGAGGATCAAGAACCACAAACCGATACACGTTTGGTTGACACTAGCACTCAACATGAGGATGTTGAGAATGATCAAGTGGTTGATCAATATATACAATACGTTAGCAAATCTGGTAGAATTAGTAATCCACATGAAAGATTTTGATTTTTCGTAGATAGATGCTATGTGGTAGATTCTGATGAACCAACTACCTATCGTGATGTAATGTCCAATTTTGATTGTGACAAATGGCTTGAAGCCATGAATATTGTGATGCAATCCATGTATGACAACCAAGTGTGGGACTTGGTTGAACCACCTCTTAACCCCAAGATAGTTGGAAGTAAGTGGTTTTGAAGAAGAAAACCGATATGCATGGAAACTTGGATACTTATAAAGCTAGACTTGTAGCAAAAGGTTTCACTCAAACTCAAGGGGTTGAGTATTATGAGACCTTCTCACTGGTTGCAATGGTAAAGTCTATCAGGATATTATTTGCCATAACTTCTCATTATGATTATGAGATTTGACAAATGGATGTCAAAACTGCTTTTCTTAATGGAGATCTTGAGGAAGATGTCTATATGGTTTAACCTGAAATTTTTGTCGATCAAAAACATCCTAACAAATTATGCAAGTTAAAGAAATCAATCTATGGATTGCAACAAGCATCAAGAAGTTGGAATCACCGTTTTGATGAAGAGATAATCAAATTTGGGTTCATCAAAAATGTTGATGAAGAAGGTGTATATAAGAAAGCTAGTGGGAGCATCACCACTTTCTTGGTATTGTATGTCGATGACATCCTACTATTATAAAATGACATTCCAACAATGGAAAGTGTAAAAGGCTGGCTGGGAAGCTGCTTCTCCATTAAAGATCTTGCTGAAGCCGCCTATATTTTGGGAATAAAGATCTATTGGGATAGATCAAGGCGGTTGATACGTTTGAATCAAAGTGCTTACATTGATAAGATCTTGAAAAGGTTCAAGATTTAAAACTCTAAGAAAGGTACCATACCTATTCAAAGAGGAACGATATTGAGTACGACTCAATCCCTAAGCTCAAAGGATGAGCAAGACAACATGAAGGGAATCTCGTATGCGTCTACTATAGGATCCATCATGTATGCAATTATATGCACTAGAACGGACGTGTCATGTGCTTTGAGCATGAGAAGCTGATACCAAAAAAATCCTGGAAGCAGTCACTGGATGGCTATTAAGAACATACTTAAGTATCTAAGGGGGATCAATAATATGTTCCTAATATATGGATCTGGTGAGGAGGAACTTGTAGTAAAGGGTTACACGGATGCGAGTTTCCAAACTGATTGGGATGATTCATGATCACAATCGGGGTACATTTCATCTTGAATGGAGGAGCAATCTCTTGGAAGAGCTCAAAGCAAGATGTGGTGGCATTATTAACTACAGAGTCAGAATACGTCACCACTTCAAGCAGCTGAGGAAGCTGCATGGTTAAAGAATTTCATTGCCGATCTAGGGGTGGTCCCTTCCATTCACGACCCCCTAGAAATTCTTTGTGATAACAAGGGTGCGATTGCTCGAATAAAGGAACCCCATGCACATCAAAAGACTAGGCATGTTTAATGATGATTCAACTACATAAGGGATGAAGTTGAAACGGGAATGATATGTATTCGCAAAGTTCACCCGGATAAAACCATTGCGGATCCACTCATGAAGCTTCTTGAAAAGGCAAAGCATGAAAGGCATACTTGTGCCATGGGACTTCAATATTCTAGTGACTGGATATGATCTTTAGTTTCTATATTATGAAATTGTAACCCTTATTACTTGAATGAATTTTTTGGTTATAATGATTCAACCATATTCCTATTTTTCATGTTTAACATCCATGAGTAAATTATATACTCCAAACTTCCGTAGTTGTTCATACTTTTTGGAACAAGTATGAAGGTAAAACTATTATGAACTTGGATTGGTAGATATTCATATGGATGAATATAGAGCAAAAGGTTGCCACCAAAGTTAATAGATATTTATGGGATGCAAATAGGACTAACCTGCATCTCAAACATTACTACATGAAATCTTCTTGATTGATTATAAGTAATTTTGAGTAAAGGCGAACATCATTTGGTATCCTCTGACCTGAGATACATATTGGTTCTTGATATTTACCAAATATTATACTTTGACTTAGTTCTTTGTTTTTCTGAAACATGGCAGTACATAAGTCTTAGTTCTGGTATGATATGAGGCAATTATGAGAGACGTATGTAGTCAAGATGAGATTTGTCCCTCTCATTCATTGAGAGTAAGATGTCTAAGGCCTGATAAAGTTAAATCAATGGAGAATGATCACTCTGTGTCTTTGGGATTTAACATGACATCTATGACAAAAGGATAGATGACCGATTCACCTAAAACATTTCGAGTATGGTACTTGAAGAGGATGATGTTATTGAATGGCGTTTAGTCATACGTATTAAGGGTAGTAAACCATTGTTAGGCGGTATTTACTGCTTGCATCAATCTTCTATGAATCTTTTGCAAGTGGGAGATTGTTGGATCTTATATGCCCAAGACACATACAAGATTGATGTCGTTGGTACGTTATGATCGAAGTCGGGTCATACCCAATAACACACTATACAAACACCAATAAATATTTATTTGTTGATGAGATCATATAAATAAATATTAACACCAATTTAGAAAATGGGTTTTCTAAAATGTTGCTTTTGTAATAGAACAACATTATATGGATAATTTGTTCATGAGAAATTATTTGTTTCATTATTTAAGTTGGTTAAAAAAATAACAAATAAAAGTGTGTTACTGTTATAAAATTAATATATGTTAGGACCTGGTATTTGAACGAAATACCTAATGATTAGCATGTAAACCAGATCAAATAGTGCGGAATCCTATTTGATTGGCGATCCAATCAGTGAGAACACACGAAGAATCAATAAAGAATTGAAACTAACGTTAGAAATCGATTGGAAATCGATCTAAAGTGTTCTATGAACTTGGAGAACGAATTGGGAGGCTTCTGGACGGCTAGGGTACGTCTGGAATTGTAATGAATGAATTCTCTACGTTTTTCACGAATTAGATTGTATTTATAGGTTAGTATTGTTCATTCGGGCGACTGGACCATAAGCATGATTCAGTCGTGCGATTGAACCATGTGGTTGATCCATCCGCACGACTGAGTGTTCAGTCGTGCGACTGAGCCAATCTTATTTGTCAATCGTACGACTGATCCAGTCTCCTAGTTCAGTCGTGCAACTGAGTCAATCGTATGAAGTTATTCATGCGTGTGGTCCATTCGTATGGGCCATTCGCATGAGAACTTCATTATGTTAAGTATGAATGTATTAATTAATAAACATTATGTGTAACCATTCACACAATTACTATCCTAATTAACCAATTCAATATAGACTCATTAATGAAATATTAGTCATTACAAATTACAAAGAGTCAATATCATTTCATTAATCATATCAAATTACTTGAAAATCAGATAAACAAGATCTATTACATTTCATATCATGATCTAGGGACATACATGTATCAACAAACTCCCCTTGGACCTAGATCTCTCTAATGTCTTGTTTTCTACATCACCTCCCCATATTTTTTGTACTTATCCTCTTTTATGACTCCCGCGTGAATCTCAAACGCGAAGCAGAGTCTTATGACATATTGGAACTGGAGGGTTTGTACAATATGTTGCGTATCATAGAACAATGGCCACTTGTATAGCGTGTAGACATCATTTGCTGACAAGTTGGTAAGCCACATTGGGTCGAATACCCTGATCGTATCCATTTGGCCCTCCTTATTTAGGACTACGACCGCTTCTGCTGTTCTCCAATCGTAGTACGACCACCTAAAGTGTGGAGTGAAGCCTTGTGGCATTCCCCTGAGTGGGATTCTCGACATTGTTCACGGAGGACTCCACTTCAACACTATCTTCGGCTTTCCAGTAATGGCATCAACCTCAGACCTTCTGATATACCTTGTAGGCTTTTAGGGTCTGAAGTTAACCCACCTGGTGTGATACTCCTTCATTAGGGCAGCCTCGAACCAGCCTGACATCTTCCTCGGGTTAGCATACAAAAGCTTTAGTTTGGCCAGCTGGTTGAGCTCAAAACCTGGTAGAGTCTTCAAATCATGTGGGAATCTGAAGTACTCTGTGCCTTTTTCTCTCTTAACTGCATATACGTTAAGATCCTCAAAATACGCCCACGCTATGATCCTGCCAGTCACCTTATGATGTTTCTTGACTCTGTAGAGTTTGGTGTAGGCATCCTATTTCGGTGCAGTGCGTTGGGCTCTAACTTCTTCAAAACACGCAGCCCACAAAGCCTTTCGAATATCTACATCATCAATTGAGGCTTGGGCCGTTTCCTCTACTTTCTCCGACTCTAGCTCTATCTTGTCTAACACCTCAAAAGTATTGCTGACGAGGGATTCACTCAGATTGGGGACTACATTTCCCTCATTGTCAGCGTACTGAGGGTAGTGCTCGGCAGTGACATCTTTAATCTTGAATTCATCAACATCGTTGAGCTCTTCGTCACTAGTCGAGTCGCATGTCGGAGCATTCTTCACTATCTCATCTCGATTGAGCTTGAAAATTTCTGTGAGTTGCTCGTTTGATAGGTCGTGAATTATTTCCCCTTTTTTAGGGGTATAACTCACCGATCTCCTTATGATCCCTTGCACATCAAGAATCATTGTTAGCTGAGTCTTGACCTGATAAAGGGGAGCAACCTCAAACTCATCCCTTTGGTAATTTGGATCTGTTTGATTTACACATTCAACATATCAACCATTAGTAATTCATCAAAATAGAGATACATTAAACTGAATTTAAACATTAAATACATAGATTACAATACGTGAGTCAAATACAAAAGTAATTTAGTACACAAACATCTAATCTTTACTTTCGTCCTGTATCATCGTCTCGTCACTTGGTGGAGCCGAGGAAGAAGCTGATTGGTCATGTATGTTCTTGGACCTCCTTTGTTGACCTGAAGTAGAGGCCGATGCATCTGCATCTCCTCCTGATGTATGATCATCATCCTTCTCCTCTGTCCTTTCTTCTTCTGTCCCCTCATCCTCCTCTGTCTCATCATCCTCATCATCACTTTCATCATCATCATCATCACTGTCTCCCTCTTTGATCTTCAAGGGCTCTTCCTTAGATCCCTTTAACTTTAACATGATTGTCTTCTTCGCCTTCTCCAACTCTTCTATCTTCTTGTTTGATGTGACACTATGTGCTTGGAGTTGGGCTATCTCAAGACTCTGAGCAGCCATTTGTTGGGCCTGCTCCTTTATCACTCTAGCCTACTCTTCGATCTGGTGAAACTGAGCAACAGTAAGATCAGCAAGCTGACGGATCTAAGCCGCCTTCTCCTCATCTGCTTCTAATAGGTGCATCACCATCCTGTTGAGCGCAGACAGTTGTTCCTCTACCCCAATTGGAGGTAGAGGTGATACATGTGGATGAGATGGATGGGCTGAGGATCCAGCTTGGTGGGTAGCGATGGTGGTGGTTGTTGTAGTGAAGATAGGTCTGTGAAGTGGTGGAGGTGATGTGGGAGTGAAAGATATGGTGGTAGATGGAATTTGTATAGTGGTGGGAGTGTGGTGGTGGTAGTAGTAGCTGTGGTAGCTGTGATGGCTGTGGCTGTGGAAGTGGTTTGTGTGGTGGCAGATGTGGTGGCTATGGTGTGAATGGTATGATTGTGGAAGTGGTAGTGGTGGTGGCAGATGTGGTTGTGGAGGTAATGAAGGTGAGATGTCTTTTCTTCTTCTTCTGACCATGGGGTTGAGTCATCCGTTTCCTCCTCATTCCCGTTGAGGTGGATGCTCCCCTACAACCCTGCTGGCAGGGTCGGGTACATAACTCGGATCCGTGGCTGTCTCTCTTGAGTCTCGTGGGCGTTCACCAACCACCCTTAGCCCATGTTCTGTGGAAAAACCTTGCTTCCCACAGTCCACGTTAAGGGCTCCTCTTCCGACTCCTCATCGTCCTCACCAGGAAAAAAATCCTGATGGAAACTAGCAGCCTCAGTTCCATCATGGGTGGATGGTGGAGATGGTATATCACTGGTAGTGGCCCTTGATGGTATGGGGCCTGTATCTCCACCATCACCACTGTCATCATCATTGTCGTCAGCGGGTAGAGCAATCTGCTCAACATCAGAATCGCTGTCGTCGTGGCGCCACTTCCTCCTGTCTGGCACCACATAGTTCTCACGAGCCAGATGCCCAAACAATCTCCTGACTGGGGGTTTTACCAGCTTTCCCCTGTATACCTTCATCTGCCCAAGGTGGTATCATCCATCACCTTAAGCACTACCGCATCATCCTTCTCCTTTGGCAGGGAGGGGAGCTTCTGGTCTATTATCATTTGCATAAATCAGGGGTACATGCAGAAGCCCTCCTTCCCTTTCCCCTCAATGTTCTCCACCAAGTAGGTGAAGATCATCCTGGAGAAGCTGAACGGATGGTTCAGCACCAATGCAACAAAAGCGTTGTGTATTGGTCAGACAACTCATCAAAACCTCCCTTTCTGGATGCTTTTCATTTCAGCAATATGTGAGCAAGGTACTTCAGCTGTGCATAGAGGTTGCTCTTGGTGAGCACCCCCGCATTGATATCCCCAGCGTAGTTGGCTCGAAGGAAACATCCTCTGACAGTAAGGGGATGTACTTTAGTAGGACAGTCAGCATCATCCCCCAACTATAACACGGTCCTCAGATCCTCCTTTGTGATAGCTATAGCCTCTCGAAAGATAGTACCTCTGATACAGTGAGGCTCAGATGATCGGTCAACAATTGCACCTTCCCAGAAGGCCTGAATCGATCGATAAGGTGTACATGGAGCAGATATAGCGTGTGCAATCCTCGATCTCCTAAAGAAGGTTATAATGCCCGAGAAGTCCGAAGCATTTCTGGATGTGAGATCCAGATGAGCACAAATATTGTGCTTCGTACTCATAGTCCAACGGCTGGCCATCTGTTACACAAGGAAAGTAAACATTAGTACCCATTCTTAAGAATGTCATGAAACACTTGGACTTGAACACAATTCTTTTCTGTCATCCAAATGAGGTTGTGCGACTGGGATTCAGTCGTGCGAATGACTCCATACGTACGACTGAGTGTGCGACTGGACTCATGCGTATGTGCCTCCTGCGTTTACACCATTCGTGCGACTGAACTCAATACGCATAGTTCAGTCATGAGATTATGCTAGTCGCACTCTTCAGTCGTGCGACTGAAGCTCATCAACCTGTCCATTCGCATGTCTTTCTGTTCCGCTCAATTCATATTCAATTTTTCACGAATTTTGAGTTTTAAACTTTGTGTTCTGGTACACTAGACTCGTAGTCCATTAGTTTAACAACTAACACCTTAATTTCATTTGTTTACGTCGTTTAATTAGGGTATTTTGCCACACAGGACATGGTTTTTCTAACGAATCCGATTGTTCAGAATTAGAGGCAAATTGAATGATATGATAGAGTTTCGGCACCGCATATTACCTGTAGAGTCAATGCAAATGGTCAGTATGTGAGAATCGAGGGTTTATAGTGATCAACTGAAATTTTGGCAGCGTAACTTTAGTCGTGCGATTTAGGGTAAGTTTGAGAGTGATGAGTCTCTGCTACCGACTCACTCTCTATTTATACTAACCCTAAATTCAATCGTACGACTGGGCTCATACGCATGTTTCATACGGGCGATTGTGCCTCAGTCGTGATTAGTCGCCCCATTCAGACGTCCGACTGGAGCTCAGTGATGCGACTTACCCATTCGATCACTCTTAAACATCCGATTGGGTCAATCGTATGGGCCATTCGATGAATGGTCCATTCTTATGTCTATTCGTACGAATGGCTCCCATTCATATGATAAGTACATACTAAAGGTCCACTCGTGCGAATGGGTCATACTTATGACATTTCCTGCATTTCTTACAATTTAAACACTTTTAACTTTTGAGATTAACATTATGAGCTTTTGATCATCTCAGACGTGAACATTTTAACCAATATAGTCACTTCACACGTGACTCTTTTAAACACTTTGTCACCACAGACGTGACTGCATTAAACTTTGAAAAACTCATGTGGTCATCTCAGACATGACCCTTTTAGTAATTTGATCCCTTACCGATTTTCATGATGTAGTCCGGCAAACAAACAAAACTAAAAGACTAAGTGAATAATAATAAAAAAACTAAACTAACGTACCAAAACTAAAGCTTGTTTTTGGCTTTTTGTGAGAGATAAATCCTAAGAGAGAAATCTATGGGATTTGGTTCCGGAATAGGCAGCTTCAACTTAGATTTCCACACCTGGACCAATTCAATTTTGGAATCATACAGGCAAGTCAAATCATTTGGGGCTTGTTGTCAAAATCTATTGATGCTCTATTCTTGGTTTTCATCCAGAGTCGGTAGCAACTTTTAGGAAATCATACTGGAACTATTAGATTACCACATTGATTTGAACTTTCAAGAATTGCAGCCACAATAATTGTCCGTATATTTGTCCTCTTAAATCCATACACAGACTTTTGACACAGACCGGCGATAAATTTAGGTTTAATTATTTCAACTAACATTTGTGGCTCCCACACTTATATGATAATCAACATTCCCCAGGAGCTTTGGAGTGGTCTACGGGTACTTTTACAAGAAGAGACTATTCTTAGAGATTTCAAAGAGAAGCCAATCCTCAGGTCAGTGCCATCGCACAGCAGAGAGGCGGAAAACAACAATGAATTCTAGAATATCTAGGTTATGCTTATCCTCAAGTCAGTGACATCGCACAGCAGAGAGGCACATAACCTATCTCCTTGTTAGAGCAGCTTGATTTTATTTTGAACAAAATGCCAACAACATAAGTCATTAGCTTGATAGCATTTTTCTTTCATTTTTTCGTGCTTTGCTCTATTATGGTCATCTGCATACATTTGTGGCATTTATGCTCATTACCCCTTATTGGAATATTGTTGATGGTGTTAACCAGTGATAAGATGGAAGCCCACAGTCAGTTGAACAACTTAGTTTGATGTTGAAATCATTAGTCAGGTCTTCTCATCTATTGAGCTGAATCTACCGACATATCATTTGTGATCTAACAACCTCTAGGTCTACTCTGTGTGTGTTACCTTCATAGTTACCAGTTTTTCTATCATCTTCCCTTTTTGTATTGCTTAGACTACACAGACTTATACTTTAATTTTTTTCATCTTTCTAAATGAATTTTTTTTAAAGTCCCTCTTGATTTGTTCCTGTGTACTATCATATTCCAAAGGGTTTGAATCGGTATCACAGATACGATCTACCTTATATCAGCTTTCCACTCCTTCTCTCTCGTCTCTCTTTTTTTTAATAATGTTACTTGCTGATTTATTCTCCCCCTAAAATACTAACATCATAACTGGTTAATTATTTTAGGATTTTAATAAACAGCAGAATACCATGAGTTTAAATGTAACATGGACTAAATTAATCAAATAAAGTAAAATAAAATGAAAGAATTACTAAGCTACATCGACTACACATGATCATCATCAGGAATAACATCACTTTGCTTTTTAACACCGTTGACCTCTAGCAGATATTGAAAACGTGGTTTATCAAGGCTTTAGTATAGAGGTCAGCGCGTTGAAAGTCGGTATTAATTTTTACCATAGCAATTAAGTTCTTTTCAAAACAATCTCTTATGAAATGGTATTTAATACCGATATGTTTGGTCTTTGGATGTTGGACCGGATTTTTAGTTACTCCAATTGCAGCAGAGTTATCAACAAAAATAGAAGTAGAAGAAAACTTTAAACCGTAATCCCACATTTTCTATTGAATCCAGATGATTTGTGAAAAGCAACTTGCAGCAGCAACGTATTCGGCTGCACAGGTTAACAATGCAACCGGTGTATGCTTCTTACACTGCCAGGTAACTAATCTTCTCCCAAAGAATTGTCACCCTGCTGATGTAGACTTGTAATTCATCATATAGCCCCCGTAATCCATGTCACTATACGCCGTGAGCTCAAAGTCATCATCTTGAGGATACCACAACCCAAGTGTGGGTGTACCCTTTAGATAACGAAATATCCTCTTGACCCCGATCAGATGGTTGACCTTAGGCTTAGCCTGATATCTAGAACATAAACATGTAGCATACATGATATCAGGTCTTAAGGTAGTGAGATACATAAGGGATCCAATCATTCCTCAGTACATTATGGCATCTACAAGATCTCCATTTTCATTAGGTGCTATATCGTGATTCGTAGCAGGTGGAGTCCTAGTAGCAGAAGCATTCTCCATGTCAAAACGACTGAGAATGTCTCCTACATACTTGGTCTCATGTAGAAATATCCCATTTGGAATCTGATCCACCTGTAACCCGAGAAAGAACTTCATCTCCCCCATAGCACTCATCTCAAATTCTTTCTCCATAACTGCTTCAAATTCTTTGCATAACTCTTCGTTCTTTGAACCAAAGATTATGTCATCACATAGATCTGTACGAGCAGTAGGTCACCACCTTTTCTTTGATGAACAGTGTGCAGTCAATGACTCCATTGCGAAAGCCGTGTTTCTCAAGATGAGTCGAGAGTTTCTCACACCAAGCTCTTGGAGCTTGATGAAGCCCGTATAAAGCCTTGTCGAGTTTGTAAACTATATCCCGATGATAAGGATCTTCAAATCCCTCGGGTTAACTGACATAGACTGTTCTCTGATTTCCCCATGAAGGAATGCACTTTTAACATCTAATTGGTAGACTTTAATCTTCATGTACGATGCATAGGCAAGGAAGATGCGAATGGCTTCCATATGTGCCGCGGGTGCAAACACTTCATTGTAGTGAATTCCCTCGACTTGGCGAAATCCTTGAACCACCAATCGAGCCTTGTTCCTCATAATGCTTCCTTGGTCATCTTTCTTGCATTTTCAGACACATTTGGTGCCAATGACCTGAGTACCTTTAGGTCTATCAACCAGAGTCCATACACCTATCTTCTTGAACTGCAGAAGTTCTTCTTGGATGGCACTCACCCACGCCTCGTCATTTAGTGCATCACTGACGTATTTCGGCTCAAACTATGAGACAATACACCGATAAGCACCATCATGAAATATCCCTTTTCCATAACTGAGGCGTAATCAGCTGAGTATAGCTGATTTCGGGTTTTGTACTCCTGATCTGACATCCCCAATGACATTGTTTAGGGGATGATAGATGTTAGTCGTGATCCTGGAGTAGTAGGAACAACTACCTCAGAGCCAAGATTATGAACATTTGGTTCTGCAACTGAGGTAGTTGGAGTTTGAGGCTCCGAAGTCAAAGGTACATCACTGGTAGATGCTTGTGGACTTTCAGGAACTAGAACCTGTTCCTCCTGACTGTTCTAGTCATCTTCTTCAGCTTCATCTTCAGAGGAGGAGTCACTGTCGTCGACTACCCCCTTGACTAAGTAGATGATCCTCCCAGTGAGCTTGTTGTTGGTGTATTCAAGATATCATACATCATTCGTGTAGCTAACTCGTCATCCGAGGGAGAGAGAGAGATGTTGAAGGACTTTTAGAATCTATCATCGTCAAAGAAATAGGCGGGTCCTTTCCCAGTAGGTGGTGTGGTATATCGCTGGACGTCAACATTACACCACACTTCTACTAGACTCGTTGAGTTGTTGTAAACCCTCTTGTTCGAAATGTTGTACCCTAGAAAGATTCCTTCGTCTGCCTTCTCGCTGAATTTTCCTTCTTGTGTTTTCTTCAGAAGTGTGCACGGTGCGCCAAATGGTTTGAGATACTCCAGATTCGGTTTGCGTCTTTGTAGTAGCTCGTAACATGTCTTGCTGTGACGCTTGACAATCAGAACTCGATTCAGTGTATAACATGCATTAGCAACTGCCTCATTCCAAAATTGGATAGGCAGTTTCGAGTCTGCCAGCATGGTCTATGCTGTCTCAATCAAGCTTATGTTCTTTCGCTCAGCAACACCATTCATCTGGGGGTGTAGGCAGAAGTGAATTGATGTACAATACCCTTTTCCTTGCAGTAAGCCTCCATCCACTGGTTCTTGAATTCCGTCCCATTGTCTGAGCGTACTTGTCTAACCTTTAGCTTGTAGAGAGATTCCAGTGTGGTTACTAACTCCTTGAACGACTCAAATGTGTCTAATTTGGACATCAGAAACATTACCCACGAGAACCTTGAGTAGTCATCAGTAACCACCAAACAGTACAAGTTGCCTCCTATGCTTTTTGTACTGACTGGACCAAACAGATCCATGTGAAGAAGTTCAAGAGGAAGTTCTATTGAATGAATTTTCTTTTCCTATAAGACTTCTTCGTCTGTTTGCCTTTCTTGCAAGCTACACAAAAATCAGGAAGCTGGAAGTTCTTGACATTAACTCCTCTCACCAGATCCTTCTGAATCAAGTGATTCATCTTCCTTTGACTAATGTGTCCCATTCTCATATGCCAGGAGATGGAATCCTTCTCAGTAGCTTTAGATAGAAAACACTGAACCTCCTGATCCGTTGTAGCAGCTGTTGACATATCCAAAACATAAAGGTCTTTATATCTTGAAGCCGTCATCAAAACTTGGTCTTCTGGATCACGTAATCTTTCTTGAGCACGTAACACTTCTTGTCGTCGAAGATGACTTTAAATCCCTTATCGCAAATTTGGGAAACAGAGAGTAAGTTATTTTGATGTTGTTGAACATAGTTCACCTTAAAAAATTAACTTTCTGATTTCCCACTTCTCCCTGAGCTGTGATATATCCTCCCTTGTTTGCAGCAAACGAAACATGCCCTCATTTTATTTGCTTGACGTTAGATATGAGAGCCTTGTTTCCTGTCATGTGCCTGGATGCTCCGCTGTCTACAATCCACGTGTTAGTTTCAGCACTATAGCGAACACCCTGCACATACAATGTAAAGGATTAGTTTAGGTTAGGAACCCAAGCCTTTACTGGCTCGGGTTTCCCAGAGGCATCACATATCATAAAGTCAACCCATTGACCCATAGATGGTGAGGGTAGCCCAGGTTCCTTCTTGTCATCATTATCAGACACAGAGGTTGACTTCTTTTTCCATAAAAGATTTGTGCAATGCCTGTTTGTGATACACAGTCGACTGGCTAACGAGTTGAACTTTATGTGCACTAGTTCTTCTAGGTGGAGTTAAAGAACTCCTCTTAGAAGACCTAGGTTTGGGTCCTGAAGTTCAATCTTTTTCCTAGGTGTCTGATAAAGAAAGCAATAGGAATCAATGTGTCCACATTCTCCACAGTTGTAGCATGACCTGCTATCAACTTTATGATTAAACTTTCTTTGTGGAGACATGTGTGACACACTAGTAACATCACTTACTTTAGGTTTTGACTCTAGTTCTTTTGATGTTTTTCCTTGTTTAACAGAGTTAACTGTTTTAACATGTTTAATATCTTTTTCCTTTTGGTTAACTGGTTTTTGACTATTTGAAGTCCTGTTAGGTTCTGATTTAACTCTGTTTGACCCTGACTTTAAGTTAACCTTTTCAAACTCTTTTTCTAGATTAGAACAAGGCAATTTACCCTTAGCCTTTGACATGGCCTCCTTTTGTTTGTTTCCAGAGTCAATGGTTGAACATAAGGAATGTGGATCACTAACAAGAGGAGTAGACACCACATGATCCTTGATGGGATTGTCATTTACAGGTCTACTCTTAGTGTTCATCAAGGTCTCAGATGGAGGTGGAACCACTTTGTAACCCAAACCCTCCCCATTGTTTCTTTCTCTCACTAAGTGTTGGACTATGTGTGATGAACTTGTCCAAGTGTGCAGTTTTTGTTTTAATGAGTTTACTTGTACTTCTATAACTGCCTTTTGCTTCTTGGTGTCTTCTAGGGAGTTTAGATAGTACCTAATGTCATTAGCTTGGTTCAATGCAACTACTTTGGTTTCCCTAAGCTGTTTAGTCAAAAGGTCTATCTTTTCTTTGTAACTATGCTCATTTTGTTTTAATACTCCATTCGCCTCAGTGCACAGTTGTAAATCTTTTACCAAGTTATCATTATGATCTAATAACCTAGCAAATTTCTCCTCTATGCTATTTCTAAATGTATTACAATCTGAACAAGCATGATTATTAAACTTTGGTCAGTGGTACTTACCTGAGTTGGTTCAGAAGCATTAGCCATCAACGCAGCATCAGATGTCTCTGGTTATGGTGATTCTGTCTTTTCTGTCTTGCTCTGGTAGTCTCCTCTTTAGGCTTGTAGCTGACCTCAGATACAGTTGTCTCTTAAATATTAGACATCGCTATATCAACTGATAGATCTCCTTCACTTGCAGAATCATCATCAAAGTCTTCTACACTTGCAATGTTTGATTCACCTGGAGAGACAAACCTAAAGCTCCAGTCCTGTCCTTCATCATCATGAGCAGTCAAGGCTTTTGGATCCTTGCTTGATGAAGTAGAACTAGTAGCTTGCTTGTCTTGACGAGTGAAGGACGAGAATGGGTTCCCGTTCCCTCTTTTTTGGCTTAACACATTCTCTCTTGAAGTGCCCCTTCTCCCAACAGTTAAAGCAGGTCACTTTGCTCTTGTCAAAGCCAAATGTGGTATCCTTAGTAGCTACCAAGCTCTGTCCCGTTTTTTTACAAACTTCTTCGCTCTCCGGACAACACTAGCTAAGGCCCACATTATGTCCATTCTCTCAAGCTCCATTTCGTCCACCTGCTCGTAGTCCTCATATGCCAGATGACAGTTTCCAATTTTCCCAGCAACAAGTCCATCATAAGAATGAACCACTGCAGCCAAAAGATCCATGTGTTCTCGACCTACTTCTACCGTCACATTACCGACGTTCTTGGTATTCAGTCTAGTAGCTTTTGTTTCAGATCCAATATGATGGGTACACGAAGACCCCGACGTGTCTGATCCTGAAGGAGAAGCATGTGAAGGACCGGATGAGCTAGACACAAATGCAGTCTGGAGAGGTGCTCGAGATGTCTTAGTTTGAGGCGTGGCATTATACAAAGCTGGATTCTGAGTATACGAAGACTTCTGAGCTCTGTACTTCATCCTAAGTGCTTCTTCTCACAGCTTTAGAATGAAGTCATTTATATCCAGCTTTGTCAGCATTCCATTATGTCTCAGGTTAGACACGAATGTAGCCCATTTTTCCGGCAATCCGTGTGCAAAGTTAGCAACTTTCTCTTCCATGGTAGACGCCATCCCATGTGTATTCAGTTCACTCATCAGATGGTAGAATCTATCTATAACATTGTCCAAACTCTCGTTTCCCATCGATAAGAAGTTATCGAATTCCTTCTTTAACTCCTTAGCCTTGATTTCCTTCAACGAAGCATTCCCGTCGTACCTCTTTTGCAGCTCATCCCACAGTTTCTTGGACTGCTTATTCTCTGAGTACTAGTGAAAAATGTCTTTAGGGATAGACTGTGTAATCAATGCATAAACCCTCTTCTCTGCATTATATTTAACTTTCTACGCGTCTGTCATCCCTCCTAAGGTTAGCTTTAGTCCATTGGCTCCCACCGGCGTACTATACCCAATCTCGATAGCTTCCCACAGATTCGGATCCACTCCATTGAGTTAGATTTCAAAACGTTGTTTCCAGTGGGAAAACTCATCTAATGTTAAAAGCTTTGGTGGTTTATTATGAATACCCACCTCACTCTCAAGTAACAGCAGGTTCTGGATCCTAGACTCCTTCCCAGTAGTAAAGGCTGACATTTGATCTTCCATGGTGAATAACTTTAAGTCAACTTAAACAAACTGTCAACTGGTGTGAGTGAAGGATGCGATTGGGCTATCCGTGCGAATGAACTATGCGAATAGTTCAGTCGTGCGAATGAAGCTAATGCGTATGAACACTACAAACGAATGGTTCAATCGTACGAATGGAGTTGCGACTATGTCCAATCATGCATCTGAGCAATGCGAATGAGGTCCAGTCGGGCGAATGGCTCACTCGTGCGACTCAAGCTGTTGTTTTGCGAATATATCTAGGTTAAACGTGTTTTAGACGTAAAAATTCGAACTTTCGCAAGGTCTAATCACCTAAGTCCGTAGAGACCAAACTTTGATGAGCAGGGAACGTCCAAGATCACTTTTGACACAAAAGATTGCATTTTCAGTGCAAAAACACAAGCTTTTTATCAATATCGATTGAATCACACGTAATCAAGAGCCAATGCTCTGATACCACTTGTTAGGACCTGGTATTTGAACGAAATACCTAATGATTAGCATGTAAACCAGATCAAATAGTGCAGAATCGTATTTGATTGGCGATCCAATCAGTGAGAACACATGAAGAATCAAAAAAGAATTGAAACTAATGTTAGAAATCGATTGGAAATCGATCTAATGTGTTCTATGAACTTGGAGAACGAATTGGGAGGCTTCTGGATGGCTAGGGTACATCAGGAATTGTAATGAATGAATTCTCTACGTTTTTCACGAATTAGATTGTGTTTATAGGTTAGTACTGTTCATTCGGGTGACTGGACCATAAGCATGATTCAGTCGTGCGATTGAAATCTATCCGCACGACTGAGTGTTCAGTCGTGCGACTGAGCCAATCTTATGTGTCAATCATACGACTGATCCAGTCTCTGGTTCAGTCTTGCGACTGAGTCAATCGTATGAAGTTATTCATGCGTGTGGTCCATTCGTATGGGCCATTCGCATGATAACTTCATTATGTTAAGTATGAATGTGTTAATTAATAAACATTATGTGTAACCATTCACACAATTACTATCCTAATTAACCAATTCAATATCGACTCTTAATGAAATATTAGTCATTACAAATTAGAAACAATCAATATAATTCATTAATCATATCAAATTACCTCAAAATAAGATAAACAAGATCTATTACATTTCATATCATGATCTAGGGACATACATGTATCAACAATGTAGGTTTTAATTTTATAAAATAAGGGTTGAAAGAGGAAAATTTTATAAACGTTTCAAAATAGGGGGAACACATTTCGAAACTTGATTTCGGCCGCCCCATTTCAGATTGTAAGCAACAAGTTTAAACATATATCCACTGTGTTTTATACTTTAAATGTTTAAACTAACTTTGATTAACAACTTACATAACCCAACAAATCAAAGTGAGAGTCTTAAGGTTTTCAGTCCTCTAGATAACAACACAATAATATGTCAGGGAGGACAAGAACTTCCTTAAAATGTCCCTGTTTTCAAGAGTCACTCCAACATCCACTAGAGTGTCCAAAATCTTAACGTACGTGTTTTAAAGGTGAAATTTTCAAAATGCTGCTTCAGCAAATCCTTCTTGTTCTCCTTGGCTTTAGTTGAACCCGCATACATTAGATTCAATGCATCCCATAACTATTTAGCTATTTTGCATTTCCTAAAACATATGTCTACAGAGTTTGGTAGAGTTGTCTTAAGGGCTGTCTTGGCTTTCTGATCAATTTCTACTCTCTTTCGATCTTCATAATAGAAGTCAGCCACAACCTTTGGAATCATACCACCTCCAGCAGCAGCTGAAGAGGTGCTTGGTATGTAAGGTCTTGAGACAACAGACTCCCACATCCTAGAGTCTTAACACCGGATGAAACCTTCCATTATTTGGCACCAAGTGTCAAAATCTTCAACAGTGATTAGTGGGGACTTTGTCATGGTTCTAGTTTCCATATCAGCTTTAGTGATAGCTGCCATTTGAGATGTTAAGTATTTTGTGCGTGTTAGGGATCTTAAGATGGTGTGATCTTACTATCAAGAGCATGGAATGCTGTGATACCAATTTCAGGATCGTTTGAGGGGTTTGGTCACTTAAAACACAACACACAATGAAGAGAGATTGATTTTAGAACACTTAATAGATCAAATGGGGAACTAGAAACCAACTACAATGATCCTAAGAAACTCAAGTAATTAAGAGAGAGAACAAGAACAAAATAATACAAATGCTTGGTTTTCAAGAATGTTGTATATTGCTTTCTAGTTCCTTACAAGTGTTGCAAAGCATACATTAAGATACAAAGGACTAGAGATACTTTATACTACATCCTACATCCTGCCATACTTTGAAGGCCAGTTGGATACATTGTCTAGACCACAACAAAATCAATGTGGAGTCAAATATATTACAAAAAGGATAAAAGTACATAAATAGAAAGAAATAGGCCTAATACCTCAATGTGTAGTTAACAAAAGCATGGGCCTTTTCACCAACTTGTAAAAGTTGGTGACTCAAATAGAGTTGTAGTGGAAAGGTGTTCCAGCTTTATGGTAAAATGTACATGAGATAAAGCATGTACTTAAAATTCTTTGGAAGCTTCATAAAGTGTCTTCGGAAGACTTTGTCTTAGAAGCTTCGGAACACTTCATGTTTGGCTGTGGAAGATATTGGTCTTGGCTTCAGAAGATTTCACACTTAGAATGTTTTCTAATGTACAATGTGAAACTTTGGAAGCAATTCTACTTGAGCACTTTGTGCATGCATGCAGGACAGACTGTTTGGATGTTTTGGATTGCATCAGCCTTATATGAACCCTTATAATTACTGAATAGAAGTCCATACTGATCCAACTACTTGACCATCTCACAACTCCTAGATCTACTGATGAAAACATGATTATGGCTTGGAAATATGATCTAGACTAGGATTATGTAGAAATAAAAAGGAATTCTGTAGAAACAATATTGAATCTTCCTGA
This sequence comes from Flaveria trinervia, assembly GCA_025506515.1. Taxonomy (NCBI): domain Eukaryota; kingdom Viridiplantae; phylum Streptophyta; class Magnoliopsida; order Asterales; family Asteraceae; genus Flaveria; species Flaveria trinervia. The sequence goes on from CM046446.1 coordinate 20,567,903, forward strand.
TTTTGACTTTCACGATCTTCAAGGCTTAATCATCTCCAACTACCCAATAAACCTAAGAGGAAGAGATTTCTTTGTATAAGTGGGTAAGTTGAAGACTAAAGTCAAAGATGATATGCTTAATTATGCAAGGAGAGATGATGCTGAGCATAGGAGAAGAAATTTAGGGTAGAAAAGATTCAAATCCAAGTCTTCTACTTTGGTTGATGATGAATTCCTCAGCAGGGTTGGATATTCAAACTATAAAATAGTAGCAATCAAGATCATTGAAGGTAGTCATTACATATTTCCCATAACTAAATGGGGATATGTTGAAAGAACTAAAGAATAAGTACTGCTAAGAAATCAAGCTACTTCATCCAAGCTACACATCATACCTTCATGATAAGTTCTTCCTAAGACACAAAGATAAGGAAGCCCGAAATGACATATGCTTATATGTGCACCGCCTTCAAGTCATTGACAAATGCATGCAACGGCATATAAGAGAAGGAAGTTTAAGGTTGGCAAGTTAATTGGAACAAAGATATATGAAGTCAGTGAGCGAAGAATTTCTGAGCAAGATGAATTGGAGATAGTACACAACAACAATATTTTGGCAACGCTTACTACTAAAGAGGATGTTCTAGGGTGAGTTTTGAAACACTAAGGATGATGTGCAAGATAGAAATAAAATACAAGTAGGATGTTTAGAAGGTTGTAGTCTCCTACTTCAATAACAAATTATGGCACGAGTGAAAGAACTTTCAAGTCTGAAGAGTTTATTACAAGTAGCTAAGCCTAAGGGGGAGTATTGTTAGATCTAGTTACTGTAGGTCTAGATTCTTTGTATATACATAGCACTTTATACATCTTTTGTAATAAACTCTTGTAAATCATTATCTTAATGTATGCTTTATATGTATAGGTTAACCGATAATTGTGTTGATTTATATGTGTGACTGCTAGTTTAACAAAATACTTAGTCAATTTCAAAAAATTGACTAAGTGAAAGAAACATCTACATATCAATATTTTTGTTCTTTCGTAGATACTTTTTTGAAACAAAGTAAAGTGCATTCGGGGATCTTCTGCGAAAGAACAACTTGCTACGGAAGACCAACACTTGCATGTACTTCAAGTACATCAAGTCAAGTCAAACACTGAGTGATTTTATAAAGTCAACTCCTACGGATGACATTAACTCAGCTCGAGATTGTGTCACATCATGACATTCTCTGAGTAACTTTGTTTCCATGACAAGAAAGTTACTCTTTATAAAAATTCATTATTACCCTAATAAATACAAGGCATAGGCTCACAGTTATGTAGAAGGCCGAATAACTAACAATACATCAATCATCACCATCAAACCCTACTAGCCGCAACATCATTTACATCAAAATCATCAATAGCAACTTAGCAACCTGATCATCAACATTTATTATTTGTTCTTTTGTAATCAATGATTTGTTTTTAATGAAATACTTTTGAAACAAATTGTATTTGTTCATTCATTACACTTAATTGTTCTGTTCTCCATTATTATTATTACTCCTAAGGTTCACATTGAACTGGGTTTAATATTGAAGAAGGTTATGGAACTATGGCCTGTAATTGGATCAATTGGGATAGGTAGTGCAATCCCACTCTCTTCCAAAGCAATGATCCAATCTTCCAAGCGAGATTCAAGATAGGAAGGAATCATTGGGTTATCATCTATGAATTTAGGATCGCATTGAGGAATTATTTGTGTTGGGTTGAACACAAGTCAACGTTTGCGGATCAACATTAACCTGGTTAATTGTCTTTATTAAATTTCAACATCAATAATGATTTAAGAATAAGATGAACACAATGAATGAAACATAATTATTTAGTGCCCCAATATTCAATTCAAATGTATTTCATTAAAAGATGTTAATGATTACAGTTGAATAAACAATGAATGAACGAATGATATTGATCTTAGTGTTTGATAATCTGACGACTGCTAAGGTTTTGGTTTGGGTAATTTGATGTGAGTTTCGTTTCGGCCATCACAATCTATTTTATTCGAAACCTAGGATCCATATTTATAGAGAATAGTGTTTCTGTTAAGGAAACACAAGATCTCTTGGAATTTGAAATTGTTTTAGTTAAGGAATTACCCGATATCTTAGGATTCGCATATTTGTCTTGTTGACTTGTCGACTTGTTGACTTGGAACACTTGTATTATTTATATACGTGTGTTTGGATTCTATAGGAATATTGTCTTCCATAGATAATTGTTCTTTCGCAAGAAACTTGTTGTTCAGCAGGAACTTGTTCTTCCGCAGGAGTCTTCAGTTGAAACTCTCTCTTCAGTCTAGTTGATTGTTCATCCGCAGATGATCTTCAGATGTTTGTTACTTGTAGGAAACATATCTACGGAAGAACACAATGTTCATCCGTAGATATTTCTCACACTTGGTCAATATTTAGAAATTCACCAATTATAATTGTAGGACCGGTGAAGGGGGTCAGAACAAAGTGGAGAATAACTGGATTAACCATAATATATGATACTAAGAACACAAGTAATTTAGTATGAGACAAAATAAGAGAACAAGATACATAAGTGTGTGGTTTTCAAGATTGCAGTATATTGATTTCTCAATGTTCTATTACAAGTGTTACAAAGCATTAAGGAAAATTACAAGATCATGAGATACTTATACTACATCTTACAGCCAGCCATACTATGAAAGTCAGCTAGATACAATTGGCTAGACACAAAGCAAAATCTATTATAGAGTCAAAAGGTAGATTGCCTTTTGACTAGTGACTATGGCATGCCATAGCTCAAATCCTTATCTATTACAAAAAGGATAAAGTACATGGAATAAAAGTTACAGACTCAAGACCTCAATGTACAGTTACCCAAAGCATGGACCTTTTAACCAACACATGTAAGTTGGTGACTTTATAGAGTTGCAGCAGAAAGGGGTCCAACTTTATGCAAAAGTACATCAGATAAAGCATGTTGTTAAAAGTATTCAAAAGAAATATATCTTCAAGAGTTGAGTTGAGCTTCGAAGACTTTGTCTTTGAAGCTTGAGAAGACTTCATCTTTGGTTTCGGAAGATATTGGTCTTGTTTGGAAGATTTCACACTTAGAATATTTCTGTTGCATGTGTGAAACTTCAAAAGCATTCTTCTTCGGTACTTGTGCAGCATGCATGCAGAAAGACTTTGGATGTTTTGGTTGCATTAGCCTCTTGATATATTCTCTACAATAATGTTTTACGTGCAAACATACATAAATCAACACATATATTTAAGGGTTAACCTATACATTTAATGCATACACAATAATGAAATACAAACATTCATTACAGATATTAATTCAAGTCCTAAACCTATACAAAATGGACTAGATCTATTGATTCTAGACCTAACAATACTCCCCCTTAGGCTTAGACACTTGAAATCATCTCTTCAAAACTGAAAGCTCCTTTAATCTTGAAACCATTTTCTTGTTGAAATAAGATACTGCATCCTTTTGATCAAAGTATTTGTACTTGATCTCCATTCTGCATATCCTTTGAAGTGTCTCAAAAATCAGTCCCAAAACGTCTTATTCTATTGTGAGAGTCTCCACAACACATTGATTATTGACAATTTCTAGCTCATCTTCTTCTTAAATTCTCAGTTCTGATATATCTTTAATGTTGGCTCCCTTCAGCATCCCAGCATTACACCTTCTTCTCTTGTATGCTTTAACATGCAACTTATCCACCACTTGTATCAAATGAATATATAAGCATAAATCATTCTGTGCAATTTCATGAGACAACTTAGGGAAGAATTTATCATGTAAGAATGATGTGTAGCTTAGGTGGAGCAGTTTGATTTCTACTAGGTCGAAGATTCTTAACTTGTCACCTTTCTTTCCATCAGCATTCCTTAGTAGCACCATTTCTTTTGTTTTCTCAACATATCCCCACTCAGTTATGGGAATAATGTATTGATTTCCTACAATGGCGTTGATGGCTGTTGTTTTCCTCTTAGTATAACAAACTCTTCTTAAGAATTTATCATCAACAAATGTTCAGGAGTTGGTGCTTGATCTTTTCTTCCTTTCTAATCTTGTTATGTGCTCATTATCCTCTCTTTTGGCTTCTTTAATCACATCATCTTTGAATTTTGTCTTTAACTTTCCCACCAACACAGAGAAATCTCTTCCCCTTGAATGAATTGGATAGTTAGACATGATTAGATTTTGTAGATCTTTGATATCTTTCTCATGAAGGTTCAGCAATGCTTGTGCATCATGGAAGTATTGGATTCTTCCTCATGTTCTATTGATAATTGAACAATCCCAATTTGGATCATATTTCCACTCCATAATCCTGTTTTCTTTCATAGGACTGGGAGTTGTGATGTGATCATACAGCTCTATCAGTGTACATTTTTGTTCAGTAATTTCCCTAACAGTTGTGCCTAGAGGCCAAACTTTACAAGGAATAACTGACCTAGGCTCTCTTATTAGCTTATCTTTACCTTTGTGTAGATCTTTGGATTCAACAGTTATAGGATTAGCAGAAGTTTGCTTTGTTGCTCATAGGATGGATTGGAGCTTCAGTACTGAACCTTACTCCTATGTCAAGCTCAACTAACATTACATGTTCCATCATTATTCTCAGCTCAGCAACATTTCTTCCTTTAACCTCATAGGCCTTGTAATTGTGACCCTGTAGCCAACATACCATATTGTACTTGCTACGTTTTGTTGTATCATAGTGGCCAAGATATTTCTTGATTTTCTAAATAGCTTGAAAAGTATTGAATGCTTCATAGTCACAATTTGCAATTATAAATCTGGCAAGCTCAAACTCTTTCAGTATGTTCTTCATCTTAGCCATATTCATCCATTCAACCATGTCATATGGAAATCCATGGTTGATAAGGGTCATAAACGTAGCTGATTCAGCCCTTTCTTCCATTATGGCTTTTGTTGTTAGAAGATCATCATGGTTTAAGTCTTCTTGTTCTTTGTTAGACAACTCTTCAATGAGTTCTTCCCATTCAGCAACACTCTCAGCTTCCTCAAGAGTAGCTTGTTCTCATGTTGAGACATTCATAGGAGTGTGCTCTGAAGATGTATGCCTTGACCTTTTAGGAGAATCTTTAACATTGATTAGTTGTTTCTTTGTGGAACCCAAATACTTCCTCTTCCTTCAGTATAGAATCAGTGGTTTGGAAGATTCAGTATGTTCCTTTTATTGGTTTAATTCAAGAGCACATATTTTCATTTTAAACTGAGCAATCTCTTCTTCTTTTCTTTTGAACAGAGCTGATTCATCAGAGAGAGACTTATTTACTTGTTCAATCTTCAACATAAGTTTCTCATTTTATTCCTTCTCAGTCTCTACTAATTCTTTGAGCTTAAAATCTTGTTCAAGAAGGGATTCAATCACTTCATTATTACACTAGGCATCTTCTCTTAAGCTTTTGATCCTTGCTTCTAGCTACATCAACATATCATCCTTTTCTGCTATTATCCCTTTTAATTCTTTAATCCTCTGCTTTCTGCAGTTTGACTTCACTACAAGCTTGTTGTATTCAGCCACCAGATAGCTCTTACTTACTGGGATGTCATTTTCATTTAGATCATTTTCATGGTAAGCAATTACTTACACATTTGCTGGATCATGCTTATCATGAAGAGGTTGTGACTCAAGATTCATGTTGTGCACTAAAGGCTCTATTTGATTGGAGTCAACCGGTTCTTCATAGTTGGAGAGTGACAAAGGGATGGTGCTTGCTTGAGAGATCAGCTCACTCTCACCGGTGTGAACTGAGTTTAGAGACTGAGTAACAGACATGGGTTCAATATGCACACTCTCAAATAATTGTTTAATTAGTGGAGAGATTGGCTGAGTGTCTTGACCAGATGAGGAATATTGTTGAGTGTGAATAGAAAGAATGGGTGAAATGGGCTAAGTGTTTTGACTTGTAGGAGAAGGGAGTTGAGGAGATTTATGTTGTTGGTGAATGGGTGATAGATCTGGTGAGTGAGTGACTTATACAAAGTTGTTTGGAGAATCCTCCTGTTGATCTTCCCACACAAGCACTTCGGGAATGTTTGCATTAGGGTCTGACATGTGAGGAAGCATAGGCATGTCTCTCCCTTCATACCTTCCACTAATCTTGTTCAAGACAGACCTGCTCAAATGGGCTTGCACTAATACATCTTTGTCTCTAGCTATTCTAGGAAACTCACCATTGATGATTAGTTGTAGGAACCTTGGGAACATGAACATTTTGTCATTCTTTTGCACTTTGATGTGGTCACACGGATAGTTGAAGATGTACTTGGATTTGTTGTATGTTCTTCCCTCAAAGATGCCAATGATCCCAGATGATATGTGACATGAAACTCTATCGAGCCCAGACTTCCTGTTGAAGATGTACTTGGATTTGTTGTTGTTGAATCATATGTCCCTAATTTATGTGCTTAATGTAAAAGTCTTTCACGTCTTACACATATGTAATGAATGGGTTGAATGAAATATAATATGTTGTTGATATTTATAATGTTAAATATTTCTTAGTATTATTGTGTGTTAAAGTATAATGGACTAACTATATAGGTTTGAGGTTGTTGTGCATAGTTCTTAGTCAATAATGATTGAGAAATGTTTTCAAACATAGTCATATGAGTCTTCATGCGAATGAACCATACTAATGGACCATACACATGAATACATCATGCTAATGGACCAATTGCACGGCTGAACTAGGAGACTGGATCAGTCGCACCATTGAGAAATAAGATTGACTCAGTCTCACGCCTGAACCTTCAGTCGTGCATGTAGATCAATCACATAATTCAGTCGCACGGCTTAACCAAGATAATTGGTCAGTCGTACGATTCGAAACCCATAACCTATAAATACCCCTTAATTCGTGAAAAACAAACCCTAGCCGTTTAGAACGTCCAAGGAAGCATGTCCAACTTCATAGATCAATCCTGATCGATCTCGACTTGTTCATAACATTTAGTTTCAATCTTAAATTGATGAGGGTAATTGTTCTCACTGATTGGATCGCCAATCAAATAGGATTCCGCACTATTTGATTCGGTATAAACGTAGAATCTGTTAGTATTCCGTACGTACACGGTCCTAACAAGTGGTATGAGAGCTTTGGCTCTTAATTTCGTGTTTGATTCAATTAGAGATGTGTTAAACCTCATGTTTTAACTCAAAAGAGTCATCTTTTTGGGTCCACGGGTGTTTTTTGACATTTACAGACACTAAAGTAGAAGTTTATCGTCATACGGCAGATTAGGGTTTCTTGGCAAATTGTAATTCGTGTCAAAGTGTCAAAATTCAAATGTTTTCAAACATAGCAGCCTTCAATCGCACAAATAACTCATTCGTACGATTGAGCCATCTGCATTTGTTCATTCGCAACACTTAGCCATCCGCATTGGTCATCTGCATTTGTCCAATCGGATGACTGAGTCATCCGCTTTGGTCATTCACATTTGTCCAATCGCACGATTGAGTCATCCGCATTTGTCCAATCGCATGATTGGTCATCCGCATTTGTCTAATCGCACGACTGAGTCATCCACATTGACTCATCCGCATTTGTCCAATCGCACGATTAACTTATCTGCATTTGTCTTTTCGCACTAGTGAACTAGTCTTGTTCTAAAGTTCAAAGTTTATAGAAATGGAAGATCAATTCACTGCTTTTACTGTCGGAAAGGACTCTTGCATGTAGAACCTTCTTCTTCTAGAAAATGAAATTAGGAATTACAATAAACCACCAAGCTTATAACGTTAGGTGATTATCCCCAATGGAGTCAGAGGTTCGAGATCTATCTAAATAGAGTTGATCCCAATCTATGGGCATCCATTGAGACAGGTTACACGATGCTAGTTGGTGCTAATGGAGTTAAGCTGACTCTAAGAGGAATGAATGACAGCCAGAAGGTTAAGTACAATGCAGAAAAGAAAGTATAGGCCCTGTTGACTTAATCGATACTGAAAGACATCTTTCATCAGTTCTCTGAGAACTAACAGGAAAAAAAGTTATGGGAAGCATTGGAAAAGAGATATGATGGGAATGCGATGATACAGGCTCTGAAGGCTAAGGCTCTCTAGAAGGAGTTTGATAACTTCTCATCGATAAGGAAGTAGAGCTTCGATGACATCATTGATAGCTTCTACCATCTAATGAGTGAGCTGCACACTCATGTGTAACAACGTCAATGGAAGATAAAGTGTCAAGATTTGTAGATGGGTTGCAAGATAAATAGGATTCGTTTGTGTCTAATTTGAGACAGAATGATATTCTTGAAAAGTTACACATAAATGACTTCATCTTGAAATTAAGAGATGAGTAATTGAGAATGAACTACAAATCACAAAAAGGATCCTACGATCATAAACCTTTGCTTTACAACTCATTCCCCACTTCAACCAGTTCAGAGCACCACTTCAAACATCATTTGTGTCCAGTTCCGCGGCTCCCACACAATCCACTACTTCAAGACCAGAAACGTTTGGGTCATCATTGACTGAATACACAGTGCCTAAAGCGAATACTACAAAGTTGAAGATCGATAATCTTAGTAATATAACAGTGGAGGTTGCAAAGAAGCATATGGATCTTGTAGAAGTAGTGGTTTAATCGTATGATGGTGTAGTTGCTAGGATGTTCGGAAATTGTCATCTTGCAGATGAAGAATACCAGCAGGTTGACGAGAACGAGCTGTAAAGGATGGATATCATATTGGCTCTTGCAAGTGCAGTTAGACGAGCCAAAATGTTTGTTCAGAAGACGGGACAGAATTTAGTAGCCATGACGGACTCATCGTTTCGCTTTGACAAAACCAAAGTCACTTGCTTTAAACGGGAATGTGTAAAGCACAAGAAAACAAGAACAGAAAATCTATTTTCTACCTTCAACTGTCAAGAAAAACCCATGAGTAGAGCTACCACTTCAAGAAACGAGACAAAGGCCTTGACCGCTCAAGATGAAGAAGGGCAATACTAGACCTTCTGCTTTGTGTCTCTGGGTGAATCAAACATTGCCTGTGTTGAGGGAGTGGATGATGGTTCTGCAAGTGAACGTGAGATCATAATTGATCAAGTAATGTCAGATCCTGAAGAAGCTTTGAACGTGGTACATCACTTGGTTAAGGAAGAGCTTAGAGCAAGAAGTTCCAAATCTCCAGCAACCGAAGAGTCTAACTCTGCATTGATGGTTGTATCTACCAATTCCTCACAGGTAAGTACTAATGACCTACTGTTTGAAAAATATGCTTCTAATGAATGTGACAAATTTAGAGAAAGCATTGATTTGAAATTTGCTAGGTTATTAGACCACAATGATAACTTAGTAAATGATTCACAACTATGCACTGAAGCTCATCTTATTATTATACAAAATAAGTGCAGTTATAAAGTGATAGGATCAAAATATGTGATGACTTGTAACACAATTCAATGAAATTCACACAAAGTAATCAAATCAAAACAAGTTATCAATAAAATTCAAGTTTTCATTAATATCAAGCTAAGACAACTACAAGTATGAAAGCAAATTTGAATATCTTGTGTATTTGTTCTTATCTACCTGCAAATCTAAGCTATTTATACTCAAACAAAAAGTAAAGGAACTAACAAATTCAACAAATAGTCCCTATACTATTACAAACTATCAAAAGACAAATAAAGACAACATGTTAATCTTTCTTAGAGCACTTAACAATACTCCCCCTAAGATTGACATGGTCTTCTGTCTTCAAACTCTTCAAGCTTTGACTGCTAACTTTATCTTCAATTCTATCTTCAGCTTGACTTCATCATTCAAAATAATCTGCTGGTTCTTTTTTGACTTTGAACATTGGCTTCTATTTGTACATATCTAACTCTTTCAAAGCTTTTGATATTGCAGATTTGATTTACTTGCAAGAATGCCTGTTCGGTTTAGCTTCATTTGTTTTAATCTCCATCTTGTCCATTCTCTCCAATGTGTATTTTGAAAGACATGAAATATCAATATTAGCATATAACTCAATAGGCTTGTTACTTTCCTTTGAGTACACTTCTAATACCCCTTTCCTGATATTCTCATGAATTCAATATCTTTAATATCTTTCTTGACAATGTTGGCATACACAAGAGCTTTCTCAAAGATATTCTTTCCATGGCAGCATTTATCACATTGATAATAGAAATGAAATTTTTCCTTGTCTTGCTTAGCCACTTCAGGAGATACTTTCTCAAAATTTGTACTGAAAAAAATGAAATATACTTGGATGTACATTTTAGTTCAAAAACTCCAAATAAAGTAATCATGTCCTCATCCCATCTTTCTAGATTTCGGACTAACTTCAGCTCAACAGATGTCTGCTTCTTACATTGCCAGGTAACTAGTCTTCTCCAAAAGAATGACACCTGCTGATGTAGACTTGTCATTCATCTTACAGCCCCCGTAATCAAGTCACTATACGCCGTGAGCTCAAGTCATCATCTTGAGGTACCACAACCCAAGTGTGGGTGTACCCTTCAGATAACGAAATATCCTCTTGACCCTGATCAGAGGTTGACCTTATGCTTAGCCTAATATCTAGAACATAAACATGTAGCATTCATGATATCAGGTCTTGAGGTAGTGAGATACATGAGGGATCCAATCATTCCTCGGTACATTGTGGCATCTACAAGATCTCCATTTTCAATAGGTGCTATATCGTGATGCGTAGCAATGGAGTCATAGTAGCAGAAGAATTCACCATGTCAAAACGACTGAGAATGTCTCCTACAGACTTGGTCTAATGTAGAATATCCCATTTGGAGTCTGGTCCACCTGTGACCCGAGAAAGAACTTCATCTCCCCCATAGCACTCATCTCATATTCTTTCTTCATAACTGCTTCAAATTCTTTGCATAACTCTTCGTTCTTTGAACAAAGATTATGTCATCGACATAGATCTGTACGAGCAGTAGGTCGCCACCTTTTTCTTTGATGAATAGTGTGCAGTCAATGACTCCCCTGCGAAAGCCATGTTTCTCAAGATGAGTCGAGAGTTTCTCATACCAAGCTCTTGGAGCTTGATGAAGCCCGTATAAAGCCTTGTCGAGTTTGTAAACTCTATCCCGATGATAAGGATCTTCAAATCCCTCGGGTTAACTGACATAGACTGTTTCTCTGATTTCCCCATGATGGAATGCACTTTTAACATCTAATTGGTAGACTTTAATCTTCATTTACGATGCATAGCCAAGGAAGATGCGAATGGCTTCCATATGTGCCGTGGGTGCAAACACTTCATTGTAGTCAATTCCCTCGACATGGCGAAATCCTTGAACCACCATAGAGCCTTGTTCCCATAATGACTACTTGGTCATCTTTCTGCATTTTCAGACCCATTTGGTGCCAATGACCTGAGTACCTTTAGGTCTATCACCAATGAGTCCATACACCTAACTTCTGACTGCAGAAGTTCTTCTTGCATGGCACTCACCCACGCCTCGTCATTTAGTGCATCACTGACGTATTTCGTCTCAACTATGAGACAAAAACCCGATAAGCACCATCATGAATATATCCATTTTCCATAACTGAGGCGTAATCAGCTGAGTATAGCTGATTTCGGGTTTGTACTCCTGATCTGACATCCCCAATGACATTGTTTAGGGGATGATAGATGTTTAGTCGTGATCCTGAGTAGTAGGAACAGCTACCTCAAAGCCAAGATTATGAACATTTGGTTCTACAACTGAGTACTTGGAGTTTGAGGCTCCGAAGTCAAACTACATCACTGGTAGATGCTTGGGACTTTCAGGAACAGGAACCTTCCTCCTGACTGTTCTGGTCATCTTCTTCAGCTTCATCTTCAGAGGAGGAGTCATTGTCGTCGACTACACCCTTGACTAAGTAGATGATCCTCCCAGTGAGCTTGTTGTTGGTGTATTCAAGATATCTACATCATCCGTGTAGCTAACTCGTCATCCGAGGGAGAGAGAGAGATGTTGAAGGACTTGAAGAATCTATCATTGTCAAAGAAATAGGCGGGTCCTTTGCCAGTAGGTGGTGTGGTATATGGCTGGACGTCAACATTACACCACACTTCTACTAGACTTGTTGAGTTGTTGTAAACCCTCTTGTTCGAAATGTTGTACCCTAGAAAGATTCCTTCGTCCGCCTTCTCGCTGAATTTTCCTTCTTGTGTTTTCTTCAGAAGTGTGCACGGTGCGCCAAATGGTTTGAGATACTCCAGATTCGGTTTGCGTCTTTGTAGTAGCTCGTAACATGTCTTGCTGTGATGCTTGACAATCAGAACTCGATTCAGTGTATAACATGCATTAGCAACTGCCTCATTCCAAAATTGGATAGGCAGTTTCGAGTCTGCCAGCATGGTCTGTGCTGTCTCAATCAAGCTACTGTTCTTTCGCTCAGCAACACCATTCATCTGGCGTGTACGCAGAAGTGAATTGATGTACAATACCCTTTCCTTGCAGTAAGCTTCCATCCACTGGTTCTTGAATTCTGTCCCATTGTTTGAGCGTACTTGTCTAACCTTTAGCTTGTAGAGAGATTCCAGTGTGGTTACTAACTCCTTGAAGGACTCAAATATGTCTAATTTGGACTTCAGAAACATTACCCACGAGAACCTTGAGTAGTCATCAGTAACCACTAAACAGTACAAGTCGCCTCCTATGCTCTTTGTACTGATTGGACCAACAGATCCATGTGAAGAAGTTCAAGAGGAAGTTCTATTGAATGAAATTTCTTTTCCTTAAAACTTCTTTCTTCGTCTGTTTGCCTTTCTTGCAAGCTACACAAAATCAGAAGCTGGAAGTTCTTGACATTAACTCCTCTCACCAGATCCCTTCTGAATCAAGTGATTCATTTTCTTTTGACTAATGTGTCCCATTCTCTTAAGCCAGGAGATGGAATCCTTCTCACTAGCTTTAGATACAAACACTGACCTCCTTATCCTTGTAGCAGCTCTTGACATACCAAAACATAAAGGTCTTTATATCTTGAAGCCATCATCAAAAGTTGGTCTTCTCGGATCACGTAATCTTTCTTTAGCACGTAACACTTCTTGTCGTTGAAGATGACTTAAATCCCTTATCGCAAATTCGGGAAACGGAGAGTAAGTTATTTTGAAGTTGTTGAACATAGTTCACCTTATCAAACAACTTTCTGATTTCCCACTTCTCCCTAGCTGTGATATATCCTCCCTTGTTGCAGCAACGAAACATGCCTTCCTTTTATTTGCTTGACGTTAGATATGAGAGCCCTGTTTCCTTCATGTGCCTGGATGCTCCGCTGTCTACAATCACGTGTTATAGTTTTAGCACTGTAGCAAACACCCTGCACATACAATGTAAAGGATTAGTTTAAGGTTAGGAACCAAGCCTTTACTGGCTTGGGTTTCCCATAGGCATCACATATCATAAATTCAACCCATTGACACATAGATGGTGAGGGTAGCCCAGGTTCCTTCTTGTCATCATTATTAGACACAGAGGTTGACTTCTTTTCCAAAAACTAGATTTGTGCATGCCTGTTTGTGATACACAGTCGACTGGTAATGAGTTGAACTTTATGTGCACTCTTCTTTTAGGTGGAGTTACAGACTCCTTTAGAAGACCTAGGTTTTGGGTCCTGAAGTTTCAATCTTTCCTAGTGTCTCATAAAGAAAGCAATAGGAATCAATGTGTTCCACATTCTCCACAGTTGTAGCTGACCTGCTATCAACTTTATGATTAAACTTTCTTTGTGGAGACATGTG